>VZDJ01000346.1:6655043-7365141 GCA_008694505.1 Cyanoderma ruficeps
TTTTTTTTTTTTTTTTTTTAAGAAAGATCTAGCAGCAAAACATTTTTAAACTTTTCTTTACTGACATGACTGGAATGTTTGGGTGTGAGTCTTGCTGCAGTATGTGTTCCGGGCTGAACACTGCAGCAAGTCCCATGCTTTTGAGCACAAGCTGGGCACGGGGAGGGCACTTCTTGTGCACATGGGAGCCCTGATATTTTGCAGTCTGGAAACAGTTCAGAGTTGTCAACGACACAGATTTGCTAATCAAAACTCCACATGGCTGAAGGACACACACACATTGACCTTTACTACAGCCCTGGGAATGCTGCAGCAGCCTGAAATGACTTTCTAGAGTTGCTCCCACTGTTTGAGTTCTTTGCAAGTACTGGCGGGGATACTGTGCCTCAGAACAAAGCACCTTTTAAATATGTACTTTTCAGAGAGAAGGGAGGAATTATCTCTGTTCAACAGGGCTTTCAGATACCCTTTCCAGATTACTACAGTGGTTTCATTCAGTTATGCAGACTTCAAATTAAAAGTTAATGAAAACTAACACACTTCTTATTTCTCCTGAGGCGCATTTGGTCTCCTATTCAGATGGTTGAGAAAAGTAAGTCAGAAGAAAATGCCTCCTTGTCTGACAAAGGGTGCAGGGATTCTGGGAACTGCCTGGCAGCAAATTCCTGCATCAACACCGTTGGTGTAATTTGGAATCAGTTGTGCTCATTTTCCAAGTGTGCTTTATAGCCACCTCCCACATGCAACGCATGAGCAAGTAAAGTATCATTAGCTCTGATGGGCACCCTTTGTCTTCCCAGGAAATGACAAAATGCTATCCACAAAAAGCTGACCATTGGAGAGAAATTACAGACTCATGTTTGGCTCAGAGTGTGGCGTTCGCAGCTGTACTGACTGCCTGCCAGGAGCTGTCTGCCTACAGAACATGCTGTCTTCCAGCTGCTCGGCCCAAGATAGTCCAAGAGGATAAGAGCAGTGTTACAGAAGTGAACAGACTTTCTGTTTGCAGATTTCTCTTGCTTGGTTTTCTGGGGAAAGTGAGCTTGTTGGCAGTCTTCACATGAGGACAGATTCAAGAAGTGTTTCCTGGATTAACCTAAGGCATTGCTTTTTGACTCAGACAAGGTGTCCATTATTAACATGCAAGAAAAAAACCCCACCCTGTGACTCATATACCCACTGATACATGCAAATACAAACCAGAATGACTTGAATACAGAAAAATAATTTCTTTTTGCTAACATCTTTAAACCCTTATGCTTCATAGACCCTGTCCTTCCTCATTCCAGCTCTTCTTTTAGCTGTTTCTGTTTAATCCTAGCAATCACCTTGAGTCATGACACTGGGTATAATGCAATAGATCCACATGTACAATTCTTGTATTTAAAAAGTGCTTGTTTTTCTGAACACAGCAAAAAGCAGGCAAACAGCAAGAGCCCACCTGTGCTTACGTTCAAGCCCTTTCCAGGAAGCCCTTTGCCCCAGTGTTCTCCTTCCTTTCAGTGTCATGTCCCTGAACTCAGTTTACTGTGCTCTTTGCATTTCTAACCTTTTTTTAAATAGTTTTTTTCCCCCTCTCTTACATGGACATGTATGACTTCACAATTTCTGGCTTAAGCACTTTCTGTCTGTATCATTTAGAAGTACACTGCATTGCAAGCCTGTATGAGGACATGCTATTACTTAATTTTGTGATATTGGTGCAATATTTGGGGAGGTGGATTGTACCGGTTTGAGTTTCAGTAATCAGAGTCATTTAACTGCTTCCTCATGCCAAACCAATTTATATATTTTTTCCCTTCACATAGGTTTTTCCTATTATTTTCAACAAGAGTTGATGTGATCACAAGTTGATTACATTTTGCTGCATAAAAAGGAAAGTAAATTAGAATTGCATACATGAATTTTGCAAATGGCCAAAATGACGCTGGGATAGCTCACAGGCTGATGGAGAGAACAAAAATCACTCCCAGGGTGTGGTTTTGTATTTCCTCCTGCTCCCCTGGCCCGCTGCAATGCCCTTCCCTGCTGGCAGAGACTGCTGCTTGCCCTGCTCTACGTGCTGAGCAGTTGGTGGAGTCGTGCCCTGAACTGCTCTGTGACATGATCCAAGTTCAAAAGTGCTTTTGGGAGAGTTCAGAGCACTTTCACTTTAAAGTATGGCTGAATACACTTACACTTTTTTATGGGTGGTGACTTGGAAGGCCTTGAAGGGGACATGAAATAGGAAGCAAGAAAGATCTTTCTATAAATGAGGGTACAGTTGGATGGCTTAAACCGTAGACAGAGTGAACAAAAACAATCTGCCTTAGAGACCCCAGGGTTATCTGTTCTGGTACCTTTAACCTGCATGGCATCAGTATGACTGAGCCCGTTTACACAGGGGCACAGTGACACATCACAACCCAGTTGTTCACTGGGTAGATCAAAGCACTCTGTGCACTTTCACCCTGGATCTTAGGTCTTCCATTGGGATCAAATGGTAACGGAGATTAATTGCTGTGAGCACCAAAAATGAATGAGCGTGAAGACTGTGCCTATGATGAGAATATTTATGAATGCATTTGTTTTCTAGTATTGAAAGTAAATATTTTATTCATTATCTCATGGGAATGCATGATTATATCAGCAACACATTTAAAAGAAATGAAAATATTGTGTGCTGCAGCAGTTTGCTAAGGAAACTGAAATAGTGAGTGAGGTGAATCAGTCCTTGATAACCCAAACTGTAATTTAAAACGCAAATGCCTTTCTGAGCTCATCTATTCTGAGCTGGATAGAGCCCAGCATGTTTCAGTTCTTAAATAACTCATTCCCATGACCTTTGCAATTCACTACCTTACACAACAGTGCAAAAAAGAGCCTCATACACATGACTCAGGCTGCCTTAGGGTTCCTGAAATTTAAGAAGGCAGCCTACATAACATGATCACAAGCAAAAGGAAAATAAAAGACAGCTTATATAACACCCAGACAAATTGAACAAACCTCTGCAGTTACACAAGGCTGCAGGCTGCAGAGATGTATCCAAAGTTTGAAGAAGTTTCAAAGAAACAGCCTGATGTGGCTGGTGTTTTGCCCCAGGATTTAAAGTCAACACTAATAGAATAAATAACCCTTATTCTTAAAATACTACTCTAAAACACTTAGCTTGCAATCTGGACTTGCTCCAGGGCATTTGAAACACATTGAGTAAAACAATCATGGGGAAGGAATAAGGTGCCTGGACTGCTAACTTGCAAGCCCAAAAGGTTTGCAGGACACATGTCCTGGTCTCTTGAGAAGCAGCAGGGTAGCAATAATCTTGTGCTTACTGAATGTCCTCCTAATGCTCCTGGATCTTTATGGAGGTTCCTCAGAGGCACAGCCCATCTGTGGGGCAACAACTTGCACCACCTCCCTAGCCTCTGCCACAGGGACATCACTGAGCTGTGCAACAGAATATGCAGGTTATTCAGACTTGCAAGCCAAATCCAGCCCTGGGCTGGAATCCAGATTCAAGGAAAGCACCCCAGTGCCAATGCAAGGCAAAATTAGAATGGGGATCTCTAAATGACTTTATAAAAATTCCTCAGGAAAAGAAAGGCACCCCTAAAAGCAGGCCTGCTGGAAATGATCACAGTCAGGCCTTCTCTTTTGATTAAAAGAGCACAGCTTTGCTCTGCTGAGACGGCCAGGACCTCTCAGAGGGAATTGGCTGCCTCCAGTTCCTGAATACCATAAACAAAGCTCCAGATCCACTTGTAAGACACAGTGTTGCTCCTTCTGCTTGTTGCTATCTTACCATATAACAGCCTAATGGCTAAAGCTTTTAACTGTAAAAGGCTGGTATACTTGTCACTCTCATTCCACACTGCCTCTTTTTCCAAGTGATTCCTGTTACTGTCTGGCTGTAGGTCAGCTGAGGCGAGGGCAATGCCTTACCATGAAGTGCAGACTGGTCACACACACAGGAATTCACCACTCCTTGGCTCAGAGGCAAAAAATGAGACTCTGAAACCTTCTGCTTAGGACACCTCCCTGAAAGAACAGAATACTGGATCTAGTCAGGGAAGGGAAGAGGTTAGAACAAATACATGTTTGGATTGTTGTTTAAAAATATAAAATAAACATATAGTGTAAAGCAAATGGTAAATATTTGTGTAGATGTAGTCACTTGAGATAATAAGTCTATTTATCAACCAGGGAAACCAGTAACCTAACTCATCTTTTTTCTACAGAAAAGAACCAACAAATGCATATTTTGTTTTATCATTAAATGCAAATTCCAAAAGACACAAGGTCTTACTCTCCCAGCATTTAGGTAAGGCTAAACTGAGAAAGGCAAAGAGGAATGAGAAGGAAGTCACTTTGGTATTCTTTCTAAACTTCCTTGTTACAAATGGAAATGTGACCGGACCTAGCCCTGGGCCCCAAGACACCTAAGAGATTGGTTCAGAGCCTATTCTTGGTTCTAAATTGAATTTTCTAATTTTATCTTCCATAACTACTTTTCACTTAAAAGTACCCCCTTATGCTAAGACATGTAACACCGCATGCTAACACAATAACATACTGCTCGTAGTTGGCACTGGTTGCTCTTCCTCATTGCTGGAGAAAATATTGGTCCTTAACATTCACATTTGCATAGAAAGATCTCAATTCAAGCCAGCTGTTTCTACAGACCATCCATTGGCTTCCATCTCTTGACTCCAGCGACCTCAAGTAAACATAAAAGGCTGTATTCAATTACCAGTGTCTGAGCAATCTTTTATTTCAGTGTATCATATCTGATAAAATGAACCCAGGATATCATTGTTCCAGCAGCATTAGGTAAACAATATTTTATCTGTTGAAAAGTGTAAGCTATTCCCTGCATGGAAAAATGCGGGCAAATTCCCCTCCCAAGTTTATTCTCCACTCTTTCCCCTGAAGTCTGTTGAATCATTTGCATGGCAGCCATTATAACTGCAAATGTAGTTACTTTTTTAAATGACTGTAACAAAGAAATATGAAAAATGCACATGATGAACTACAGCTGGAAAAGGGATCAGACCCTTCAGAACCAAGGTAATTGCTGGATCCAACTTCCTGATTTCCTGAAACTGCTTCCTCATAGCCAGACACTGATAATGTCCCAAGTATCATTTTTGAAGCTGGCCAAAATATTTTTTTTCTACAGAATTTCCCTTACTTCATCAAGCTGTCAGAATGCTGTATTCCCCAAACTGGATACCAGACCCTGAAAAACCAGCCCAGGTGAAGAATGCAAACTAGTGCACAACTACTACCAAATGAAAAAAATGCATTTAATTCTCTGCTAATGAGATGGGAATCAACATATAGGATACTACAAAGAAGTCTTGAGGGGCAAGAGATACAAGCTTAACATGGAAAATTGTGATTAACTAAAAATTAAAAATTTTCAGAATGAAAGTGGTGAAGTACTGGAACTAGGGCTCAGGCAGACTGGTGAACCTCAGGCCTCAAAGATGTCCAAAACAGGACTGACCAAGTCCCTGAACAACCTGACCTAGCTTTAAAGATGGCCCTGCTTTCAACAGGTCCTCTCTGACCTCAGTTACTCTCTGAGTCTAGGAAGTTGGATATGAACTGTTGAATGAGTCAGGGCCATTGCTTCATTTCAGAAGGGAATTAAGAGTGAAGATATAAAGGGCCTCCAGGGTAGACAAAATAAATTAAACTATCCTTGAATCCCACACTGACAGCAAAATATCCACTGAAGGCAATTGTCTGTGATTTGCCATTGGACTTGCCTTTAGAAAGGGCAGGGGAGAGAGAGATGAATCATGTGGCTCAGTGCTGCTGGCTTACACTAAAGTTGATACAGTTCAAGCTGATGTTCTTTAAAAATCACCTTTTGCAGGGCTCATTGTAAAACGCCAGAAATGTTCACTGTACTCAGGAACCCAGCTGTGTTGAAGCAGGACAGATGCACCACCCACAGCAAACACTCCCTGAGAGGGCAGCAGAACATTTGAATGTACAACCAAACTCTCCCTTTGAAGCAGACTGAAGAGCACAGGCCACCGCAGTTTGCAGGTACTCCATCTGCTCTGAGCTCTACTCACACATTTATTTTTGCCACATAATGCTCCTGATTTCTGCAAAAAATAAATTGCTGCTCTGTGGAACAGTATACTTAGATTGCTGTCATTGCTTCTGTAATGCTCTCAGGAAAGAACACAGTTTAGTCCTGTCCAGTCCTTCCTGTTTATTCATACCTGGCTTGTTCATCTCCCTTATTTTCTCCCGTGTTAGATTTTTCTTCCTGCTCTCAAAAGTTATCTGACTCTTCTGCCCTTTTTTCCTGCTCCAGGTTGGTATGGCAGCCTGCCAAGTGTTTGATCTGTGCACTCAGTTTTAAGACAGGCTTTATGAGCAACTGCTCTTTTCAGCAAGCACAGGAGCAACAGGGCATTTCTGTAACATTGTGTGCAAGGATATCATAAGAATATTAAGGAGACAAGGGATATAAAAACAAGTGAAATATTATCCCGTGCTCCTGAACTAGCTTTCAGTAAAAATGAGTCAATAAAAATGAATCAATAAAATATTTATACATCAGGCACAAGAACCTATTTAAGGTAGAAGGTTTTTGTAAACACTTGATTTCAAATGAAAATGGATTTTGATGATCTGTAATAGAGTTTCTCTGGAAATGTATCTTTTTTTGGAAATGCGTGTTAGGGTAAGTACTGCAGCACTTTAGCTGCAATGATAATGCATAGCTGCCTGTTGGTTCTGCAGTGCAGAATTAGCCACTGCTGACAGCAGGCACATTAAGACTAGAACTGATGTCTCTTGTTACACTCTGTTGATAATCCTTTCATCCAGGGAAACAGGGAGACTTTGCATACCTTGAAGTAGTTACAAGTTATTGCTTCGCCATCAGTCTCTGGTGTAAAATGTTAAATGTGGAACAACATGTTTTTATTCATTAGAATATTTTTTATTCTTTAGAATCAGCAAAAATGGACTGTTGCTCAAAGTGCACAAAAAGGTCTTGGCAGCAGCAAGATGAAAAGAAGGAAAATCTAACTTTCCAGTTAAATTGCAACATCCAACTTCTGGAAGCACACCAGCAAACTCACATAAGCTCAAGGAATAAAATGTCAGCCACATTTTAGCATTTTGTCTCTAATTTGTGAGATTTATATGTGGCTGCTGAGGCTACAGTCTTTTTCTCATGCAGTATTTTAAAATTCAAATTTTGTCTAATGTTCAGATATATCAACAGAATACTGTGAGACAGGGAGCTACAACTTCCAAGACCAGCTCTAAAAATAGCTCCTCTCCTGGCCTTAAATCAGGAAGAAAGGGATACTTAAATTAATAAACAGGGAACTGTACCACTAACCTTTCAATTTCACAGCAAATTACAGAGAATTGAACTAATGGGCACAAGATGTTCTGAATACCAAAAGTGCTAAATGCTAACTGTTTTGTGAAATTTTTTTTCTAGGTAGGCAACTCAAGACAGCAACCTTCTCTGTGAAAGTCATATATGAAGCCACTCTACATAAACTCCTCACTTAGAGGAATATGACTTCATCCCAATCCATTTCTATGTATCTACTCGTAGAATGATGACTCAAATTCACCCAGGCAGAGGTCTGTCTTCCCACAGCCTTCTTGCTTCTCACAAGTAAGAAGGTGGCTTGGTAGTGCACCTTTACATGGTCTATAAGAAAATTTCTAAACTTGGGGGCCTTACAATCACTCTTGCTGCAAGTAGAAAATTATGCAAATGGTTATTTCAGCACATGCTGGTTAAAAAGGAATGCAAATAATTTGTTTTCCATGGTGTTTAATGAAGCTTTTAGTGTATAAT
This sequence comes from Cyanoderma ruficeps, assembly GCA_008694505.1. NCBI lineage: Eukaryota > Metazoa > Chordata > Aves > Passeriformes > Timaliidae > Cyanoderma > Cyanoderma ruficeps. The sequence goes on from VZDJ01000346.1 coordinate 6,662,878, forward strand.
GGTGTCTGTCAGATGCCTTTATTTTTTTCACTTCTAAAATAAGCCTCAAAGAGATGATGATGGTGTACTATTCTAGATAAACAAATAAATGTCTCAAAAGTCACCCAGAACACCAATAAATGAAAATTTTAATACTCTCTGTTTTCAACTACTACCATGAAAGACCTGTGTTTCTGAGGAGGGCGTAATTTCATCTTTCTAGCTGATTCTTACACAGAGGGTCATGGGGCAATACTTTCCACACTCTTACATTTCAAGTAGAGCTCTTGAGTCTTCTGGGGACTAAGTGCAGATTTTCCCTTGTTTCTTCTCCTGTTTTTGGTACGCGGCTGTACGCATCCTACCAACTGAGTAAAGATGTAAGTATAGTCAAAAATCTGTATTCTGTTACAGCTGCTGAGGGAATGCTAATTGCAACACCCCAAGGCTAGCTAACATCTGCTGCCAATAAAACACAGCAAAGTGGGATTCCAGACACCCTGAAAAATAGTAAAGAGTGAGAGCACAGGCATCTGTAAACAGAGAGATGATCAAGGAAATCAAAATACTGTCAAATTTATATATTTTCCATATTCAGAAATGTACATGAAGAGTAAGTCTAGATCAGAGTACCTCAGAAGCACATACAAAATTGAGTGTTGCCCTAGAGATGTGGAACAGGACAGTAACTAAGAGAGGGGAGAGAAAGGGGAGGGGAGAGGCTACAGGTGTTACCCTTCTAGGGAAGGGCTGCTCCTTCTTCATAGCCACACCACTGCCCTCATCCATTCTTTGCTGGCAGTGACAAGGTGGCGATGTCAGGGCAGAGAGGTCCCTGGTCTTTGGCGCTCCGCGGTAGCCTGCTTTGCCTGGAGGGATTCTGGAGAAGACAAAACACCGCGGGGCAAATTAATTAAAAAAACAAAAACAAACAAAAAAACCCCAAACCAACCAACCAAAAAAACAACCCACCCAAAAAACCCCACACACACAACCATAAACCCCCCATGTTTCAGTATAAGCTTCAGTAGCCTCTTGAGAAGTTAACATGCTTTGTGACTGCAAGTCAACACGAACATTTCAAGGAGAAAAATACAACCAAAAAGGGCCACTCTTTAACACACTAAATGCCAATACACCCTACAAAATTTAAACATCCTCCCATATTCGGTCTCCACAGCAGTCAGAAGTTGTGCGATTCTGACTCCTGACCAAAGGAGTGGGGGGGGGGGGCTTTCTCAGGGCAGAGAGGTCGCTGCCTTAGAGGACTGACTTTAGCCGTCTCTTGTGGAGTTAACGTGCTGTTAAAGACACTTCATGAAAATTTCAGGGGAACGGCCCCGGCCCCATTTCCCACTCGCAAAAGCGCTCCGGAGTCTCTCCCTATCCTCCCCTCACGGACACCTTGGGGGAAGGGGCGCAGGCACAGCGCGCGCCACCGCCGCCTTCGCGCCTTCCCGCCCCTGCGCGTGCGCGCGCACGCAGAGCCCCCTCCTCTCCCGCCCCCCGCGCGCTCCCGCAGCCTCCGCGTCACGTGCCCGCCTTGCCCACCTCAGCAGCCAATGGGCAGCGCGCCGCGCGCCGCAGGGCCCTTTATAAAGTCGCGGCGGCGGCGGGCGTGAGGTGGTGGCTGTCGGGGGTTTGGGAGGGGCCGGTGTGTTCGGGGCGGCGCGGTTCTGTCCTTTCCCCCCCCGCTTCCCTTCCTGTGCCGCACGGTCCTTCCACCCGTCTTCCTGAGCCGCCCGGGGAAGGCCCAGGTCTGTGCCCAGGACGGGCGGAGGGAGGAGGAGGTGGTCGTGCTGGAGGCGGGCGGCTGGCTGGGGAGGGGCGGCCATGTCGGGGCCGCGCAGCGTTTGAGTGGGCAGCGGTATCCGCCGTCGCCGCGGCGCGCAGCGAGAGCGGGCCTTGCCCCTCGCCCTGCCGGAAGGGAGAGCGGGGCCGGCGGGCTCGGTGTCCAGGCGGGCGGCGGGTTCGGGCGGTCCCTGCGGAGCTGGCTCAGTCCCATCGCTGGGCGAGTGGCAGCAGCGGCGCCGTGCGCCCGCAGAAGGGCTGTGTGTGCGTGTCTCCTCCTGTCTGCCGTCCCACCTCCGTGCCGGAGCTCTACGTCTTCTCTAACAAACTCTCTGCCTTGCTTCTCCCCCCGCCCCCCGGGCTTCTGCTTTGTGGATGTTGGCGGCTTCATGTTGTGACAGGAGAATGTGTGTATGTCCTGGGCCCAGGCGGATCGGTATGTATCTCCCTTCGTGGAGCGATGGGCTCGGGGGGTCGGATGGGACCCGGGGAAGGGGCTGCTAGGCTGGGCTGTGTCTGAGGGCTGAGGCCAGAGGGAAGGATTAGCGGTGCAGCTTGTGTTGAATTTTTCTTGTTCCTCCTCCCCACCTCCCCATCCTCTCCAGCTGGCTCCTTCAGCTCTGTCAGGTGTAGGAAAGGCACCCGAGTGAGTGTTTTTGCCTGAAGCCATGGCTGTCTTTGGCACAATGTTTTGGAGAAACCTGTGCAGTGTCAATTAGCCCTAGTAGTATGGCTATAACGAACCTTTATTAAAGGAAGATGGAACATTTTTCTATTTTTTTTAGTGTAGTACTACAAAACCTGTAAGTTGACCATCTGGCTTATTACTGGTCATATTACATTTACAGTTGGAAAAATAGCACTTGTACCCTGCTCTGGGTTTGGAGAGGTGTTTACCCTGGATTGATTCTAATACCTTGACAAATTTTGGTTGAACTGTAAAATTTCACTTTTTTTTCCCTCTGCCATCTTTGATCAACCATAATGATCTTGCAATCATAAATTATTTAAAGGGCAGGTGGAGTGTCTGATTGTATTTGGGGCAGCTGTGTTGGGGTAAGTGGGACTAACTTTAATTTCAGTTCAGGTTTGGACACTTGGAATTAGGCATTTACTTAATCAACTTGGAATTATTGAAGCTGCTACATGAAACAGACTGATCTCTTAAGCTGGCACAGAGCTGCTGTAAATGATATGAGCCGTGGAAAATGTGAGGCCAACTTCTTACTACTTCCTCTTGGATTTCATGTAACATTTGATAAACTAGTGATTAAAAATCATAACAATATGCTCTGGTGGCACTGCAGAACTGTTACAGCAGCAATACATTTGTATTTTTGCTTCATCATAGACCAATAAAACTGTCAGAACAGTTGAGGCACCACTGTGGGTCAGCACTGAACACAAATGCTGAGCAGTCAGGACAGCTTGGTCCAGGTGGAGTCTAATGGGAGACCAGTGCTGAGTCTTCCTGCAGGGGCTACTATAGGCCAGGCACATCCATAGAACCTTAAGCAAAATTGTTGCTTTTAAATGTCACGTGAAGAAATGTACATAACTGTTACCAAAATAGCTCCCATATAATTAGAAGGCAGTGAATAGAATTTAAAATCTATATTTGGAGTTGGAGTCTATTGCTGTCATGCTGTGTGTATGTGAAGCCTGGACTGGAGAAGGAAATGGCTAACATAAATTCAGTATGCATCTGGAAGCTTCAGCCAATTCACTGCTCCTCTTTGTCTGGACTACAGCCCGAGCTCTTCTTGGTACCTGCACAACAGAAGACTTCAATCTTCAGCTGTCAGTGGGAGACTCAGGAGTGTTTTTATCGATGTACAACAGTCACTCATTAATACTGGGGAATCAGCAGAGTGACAGAAACATGAATTCTGTTCTGCTTTCAGCACTTACATGTCATGCAGCTGGGAAATGGGCTTTACTCTGGTTTACTTAAAAAGAACAAATAAGCTTGGAGGGAAGAATGTGGTTTGCTTCCCTTTCTTGAAACAAGGAGAATGGGGTGAAGTTTCATGTTTCCAGACACTTCTCAGCTGGCCCAGGTGATCGGAACCATGGCTGAAGCTGTGGAAAGCTAATGGAATGGGATGATGCAAAATGCAGTTTTCTATATATTGCATGATCCTTTAGACTGAGTATTTGGGCCATTGGGGTTGTCTCCTCTGAAATACTGGTATGCCTCCTTGGCCAAAAAAAGAATCCATTTGATGGCTGAAGCACCCTGCATAACTCAGCAATATCCCTTTCTTCAGTAAAACAACTTGACATCTTGCAGTGCTGATAGATTAGTACTTATGACTGCAGTAAGCCTTCTAATGGGCTTTTCTGAGAAAAAGCTTTTGTGATGAAACTTGATCATAAAAGAGAAAATTGAATTTGCCTTTAAATGTGTGTACTTCACACAAGGCACAGCTCAACTCCATTTCCACTCTGGAATTGTTTCTCAAGTATTACATTGTAGAAGACTTCCTGGTAATGAGGCATAGTGAATCAGGCTTTTGAGAGGCACTCTCACTAATGTTGTGATTTGGTATGTAAATGGAGACAAGAAAGAGTATGCTATGGTATGCTTTTTTCAGGGAAGTGAAAAATAAGGAAAACTTTTAGATGTGACAAGTAGCAGTGGAATATGTTGTCAGATATTAGTGGTTTATCTTAACACTGAAGTAGCTTTAGACTATTGTGCAAGCCGCTATTCTAGTCACGGAAGTAAATAATCTGCATATAGGCTTTCAATTGAGTACCTTTTAAAGTGTTTTATAATCTTAAAATGTACTGGGGTGAAATAGCTGTATTTCCTTTCTATATCTTGTACTTATATCTTAAGTTAGAAAATTTCTGTGTAGACTGCTGTGGCTGTTTTGTATGTCACACCAGTTTGAAGTTTTACATGTGAAAGGGGGGAAAAGAAACAAAACCTGCTACTGACTTCTGATTGCATAAAGATTATCAGTTCTCTTTCACCTACTTCTTGCTTCTGCTGTCTAAACCATCTTTGTTGTATATTATCTCAGAATTGTTTCTTGTTCCTGTTAGATGCTTTCTTCAGCCTTAGGGTTTTCTTCCTTGTGTGCCACATCTGTCTCTGTCAGCAGTGAAATCACCAGGAAAACAAATGTTGGTAAAAGTCCTGTGGCAGTTCTGTAGAGTGCCCCATGGTAACTGTTGTGCTGTTGTTTGAAGCTTCATTGACTGTCTGGGTGGTGCTGTCCCTTCCTGCCTGCGATCTGAGTGGGTATAAGAGCTAAAATACCTGTGCTGAAGCATGGTGTAGCTTTTTTGTTACAGCCCAGTGTAGTGTCTACAAACAAGCACCTCTGTAATGTCTTTCTTTGTCAAGTCCTTTGAAGCTATGAACTCCATGTAATAAGAAACTTAGTTAGGAGCTGTAAACATCTTAACACAGAATTCTGGGGGAAAAAATCTGTTAGCTGTCCCGCTAAGCATAGTTGTTCTCTTGTCTTTCAGCAATTCCAGTCCGAAGCTCCAGGCTGCCATTGTTGTCTGATGCCATGCCAGCACCAGCTCATCTGTTCCCATTGATCCGTAACTGTGAGATTAGCAGGATAGGCAGTACTGTGTGTTACTGCCACCATAAACATCTGTGTTGTTTGTCATCTCATTTTGCTCACAGTCACTTCAGATATGCACCGCAGAAGAAATTTGCGGCACTTTACAGGCCAAAGGAGCACTTTAATCATTTTATTCACACAAGGGATTATGCTTCTACGCCACAGAGGTTTTACCTCACCCCTTCACAGGTCAACAGCATTCTGAAGGCAAATGAATACAGTTTCAAAGTCCCAGAATTTGATGGTAAAAATGTAAGTTCTGTTCTTGGCTTCGATAGCAACCAGCTGCCTGCTAATGCTCCGATCGAGGACCGGAGGAGTGCTGCCACTTGTTTACAGACAAGAGGGATGCTTCTGGGTGTGTTTGATGGCCACGCAGGCTGTGCTTGTGCTCAAGCTGTCAGTGAAAGACTATTTTACTACATTGCTGTCTCTTTGTTACCTCATGAGACTTTACTTGAAATAGAAAATGCTGTGGAGAGTGGCAGAGCTCTGCTGCCCATTTTACAGTGGCACAAGCATCCCAATGATTATTTTAGCAAAGAGGCTTCCAAGCTTTACTTCAATAGTCTAAGAACTTACTGGCAGGAGCTGATTGATCTCAACAGTGGAGAGACTACTGATGTGAGAGAAGCTTTAATTAATGCCTTTAAGAGGCTTGATAATGATATTTCTTTGGAAGCTCAAGTAGGCGATCCAAATTCTTTTCTCAACTACCTAGTACTTCGAGTAGCATTTTCTGGTGCAACTGCGTGTGTAGCCCATGTGGATGGTATCGACTTGCACATTGCAAACACAGGTGACAGTAGAGCGATGCTTGGCGTCCAGGAAGAAGATGGATCTTGGTCTGCAGTTAATTTGTCATATGACCACAATGCACAAAATGAACGTGAAGTGGAACGTGTGAAAATGGAGCATCCAAAGTCTGAAGAGAAAAGTCTTGTGAAACAAGATCGTCTCTTGGGTCTCCTGATGCCTTTCAGAGCTTTTGGTGATGTGAAATTTAAATGGAGTATTGAACTGCAGAAGAGAGTAGTAGAATCAGGCCCAGATCAGCTGAATGACAATGAATATACCAAGTTTATTCCTCCAAACTATTTCACTCCCCCATACCTCACAGCTGAACCAGAAGTCATACATCACAAGTTACGGCCACAGGATAAGTTCCTGGTTTTGGCCACAGATGGGCTGTGGGAGACAATGCACCGGCAAGATGTGGCCAGAATTGTGGGGGAGTACCTCACTGGTGTTCACCACCAGCAGCCAATAGCTGTTGGTGGCTATAAGGTAACTTTGGGACAGATGCACGGTCTCTTAACAGAAAGGAGAGCCAGAATCTCTTCAGTATTCGAGGATCAGAATGCAGCAACTCACCTGATACGTCACGCAGTGGGTAATAATGAGTTTGGAACTGTGGATCATGAGCGGCTGTCCAAGATGCTTAGTCTTCCAGAGGAGCTGGCTCGAATGTATAGAGATGACATTACAATTATTGTGGTGCAGTTCAATTCACATGTTATAGGTGCATATCAAAATGAGGAATTGTGAATTTAATGCAGTGAGCTAGTTACTGAAGTTGTAACAAGGGCCAGTATGAGCAGCAAATTAAAAAAATCCACCCAAATTAAAAGTAGAAAAAGCCTTTGGCAAACAATTGTTCATTTGTTAGATTCAGCATATCTATTGTTCCTGCCTTTCCCCAGAGCTCTAAAAACATGGGAAGTGCTATTGACCCAATACAAAACTTGAAGAGGATGTCCTAGCTTGGGAATAGAGTTTTTTATAACAACTTTGCACTATTGATTTCTTGAATGCTGCTAAAACAATGTCTTGAATTTGGCAAATTTGGGTGAGGGAGGAAGTAGGATAAAGAATTAACCATCAAAGATCTGGCTGTTCAAGAAACAGCTTACTTATAAAATATCTGCAAATATATACACTTAAGGAAAAAATAAGTAAAAAGTATTGTTGAGTTTTTTACAGGGCTAATTCTTGCAGTGGTTATCTGTGAATATATTGTCTGTTGTTTCTTCTAAGCAAGTCACTTTAACCAAGTAAGTCTTCAGTGTAACAAAGTTGTCTCACTTTCATATGGACAATGTCATTCACGTAAGGATATTTGTCTAAGTGTTGACTTTCAATGCAGGTCTAAGCCATAATCAATACCTGAGATTCTGTTACAGCTTAATCATATCTTATGCATGGTAATTTCTAAATTTCTTGTGCATTAATATTTGGCTGTGGGTTTCTGCACAACTTGTAGGGCAACAATGCATTACAACATGCAGCAAGATACCAGATAACTTTGTGGAGGACTTCAGTTTTAAGTATAAAGAAGCTTGTTGAAAAGTCAATATTGTTAGTTAAGGCTGTGTTTGCTTTCCGAAAGGCTGTGTCCTTCATGGACTCCCCTATCCCTGGCATTGCTTATCTAGTAAATAATTTTTCACCTGAAAAGATCAGGAAATCACTGCTGACCTCTTTGTAGCTTTGTAACTTGCACTCATTTTCACTTTGGATATTTCAAAAGGTCACATTACATGTCCTTCACTTGGACTCATATGTGTAAGTTGGGTTAAAAACTACAAATTACAAAAAAATTTAAGTATGGCTTGTAAATAGCATTTTAATTGAGAAACTCACTGGCATGCATGTGGATGTTCAGTGGCTATTTCTAGCAACTTCTTTTAGTTGTGTGTTTCTGGGCAGCTGGTGTATGCATGTTTTTACAGTCCAGAATGCTATCACAGAGCAGTCTCTGAAATGGGTCTCTGGCTTGGAATGGTTGAATTTGAACTTAAAAGATTGGCTATACTTGTGTGCCAAAATTGTTGGGCTTGTAATGGTAAAAGAAAGTAGAGGCTGACAGCTAATTGACCATCATTGCATCTATTTGAGGTATGTTGCATTGTATACAGATTTATTTTAATGTGCCCTTAGGTTAAAAACTGAAATGCCTGCTGGAATACTGGTCCTTGATGACTGAGACAACACATTTAACTTTATTTCTGAGTGCTAGAGAACAACAATAGGTCAGCTTATTTCACTTTACCAAGGTGTTTCAGTTAAAATAACTCCCTAGCCCTCATCATAGCTAATTAAATCAACACTTTACTCAATTAACTGAAATATGCTAGGTTACTAAAGTGGCATTTTCCACTAAATATGTCTTGACAATTAATGCTACTGTTACATAGGGTACACTTAGTTTGAGCAATGAACCTGTCCTATAGTAAACATTGGCTCCTCAAACTCACAAATGCTGTGTGTACTCAGTGGCCTGCAGCTTTGGTATGTCTCTACCTAACCTTAACTATCAGCATCAATATTGCTGTAAGGTTAATGATGCTGAAGTTCACCTTCTTTATTTGAAGGGAAAAGGAGAACTCAAAAATGCTTAGACAAGTACTGGCTGTTGACATTGCTCCTGTACGTTGTGTTTTGGTGACTGTGTCATTAACTAGGTCAATAGACTCTGTTCTATCATTCAAATGCAGTATGTATCTCAGTTGTTGCAGTATTTCACTTTCTTACTTTTTTTACTGTTAAAGCTCTGTTAACATGCATTGATGTATTTAACCTATGATTGTTGGTACGGGTTTGGTACAAGTCATAGCTAGAAGAAATGCACGTTGGTCCCATGGATACAACTTTTACTGAGGAGAAACTGTTTTTTGTAGTAAAGATACTTAAGTATGGGGTCAAACAATATTTATGTATTGCTTGGAGACTTGCTCAGTATGTATGCAGTGAACAGAAGCAGCATAACTGCCTGCTGAACAGGTGATCTGAACAAACGTCTTTTAACAGATTCCAATAAAATGATCAATTATGCAGAAATCCGTGTGTATTGAGTTGATGTAGAATGTGATATCTGTTCTGCTAGGACTTTGTTCTTTTGTGTGATCGCTGTTATGAATACATCAGATGGCCAGTGAAAGTGAAGTATAGATGGGAACAGAGAATTGAACTTCAGAGCAATTCAGTGCCGCTGTGAGGCTCAATGCCACCCTGCATCAGGCATGCTGCTGCTGCCTCCCCCAGGCAGCAAAGCTCAGAATCCTTCCATCACTATCCCTGTGTGTCTCAGTTCCCAGCACCTCATGAGTACCTTCAGTGGCAGTGCTGCTGAGGATGCAGCATCACTTCAGATCTTAGGGCTGTGTACTGTACTCTGTATCAAGCAATACAGCATTTCATTAACAATCTAAAATATGCGCAGATTAAATTAGGGCAGGAACAAGGTGCTGGTGAGCTAAACAGAAACAGCACTTGTGCCACAGGCTGAGGACACCATTGTCTCGTCTACCAGAATTGCTGTCTTGTGGGAAGTGCAGATTTTGTGTATGTAAGGGTGATGCTGGGGTTACTTTTTCAAATAAGGATTTCACAGCTGCAAATATGTGGTTCATCCTTTTAACTTAAGGCTGTGTTAACTCTGTTCCCTTGTGATCAGTGGTGTGTGTTGTATTTACAGCCCATCCATCCGAATGCTGAAGCACAACCTGTGTCAGTTGCACAGAGTGTTGTTTCTAATTGAAGCTTATGTAGAACTGTATTCAAAAGCTTCCTTGACAGGTTTCAGTACTAATTGCTCACACCACTGGCATGGTGGTTGATGGCACGTCCATGATGTGCTGGTTGTATTTGCAATGCAATAGATAAGTCTGTTGTTACAATGCTGGTTACACATGTTTTATTTGCTGCTTGTGAGTATTAATAACAAATTTCTGGGTAGAGGGAAAGGATAATCTGACTTTTGTAACTGGATAACAAATGAAGTATAAGTTGGCAGGAGCATTGTGTGGCAAAATGAAAAGCAATCTTAAGATGCATAAATGGTCTGTTCCTATCTGTTCTGCAAGGTTTGAGGGTAAAAAAATCCCAAACAATTTCCCTCATATATTGATCAGTGTGCAAGTCTCAAACTGCATTTCTTGCAAATGACCTACCTAATCAACCATGAAACTTTCCAGGGTTACATAAAGCAACATAAGACAATACAGGCAGCATTCAGTATATACTATGATAAGCAGGTACTTTGTCGCAATTATTAAGAAATTAGATTTTTTTTTTTTAGAACTTAACAAATAAAAGGAGCAGACTGAAAGTTCTCTAGCTCAAAAAATAAGGACTACCCAGTACAAGATTGTTCTAGGATTGTTCTCCCTATATCATCTTTGTATTGAAGAAAAGAAAAAAGATGAGAAGAACTGCAAACCATATATCTGTTATGGTTCTTACTCTGGGTAAGTAAGTAGCAGCATTACAGACTTCAGGGGATGTTTTATGCAGCAGGCTGTTCACTATCCTCATGGTAAATCTTTCTCTGAACAGAAAAATGTTTGCTTTATAGACTTCCTGTTAGATTTTCTAGATAGAAAATCCTGTTTAATAAAACTTGTGAATTCCAAACTATTTTTATAGCATCATTAACAAGCTATAAGATCCAATTTTAATATCCAAAATGTGTACTTAGGGTAGCCTTTAATGCATTACCTTGCATTTTAATTGCAAAAATAATCCAGTTAGGGCTGTCTATTTGGACATCATGTGTCATGTCACATGGTGCTGAAAGACAGGAAAAATGCCTAATAAATAGGGAGATTGATGTTAACAGGAAAGCCCCCATGAGCTGACACACAGCCATGCATTAAGCATAGTTTCATTCAAAAGCTCTGTATATTAATGAAATGAGTCTGTCAAAATTGCTATAAACCTACAGTCATTAATTCTGTAGTCTTTTCTGTTGCTTCATCTCTAATACTTCTTTGCTGATTGTGGTGCAACAGCTGAGCTAATAATAAGAATGCTCTTTTCCAGAATTTTGTGGATCTTGTGCGAGGTGATGAAAATGACTAATAGTAATTAGTATTCCCGGGTACAGGCAACTGGGAGAGGAATGAATGTTGCTTCCCTAGTAGCAGCCTCTTCTAGAGAGGCAGGGGGTAAATCTTTCTCTTAATGAAACCTGGCTGCTATATGGAAGACCTAGCCATAGCATGTTTGATAGGCATTTATTACTCCTGCTAAAAAAAACAAAGTGTATTCATTTGTACAGCATGCTACATTAGTGCAGCTGCCTCCCTATTACTCTGGGAGTAGCTCAAATGTCCCTGCAAAACTTGGTGTAGTCCTGTGTGAGTACAAACATTGTCACTTATGGGCAGATCCCTGTTCCAGGTGGTGGAGCTGTGTTCAGTGCATGCTGTGGGGTCTCAGTAGCTGTTCCGCCCCCTCCATGCCTACATTCAACTCCATTGAGCGCAACAGAAGCCTAGTCACCTTGCCCACATGTAGGTAGCTGCTTTTTTTTCTGGAGGCAAATCTTAAACATTTTTTTCCTAGGTTTTCAGAGGTACACTAATCCTGAAATTTTTGCATCTGCCACTTTTGCATAATTAATTTGGGTTTTTTATTGTCTTGTACGGAATAGTCCTGTAATTAGCACTATTCTAAGGACTTGTTCTTGCTCTTTGGTTCTTAAGGAAGTGTGGCTCAAGTGTGATCTTTTGTGTTGACCTACATAGATGGTGTGTGGGATGTCACTGCTGTGCACTGCAAAGTGTTGCTGTTACACCAAGGGCTCTTTATCTCCCCTGCTCCAGAGCCCTGGCAGTGTTCAACAGTAAGTGAGCAACATACGATTTCCTTGGCATAACATCTGAAGCCTCCACTTGGAACGGTGTTCAGCACTCTTGCTTGCAAGAATAGGAACCTGTAAAGCTTACAACACAGCTGATCAGAGGAGTCTATGTTCTTCTATTTCTACTTTTACAAAGCTCAATCCTAAGAACAGCTCAACAGAAAAGATGATCCAGGTCTTTACAAAGTCCCCCTTTATATGAAAAAAGTAAAATATCCAAAATGGAGGAGACAGTGTCTTTTTATCAAAATAGTCCAGCTTGTAAAATGCTGAAATATTAATAATTAAGGAAAAAAACAGAGCCTGAGCTTATAGTTGGGTGTACAGAATGCAGAAGAGTCGCCTAGCAGGTGGATTGGCAGCACTGGAGTGTGGCAATGCAAGACAGCCCTGTGTGTCTCCTGAGGCTGATCTAGAAATGAACACTAAAGTACCATTCACTGCTTAGCAAACACTGACACTAAAGAGTCTGAGAAGATGTCTAGCTCAATGTCAGAAAGACAGATAAGCATAAAAAACATGTAAATTTTTGACACTGTGTTTTTTTTAGTATTTGGGGCTTTTTTTACATTTTGGCCATGTTTATATAACTTCATGCGAAATCATGTTCCAACAGGTGAAAAGAGTCTATGTTCTATAGAATCAATATGTAAGAGACACTTCTTACAGCTGAGGAAGGCTCCTGACCGCTCCTGCTACTTAGTGAGGAATATGTAAGGAACTTGTGAAAATCTAACAGACAGAAAAATGCAGTGAAAAGGTCACACAAGATTAGGGCCCAAAAATAACATAGACTCTCCAGGTTGGTAGATGGCAAACTTTTAAGCTGGTGTACTGCATTTTAAAACCACTATATCATACAAAATTTTGGGAATTAAAACTGCCTGAGCTATGACAAGGGTTCAGACAGTTGAAATATATCATTACTAAATTGACAAAAGACAATTCTGATGTCTGCTGTATTTGCTAACCTGTATTAAAATAGAAATATTGGAGTGTTATGGATCTTACTTCTCAATGATGCAGCTTAAAGAAGCATTTGAAGCATATCACAGCAGTGATATTAAAAGCTCAGTTCTGGAGTCAGAGAATCATAGAAGTCCCTTTGATATGAGATCAAGTATTCCCAGGGTACCTGCAGGAGGAGTGCTTGGAAATTCTCTTGCTGCAGCAGCTAGCTCTTTAAAAAATAAAAAGTGACACAATGTGTAGCTAATGAAGAGACATAAAAAAACCATCATAAACTGTGAAGCAGTGACTGAAATGGCAATAGGAAGTTAGACAGATTCTGAAAAGTGACAGAATGTGGAGTATTTCAAAAGTACACAGGAAACACAAGAGTGTGAATCCTAAAAAAAAAAAATCAGGATAAAGTAGGAAAATGTAAGGGAGAAAAATCTAATGTATCTTTAAAGCTGAAATTGCACACATGAAAGAAAACTTAGGTATGTCATAAAACAACTGCAGAAGGCAGCACAGTAAACCACAATGATGTCAGATGGTGATGAAGAGAAAGATCTTGCATCAGTTATGGTTGGTGACATGGTCCTGCTTAGAAAAACAGCCAGCAGATCAAGAGATCAGAAATGACTGAACATCTAAGGTGAAGATCAAAAAAAAAAAAAACAAAACCAAAACCCCAAAACAACAAAAGCTGAAAAAATAACAGCTGCTGTCCTGATTTTTAAATGTTTACTGTTTCTGTGCAAATATGAAAACAGAGAAACAAGTCATCAAAACAAATGTATGGGTACAGGGAATTTTAAAATCCAAGGGCCGTGCACATTACAAAACATTACTTTCCTGATTTTTACATTGCAATGGTACCTCAGTACAGAAGACAGAAAGAAAGCTATGAGTGAGGATGAAAGAAAAAATACCAGAAAAAAAACTTAGAGGAAAGAAAATGAGAGCTGGGGAGAACTTGTCACTTCATTTTCTTTTTCTGTCAGTCTTCTAGTTTGAATGATGCATGTATGGGGGTTTTTTTCAGAGGTTTTTAAGCCTCAGGCTATGTTTGTAGACCATGAAAAGTTAAGTTTGGCTTAGAATGTAGTTAAAAGCAACTACATGCTGACACTTTCACAGTTGTTAGAATTCCAAACTGGAAGTTTTGCTCACCTGCATTCCACCAGTTGCAGCCGAAATGAACGCTAATCGTTGTGGCATTCCCTTGTTCAACAGGTTTTTCTTGTCCTCCATACCTCAGGTGAATGCTGCTATCCTAAAGACAGAGTTCGTTTTGTCTGTCTTAAATCACCCTCAGCCAAGAACAATGCTCCAAGTATGCAAATGGTGTTCATGTGCATTCCTTAACTGGAACGTCCTCAAGGGATTTGGAGATCCTGCCAGTCCATCAGAGACAACTGGGTCGACTACTACCAGGAGGGGAGTAAATAATCAGACTGAATTGTTAGCAAAACTGGGAGCATCACACGATGCCTGGCAGCTTCATAGCAGAGAATTAAAATTTTTATCATAGGGTAAAAATAGGACTTTTGGGGATGTTTCATTTCTAGAACCTTTCTCTGAGATAAATTTAGTTGCCAGAATATTCCACTGGTGTCAATTTAGTAGAACAGTGAATATGTCTGTATTGATGGTGTGATTGTTGGGGCAGAACCTGACAGGAACATAACTGCAACATACATTTTGACTTTGCAACAGCAAACTGAGCAATAATTGACTGAACTAAGCAAAAAAATGCATTCTAGAGCATTTGATTAGCAGGGATAATAATACATCCACACGTGACAGCAAAACACAAAGTAAATAGAAGACTTTACTTATATCTTAAGCTTAATAATTTAATAGGCAATCCTATATATACCACGACAATAAAAGCATTATTGGTCTGGATGAAAGTTTGTAAAATATGAAGTAAAATAGCCTGTTCCAGCTGAAAAAAACCCAAACAAAACCAACAGAAAACCTAACACACCTAGAATAAATGTCATTTCCATTGTATGTTCAAGGTTTTCTTGTAAAAGAAGGGTAAAAGACCAAAAAGCTAGTGGTTAATAATAAGGACAGAGATAATGTTTGTGTAAATGGATACCAGTTTTGATCTACTCTTGATTTAAAAAAATCAATAGACTACTCAAGAAACAGGTCTTTGCAGATGTATTTGTAAGAGAAAACTAAGAAGTAGCATAAGTTACAATGGCTGCAAAAGGCAACTTGGATTCAAAATGTGTATTAATTTTCATATGTTTAAATACATTTCCAAGGATTTAAACAAATAAATTGCCATTATTTTTTAGTTAAGAACTAAAAAAAGAGAGGGTTAAAATGAGGAGAAAATTGTGGCTTGAAATTTTCCTAAGTCAAACAATCTTAAAAACACTCTGTACATTTCTTAAATGGGAGGCAAATTCTAGGTGAATTTCATTAGACTATTTTCACAGAATAGTGGTGGTTGCCAGAAACCTCTGGGCATCATGTAGTTCAACTCTCCTGCTTAACCTCCTGGTCAGTTAGCAAAACTGCTGTTGGCGCTCAAGCAATTGAAGAAAAGCTTCAGGCGCGTCAAGAGAAGTTTGGATAGACTCACTATCCTGAGGCCTTGCAAATTCAGTCCAAAGCTTATGGCCCATTGCTAGCAATGCCTCTGCTGTATTACAGGGCTCTGTGGTTACAAAATCTGTGCTGGTTGCTCCCAGTAACCTTGTCCTTCAATTATTTGGAGGTGCTCTCCAGGAATGGTGCTCAATCACCTTTCAGAGAACAGAGATGAGGATGATGAGCCTGTAGTTTCATGCATCCTACTTGAAGACAGGAGTGACATTCATTCTTTTCTACAGTTTAGTAATTTTTCCTGACTGCCATAATCTTTCACAGATAAAAGAGAGTGGCTTCAATGACATCAGTCAGCACTGTCAGGAGGCATGGATACATCCCATAAGTCCCCATGGACTTTAATATGCCCTTTTAAAAATTAAATGTTTCTTAACTTGATCTTCCTCTTGCTCCAGACTTTCTCACAGGTTTGAGCATGAGGTTCTTGAAGGCTGGCCTTACCAGTTAACACAGGTACCTCAGCTTTCTTGCTACCATGTCCCCATCCCCATTCAGCAGCAGCCCCACATTTTCCCGTCTTCCTTTTGCAGGTGATAGATGTACTTGTAGATGTCTTACCTTACCAGGTTCAACTCCAGGTGCGTTTTTCCTTTTTTAACCCTGCTGCTGTGTGCTTGGACAGCATCTCTGTATTTCTGGCTTTCTTCTTTCTTCTTCCTTTCTTCTACCTCTTGTAAAACACTAACTTTTTCTATTTGAGCTTTGTCAGTCTCTTTGCTCATATTTGCAGCTGCCTCCTGCTTTTGACTGATTTCCTGCACATTGAGGTGGATTATTCTGAAGCTGGAGGAGGTGATACTTGAAACTCAGCTAACTCTTCTACTCCCCTCTTCTCTCTGTGGATACATTGCACAGGATTACTCCAAGTAGACACCTTGAGAGGCCACAACCTGCTCTTCTGAACTCCACAGGTCAATCCTGTTATTTTCCTTGTTTCCTTTTTGTGGGATCCACCACCATTTCATGGCCGCTGCAGCAAAGGCTGCCTGGGACCTTCACATTCCTGATGAATTCTTCCTTGGTTGTATTCCTTGGTTTTAAGTGTGGGGTCCAGTAGAATGCTTTGCACCTGTTGCCTCTGTGATCATATTTGTTAGCAACTGCTCACTCCAATAACTCCCAGATTGCTTGGGTCCTTCTGGGTTGACCTCCCAGCCAGTATCACAGCAGGACAGAGTTTTATTAGAATGCAAAAATTCAGCATTTAATTGATTTTATTAAAACAATCTGTTGAAGGTACTTGTTTCTGAATAATGCAGAAAATAAATACATTGCCATGAGATATTTTTTGGAAGTCTTAACAGCTCAGGTAATTTCATTTTGCAAAGTAGGCAACAACTTAAACAAACTGAAAACTAATCAAGATAGCAGCAGACAGATAAAAAAAGAGATAAACTGCTTACTTTACTGTGAATTCTGGGTATGTAAAATAAATGTACAAACAGGAAGGAAAAAACACTCTGCTTTTAAAGTGAGCGAGCTGAAAATTGATCTAAAATCCACCTACATGAAAGAAATCTTGAATGAAATTCTTCTTCAAGTCAAATCAAGAGAAATCCTTGCTTATTCTTTTGAGCTATCTGGCAGCATTTTATTATCTTTGGCAAGTATGGATTGTGTTCCTTATTCTACCAGGAATGGCTGAGTAACTGTAGGCAAGTTGCTCAAGATGAAGGTTTGAAACAAGGTCACTTAATTTGCAAACCTCAGGCTTTGGATTACAGTTTCAAAAGCCCGTGCCCATACAGGCTCAGAGTGCAAATGCACCCTTTTGGCTTCAAACGGCTCTCAGAAGGCTCAATACACCTGAAAATCGAGTAAGAGAAGTCACAACTGCACAGCTGTTTGCATATTTGCTCTTCCTACTCTTCTCCAGATTGTTGTAGTTGTAAGATAGTGATGGGGCTACTCACAAAGACAGTGCTCAGTTAAACTAAGCTTTGTGGGTTATACTGAAATAAGCACAGTAAATTCAAAATGAAAACTGTTGTTGCACATTCTTGCAGTAACTCCACTGTGTAAATCTTTCTACTTTTACTGTGTTTCTTTCCGCATCATCCTGTAGTTCCTAGGGAAGGGGCTTCACTTAATCACACCTTCCTGCCTGGGCAAAACGTGCTTGGCATCGTAACTAATCGAGTGGAAGGGAAAAAAAATTGATTTTGTAGGCTCTTGTTGTAGGCAGCTGGTCTTTGATGTTCCTTCCCTTTGGATTCATTTCCAGTCACAAAACATCTGTTCTCCTTGTAATTGGGAAAAGTTGGGATAATTTAATTAGGCAAACATCCCCTAGCTGGCGAATCTTCTTTCTGATGGGAATTTAGTTGAAAAGAATCCCTCTGTTTCCTTTATCAAGAAGTGGTTCTTTGCTAATCTGTTTAGCCTGGGTACGGCTAAGGCAGAACTCTCGTTTTTTTCTCTCAATGAATTATTTGTAAATGGGGCTCCTCCTTGTGGGTGATGTTCGCAGCACAGGGCTGGGCAGAGGCGGGCCGGTGCTGCAGCTGCCTGGGTTTAGGCACAGCAAATCATTAACGATTAATATGCAAAAAGCCTTTCAGTCCAGTGCCAGCACTTCACACCGGAGGTTCAAGGTCGAGGGGTGGTTGATGATTATGAGCTCCGGAGGTGTTTTTGTAGAGCCAGGCCAAGGCAGTTCGAAGGAAGATGCGCTCCAGAGGAGCCCAGCCAGCCTTTTATTCACAGCAGCAGCTTATGGGCTGCAAGGCACAATGGCTGATACCAGCAAGTTTACCCACTTCAATTAATGTAAAATTAATCTTACATGAACTGGAGCTGCCAAGCATCAGGCTTGGCAAGGGCAAGGACCCTGAGAGGAAACACTCCCCTTTGTCCTGTGCCTGCAGTTTTATTTCATGGTGATTTTTCAGTGAAATATTCTCTTAGTAAAGCTGGAATAATGTGCTGCATTTTCAAGCTTAAAATATCATGTCTGAAGATTATGTGGAAATGAAGGACCTTGTCGAAGTTGAAACTGTCCATTTAAGTTTGAAAAATTCAAATTTTACCTTAATAGAATTTATAGATAGCCCTTATATGAAATTTTTATTTGTTTTTCTTTGTTGTATATATCTCCAATCACAAAACATGTTCTCCATCTAATTATGAAAAATCAAAATAAAATTTGATCCACCAGATTTTCCAACTGAGATTTTTCTCAATATAACTCTTTTGAATTTTCATTGATTTAAAATTTGCTATTTCTGAAAGGCAAACTCTTAGAAGGAAACTGACACATTCTTTACAGAAACTATGAAAAAAGTCTCCCTTTCTTTTATATTAACTGGGTTTTTTTATGATGTCTTTAGGAAGCACTGCTTCTCTTTGTACTTAGCATTGAGATTAGCTGTGCAGGAAAAGCAGTGGAGAATGGTTCTGGTCCTGGTGGGGTGTTTGTGTAGCTCCCAGCTTTGGCAAATGGCAAGTCCACATCCACACTCACTCAGAAAAGAGGGGAGGAAAAAGTAGTCACTCAACTTCATTTCACTTTAGTACTGTTTTCATTTCAGTTTTAAGCTAGAAGGAGAAGAGGAAGCAAAATGTCTATGCATTGTTTTTATTCTCTAGTGAACATGTTAATCAGGGATTTGTTACAAAACTTGTATGAAGGTGATATACAGGTGATTAGACAAGATGCAACGCAGGCAATAGCCTCCACAGTCCTCCTTTGCTTTGCTCTTGGTCAGATTTTCAGTCTAGACAAGACACAAGCAATGACATTTCTGTGTCTTTCGAAGTACAGCCGTGACCAGATATGCATCAGTGCCTGGAAGTGTGACAGTCACAAGCAGCTGGCTCTGGCCTGCAAGCTCACAGCTTTGTCTGTACATTTGTCAGCTGCTATGAGCTTGCTCGGCAGCAGGAACACAGTCCAGGGACTTCTCATGTCCCTTTCCTCATGCTGTAGTTTCACCCTACTGAGTCCTGAAGTGCTGCCAGAGCAACCAGAGGAGTCACCAAACTAGTGATTTGGATTCCTCATGGGATGTATCTGCATGGGGTCCTTGGGACATGGAGATGACCACAGTGCTGTTGTGATTTTATATTTTGGTTAGAGTTATAACAGTAGAAATATACTATGAAAATAATAATTTAAAAAACTATCTAAGTGATCTGACTAAATCATTATCTACTATGCATACTACTGAGTGCAGAAAAAGAAATCCTATACAGATAGGTGAAGCTTTTTCTGTACAGGTATTTATGAAAATAAGCCAATTTGTTTGCTCTTTGTAATATGAAAAGAGTATATTCAACAGCCATGAAAGGAAATAAAAGAAAGAGTTTCTTACAATCAAACTGTAAGCAGTCTTGCCAAGAAGAAATGAATCAGTTATTATCTTTGTGTCTATGACATTGTCACAGAGATAATGATATTATAAACAGCTGAAGTACTTGCAGGATTTTATAAATGCATTTAGAAATTAAAATTACTTCCATACCTTTAAAGGTAAAAGATATTTTGAGCACCCTAGGAAGTACATTGGTTTAGTGACAAGTTATTTTTGACTGCAAACTGTGGATTTCCTCTAACTTTCTCACAAGAACTGTTATGTTGGCTTTAGAGATGGTATAGAAGATAGAGGATAATGGAATGTGAGAATAATGGTTTAGTAAATATATAAATATGATGTGTGGATTTATTGGCAGTTGTATTCCTGGTTGAGTCAATAATCCAAATGAGTCTTTCCTGCAGAATCTAATGTTACTGTGTTGTAATTAATGCAAATTTATCTTCCTGAAAGACTGGCAGGAAGACACCTTTTAAAATTCAATATGCATACTGTTCCTCAAAGGAAGAATAAATTAGCTTGAACAGTTTCAGAAGAACTAACAAGATAAAAAACTGAAAAATACTTCAACTGACAGAACTGTTTTAGGAGAGAAATTGGTATTTGAGTGGATAAGCACAAAATTATGATCTGCCTGCCCATCTTACCATACAGAGGATGAACAGCCAGTTCATGGCAAGGTGGTTTTTCTTTTTAAGTTTTGTCCCTATGATTAGTCCTATATTTTATGAGAACTTGACCCCGACATTTATGATATATTAATTCTGTCATTGTCCTATACATAACAGAACTGTTAGTACTAAAATTTGTCTGAGCTTCTGTAACCCAGATCTCAGCCTAGAAAGAAATACTACTCCCTGTGATAGAAGCTGACTTTGGAAAGGGAATTAATTGTGATGATTATAACCGCATAGATCCTCTGGTAAATCACATTATGCTAGTGTTTTGCACTAAATGGACTTCTGGTCTGAGCTATCTAAAAATGATTATGTTGCTAAAAATGCTTAGCAAAACTCAGTTCTCCTCTTGGTACCTTATGGGAACTAGGTTCACCTGTAAGAAAACAAAATTATTTCTTTAATGTACTGATAGGGGCTAAATGTAAGACCAGAGAGGAACAACTGTGTAAGAAGCATTTTGTTTTGGTATTGTATCTGTGAACCTTCTGGACATTCCCCAGCTTTGCCTCTCAGTGGCCACAAAACGCCCCCCATCACTTGCTGAAACAAAAGCTGCATGATGTTTGCATGATGCCCAGTGTGCTGCCCTCCAGATCCTTGGCTCCTGGAAGGAAGGGGCTGACCTACTGAAGTTGGAGGGAGTTGTAGCATTCACATTCTGCTTTGAATTTTGGAAAAGTGTCTGCCTTGTTCAAATTTACTCCCTGTGACTCCATGCTGGAAAACACCGTCTGAAGAGTATTCTGCTTGTTGTTTCCTACATCTGTCATAATGCTTGTTGCAAGCCTGAGTGTGGATGTGCCCTGGCTGCCATAAGCCAAATGATTAATGAGTCAGGAATGCCTCTCTCCAGAGTCAGCTCAGCTTTACAGATTGAGATTGCTTGGCCTTTGCTTTTCAGCTGACATCAAAGAATACAAAAATAGTTGGGGTTTGTCTCCAGGCATTTTCCTTGGTTTAAACTGAAATTCTCCAATATTTCCATTTCACAGAGCAGCAAACTGAGGGCTTTGTGCCCAGAGTTTTTCCTCACATGGCACACATTGAGCAGCCATGTCCTTCTCAAGTCCCTCCTTCCATTATTTGGCCTTTGGTCTCATTACTTAAATGGATGATCTTTAAAAGATTAACTCTTTGTTATGTTTAAAAGCATCTTTCTAGAGGGAATTATTGGGAACCTTGTTATTCAATATTGAATGTAAATATGGCCATTTTGCAAAGACAAAAGAACCAAGGCTTGTGTCATTAATGGATAAGGCCTTAATTTTATTCTCATTTTCTATCTCCTGGCAGCTTAGACATGCAGCAGATTTCACAAGGGGCTGGCAGGTCTGATAGCTCTAGTTAGTTCTTCCATCCTTCTTGGCACATGACAAGTTCAAAACAAATTCTAAATTAGTTTTTCATTTATTGTAGGGAGATAATAATAAATATAGCAGCTAGGATGTTTTCTTTCTCTATAGTTAAAACAGTTCCAAGGGACAACAAAAAGTAATGAAACAAAATAAAATAAAGAATAAAAGAACAACATAATCTATGACAAAAAGAAAAGGTGGGAGAGGAATGCAAAGTATGCCAAAATGAAAATTGCAAGCTTTGAAGTAGGAAATTTTCAAACAGGCTATTTTTATACCTCAAAGAACCCCATTTGCTCAGTACACTACTATGCCTGAAAGTCCTTTAGTATGGAACAAATATAACCTTAATAATTTTAAATTGTCACTTACACAGGCAAAAGTCTGCTCAAGAATTTTTTACTCTGTTTTACCTATACAGTTGAGATGGATGTTGCATTGCAGTCACATCTGTCTGCTGAAGCTGCTGTTGACCTTCCTTGGTGTGCCACAACTTGGCTCAAACCCCGAATAAGAGAAGTCAGTTCACCAGTGTAGCCTGGGTATTGTTTTGACACTTAAACATTATTAGTTGTTACTGAAGTGGATGTCTGAAGATGCTATTAGTAAGGATTCCCTCATTATTTGATAACCAGGAATATTTTCATATTATTATTCCAAGCATCATTTGTTTCCAGATGTTTAAGGATAACAGTATTAAAATGTTAAAAGGCTAATACAAGGATTTGCCTATCCCTTAGTAAAACTCACCTCCAGATTTCTCCTGGGACTCACATCTCCTGAAGTCTTGGAGAACAATGTTCTTCATTCCTGTGTGAAGAGCTATTTCATAGAAAGGTGCCAAAAAATTAGGGGACCCAACATTTACTGAAATAAGTTGTACTTATTATTCATATCCTAAGGGGCATACAGGTGTATAAATCATAGAATCATAGAACAGTCCAGTATGGAAGGGACCTCAGAAGACTGCCTAGTCCAACTTTTTATGAGAAAGGGAGTGTAGATGAGATTAGCAACTACCCTGGAAGGAAACCAGTGACATTTGCAGTGTGGATTTTTACAGCTGGAAGGCAGAAAATAGTGAAAGAACTTAATTACAGCTTAAATACTTAGGTACAATTTCTCCAATGAGCTGCAGCTTCCAGTTATAGCAGGATGTTACAGGCTTGGTTGTCATTCAAAACAGGAAACGCAAGAAAACCGAAAACTAATAAAGTACCATGAAGTCACTATAGTGCAGCCCAAAAAGGTCTGAGATAATCTACCACTGTCCTATTACATGGGACTCAAGCCCTTCCCCTTTTAAATGGTGCTCAGCAATTTGAGCAACTGTTCAGACAAAGTGACATTCTAGTGCCTACAAAAATTATTTTCCCAGGGAAATAACTATATTTTTTCCTGTCTTTCACCAATATCATGTTGTTGGAGTTCTTCCTGTGGCATATCTGCCAATTTGGAGTGGAACTGTGGTCATGGAGTGGCCAAGGGAACTGGGGTTCTTTAGTCTGGAAAAACCTGAGGGGAGGTTTTAGACAGGTGGGGTTGGTCTCTTCTCCCAGGTGACAAGTGGCAAACAGCCTCAGGTTCTACCTGGGGAGGTTTAGATTAGATATTAGGAAAAAATTATTCACTAAAAGGGTAGTTAGGAATTGGAACAGGCTGCTTGGGGAAGTGATGGGATCACCAGCCCTGCCAGTATTCAAAAACATATGTAGACATGATGCTTAGAGAAATGATGTAGTAGTGGACCTGGCAGTTCATGGCTGCACTTACAGGTCTTTTCCAAGCTTAGTGCTCCTATGGTTCTATGATTCCATATTTTTGCCAGGCGAGGCAAAAACTGCGAGCTCCTTTGCCCGGAGGAGAGCTCAGCCGGGGCAGGCAAACGAGGAGCCAGGCAGGGGGCAGCATCTGATCACCCAGGGCCCCTCTCCGCCCCGCTCCAGGATCGCTGCAGCCGCTCGGGAAGTTCGGCCAGAGCAGGGAAAGAAGTTTTGAATCTCTTTGATGTGTTGCTGCGGATTCTGCGATAGCGGTGGATCAAAGTAGCGGCAGTCTCGGTGGTGAAGTTATTTATACAGATATCAAAGTGTTCTGCGGCAGGAAATCTACTGCCACATCATTGGTGTAGCATTCGTGGCTAGAGAACTGGGTGCTAAGAAAAGTAGTGGGGACAGTAACTGGGACATCTGACTGTGGACTTCTGGAGTATCTTGTTTTTTCTGGAGTGCTGATTTCAGCTGAAAAATGATCAAAAAATGACAATTAGTCCAGTTCACTGCTAATCCAAGAGTTGCTACTTCTTATATATATATTGGCCCTTTTTTTCTTGGTGATAGGTTTTTTTATGTAGAGACACAAAAATCTGTAAGCTGTGGTGACAATTTGAATTTCAGAACACCTATGTAGTTATTTTCTTCCACAGCTAACACTGAAAGCCACAGATAAGGGTATGAATTGTAAAATTAATAGAATCACTTCCTGAGTCTCCTATAAAGGATGCAATACAAAAGGGAACAGTGATAGCTCCTTTTTAGACCATGAGAATGTAAAAATGAGCACACAACAGTCAGTATCACCAGCCCTAAGAGCCTTTGTGGAGTTAAGCCTGCACAAACCAATTAATGCCTGTCATATGTAGTTTGTTCTTTCTTTCATCTTATTCCTGTGAAAACTGTGAGCAGTGAAATGTTTGTGAGCTGTTTGGTCCTTGAGAATGTCAGGCTTTGATTGCCTCTATTCACCTGACATGGCACTTTCTATCACTGGGCAGGTTGAGCTCTAAAGCCCCAGCTGTCTCTACTGGAGAGTTGCAAGCACTGGATATGTTTTCTGCAACCTTTTTAGCAGGAGAAGTTAAATGCTAGCTCTGCAAAAATGCAGATGCATGCATCTTACTGGCAGTGGGACTATGGCACATCCAAGCACTGGTTGGAGACCCAATCTTGAACCCAGCCAGGTGAGTTCTCCATCAATCCTCACCAGCCCATGAGGCTTTGGATGCACCTTTATTGTCCGACTGCCAGGCATCAAGAAACTTGGCAGATTTCTGCCTGCAGCATTAAAGCAATTGTCTCCTGCAGAATGGTCTGCACTGTGCCAGAATGAATAGAGGTGCAGTCTCCTTTTTGGTGTGGTGTGGTGTGGTTCTGGGTTGTACCATAGAGACTTTCAGAAGGAGATACAGGGGATTCCTGGGAAGCCAGCATAGGCTGCTAAGCTGGCGTTGATAAGCAGCAAGACAGTGCTGGTGCTCTCTAGCAGTTTTTAACATGATGGCTCACTAGTCCTCCTCCCTCCATCAGCACACTGAGATTCATAATGCAGTATACTGCCCAGCTGATTCCTCAGCCAGGGTTGAACAACAGATACCATCCCTTCCACAGCCCACTGGAGTGCAGGGGAGGTTTGTCATTCCTTAGAAGTGGAACAAGATTTGTCCTTGAGGGCTATATTCAGAATTTAATTCAGACAGACTGGATGTTTCTAGCCCAGAAGTAATTTTACTTTTCCTAGATATTTCCCTTGAGCTGTTATGTTGCCTGCTGAGATATTCTCAGTCCAGGTCAGCAGGTACAGGGCTTCCCTCACAGTCAGGTCAAATTAGGGGAATTAGCCAGAGTGGTGCAGAGTTCCCTGAGAAGACACAGAGGATACATCTTTTTGGCAAAGTAGATAACAGCAAAAAGTGCTGTCAGGGCTACCACCTTCTTCTCACGGCTGCAGAACTGTTTCTGCCTCATATCTGTGACTTCTTAATATAAACTACAGTCATAATCTTACAAGAGGGAGCCACAATGTTCCCTCACCTTCATCAAGCGTCCTTTCCCTAAACCAGTGCACTTTCTCTAAGTCTTCTCAGTCCCTTTCTCTCTGCAATCCCACACCTCTCCCATAAGACCCTGAAATGGCATGGAGTTTTTACTTGTATTCCTGTCTCTTCTTCCCTCTCCTGCTTTAGCAGTTATTGAACGTATTTTGAGCTCTGGTCTCTTGCTTTCCTAAGGAGTACTCATCATTTGTCAAAGAGGCAAAAAGTGGGTGCCACTTTGAAAGAAAACAGTGAATCTTGCTCCATTCCTTGAAAGAAAGAAAACAGTGAATCTTGCTCCATTCCTTGAAAGAAGTGAGGTAGGTACCTTTTGTCTGAAGGATTCCTGGCTTTGGTTCCCATAGGAGTGTAAGCGCCCACTTGCAGTTCTGACTTAATCTCAGATCCTCAGAGCTCCAGCTTCCTTCCTCCACCATGTTTTGTATCAAAAAAAAGTTAGATGTCCATACACTTCATGGAATGGGGTCATATGTGTTGAAAGAAATAGTCAGAAACTCCCCACTCAGAGATGACTGACCCCATCCCATGGGGTGTACGGACATCCATGCATTCTGTAACAGGGAATGCTGTGCTCTCTAACAAATTCAGTGTTGCCTTAAAGCCTTTCTGGTTTCCCAGGGATATGGGTGTTTGCGTTTAATTTTTTTCCGCAGGTTGCCCATTTTAAACTATTTGTTTGTTTTAGATCAAGTCTACAACTGTTCTAAACATCTTACAGTGTTAAGCCAAGTGAAGCCAAAGGGTTTGTGCCAGGAAGGCAATGACTCACTTTCTCTAGCCAACCTGATGGCCCAACACCTATGTCCAGGTTTTTAGTGTGCTCCAGTTAGTCCAACCTTGTGTTCAAATAGACAGAAAAATGCACTGCATTAAAAAGAAATATCTCTTTCAGTCCTTTTCCTTGCATAAATTTGGAAATATGCATGCTAGCACTGAGAGCAGGTGGAGTGGAGCCCTAAGTATTGTTATGACTTACTCAGGGCTGAAGTTTTTTGTACATTTGATGCTTTCCTATTCCAGTAATGGATGCATGTTGAAACTCAAATTGAATTTTTTTCCAATGAGTTAACAAGCTACAGTACTTAAAAGTGCTGTAAGGATTTGTGAGATCAAGTACTTGTATCATTCTCTACAAAGTTAATTAGATTCAAGCAGCTTACTCTTCATGATCAGGATCTTAAACTTCAACTGCATGTGTTTCATTTCTTCACATATGGGCCAGACTGACAAAATTCATAAATACACAGAATCATCCTAGAAAACTGCAAGCAGGTTTGTTTTCACATTCAATTTTAATTAGGACCAGACCATTGGGAATCATTTGAAAGGTTCTTGGGACCCATTTTAATGACATCTTTTCATCTGGTTTTTTTTTTTTTCATGCAAACTTTAGCTGGCATGCTCACAGAAAAGATAATTAACAATATACAAATATACTCCTCAGAAGTAAAACTTGTTTTTGCTTCTTATTCAAACAAATAAACACATGACTGTTATTCAGGCATGACAATAGGTAAGCTATTCAGGCAGCTAATAGGTAAGTGAGCAACTGAAGTGAAATGTTTGATATCTCTCTCTTTACAAGTTCTTACTCAGATGTGACATGGGGGGTTAGACAAAAAACCATGGAGGACTCTTCTCCTGTTGTGAAAGTGCCTGCTAGAAGACTGGCACTTCCCACCTGTAGTTGCTGAAATGGAAGTAATGAGCCCAGATTACCTCTGGGGGAATCTCCATTGCCCCATTGCTGCCCTATGCCTGTCTGCCCAGAGAAATGTCATCAGTCATTGCCCAACATGGTCTATCACCTTCCTGAAGGGGTCACACACATAATACACAGTGTTGCTGTGCAGACAAAACAAAGCCTCTATGTCAGCGTGAGTTGAAACGGTTCAGAAGGGATAGACTGCCTTCACCATGTTCTCTGGTATGGTTGTTGACCTGTGCAGTGGAGTGAGCTGCCAGATCATCTTTTGCTTCAATCCTTATGTGAATGTTTTATTGCCAGCCTAAGGCATTCATGTATGTCTTTTCTTTATCTTTAAGAGAATTTACACTTTCTCCTAAGCATGTATCAGAAGATGTTCCAGAGAAAACACAGTCCTGTGTCCTTCTGCTTTGAGCTCTTGATCTTTATTGATCAGTACAAGAATGTCCAGAATAATTCCTTGCTACCACGATTGTTGTATCTTTTCCATGTTCATTTACAAATTTTACTATTACCATGGTAAAAGTCAAACTCTTCATTGTAAACTGCTTCACCAGCACATCAGTTTTATTTCTCTCAATCTTGTATCCAGGACTATCCGGGTGGCTCTCCTTCCTTGGTTGCTGCTGACACACTGTAGTGTTTTGGAAACTAACTCCTGTCATTAATTCTGCCTGGGTTTTGTTTAGGGTGTTGGGGTGGTTTTTTTTGTTTTGTTTTTGTTTTTGTTTTTTTTTGTTTTGTTTTGTTTTTTGTTTTGTTTTGTTTTGTTTTGTTGGGTTGTTTTGCTTTGTTTTGTTTTTTGCCAGCATGACTTGCTAGAGTGCAGACAGTGCCAAAATGTGCAAAAATTTCCATGTGGCTGAAGGATATCTGCAGGGAGGAGGAGGAGACATGAGAGAAGTCACCTTTCATTAGTCTGAATGTCTTGAGTACAACATACAGAAAAAAGTGCAGTAAGTGGCAGCTTCTGTAATTTCCACTTCTTCTGCAAGGATGAGCCCTTTGTCAAGGAGTCAAAGTGAGTTTCATGCAAATGTATAGAAACACTTAAGTCTCAGAGTGCTAGAAATATTCTATTAGACACACCAAAATCTTTCTCTTCTGAGGATTTATATTTCAATAGGTGACCCCTGTGTTATGTACATGTATGACACATATCCAATACATCAGCCCTTATCTCCAGGCCTTTGAAGGGAGCTTGTGATGAGTGCACCTACTCTGTGGTGCAAGTTGATCATCTGTGCAGGGTGGATTCTTTAAACTTGTCAGTTTTATAAGAGCCTTAGTGGGATGGGTGGGAGTCCTCATCTTAATCCCACTGAAGTCAGAGGAGGAGCTCCTGTTAACTCTAACAGGTCTTGGATCAGTGTCTGTGGGAAGCTATTTCATAAATCCCAGCTTGCCTTGAGCAGTATTCAGTTCTTATAATTTACTAGGACATATTTTGATACAAAGCCATTCTTTACTTAATTTCTTCTAGGATTGCTTGGAGTAATTAAGTCACCCTGTTGAGCTAAAATCTGGGGTCTTGGAGGTGAGGAGAAAAAAGTGGTGGTAGGCCCAGTATTTTCTTTGATGCAGTCCTGTTTATTTGTGAAGAATGTAAATAGATTTTTTTTTCCCCAGAGCACAGCTGGGATCCGAAAGATTACAACTCTCTTGCTTCTAACACTGAAACCTTGCAAAATCATCTCTCCATCTTTCAACAAATGCACTCTCATGCCTGTCCACAGTGCAGTTATTGTATGATCATGCAGCACTCTCTTGTGCAGTCTGCTTGCTTTTTTTTCCATTATAAATTAGATTCTCACTCACTGTTCCTCTGATGAGAGACTATTTCCCTATTTACCCCTGTTTGGACTCCATTTATGCTGGATATTTATATTTTTATATATTTTATATTTTTTACATTTACATTTACAGTGCAAACTTCTGGGGGTAGTGACCATTTTTTGTTCCATGTTTATACATCATTGGTCCCTTGGTCCACCTTGAGGATAACAACAATAATAATAAAAATGAAAACATGGTGTTCTCAAGTTTCTTGCTACTCTGCCCAGCACTCCCTCCACCCAGTATTGCTCTGGTAACCCTGTCTAAGGTGGGTGCAAAAGAGCTTATGGAATGGCTGTTTCCAGCCCCATTTATCCAAAGGAGGTAGTTAACTGAAAGGTGTTGAAGGGATAAAGAAAGCAGACAACAGAAAAGGAATGACTTAAAATAGTGTATCTGGCCACTTCTTTCCCAACTGAAACTCACAAAAGGTTGACTCACCTGATTTATGTCTGGGGACAGAAATTCAGGGTTCCCAAGAGGCCAGAGGAAAAGGCCACAACCAGCATCTGCAGAGGGTTCCTGGTGCATGTGGGCAGTGTTTTCAACAGACAAGTGATGTCTGAGAAGGATTGAGTTATTCATGTGAGTATATAACTCAAATAGCTTGTCAAGCCCCCTGCTGACAGGATTTCCTATCTTAAAACTTGTTATGTGAGGGAGAAAGTTTTTCTGGAGACAAATTCTGTTTGTCAGAAGAATCAGTTGGTAAAAAGGCAAGAATTCACTGTGTTTCCATCCAATTTGGTGTCATTGCTGTTGCTTACCCTGCTTTAGCATGGGATTGATTTGTGAGTGTGCAGTGTTTACAGAGGGGAACGTGAGCCGGGCACATCCAGAGAGTTACAGTTTGTCAGTGCAGTTTCTCTAAAAGGAAGATTATATGCAAGCATTTGTAATGTAGCTTGGGTGCCTACCCAATTCTGGGGGCCTGCTGTGTTCATTATAATGGTACATTGCATTCCTTGCTGCTGGGAGATCATTTTATCACAGCATTTGAAGTATAAACTGAAGTCAAAGTAAAACCCAGCTTTTTTATTGCTCTTGGGAAGGTCATAATGTACCCTGCTGAAAGAGTGCTGGGGCACAGCAGAGGGCATCCTTCAACAGAGGGACCAGTCCAGCCCTCCAGCATAGCTGTGTAAGCAGCAGCATTTCACTTCAGCTGGGCAATTGCATCGATGCTTTTCATGCAATCACTGTGCTCCCAGGGCTCCTGCTGCCCTCATCTCTTCTCACAGAGGGATTGTGTGGCGTGGGGCAGTGCCATGCTGAGACACCAGCCCTGAATGAGCTGCCTTGTCTACCAGGAGCATTTATGTCATGCTGATGCAACACTTGACCTTTCTGAGAAACCACATGCAGTTGTTCAAGATGCTCTGTGTTGGCATCTCTGTTTCCTTTGTACCCTTGCACTACATTGGATATCTTCTGCTGAGCCATAGAAACAAATGCATGTACTAGCTTTAGCCAAGCCATCCTCTATGGCCCTGGGTATGGTGAAAGACATAAAACTACAGAAAGTATAAAGTCCTGCAGATATAAATGAAAAATCATTCATCTTCTCTATTTCAGACACATTTGGTGTCCTGATATTTTGTCCCATATTCTTCTAATGTATTTGAAACCCTGAATGGTGTAGGAAAAAATAAGGTTATGCTGAAAATACAGGGCACTGGAGAACAGCTGTGCTGTGCCTATCTATCATTAAATAAAGAATAGAGCTCTAAAAGTGTTTACAGATTATAAAACAAAAGCAGATTGAATATGTTTTAAATTCTAGGAACTGACCTAAAATTTGCTATAAAACAAATATATGGCTTACAGCTGGAAATCTGTCAAAACACCCAAATGATCGCTCTGCATTGTCTGGAAAGAGTTTCTGTGCCCAAAGAGTTTAGAACAGCAACAGATGTACTATTGCATAAGAGAGACATCCCTGTTTTGAATTTCAGTTTATAGGACATACAAGAGAAGTAAAGTTCTTTTCATCTTACCCAGGTGCCTCTGCTTCCTCCTTAACATCTTGCTCCATGCAGTTCTCCTATGTTAAAGCGATTATCAGAGATATAGAATGATGGGAACATACATCATTTTAAGAAGAGAAAAAGCCATCTGGCTCAGTGTTTGTGGCTGGCTCTTAATTCAACCATGTTGGGTTTTTTTCCATGCCCCTCAAGCCCCTCCCTTTCCAGAAACAATCTATGTGATCCCACATCTCTTCTTCAGTAACGCGTTCCAGATGGTCAGATTTGTACAGAATGGATTTGCCTTAGCTTCCCAGGTTTTTCCTAAGGTTTTTTTGGTGTTTTATTTTTTTTCCAGATTGCTTCCCCTTTATTTGAAACCTCTTTATCCAATCATCTAGCTCTCCCTGGATCTTTTTTCCTAATTTTTACTTTGCAATCAAAAGATATTTTTCTCATATGTGTATTTATATCACACTTGCCACACAATGATATTGAAGTTTTTCTTCTCTTTAAGTGAAGGTGTGGAAGAGAGGTTGTGGGAAGCTGTGTGAGTAGGCAGCTTTATAGAGGGCGTTCAATTAATCAGCATGAATTCAGCATTTTTATTGAATATTTTATTCAGTGGATTAAATAACATTCCTAATATCAGCAGTATGGCATTTTGCATTTTAGGATGGCATCTACACTTCAAAGAGCTCAGCTCTGCTGTTCTTATCTATCTCCCTGCTTCCTGGCTGCCCACATGGCACAGTTTGCCCCTAGACCCTCTTTTGAATGAACTGATTCCCTGTGAAACACAGTGTGCATGTGGTTCTGGAGGGCTGTCCTCCCTCCTGAGACTCTCCTAGAGGATGAATTTGTCTCCCTCCACTTTCACAGTGTGCTGGCAGTGTCCTGGAAGTGTCCTGTCAGTGTGCTAGCCCTGTTTAGTCTATCCACATTGGTGGGACTGAGGAGGTTGTATTTACAAGAAATTTTAGAAACTGGAAATAATTATGAAAACATCCTGAGGCCTCAGGGGAGTTCAATAATTCTGAAGATGGAAAAAGATGATCTTTTATAACTGGAGTGTTATACCCTCAGTCCTCCCTGCAAGGAAATAGCCGGTTTTCCTGGACAAGAAGTAAGACGAGTCTCATTAGGTTAGGAAGATTTCCCACATTTTCCATCTGTTGGTACAAATTTTTGAGGCAATGAATGTGTGGCATTTCACAAAGTCAAGAAACTCTCTCAATCTATAGCTGCGGGCTATTCCCGCTCAATGAAAGCTCAGCCTTTAATGTACAGATTTCTGGGAGAAAAGTGGTCTGTGGTGACAGGACAGAACAGCTGGAGCCACCCAGGCACAGTCTGTCTGTCACCAGCCTTGCCATGGCTTGGTCTGTGTGGGAAGTCAGCTGGTCACCTACCCAAAGCCCTTCAGCCCAAATTCTTCTCTGACCTGCTGCTTCTCCCTGCCTGCAGCCACAGGAGTGCATTTATTAAATTTAGAAGCATAGTAAAATGCAAAATAGGAGAATTTCTTCTATAAATACACCTTAAAACAAAGAGGCTTTTTTTTTTTTTGACATGGAAAAAATATTAACCAAAACAGTGGATATCTCACAACTCTTATTGTTTAGAAACAGATTTTATTTTTCCAGTCGGCTCTTAATTTTTCCATTCTCTCTCGGTTTGGAGGACAATGCAAACACAGCACAGCTACATTTCTGCTTTCTATCCGACACCTTGCAGATCACATTGACAACAATTTAAGCAAAATGATTGCTCAGAGTCACAAGGGTCCTTTGATTTACAGAAACCCCTAAACTTGAGGTACACCATGCTCTCCTGCAGGAGCCCCAAAAAGAATGTTGTGTGGATTATGTTGCATATTTTTATTAATATCTTTGTTGTCTCTCTGAGTTCATACCAGTTAAGAAGGAGAAAAGCTTTCTGTGTTAAATCCTGCATGTCAAATTTGATACATAAGCTCTGTTCCACAAGAAAATCAGTCAAATCAACCTACTTTTTTACATATTGCCTGGTGGGAAAGTCTTCTGAAAACTAGTCATTTGTATTTTTGTTCAGTACAGGCAAAAATATAAGGCTAAAAGACCTGCCAGTATGAAGACTATTCATAATAATTTCATATTGCAAAGGGTTTTGTGGGGAACTTTATTAAGATAAATGCATTGTACACACACACTTCTTGAAGGCTTATCTCTGCTTTTTTATAATAATAGTTGAACAAGAAAACACTGCAAGTTTGTTTATCTGATTTGAAATAGGACTGTACTGCATTTACCATAGCTTTTGAGCGTCTGAGTTTACCCAAATACCCAGAAAGTGTTAATGTAGACCTCAATTGATAGAAAAACACCAACCTGTTGTTATAATTAGATTTTCTCACCATAATGTTTCTGATGAAGATGTCTCCAGTCTCTAACAGAGACCCTGTAATTGTACCCCGTGCTTCTCTCTCTCTCTTTCTTATCTCTGACAGTGCAATTGAATTGTGGAAACCCAAAACTCAGGGACACCTGGATTGGTACTTACAATTTAGGATACACTTTGCATTGTAGGACCAGGGCTGCAGTTTTGTATACTGTGTTCTCTAAGCACCACTGTCATCAAGTGCTTGCCTTGCACAACCTAAGGCACAGCTGGGTCCTGCTTGTGGTTATATACCCAGATCCACTATATGATCACCTCCACATTCAGACTGTCAAGGAATATACCTTTGGCAAAATTTTGCTGCCTCTGCAATGAAGCACAATGGAGTCTGCAGCCTGTAAGATGTCCAGAGCTGAGCTGTGATCTGTTTAGTTTTTGCTTTGCAATCAGGACCATGCTTTTGCTCTGAGATGTTTGTCATGTGACATATACAAGTGATTTAACAATATAAATACTGTGGTTTTAAAGGTTACTTTTTATATTTGTTCTTTAATCTGGTGGTTACACAAAAGTTCTGGGGAAAACTCTTATCTGTTAGGAGCACACCCTTCTTTGTTCAGGAGCACATGGAGATTGTGGCAGGTAGATCGGGCATCTGCTGTGCTCCAGGGAGGGTCTTGTCTTGTGCTAGCTTAAGGGTTTGTAAAGCTCCTTAGAGAAGGTGCTGGGGAACTGCTGTGGGTGGGCTGGCTCTCGCTGGGTCACTGCAGGAAGGAACACAGCCTAGCTCCAAGGTCTGGGGACAGTGACAGCAGTGGCAGGTGGTGACAGCATGCTCTCACAATAAATAGGGAAAGTGGCTTTGCAGCAGATGTGAGGAGCAGCAGAAAGGCAAGGAAAGAGCATCATGCTGCAGCCCCTGTGTGCTCACAACACAGGTCTCTGGAGGGAGCCAACACAGCAGCCTGGTGGAGGCTCCAGGCTGGCAGATTTACCAGATCCATGTGACATTACATCTTTTGGCAGGGAAAACTTTGTGGAAAAAGCAAAAGTTACACTGGATCTTGTTTTGATTATTTCTTTCTAACCTCACTACAAATGGAAAACATTTCTGTGGTGGGTGTCTGCTTGTTATTTTCCTATTGTTTTTTATCATCCTCCCTGCTCTCAGTAGGGACTATATAATCCTCAAATGCTGCTCCAAAGGCTGACACTTAGGCCAGGTTACAGAGCTGCAGCACTGGAGATGGATCTTTTCCTTCTCTTTTATTTTCCTTCACTTTATTCTGCTTCTGCTCCACTCTCTCCTTTTATTTTTTTTTTTTGTCTTTCGGAGTACCAAGTACAACCAGCAGTCCCTTCAGCAAACAATCCTCTCTCTTCCTCCCAGTTCTGTTTGAAGGTGAGAGAGAGGTGGTTTGGTTGTGATAAACATGAACATTTCCATAATCAGGACAAGTAAGGTGTAAGCACGTTGTACACACACAGACAATCAATATAAAGTAGGACATTTGGTGAGTGTTTTTCCAAACAAAGGATCCAAAAAAAATAATTTTAGGAAGAGCAATAATTTGTAGTAAACTTGCAGCTCCTGAATCAAACTGAACCAAAGACTGTGTTCAAAACAGCCTTTCTAAAGCCTATATGGCCTTTTGAACTTCAGAGACTGAGAAGAAATCTCAGGTAGCTATGGGCTCTGCACAAGAAGAAGTTTGCTCTCAAAGAACTGAAATAAAAATTCATAGAATCATAGAATGGTTTGGATTGAAAAGGACCTTAAAGATCATCTCATTTCAATCCCCCTGCTGTGGTGAGGGACACCTTTCACCTGAACAGGTTGCTCAGAGCTCCATCCAGTCTGGCCTTGAACACCTCTTTCACTGCTTGAAGATCAAAATCTGATATAGGAGAAAATCAGTAATGAGGAGATGGAGAGAAAGAGAACAGGAACAAGTAAGCTTCTCTGCAACATCAGTGACCTTTGTGAAGCTGAATGTCTTATGTTGCTGCACAGGCACATGGAGTTTTTTACTAGAGAGTGAGTGCAGTTTTTTTGAAGGTAAAGATGTTATTTCACACCAAATCACAGAATCAGCTAGGTTGGAAAAGTCTTTGAGATCATCAAGTACAATCCATGACCTAACACCACCATGTCAACTAGACCATGGCACTAAGGGCCACATCCAGACTTTTCTTAAACACCCCCAAGGATGGTGACTCCACCACCTCCCTGGGCAGCTCATTCCAATATGCAATCACTCTTTCTGTGAATAAATTCTTCCTAATGTAGAATTTTTCACTGGGTAGTAATTAAAACCAGTCAACATATATATATATATAACATAAAAGAAATATATATGAAATTATCCTGAGAAGTGAGTTTATTTCAGAATAGCTTTAAGTTCATAGGGTTTATGCTCCGGGTAGGTAAGAGATGCATTAAAGTGCCTAAGTGAAGTAAAGAAAGATTATACAGTATTTAGCTATATCTAGATCTAAACTTAGGCCTTTCCTTCCTCACAGTTTAATGTCTTAATTTAAAAAAAAGTTTGTTACTGTATGAGAAAATATAAAAACATTCACAATAAACTTTTGTTCTTTGCTTTTAGAATTAAAGCATGATTCCTCTTGTTAAATAGTTGAAAAATTGAATCATAACATAAACACAAAAAATATTGTAATGCCACTCCTAATTCTAGCTGCCTCCATCTATTCTTTGCCTGAAATACAAAGTAAGAATCCAGCAATGTAAGGAAATAGCACTTTTGTCTGATCCTTGCTTCCTTTCAAAGCATCTTAGAGTACATGTAACCGTTGTTGAGAACTGTTGTTGAGTAGCACAAGGCCTGATATCACAGGTGTCCCAGCTTTCCTGTCTGCTGGACCTCACTCCTGGCTCTGTTTCAAGACACAGATCTAGAGAAGGTGAAGGTTGTTCATGGTGCTTTTCCAGATGCACTGCTCTATCCTGCCCCAAAGTCCCAAAGGATGCCTGGTCTCAGCCACCTCCTAGGCCAGCAAAACTGTTCTGTTTTGAGGCTGTATCTGCCAGCTCTGTTAAAGAGAAGATCTTGGGGGTGTCAATCATAACTAGTCAATCATAATCTCTTCAGCCAGATCATAAATTCTTAATTACCTCTACTTAAAGCCCAGTGGCAGAGCAGGACCCTTGTACCCGCATTCCATTCCTCTGGGCAGAGTCTCTTGCCACATCCCATCTTGCATGGAGTGGTACCTCTACCCTTACTGAGCTCCACAGTGCATTTAATGTCATGTTCTGTGGTGAAGTCCAGACCACAGAGGAGCTTGGATGGAAACCAGCTGAATTTCAGCTCCTGCAACTAATGGAATATTGTAATGATATTTCAAAATAGAAGATATTTACGGTCAAAATGTGCTTTTGTTGCTTGTCCAATGGCATGAACATTTTCCATGGTGGCCACCTATTTCTTTGTGATGAAATTTGTTTATTCAAAACGCTAATATTCTCAGTAATTTTCTGAAAATGAGAGACCAATTCCAAACCATGCTGTATTTGTTTACTATGGACTGCATTAGTCCTCTTTGTTAAATTTAAGGATGAGATATTTGGCCTTCAAATTTTGAATTTAATTCCCTGCTTGAGTGAAGGCTGCCATATTCCCACCAGGGTTTTCCAGCCACATCCACTCAGGACAAATACTGTGATGGAGTAGGCCATGGGCGGCTGATAAGACAGTCAGCCTTTACTCTTCCATGGAGATATCAGCCAACCAACCCCTGTGTGCACCCATGGGCCAAATTCTTATTTCCTCACTATATAAAAGCATTTTAGATTAAAAGTTTGACTCTGGACCCTTCTGTATTTTCTGAGCATCACACAAAACTGAAGCATGTTTTTGATAAGTGATCTTAACATCAGAGAATAAATGTCTGAACAATATTAAAAAACTTTACTATTTTTGGAACACCCTTTTCCCATTATGCCTCTGGACCTTTTGTTTTGCTAGTCTGATTGCAGGGACTTTAATAGAATCACAATTTTATTAAGCAATTCCTTTCTTTAAAAAGCAAACATCTCTTTTTTTAACTAATCTTGGTAAAATCTTGTGCTCATAAAACTAAGCACTGCAGTAGGAATTTGCAAGACTGAGTTATTTCTTCCTGCTGAACTTTCAAATTGCAAGAAAAATATATGGCCCTTTTCTAAAAATATATTATCCAGTTAAATTAAAAAATAAATCTTTCAGCAGATATCCTGAAAGATGTAGACTTTACTGTTACTAGTTAATAAAAAATTAGTTTGCCTTTCTAAGTCTTACAGTAACTTATAAATGGCCTGTTTATTTCACCTCTGAGGTTCATTGTTCTGTTGTTAGATAAGAAATTATAACTTTTGTTTATTTTCCCTTGTAGCATATTGATTTTTAATACGTTACTGAGGGTACCTAATATATACCTTCAGAAAAAAATTGGTTGAATCAGTACGCCTTCCCTTCCCCTCAACACCACAGGACTGTCAACATTGCATGGCTTTATTCCACTTGGGAGTTTGCAGCAGAGAAATCTGCTGTCCATTTAAAGTGGTTTGCCTTCTTTTTACAGTAACTACTTTGTGGTTTTTCTTATGAAAACAGGTTAAGAGACACATCTTGTGTGAGGTGGACACCTCATGCCTGGGAGAGTTGGAGCTGATCAGTCTAGAGAAGAGAAGGGAGAGTTTACAGCACCTTCCAGTACCTAAAGGGGATTATGAAGAGGAGGTAGATTAACTTTTTATATGGGCCAATAGTGACAGGACAAGAGGCAATGGTTTTAAACCATGAGTAAGTGCAGGTTTAGATCAGATGTGAGGAAGGAATTCTTAACTCAGCAGGCAGTGACACACTAGAACGGGTGGGCCATAGAATTTGTGGATGTCCCATTCTTGGATATATTCAAGGACAGACTGGATGAGGTTCTGAACAATCTGGTCTAGTGGAAGATGTCCCTGTACATGACAGAATGGTTGGAATTGGATGTTCTTTAAGAGGCCTTCCA
Organism: Cyanoderma ruficeps; assembly: GCA_008694505.1. Taxonomy (NCBI): domain Eukaryota; kingdom Metazoa; phylum Chordata; class Aves; order Passeriformes; family Timaliidae; genus Cyanoderma; species Cyanoderma ruficeps. Next base: position 6,701,552 of record VZDJ01000346.1, read on the forward strand.
ACACAAACCATTCTATAATTCCATGATTCTATGATTCTATGATAAAATGGTGCTAAATCTCATTTCCATATGGTTTTTGTCTGGAAAGACATTTGCTTTTTTTCTTTATATAATGTTAATTAACCATAACATTTATGAATTTGCTTTACCTAATTTCTTTTGTAAAAGTTTTTCCAGAATTCATAAATTGCAATATTTCACAGTGGCACAGGAGGTAGCTTGAAAAGTTAGTTGGCAGTAAAACTGGACAAATATAAACACAAGGGGAAAGGCTTTGCAACGGGGACAAAACATCTCCTTGGATCCACTGAAACTCCAAAAATGCAAAGAACCATAAGGCAGACTCCAGAGATCCAACCCACCCTTATTCCAGCTTACTTAATGATCTTCCTTTTACCTAGATATGAAAAATGATAAATACTCTCAATTGCATTTTAAGATCTCCATTTCAATCCTTCATACCTTTGATTAAGAAAACTGAGTATGCCTAACCAAGAAAGTACCTTTTTGTTCAAACAACTAAGGGATTATTTTTTTGTCTTTGCGATTGATTTCAGGAGATATTTTTGGCCAAGATTTCATTAAAAGTGGTTTTCTTCTGAAGCTTATGGTAGCAAAAGTAAATGCCCTTGTTCTGATACGGTTGTTGTTTCAATGTGTCAGTATTGCTCAAAACAATTTCTTATGGAATTAGATATTACAAGGAAGAGTATAAGAAATATCTGTAGATAAAGTTTTTGTCCAGACCAAATGGAAGAGAAATTCTGGTTTTTGAAGGTGAAAACTGACACTGAAAGCTGTTATCCTTTCTCAGTTTTTGCTTCATTCTCTTGAAGAACCACTGTCAAGATCAAGATTCATGGTTTCCTCCATGGCTGCAGAGGAAAACATTATGTTTTTCATCATCTGATAAAGCTTATTAAAATGTTGTCTACAGCACTTTTCTTAGGTTGTTTGCTCTGAGTGGCATGTTACACCATTTAAAGTTATTCCCAAGGGAAATAAGGGCCACATTATTCAGCTGTTGCATGTATTCAAGGCCAGACTGAGTTAAGACACATTCCAAATGAAAGGAGACATATTAACAAGAAAACAATGTAAGAGTGCTCTGATTCTCACTAATCTAAGGCTCCTTTCCTCTGTTCTTCTTGGAAATAATATTTGATTAAAGACTGAAAGACTTGATCCAGTGAACTTGTAATTAATTAATGTTCTCACAGAAAGTGAAATCCACTCAAATATGTGTTTCTGACTGTACCAAATCATGGATGGAACCAGTTAATGGGAGGAATAGCCCAGTACTATGTGGTTGCTCTGAGAGGAATCTACAAAGCCCAGATGTGCTTGCCCTAGACAGTCACTAAGTCACCAGGTACAGCAGGAAATGCTATGGCAGCAAATTGTACACAATTATCAATGTATTAATAATAAGGGAAAAATCACAGAAGAATTTTTGAGATGTCAGTTACAAAAGCACTCCATAACAGTGCAGTAGCCAGGCCCCATTAGTTCCAAAACAAGAATATGTGTTTCTGGATGCAAAAGAAAGAAGTATGGGAAATAAATGACCTTTCATCCAGGATAATTGGGGTCTGTGATTGTCTGTATTATTGTTGATAATTTGTCAACAAAAGAAATGAAAGAAAAGCAAACAAAAACCTACCAAACAAACAAAAAACCCGACCAACCAAACCCTAAAAGCTACAAAAGAATAAGAAATGTTTCATTCTTGGTCTTTCGGCCATTTTTTCTGCTTGAGGTCAAGAGGGTTACTACCTATGGATTCAAGGGACCTTGACAGCTTGGAGAGAAACAGACTTCAAATGGGATGGAAGAGTGTAGCAGGGAGGGTTACTCACGCAATCCCATTTTTGTAGGTTGGGGTTTTTTTCCTTTGATAATTAAGTTGTAACATCTTGAAGTGGTGTTTGTCTAAAGTGGTGTCTTCATTAATGTAAGTCCTTGCAGAGATAAATGATGAGACAGAAAGTTTTCATATCAGGTGGCTCCTGAAAGAATATGAAAGCTCTAGGGGTGGCATTGGGTCTGCAGCCACAACCTTTAAATTGTAGGGCCTCATCACTACAAGGTCTGGAAAATGTAAAGTTGGTCCTGGGGCCCCTTCAAGGATTTGAGACCCAGGATGGACTGAGCTGATAATCAGCTCCAGCAAGCCGAGGGCACGAGAATGTCACATGTGGATCTTATTGCTATGATCCTTGAGAGTCTGAGGAGAAAAAGGGGGAGACTCAACCAGATCTCTGACAGGAGGTTTGTTCATTCCAGTTAGATTTAGTACTGATGTCTACCAATGTTGTGGTTTTCATCTGTAAATGTGTCCTAACCCTGGAATACATTTGGTATTGTCAAGTTTTAATGTCAAATTAACTTGCCTGAAGTTGAAGCCAGGCTCTTGTGGTATCTAAGCAACTGTTCCAAAACAGTGGTTAACAGGAGGCCGGGATGTGCAGAGCTGGAGGCAGGGAGCTCCGGCAGCTGCACATCCACTCTCTCCCTGTTCACAGCAAGGTCGTTTGTACACGTGCACCTGAGGGACTGTGTGACCATCTTTGGGCTGGAGTCAGCATCCTGCTCACTGCAAGGCTTCTTTCTCCCAGCTTCCTGTAACAGCCTTTTCATGACAAAGCACATTTGAAAAATGGTGCTTTCACATACAAGTCACCGAATCCGGGATCAGAAGCTATAAACCAGAGGCAAGTTTTTCCACCCACACACAATTCCTTTGCCCTTTTGCCTGGAACCTGTCCTGATCCTGTTTTCCCTTCAGTTGAACCAGAAGAGGCAGAAAATACCTATGAACTGTCTCTGACCTTGAAAAGTCCCCTTTTACCCTGTTGATCTGGCAGCAGGCACAGCATGTCAATGTATGTTTCTGCTGTTCTGTTGATCCTGCTGTTCTTTTCAGGGGCAATCAAACTGCCTGTGTTTCAGTTTCCAACGAAGCCTCTGAAGAGTAGAGTTGTTTTAAGGGGGAACAAAAGCCCTTGATGATCAGTCAAAAGAGAAAGACAAAATGTGCAGAGGGTAATGAGGGCAAGCTCCGATGCTCAATTCCTTTCCAAAGGTGACCAAATTTGCCCATATTACCTGTGTGGGAAACCCAGTGTGCAACATCCCTGTCAGTCGCTTGGGTTCCCCCAGGTTGCAAACCCTCCCTCTTTACCTGGCTGGTTCTTGCTCATGTTCTTACCTGGCTGACTCATCTTGAAAGCCTTCTTGCTCCCTAAAATGAATGCATGGATTTATTGTTTAATTTGATCTACACTACATTAAATTAGAAATGGGCCTTTGATGTGCAGGTAGGGGCAGAGAAAGCATCAGCTAGACCTCGCTTGCAGCTGCAAGGGCTCACATTGGTCAGTTAAAGTAGTTTGTCTTCACAAATCATACACGGTTGCAAAATGTCATGATATTGTTGAATGCATACCATGACACCTCATCTGAGTTCATAAGCAATTCAGACCTCACACTAAATGGAGGGAATGGCTTTCATCAATAAAATCATTCAGGATCATTTAGGAAGAGAACAGCACTGAAAGCTGCAGGCTATTTTGCTCTCTGCTTAGCCCACAGTAACTCTCAAATAAGAATATTGAACTGAATTAGATCGACTTGTGTCCTGTACTCTTCTCAGTACACTGATTTCCTGACTGGCATTTAGATGGAAATATCACTATTGTGCAGCCTGGCACAAAGGCTGAACATGACCACGTGCTTGCTGACTGCTTACTTTCAAGTCACTCACCTGGATGATGCGTCAGTGAGTATCAAAATGCAGACACCCCCAGCAGTAATTCCCAAAGATGTGGTTCACTGATGATTATCAAGGCCACAGAAAATGGTCCATGAATCATAAGGGATTCATAAGGGCCTCGTGTTCAGGGAGGACAGTGTCTGAAGAGCCACGTGGTTGCCTCTCCATCACAGGGTCAACAATCCTGCAGAAATGTCCCTGAAAACAAACAGTTGAGGATAATGTCTTTCTCTAGTGCACACAGACCCAGCATGGGGGCTGATCACAAAAAGAGGAGGTAGCTGAGGCACACTACCACCCAAATCTGAAGCATGACTGTGCCTAACTACGTGACTAAGTACCATTCTTTCTTGCAGACACAGGAGATCAGATTTGGTTTTGGATCTGATTCATCCAAAATAGCTGACAAGGGCAGTAAATCCTGGATTTGTTTCTTTCTGATTTATTTCCAATGCTGCTGAGTAATTCCCTTTTATAGAGCTGTGTTGTTGAGATACATGTCTCACTCTTAATTTCCACTTCCTTTTACTTCTCTAACTATTTTCTTGCAGAAAATACAAGTAAAGTGGAAAACTGAAGTGGATGGGACATGGCACACAGGCAGAGGTTCACTACAAAACCCTCCTCTGCTTGTAACCAAAGATATATGAAAGAAAAGACAGATACAAAGCTGGGTTTTATACAGTAATCTTAAATGTTGTTGAACTCCCACTTGTTACAGTTTTGACTGCATTCTTTCTCCTGCTCTGAGTTTAAACAATTTTCAGTGGGTGTCCTTTACAGTGGATACTTCTGAGCAGTTGGCACTGATTTTGCGTCTCTTATATTCCAGGCTCCTATTTATGGGGAAACAACGTGTCTTCAAAAAATGTCTGGGCTGATCTAGAAATCTCTAATTTTAACATAAATTAGTATCATATTTATATCTCCTCTTCTGTATTCTTTTCAGAATTTTGTGTCTGAGGTGTGAGTCTTGTCAGCCCCCAACATATACAGGCCTGAAGTGAGACATTTCAGGAAATGAAATACTTGCTCCAGGAAATGTTAATACTTGCAACCCTTAGCCCTTGCCTTTAAAATTGAAACTTGGATCATCAGCTTTAAGTGATCTTTCTGCATGTCAGTCTTGTAAGACATTTGCTTTGGTGATCTTGGTTATTACTTTCAGGGCTGTAACATTATCGTAGTTTGGTTTATCTGTAATTGGCATGATACAAACCAGCTTAACATTGCCAGTGGGACGGGGATTGCAGCTCAGCCACCAGAAAGCAAAGTTCAGTTGCCTGAGTCTGTCTGTAATGTAATAATTGCATTACCACATGTTGGTGACTAAAAACCAATAAGAGAATGATGGGGCAATTCAAATCCCCGCATCTGGGAGGGTCTCTGTGTCCACCCTCTTCCCAAAACCCCAATGCACTAGCAATGATTTTTTCCTCAATGTAAATACCCCGAGGCTATTTACAAATGATTCTATAGTTCCAAATATAGTGGTGACATTTTGGGAGCTGAAGCCCATGAGAACAACTCAGAAAAGTAACTTTAATCCACAAGTTACTTCTCTTTTGTTAGTGTCATCTGTAATTATTCTGAACTTTCCTTTTGGTGCCTCTTTAGTTTTGCCCTGTGTTTTGAACACCAGTAATCCGATATACATGGTCTATAGCTCTGAGCCCTGGAAGCTGCTTTCTGATGATTTTCATCCTTTCCTTAGAGAACATAATGTTGTGCTAAGCACAGTAAATGATGCCAGTAACCAAAACTTCACAGAAAATGGGGCACATGAGAGAAAAAAAGCACAAAAGCTACCAAGCACTGAGACTGAGCCCATGCTTGCTGAGGATGGGTGCCTCCTCCCAGAGATATAAATTCCCATGCCTCCCCACCCAGTCTTTTCAGATGATGTTAGAAGAGGTCTAATAAAATGTTCCTGTTTTAGTTAATCATTCCCTCAAGCTCTCCCAGCCAAGCTGAGTTGCACTTCATGAGGTCAGCACACTCCTTGTACTGACAGCCAATGTTCCCTTTTTTATTAGTGTATCGACAGCACAGTTTACTCCAGGAACGCAGCAGCGTCAGGGCCTCATTTTCCATGGCATGAAACTGTTCCCACTTCACCTGCTAGCAAACACAGTCCTGGTTCTTATTTTAATTAGACAGACTGTTCCTATCTTGTATGCCTTGACTTTGTCTTGAAAGTTTCTCCTGACAATGTACAGGCCAATTTGTGAGTTATTACCCAGTCCCCCAAAGTAGCTTAATGTCTTTCCCACGGTGAAGAAGGTAATTTAGAAAAGATGTTCTCAAAGACATCTTGGTTGCGGCTGAGTTATTATCTACAGTCCTTATTACTGGCTTGTCATATGTGGGTGCTGTAAAGCTAACAGCAAACTAGGAGGCACGAGCTTAAAATATGTCAGTACTGTCATTGTCTAATGAGTTCTAAAATATCAGGGTGATTTTGAAGGTTTTGGGACTTTCTCAGGCTGTCAGAAATATGCTAATTAAGAAATCCAAAGGAATTGCAGAATCAGAGAAGCCACCAAGGTGAAGGGGGCAGTCCTTCCCTTCTCAGCTGTCAGTGATGGGAAGAAACTAAAAGCCAGAAAGTGTTTGAAGGCTGAAAAAAAGAAATAGGCAGAAAAGTCCCACCTTTAACAGGGGAAAACAGGCATAAAAAAAGCTCCAGGCTCTAAGTAGCCCTGGAAATCTTAGGAGATAGGAGAGATTTGATCCTGGCCTCTGCAAGGTAAATAAAACCCCAGATCAGCTAAGGAGGAGCCCTGCTGAAAAACAGGGTGTGTAAATGGATTTCCTTGCTTGATGCTTTTCTTTTGCAACATTGCTTACAATTGCAATGACTCAAACATCATTCTTAGCTTGTTGATGTACAATAAAAAGTGCTACTTGCTTCTGATTTTTATCTGGCATTAAAAGCAGTTCCAGAGAAATCTGACACACAATAATACTCCTGAAGGTGATGTACCCCAAATGCCATTTTTAGTATTAGCCCCAAAGACAGACACATCTGGGGCTTCCCAATCTGCAAGATGCTTTCCCCTAAAACTGTGTTTGTGAATTGAATAATCAGATGTTTAGTGAAGGAGGGAAGAAAAGTCTCCCTCACTGGTCATCACCATTCCTTCTGCTACTAGGGAAAGGCAGCTGCACAGCAACCAAAAACTTTGCAAAGATGATAAAAGCAACGGCCAATAAAGGTGACCAAATTATTGAAAATTAAAAAGTAGGATCTGTGGGGAAATCTGAAATCAAAGAGATTCCTAATCAGGCAGAAGACTGACTGAGAGAGACTGAGAGATCACTTATCTCCCCCAAAGGAGAAAGATTTTCTATTTCTATGGGGCAAATCAGCATGAATTTAAGAGCATGGAAAATATGCAGGTCCTGCAAAAAGGCAAGGAGGTGTTACCTTGGAACAGCCTTGTTTTCATGTCTTCCTGCAAACTTAATAATGAAATTCCAGAAGCCAATAAATATTTGGAAGGCAAAGCAAGTGCTCTTACATTTCCAGAAAACACAGGATTAACAAGAACTTCACAGCAACATTTTTCCTAAACTAAGCAAGCAGTGTTGAGTTTTTTCACATGTTAGATAATGAAACTTGAAATAAAGGATAATTCGCAGACTAGTTTTCTGAGAAATCAGTGGGAGGATGGTTGGTTGTTTATTTTAAAATTCTTTGTATGGGTTAAATACATCTCCCTCAGCCCAGTTTCTGCCTGAAGGGAAGCTGAGAGCGGAATATTCTATTGCAAATTCTTCTGGAACTGTATATTCAGCATTTTCTGTTTAAGGGAAGAAATTGTAAAAGGGAGGCAAAATTTAGCAATGTGTTAAATTTGTGGTTACATAATTTTTAGCTGTCTTTTTATTCCAACATGCATGACAACATGTCAGGAATTCTTCTAGCTTGAAAGGGCTTAGGCTGAATCTTGTAATTTTAGGCTGAGAGAGTCTCGCTGGTAAGCATGGAAGTCCCCTGGGTCTTCCCAAGGTGTGTGAAATGCTGTGAAATTTACATTTCCCAGGGTGCTTGAAGTGGAGAAAAAGGGGAGGTGGTGAGGGAGGAGAGCAGCCAGACACAGGGGTGGCTCTGGGAGGAGCGGATCCTGTTCTGGCAGGGTTGATAAAGAGCTGGGGTGAAGGGCACTGAGGAGCTGGGCCCCGCCTTGTTGAGTGGCTGCAGGTACATCACCTCCAGCAGTATTATTGTGTGTCAAATTTCTTTGTCACAGCTATTAATGCTGGATGAAAATCAGAAGAAATTGGCACTTTTTGCTGTACATCAACAAGCCAAGAATGAAGTTTTAGTCATTGCAATTGCAAGCACTGTTGCAAAAGTAAAATACCAAGTCAGAAAATGCAATGGACACATTCCTGAGACTGCTTTCCTGTACCGATGTCTCTTTCCTGTACCGATGCCTGCTGACCCAGAGTGTTTGGCCTCTGTGCTACCAACTCCTTTTCTTCCCAGCATCCAGCTTGTCTGACCCTGGGAAGAGATCCTAACCACACCATCTCCCAATGTGCCTGGTGTCCCCTGGTGGGGATTCCAGGGTGCAGGGCATCCACCCAGCTGTACAACACCTCAGCACAATCTGGTCCTGTCCCACCTATGTGTCTGGCCAGAGCCAACACCTCAGCCAACAATACATGGAAAATAGTGTGAGCTGGATAGAGAGCTGTGCTTTAAAGTGGTGTTAAATAAATGTCCAAAGTGGTGCTTGCATGACTGCCCCTTCAAGCTCCATTCAAATTGGTTATGTGTTGACAGTGGCAGGTCACTAGTTTCCATTGAGATTTCATTGTTGATCAGTGAATGTACAGACTAGCCACAGGGTAATTTCTTCTCCTTATTTAATCAAATGGAAACTTTCAATCCATTTTTGTGTTCACAGAACAGCCATTGCAGTTTATTTAAGTAGGTTAAATATAAACCAACACCAAAAAGCAGTCCAGCAACATAACAATGCACTCCCTTTTATTTCTGGATAATAATTTGATATAATTGGCAATAATTTATATTATCTTTATTTTCCTTGGTCTTGTGACTTCTCAGAAGCGTTTCCTATAGTGCTCATTGGCATGTGTTTGCTAGTGCACAAAGCCCTCTGATTTATAGGCTTTGACTTGGTGCTGGGGCTTCAAGGGCAGCAGCTCAGCAATTGCAGCTCCAGCCCAGGGAGAAAAAAGTGGCACTATTCTCTCAATGTTAAAATCATTAACAAAGCTCTCCATGGATTTAAATGGAGCACAATGTGGACAGTTTTATTTTTTCACTAAATATAGACAGCACAGTCTGTCCTCCAGATGTCCAGAAATAGGAAAGAAGATGTAGGTTTTATACAGTGGGATTCACTTGAACATAGTATGATGGAAGGAGGGTGGGGGTGGTTTTCCAAAGGCACTGGGGAGCTCCCCATGTGGGTCATGGCCATAGTGTGCATCTCATAGGAGCACAGGTCAGGGACACAGTAATTGCATAAGGCATTTACAAAAATTGACTGTCTGGTGCTGTGGATGACACTGGGATGCAGGTCCAGCAGGGCCAGGCAAATCTGCACTAGATGTGGCTGGAAGGTTGGAAAAATTCCTCTTTGCAGGAGAAGTTTGGGTTGGGGATTTTGTGTTTTCTCATTTTCACATTCCCTGTAATAGCTATACACATGGAAAATCAAAAGGAGAAAGCGAGAGAGGAGGAGGGATGTCATTTACTTGAGGAGGTCTGGAGAAAATTTCTGTCACCACCTGGCATGGCTTGGCTCCTTGAGTTCTGTAAAACAGAAGAGATGGGAGTAAACTCTTCCCAGCTAGTGAACGCTGAGCCATTGCAGAATTAAAAGAAAGTCAAACAGCTCTCAGGAAGATGTGATTGTTTGATAAACAAGAACATTTTATGGTAAGCTCTGTATTTACAAACACAAGGATGGGTCAAATGTCTGCTCTTGGAAATTCTTTTTCTAGCAGAAATGTCCTTTAAAGCCTAGCAGTTAGAAAATGCTTGTGCTAAAAATAACTTGTAAAAGGGCTATATCCATCCATGATATTTCACTCACAAAATTTAGTATTTTGCAAATATTGCTGGCTTTTAGATCACTCTATTTTTGCAAGGTAATCTAAATTCCTTCGTATCAAACCATAGCACCTGTAAATCTCAAAAAACATTTAACTTTAGACACATCTGGGAAAGATTTCAAATGTTATGTCTGATGCTGAAACCTCAAAGGCACCAAAACTGAAGAGGATGTCAAAGACATTTACTTGAGTAACTTTGGTGACAGTATGTCCAAGTGTACATATACAAATGGACACATGTTGACCATTTATGACATTATCCTTGTATGTACCATTTTAACTAGCAAAATGTCATTAACAAATGTAAGAAAAATTTACAAAGCTATCATTGAAATATATTGGCAGAATTTGATGTTACATCTGAAATCTGTGATTATTTTGATATACATTGCAGATCAAATAATAACTAAGAAGGTAGAATTTAAAAATCTGTCCTGATTGCTTGGAAAAAGTACTTACATTTCAGACATCTTAGCTATGAGATGTTGCATGCTTCTTAGCATTTTCCATTGTTTTAGAAAAATGCAGATAGTTAAAAGACAGGATCAAAAGGGCAAGAAACATTCCTTTAACTACCATGGCCACATCTCATAGTCTCATTTCACTCAAAATTCTCATTGTCTTCAGTTCTGCAGTAGAAATTTCATGGAACTAGAGAGAATTCTGTCTACTAGGACTATGTAAAAGCCAAGCCACCTCTGTAGTGTTTACCTGTTTTGTTTGCATTATATGGTTTTGGAAAGTTAATGTTGTTGACCTAAAAGACCTTTATAAAAGTTGCCACTGTAACCAGATGTTGAATCCAGCTTTGAATCTGTGGTACACAATAGCCCATAACAATTAAAATTGAATATCTTCAAAGAATAAACAGTTTTGTGTAACACATTAGAAAAATCCGTTAATACAGAAAAACACTGAACTATACCGGACATAATGATCTTCTCAGATTTGACACAACACTTCTTTTGTTTAGAAAAAAGCTCTTTTGGATTACCCTGCGCTTTGACAATATTTTCTGTATCCAAATGCTAAGGCATTTTTTGTTAGTTCTAATGTTTTGCAATGAGGATTCTGTCTATACTTTTAACAGTTTTGTTGTTAATTTGCTATTGAAACAACAAATCATGTCATTAAACAACTATATCACAGCTTATAATATGTAAATTTTAATATCTAATGTATTAACAAGTTTGGGAGTTAAGTCCAAGTCTTGCTAGAGAGCTCCAAAATAAGATTAATGGGATGAATAAGATAAATGCTAATTCCAAAATTGCAAATTGCAAGCTTTGATGCAGCTGATGACTCGAGAACATTACCACTCATTTTAATGTTGCATGTAGGCAAAAGCAATTGCTGTTCCAAATATAGAAACCTTGGAAAAATATCACCCATTTGAAAAGGGACCTTCTATATGAGAAGATTGTTATCTATGTTTCCTACCTATGTTTCCATGGTAACATTGCCATTGTCTAGAGACATGATTGTTCCCTGTTTGAGTAATATTGCCTGGTGTTAACAATGAGCAGGCATGTGCTACCACATGCTGTGTTCCTCTCCACTGCAGATGTTCAATCACCATTATTAAAATAATATTTTAATGATAAAAATAATTAAAATTATGATCAATAAGTTCCTAGCAAGCTACTTCTTAAAACTGGTGTGATGTTGGTGAGACGCTGATTTTGGGAAGATTGCAAAGACAAGGATAATGTTGATGGCAACAAGATCCAGTCATCATTCTTTTTAGGCCCATGTGGGTGCTGTGGTATATTCACCTTTACCAGTACTGTAAATTACTTGAAAGAAGATTAATTTCTAAGGGTTAGAGAATAACTGCTTTCCCATCTTCATTTATTCTTTGATGTCTCTTCCTACAGGTATGCTGGTTTTGATGGGGCAGTAATTTTCAGCTGTAGACATCTGTATTCTAAAAATGTAAGTTCAAGATGCTGCAGCTGAATTCACTAATTCTTCTGCACAGTGATCAGAGGTCAACACCTTCTTTTCAACACAATCCTCAGCTGTAACAGAAACAATGATATGGCAGAAGTGCTATTATTGTCACCAATATTTAGCTAACCATCACTTTCCAAAAAGACTTTGAAGCTTAGCCATAAATTGCTTGGATATGTACAAGAGAAATATAGTGAAGAGGGTGAGAGAGAAACATACCATTCTTCATCCTACGTGTAATCCTTCACAGCTTTCTCCACTTCCTTGTTACCTAATATAGTAGGGAGAGCTCAGCATCTCATGGCTGCTCCTACCTCCTCCCCACAGCCCTCCAGACTCCTTAGCTCTTACAGCCTGAAACAAGATGCTTAAGAAGATATACCTGCTGCTGCCTGTCATTTCTCTCTAGTGTGGCCAAACATTTTGAACGAGATTGGACAACTGATAAAGTGAGCCACTGTGGATTTATGTTACACACCACAAAAGCTAGTTAATAACCTTCAACCAGTATTCCATTACATACTGGTAAATGCTTCCTTTGTGACCAAGAAGATCTGAATGACAGAAAATTTCTCCTTTGAAGAAGTCATTGTTTCCTTATTGTCCTTTGTGAAAAGATGAGAAGAACACACCAGCTTGATTGGCAAAAGCACAAAATCAGATGGAATGTACTTACCTTCGACTGCCTTCTCAGTAAACTTCTGGCTGTTGTTTTTTTCCATACATTCGGTAATATGGAGGTTACCCTGTGGGGTTCTTTTCTTCATGGGAGGTAGAAAGAAAGAAAACAGCTCTTTTGCTGCTGTACACCAAAGTCACAGGCACAGGTTTTGTGGGGTTTTCTTTCAATGCCACAGCTCAACATATGTTTGATGGTCTTCAGGGACTTAAGAGAAAGGGTCTCTTTGCTAAACACGTGGCCCAATCTGCGTGGTTGAGCAATGTCAAAATCCAGAGCTTTGGATTCTGACCTGACTCGAGTGTGCAGTGTCATTTACAGCAGTGTTCCTGAGCTACAGGTGAGGAAATACAGAACTGGAGTCTGTAGCTGTGTTTACCTCATCACGAGGAAAAATAAAGCAACATTATAAACAGATCCAGAATAAGGACATGAAATAAGTACATGTAGCAATACCCCACCAAACTGAAAGGAGGTTCACTAGCAAATAGTGATCTTATCTATGAAATGAAGCAATAGTCCCACAAGTGCTTGTATGCATCATGACACAGAGTTAACTTGGTGAAGGTCCAGGAGTTTATGTACAAACACTTACAGTAGTGTTTTCCCAAAATGTTAATGAGGATTTTGCTTGCACTTTTCACCTTGGCCACAGCACATCCCCAGGAGGAAGGGAGCATGGTCATGTGCCAGAGGCACTGGGGGGGCACTGAGAGCAGGCACGTGGGATGGCAGCTGCCCAGAGAAGGGTGCTGGCCTGGGATCCCCTACCAGCTCTTGAGAAGGGAGCTGGAATATGAAAAGACGCTACAATGGGGAGAAGGAAGCAAAGAGTCATTGCAAGACTGATTTTGCAAAAGGCAGAAGCTTAAGTCCTTTCCACTGGCCCCTGTCTAGGATGAGAGCTCAGCAAGACCTGAGCTGGGCAGAGTAAAAGGGACTGGTGGGAGATGTCCTAGACACAAGGCACAAGGGAGTCGTGTACAGTTTGCTGTGGGATGAGGTATGTCTTGTGCCGAGAGGGCCCAGAGACACATGGGAATGGCGCAATCCCAGGGAAAAATCCTACACAGCAGCAAACTGGCCACAGGGCTGAATACATCTAGAGATATCTTTCCTATAGTTTTGGGCTTTACAAGACTCCATAAACTAGTAAATAGCTATGGTATTTGATTCTGAGATGGAAGATAAAGTCCTTCACTAACCTGACTGCCCTACTGGTCTTTCCTTGGAGGCACACAGCAGTACAAAGTTCTAAAGGGTGCAAAAGTGATTGTACGTTTGACTTTTCTAGCTTGCCTTGAGATTGCTCAGGATTTCAACTCAAACAGAATGAAAGGTCTGGTATCTGGTTATGGGATTCAGAAGGATGTGCCATTTCCCAAAATTAATATCTCTTTCTGTCTGAGACACAGGAAAGGAGGAGCTCTCTGCTTTCTACAACCCTATCATAGTACCAGAGAGCCAGGGGAGCAAACTCCCTTCTTCCTATTCCACCACAGCATGGTGCAGGGGTAGGTATGACTTTCACCAATAATTGATAAAGCAGTGGCTGAACTGTAAAATTTATCTCAACAACCTTGATTGCTCTTCCTGAAATATACAGAATCATCAATCATATTATGATAAAACACTTAGGTACAGCAGCATCCCCAGGCACATCTCAGGCAGCATTGCAACAGGCTCTGTACAAACACGAGCTTAGGCATTGCCTGATTCACAAGCTCTATTTTAAGTAGACTTGAAGAGGTAGAAATAAAAGCAGAGGGACACAGGTGAAGGGGTTTATTTTCCCTGGCCTGTAGTGATCTAACATTTAATGCCCTACTAACAGAGTGGCCCCTTTTAAATAATGGCTAACATGCAGGAAGATGTTTCTCACATGTTTTATCAAGCAACATATCACAATAAATTAAGCCTGACACTAGTATGTGCATGCAAAGCCTCAATTAAATTCCAAAATGCATTTTGTTTACAAAAGTCTTTGCATACCTAATTTTCTTAGGGTTTTGGTTTTTTCTGTTAAAAATCAGTCACACTCAAAATATTTATTTTCTCTTTAATGGAAAATTGTGAAGTCATAGCCCTGAGTGAAGATCAGCAAGCAAATCTCTCTAACCTGCCACGCCCTGTGAATAGAAGCCACAGTGTTGGCCAGAAAGTTGAACTGCTTTGCAGAAGATTTTGCAAGAAGAGAGGTTTTTGCATCAGTCCCAAGAAGCCCAGACCTGGTAGATGGCATAGGATGTTGCTACCAGTGGAGAAGGAACTGGGAATACACTTTTTCACATGTATGTCACACTCACAGAAACCAGTACACAACATGTACAGCTTCAAGCCCCCCTGATGGTTGGGATGACAGCATGCCTGGTACAGCACAGCTCACAATGGGCCTTGCTGCCCTTTAATTCTTCTGAGAGACCCCGTGGGCCAGAGGGAGGCACAGATGGGAGGGACGTGTACTGCACCAACACATACAGCCACCTGTGTTTGTCCCTGGGACCTCAGAGCATTGACACAAAATACCCCTGGTGCCAATATCAGTGTCTGTATTTGGGCATCAGTGAAGTTTGCCGTCCCACTGGCTATTTTCTATTTAGCTTTACAACATGATAGTTCTGGCCAGGCCATTGTTCTCACTGTTATTTTCCCACCAGCTGCATGTTGAAAATTGCTCCTTACTATTATACTGAGCCAAAGAAATTCACAGCTGATACAAGGAGTTCCATGAATAAAAAAGCAAACTAGAAAGGCAGCGGAAATTGTAGTGTGATATTGTAAAAGACTCACACCAGAGAATGAGCTTGTTGGGTTAATGCCAGCAGCAATTTCCCTTTGGAGCGCCTATGGAGAGCACTTTCCATGGTACACACTGCACACGTGGTGGACAGATGCAATTTCAGCCTCATTACAAATTCTGGGGAAGGTCCTTGATGATCTTGGTCACCCTCAGGTTCCTTGCTCTTTTTGGGATATGGTTGGACAATATATGGATAACTAACTGCATGTGTTTTTCATTTTAGTGTCCCCCCAGAGATTTTTGCATGGTGAATGCTTAAAGCACAGCAGCACTTAGAGACAGCCATCTCCTGATTTGAGGGCAGCTGCTGAGCTGATGCTCATTGCAGTGCAGTTTGGGTAAAAAGTACCCAGAAGAAATCACCAAATAAAGGCCAGAAAACTTTAAACATGATATTAGACAAACAGAAATGGGCATAATAAACTTTTCAGAGCTGTCTCACTTTTTCAGAAGGATGAAAGAGCAAGTGATGACAGGATGTGAACTGGGCAATTAAAAGAAGCCTGTTTCAGTGGACCCCATCTATGAAATGTTGAGTGGTGTCCAGAAGGTGCTATGCTGGATGCAACCTGTGACCTGACACTGTCCCCAAACACAGATCAATATTGCTGCTTTTCTGTGGAAATCACATTCTAAATATCAAAAAGGGATATGAGGACAAGACAAAATATAAATTAACTTACTGCACTCAAGGCTGGATTTTTGTAATGACATGAGCAGGGTGTTATAAACCAGAAATGATTTGATGGTGCTCAGCAGTGACTCATCTGTTCAGCAGAGATTACAAACAAAAGAGACCTCTGGCTTTGCTGCTGTTTCTGGCCAGTGCCAGGATAAATACTGATGAACATGTCCGTTGACACAAAGAAAAGAAACACGTAAAGAGCAGGATTTGCAGAACAGGCTCTCTGCCTTTCTCTACTGAATATTCCTGCCAGCAGTTCTGGGTGCAAAAATTTCTGTGAGCTTTACCTCTGTGCTGTACTGCTGCTGTGTCATTGCAAGTGATGGCAACACACACACACAGTTCAGACTTGAAATCAGGTGCAGATACTAAAGCCTAGTTTTGTCTGCTGAGGTCTCCCTGTCAGTCTGCAAAACCTCAAACTCTGCTTCCTCTGCCTCCCTGGTGTTGATGTTGTTCTTTAGTGGATGATGTTTATGCCCTATCTGTAGCTAGAGGAATATCACATCTGAAACAACCTGTTTAAGTCCTAATTACTTGTCCTGCTTCCCTGCTTTGGGGATGGTTGAGGAAAACTACTGACTCCTTCCCATTGTGCAGGTGCCCAGCTCTTCTTGGAGACCATCAGTGACAAAAAAAGACATCACTTGTTCTAATTGGGTTGTAGCATCCCCAAGGCATGTGACCCTGGGAGATCTGACAAAATCGAAAGCTCTGGTGGGAATGGTATCTGGTGCTTGGAGAAGAGACAGCACTGACACAAAGGAGTGCACACTGATCCTTGAGTGGTGACACTGCTTGTCATGATATGGTGTTTTATGAAGCTTTTCTTTATTCAGATGTGTTTCTTGGGTTTCTCTTCAAAACATGGACTCAAGGACAAATGCTACAATAAACATGCCAATTATAAGGGATAAATATTGAAAAGCTTTGAAGATTTCTTTTGGCAGAGAAAGCACCTGCTAATTTTAAACTACTAGCGGGATAAGAGACTTTTCTGTTCACATTGTTAAATAGAACCATGAGCTGATTATTGAACAGCTCTTTTGGTTTTAAGCAGCTACAGACTCACAAGTGTTTCTGCCAAGGCTTCTCATCTCCACAGCAGTTCCTGCTGCTGTTCAACCATACCAGCAGCAGTTCCATGAAGGTTTGTAAGGGCAGAGACTCTCCTGTAGGAGAGTCTCCTGCCAAGCTCAGGCAAGGAGCTACGTGATAGCATTTGTTCTTTGCACTTAGTGAGATTTGCAGAGTAGCCACTGCAGAGCAGCCCTCTTGTCAGGGCAGTCACCCACCGTCCATCCCGTGCTGGAGCTGGGGCAGTTCATGGGATGGCTCACTGTGCTGACCCGTGTACTGAGCTAGTGAGACATCCACCCCAATCCTGACCCTCCTCTTAGTAGCTGAGCTCCAAGTGTTGTTTAGCTGTGTTTAACTTTTCCGTAATAGACATTTTAAAACAAGCTGCTTCCTGCTTTCAATGCAGAGTTGAAGATCATTCAAGAGTCACATGGGGACACTCAGTGAGCATGGTCCCTCCCAAACCCCTCAGCTCCTTGGGATGAGTGCAGTTCTGCACTATAGATGATTTTTCCACTGCACTTACTGGAATGACCCTGTCCTCCACCACTGCCCAAGCGCTCTGTTAATAAACTCAAGTAACAGTAACAAATCCCTCTTGGGCCTAGCACCAGTGCTGCCAGAACTGAGAAGCCACCTGTCGTGGGATGATGTGAAATTATTCATGCACTTAGAGCACTAGAAACCTAGACCTACTATGTGCAATTCTTCTTTTCGTGACCTACCAGTGTACACATCTTACAATTAACCACCTTGGCTGTTCCTCCTCAGAAATGCTCCTCAGTGCAGAAGCAATTTAAAAATTGCTTAACCCACCTCAGGCCTGCACTGCCAGTGTTGTTCGCACACAGAATTCCTTTGTCAGTTATCAGCACTTATTCAGTATTATGCAACTCTGAGGCAGCTAAGGGAGGGAACAGGACAGTCAGCATGAAGCACAACAAAGTGTACTGTGTTTATTGAGGACCAGAGCCTGCCTGCTCCAGCTGGGCTACTCCCTCTGCCCACAGGGAGGCTGTGAGGATGGGGTATGGGGTTTGATCCTGCTCAATTGTACTAGTCCTGCAGAGAGAGAGGGGGCAGCTGCCCTGAAAACCTGCATGCTGCAGGGTCTTGGTGGAGAAAGGGTTAATGTGAAAAAACGGAGGGTGCACACAGCAATGTGCAGAACAGCAGAAGATCTGTTCTTTCTGCTCCTTTTTCTAGTGGACAGAGCTTTTTTGGCAGGGGAGTAGCTGATCAAGTCTGGAAAAAGATATTGGGAATAAAGGGAAGGGTGTCAATGGCCACACAAAACTGGTAATTTTTTTTTCCAGTGGAAGACTGTTTTTTTCAGTTAAACAATGTCATTCATGTTAAAACTAAGAGTTTCCATGGAAACAAGTGTATGTTGGAAGCATTTTATTTTGGAAAAGGAAAACCTCCAGAAGCCTCTCAGAAAGATGAAATACTCCAATTGGTTTGGGGTTTTGGTTTGGGTTTTTTTGTTTGTTTTTTAAAATTTCAACAGTCAATTAAAAAAATGCAGTGTTTTTCTGTTACTCCAGAATAATATTTTTCAAAATATTTAAGGTTTTTCTTAGTGAAAATGCAAAAGTCAATGTGAAATATTCTTATGGACAGAAAATGGTGGGTTTTCAGCATTTTTATTTACTTTGTGAAAATTTCACAATGCTCTGTTTCTATTAGGTAAAGAAATTCCCCAAAACAAATATTCTGAATCTGTTCTTAATCTGATTTCTGCCTCAGGATGGGATCAAAAAAGAAATTTGATTTGTGTTTGATTTTCACCTGTGTTCCAGCACTGTATCCAGCTGGCCAAGAAGGCCAGTGGCATCCTGGCCTGTATCAGCAACAGTGTGGCCAGCAGGACCAGGGCAGTGATTGTCCCCCTGTACTGGGCACTGGTGAGGCCACATCTCGAGTGCTGTGTCCAGTTCTGGGCCCCTCATTCAGGAAGGACATTGGGGTGCTGGAGCATGTCCAGAGAAGGGAAACAGAGCTGGTGAAGGGTCTGGAACACAAATCCTGGCCTCAAGTTGTGTCAGGGGAGGTTTAGATTGAATATAATGAAATATTTTTCACAGAAAGGGTTATCAAGCATGGGAACAAGCTACCCAGGGAAGTGGTGGAATCACTATCCCTGGAGGTATTTGAAAGGTGTGTGGATGTGGCATTTGGGAACATAGTTTAGTGGTGGACTTAGCAGTGCCAGGTTAATAGGTGGAGCCAAGGATCTTAAGGATCTTTCCCAACCTATATTATACCATTATACTATGATTCCATGTCCCTGAATACACCTAGGTGTGTTTTAAGTTTAGCACCTGCTTTGTATGGGCAGCAAACTCTGAAATCTTCTGTAATTTTGTACCTTCTGTTTCTCCTCTCATCCAGCTCCTGAATCGGTCCTGTCTAGGTGAGTACTTCACATCGTTCTCACTCAGCTTTCTCATTTCTTTTCTCTTCTTTTCTTTTTCCTTTAGCTGCTACCCAAGATTTCTAGTTGTGATTCCCCTGCTTCCTCTCATGTCTTATATTCTCTGCCACAAGTATTGGTTTCTCTTCTTGTTTTCCTAATTCCCAGGCCCAGTGAATCTCAAGTTGTTTACACACTTGCAGTTAATGTGAAACATGAGTTTTAGATGTTGCAATGAAAATTACTCTTAAGGTCCTGTGCTCTGGAGTGGGCACTAGAGCAAACCCAAGTCTTTTGGATACATCCATTGCTGTGCAAGATGAGGAATACACAGCTGCCTGGTTCCCATCAGCCCTGAAGTGTATTTATTTGCTTTAAAGGCACAAACTCTAAGAGACCTGACATGGAAGAACAGCAGTGACATATAAAGAAGGAAAAATATTTGCTTCCTGTGCAGATTAGCTTCATCCAAGCTTAGACTTCAAAAAGATTTTGTAACTCTTAAACAAAGCAGTTCTCCTAATCACATGTCTATGATAAAATGATGGTAGCACCTAATCCACTGTAGGCACTAACTTTAGACTGGATGTGGTTATAATTCACTCACTGTACTACTGAAGGTATTTGCTGTTACAAGGAAAATACATTGTAAACTTATGCACCGGTTATAGTTTTATTATATAATGTATGGCCTGGGTAACTATGATTTTTCTCTAATTTTTTCTGTAACAGATAACGTTCCACTGCAAGAAGGTGGTACTGTGTAGTCTATAAGGGAATACGTGTTTCTGGCAGTCCCAAAAAAGGGAGCACAGTATGTGTTCTCCCACTGTGGAATGGTCTCAGTGGTGTATGTCCAGCAGTGGCATAGTATAATCACACAAAACATATAATAACAATGCATAAAAGCTTAATAGCCAGGTTGACATGGAGAGCTTTTAAGTCAAATGGGAGGAGCGAATTGTACTGCTAAAGCAGAACAGGAGTGAGGGGCACTGCTGGCTGCAGAAGGTGAGCACTTTTGGATTTCCACACATACAGCATTTAATTCAAGGACTAGGGAGAGCTGCAGAGCTCCAGGGGTGACTGCTCATATGTAGGGATTCTTGTGGTGCTCATACCACCAGCAACAGGGGCCTGCCTCCTCCTCTGTGAACACACAGAACCATGCAGCACAGTGTCCTGCTTCTCAGACAAACCTATAGGGTGTAGTCCTTCTTTGCAGGGATCCTGCAGCATGTATAGCAGGCAAATTTCTTGTTCCAGTGCTACTATTGGAATGATGTGCCTATCTTGGTCTTCTGAGTCATAAACCCCAAATTCTATCATCTACATTAATGTTGTTTGTAACTAGTTTAGATTTCCATCTTATGCCACTTTCCCTTATATAGATATTTTCTTTCCCTGGTGTTTACTCTTTCTTGATGTATTTTTAGAAACCTTTTGTATTCCTTTTCTCTTCCCTGCTAAGTAGGCGCCAGTCTCTCCTGTAGGAGAGTCTCCATTAGTCTGATCATTGTCTCATTTGCTCCTGTTTCAATTAATCCTTCTTGACAGGGGATGCCCAGGAATGTCTGCAGTGTTTCAGATTGGATCTCATAGTGTGAGACACCAATATTCATAATTTGCTGGCTTCACATATTTGCTTTTGTCACGGCTGTGTGGCAGCAGTGGTTCACACTCATCTAGCACCATACCACTACAGTAGACTTCCCCTCAAGCCATTTCCTTCTGTTGTTTTAAAATCAGAAAATCACTTTTGATCCCCAGGTGATAGTGCCCTTTACAGTATTGATGTTCAACACATTCCTATTACCTATTTCTCAAGGTCACCTTTTATTCCTTTGTGATACTCTAATTCTGCATTGTGCTGACAATCACAGACTACTTGTGTCTCTAGAAAAGGCCATTGGATAAGTGCAATATTTGCTGAAGTCTCAGAGGAAAATATTTAATTAGATGAAACCAAGTCTGATCTTCGATAAATCCTAACAAGGTACTTCAGCCCAATAGTTTCCTTTTCAATATGATCTGCTTTACCTTCTCCCTGTGAAAGCCTGGTATAATTTTTGATCCCATTTCTATCCTCTCCCTTTCTGTGTTATATGAAGGATTTCCCATTTGATAGTGTATCAAAATACCAGCTGACACTCAGTGGAATTAGATCTGTTGGCTTCTGGTTTTTTGGTTGGTTTTGGTTGTTGGTGGTTTGGTTCTTTTTTTTCAGGAGAAATTAATTCTTCTGTCAGCCTGGGGTAATTTAACTTTGTAAACCCATGTGTCTTTCTTCCTGTTCAGAAATTATTTTTATGTCTTTAATGATTCCTTCTTTTCAGTTATGCTTGTTCTTTAAACCCATGCCTACTCCTGAAGTCAGGAGAACTGGTCCTGCCCCAGCACCCAATTTTTTCCTTCCTGAATCATCATATTTGCTATTTTTTACTCATAATTGCAACATTTTTAACTTGATACCAAAACTGTGGCTACCAAAACTGGTTTGCTGTAACTAATTCTAGAATTTAGGAGACAGAAGCCCATTATTAGACTACCTGAAGTTTTGTTTACACCTCAAATGCTATAATTTCTCTTAGTTGCCTTGCTTTTTTCCATACTTTATTTCATTTTTCTTATTGCAAACTAAGCCAATGTTTGAATTGAATTTTTAAGCTATTTAATCCTTGCTTCATTGTGGCTCATCTTCATCTTTTCTTTTTATTTTTTCTTATTATACTACTGAAAAAAAAAGTTTTATTTTTCATTTTCATTGCAACATCTAAAACTATTATGGTTTTTGGCTTATTCTTACTTTACATCTCCACATCCGGGTGTACAAAACTTGCTTTTATTTATTCCTAAGAATTTGCTTGTCATCTTTAAGGACCATAGCTTTATACACTCATAAGTATTTGTTTGTGTTCTGTAAGGACTATTCCTAATGTCTTCTTCAAGAGGATACTCAGTTAATCAAATCTGGAGCGCTTCTCTGTACCTCTGTAAGTTTGTCCCTCTCTACAAATAGTTTTTGTATCTTTGACTTAAAGAAGCACCAAGATTAGTCCTCATTCAGGTCTCTGAGATTTTCAGTTCAGTGAGCTTCCCCATTTTTCTTTGTTTTAACCAAAGTTCATGATTTAGGACTTGTAATTTTTGTTTATTGAGCTATATCTGGCAGTCTTTCTAGAAAATATGAGTATTTAATATTACAGCTAAAGTTATATTTTATAATCAGTTCTTCTACAATTTCCTCCTGCTTATTGAAGTCAAGTCTAAAATAGTATGTATTGCTTTTGTTTGTTCAGCAGCTTTTTAACAGTATCTCCTGGCTAGTATATCTAAGAGCAGCTAAGATCCAGTTCTTTGAGCTGAACTCAGGAACTTCATGATTGCATCACTTTGAATCATTTCATCCCAAACACTGATTCAGTTTGATGACTAAGACATACACTGATGGTCTGCTACCTGTTCTCAGCTCAGTTTCTGGAGATCCTATCTCTTCTGTCATACTCTATTTTTGGTCAGTGTAATTACTCCTCTGTTTTTCAGTGTAACCCTATCCTCTTCATTGCTTTATTTCTGCTTTGTGCTCCTGTATAAACTTTTTCTTTTGCTCTTCCTTCCTCACTGTGTGTTTTTTGTTTTGATATCACACTTCCCCTGCTCCCTTTCCCACACGACGATGCATGTCCTGCCCATATTCAGTGTTACTGTTTGCCCATGGGTGCTCTGTTCCGTCAGCCACATCAGATGGGGCTTCATACATAAATAGTTGCTGTCAGGTAACTCCTCTTGCAATTTATGTCATCTTTGTCATCGCATCCATTCTTGCCCTAAAAATGTAAGTTAAATTGACATCATTGAATTTCTTCAATCCTTACTTTTTTTCCCCAATTGTTGCAGGGAACTCTAAATACACATTTTATAGACTTTATTCATTGTTTTCCTCTTGTTTGGCCCACTCTAGTCAGCCAATGAAAATCCTTTCCACTCCCTGCGTACTGCAGCTAAGTGGCAGAATATTAGAGCTGCCCTCAGGGTACTCACATGTCCCACAGGTAATGACAGGTCCTGAAATGTGAGAAGTTTCCTCCTTGCAGCCTCTCCTGATTCCAATGCAGCTGTTGTTGTTTAATGCCATACCATTACTGCAGCCAAGATACTTGACACTATGCCTAGGATAGAATGCTCCTGGGCCTGGGTTTAGAAAGCTAGAAACACTAATCAAAACATTATTTTGAGGGATGGGGAGACATAGCAGTTATTCTGCCAAATCTTGGAGTAGCTGATGCATTACCATACATAATATCATGTAGTTCTATTGAGTTAACAACATTAAAGCCATATTTTTCCTACTTTATGAACAAGAGAATGCCATTCCTTCCTGGTGCACCCAAGGATGTTCTGGAGTTTGCTAGTGAAAGGTGAAGCTCATACTGAGGGCAAGTCCAGGCTTTTGTCATCGATGTAGACAATGGGATTCTGCAGTCTTCAGAAATTAAGTATTTCAAAGGTAGCAGGAAGTAGTACAATTTTAGTCAGCTTTCAGGGAACACACCTGCATTTATCAGAGCAATGAATGCAAGACCATATGCTACATCTCATATACAATTTTTGGTATCTTTAAATACCCAAATGTTTTGGAATGCTTCATTAATATTTCAATTTTTTCCATGGTGTTTTAGCATTAGATTGCTCTATAGTGACATAATACAATAATCACCTATTTTATTGAAAAACTAGAGTAATCTTTGTATTCCCTTTGCCCTGGGATATATTTTTCAATGTAATCTGACTATCTAATCCAAAATAAGTGACAGAGTAGTGTTATAAGTGGTATTTCTGCATAACGCCTTCCAAGACACCACAGAACTTCTTCTGGATCATTGTTTTGATGCTGGAAGCTTGGATGCTGCTCCAATCAACTGAAAAATTCAGTCTACCTTTTTGATGTGTGTTACCAGTTCATCAAAGGCCTTTGAAGTGAGTAGCCCCTCTAGTTGTAGTCTCCCAAATGGAGATTTAATGTTTTGGGAAAGTACATTTTGCCATGGAGCGGCCAAAGCAGATGATCACCTCACCCCTACATGTACACATTGAAACCATCAGAACTCTTCTTGTGGGAACAGATTCCTCTAACACTGCAGCTAAATCTGGGCTATCAAAACAACAGGCAGGATGGTCCTTGTTCTCCTCAGTGTTTAGATTTCTTTAACTTATCAGGCAAGTAATCAAAACATCAAGACAGATGCTGAGTAAAGGGAAAATGCAAGTTACACTATTCTGAGACCTCCCAGTTCCAACAGTGAAAAAATGTGCAATTTACAGAGGTCATTCTCCTGAAATTATTCTAGTAAGAAAGTTCCAATAAAACTCCTAGTAGAGATCTACCCTATCTTGGCAGACTAAAACAGTTACCTGAGATTTAAATTAAGACTTGAAGGCTGCTCTCTTATAATAAGGAGAACTTTAATCCTGGATTTACAATTTGCATTAGAAATCCTGGAACACAGACAATTTCTGGTGGCCAGAGACATGAATATCTATTGACTGATAAAACCTGAGAGCAGACCAATCCATAAAGGCCTGCAGCACTCCATTCCATCCAGACATCAGTCTGCCTGTCTTCAGAAATCATCTTTGAGCTGTCTTCCTCACAAGACCGTACCTGATGACACCATCCTTGAAAATGGATGGTTGCATGCAGGGATTCCCCACTTCCCTTTAGGACATCTGGTTCCATGTAGTGTTGGTCAGAATAATTTCAGGCTGATTTCTTCTACCTGGTGGTAAATCCTTAGTCTTCTAAATGTCGTTTTCAAGTCTCTCTACATTGTTCTGTCAGCTCTGTGTTGGAAATCAGTGCTAGGTGACATCAGTCGTCTTCTGAAACATCATCAGCATGATATGCTGTATACCTAACCCTCAGCCAGACTTGCTCAGGACAATGCCTCCATGACTTCATTTTTCAGGATGCTTCTTTGCCAACTTTGGATTTTCCCTTCTTCCACTCTGACCTTACTGAATGTCTCTGAATCCCCAGCAAAACACGGCTGATCCACCACTGTGCCAAAGAAGTTTGTCAAGAATATTTGCATTGCTTCTCTTTTAAAGCCCTTAATTTTTCAGCTAACATTTGAGTGTTGGAAGTCCTCAAAACACAGAACAACTTGTCACTGTTATCTGAACCTGTTTTCAGCTAAAACACAGATGCATGCTGTGTTTTCATGCCTAGCAATACAAGGCTTCAGGTAAGATTGTCCCATTACATGGCTGAACCTTTCTCTGTTCGCTCACATCTCCTCCTTTTACTCTCCCATTAGTCATGGTCATGACTCTCTTTATGACATCTCCCATGGTCATGATGGCACACATTTTGAAGCCCAGAGGGTGGTGGCACAAGCTCCCACATTCACAGGCCAGGAAGGGCCTGCCCAGGTTTTGGGGACATGACCCAGGATCTGTTGGAGACCTGAGCTGTCTTGGCCCAGCACTGCAGGGCAGGCAGGAGACCCAAGGGATCCTCAGAGTAGACCCAGCACTTAGGGCTCATAGGCATCTGTGACTGCTCCCACCAGCCTGTTTACCCTTCTCCAAACACTCTCTCCCCTACCCTCCTGCTTTTAAGGTTTCTTGAAGTTTTTGTTACTCCAGACTGCACTCCTGCTTTCCCATTGGATGTGTCATGCTCAAGGCCCACGGAAGGAATCATGACTTGACCCTGAAGTGTGAACCTGCCTTGTCCACAATTCCACCCTGGCTTTGGTCCAAGCTTGTTCTATTGCAAGCCCTGTCTACTCCTATTAGTTCTGCTTTCCTCCAGTTTCAACTGGTCCACTCATTGCTGCTAATGCCAGGCATTTGCTTAGTCTGTACAGAGCTGTCTTTGTCATCAGAGCTGGGGACATCATCCACACAAACAGCATTCTTGATAGTAGATATAAATTGCAACTTGTTTGCCTGTGTTTTCACACCGCCAACCTCTGAAGGCATAGTGGTGTGTCCTGAAACAGTAATGCCACTGGCAGGCTGGTTATAGTCATTCTACTGTAAGCATTATGCAAGGACAAAAAAATGGCACAAGAAGTGGCATAGGAAACAGCATGATGATAGATCTTGTCTTGTGTACCTGTTAGTTTTTACAGGGATGTTTCTTGTGGAAGTGTTTTATGGAAACATTTCTTTGTTAAGGCTTTTTCCAGCTAGCATTCCCACATGCAAATCTGCATACTTTCAGAGCACCTTCAGACTATATTTGGGTTGTACGTCTTTCTATTCCTCCTGTCATTTGCTTTGGTGGGCACCCTTTCATACCTCTGAAGGAGAGGGAAGCCCTGTTTTATACTGCAGTGTTAGAAAATGGGACTTCACAGTGAGTGTTGGCAAGAAGTCAATTTTCAGATGAATATTTTGTGTAGTTGCAGTGAAGATGGTGGCTAATTTCTGAAAACAAGCCCAAGGTCTTACTGTGGGAATTTTAAACTCTCTGCATCATAGTAAAACACCAGTACACAGTGTAGCAGAAAGCTAGTAGAGTTTGTTTAAGGCTCTCAGTAATATGAAAACTGGCCTATCTGGGGGGCTGAGAGATTTCCTAGCAGCAAATGAAACACTCCAAAAGGAAATGAATGTGCTTTGTGCGTATGCAGGAATGCACATCAAAGGCAGACCAAGGCTGGGTGATAGGCCCTTGCAAATCAAACAGGCTCTGGAGATTGCTAATATCAATAATGTTTAATATCCAGGGTATCTTTCACTCCCAATATTCTGGGAAAATGGCTATAATCACAGCTCTGCTGTGATAACACCTCCCTGAGCTTCTGGGAAAACAGCTCTTTCCTCTTCCCTGGAATCTGAACATCCTTTATGTGGCACCCACTGAGTCACTTGGCATCTCAGTGTCTCTGGCCAAGCTCAGTCTCTCCCTCCCACATTCCCTGGCATTAATGTTTTCCCAGGCAGGGCTCTTGTCACTCTGGGGTGAGCTGCTGGAGCACCTTGGGCCACCACTGCACTGCCACTGTTGCATTGCTGCTAATGCCAGGCATGTGCTTAGTCTGTACAGAGCTGTCTTTGTCATCAGAGCTAGGGACATCATCCACACAAACAGCCTGGAAGGAGATGGGTGGTGCCTGCAGCCTTGTGGATGAGCTGCTGGCAGGCTCTGCCTGAGCCAGCAGCCCAGTCAGGGCTCTCCAGGGCATGTCCACAGCCCCATGCAGATGTTGGAATTCCATGATTTGCCTTGAAAGGCATTCCTTATCAGGCCTGGTTTTTGCAGATGAGGTGTACACCTGGCAGAGAAGGCACCTGCTTACAGCTTCCAGGAGCTAGGTCTTAAAAAACAGCACTCACATATTGGCTGATGACTTCAGAGCAAAGAAATGACCCATACAAGGAGGGGACATAATGGCACGCCCTAGCTTGAGGTATTCAGAGTCCTGCTGTCCCTGGGGTCATCCTCTCCTGAACCATCACAAAGCTCTGGAAAGGCAAGCGACATTAGCAAGTGACAAACCTACAAGCCCAGCATCCAGATTGTTCCTAAAATACAAGGTATTTGTGACTAATTACTTAGTACAAAATGGTTTATTGCTGCTCAAACCCAGGTAGTCAGAAGAATGTGTAAAAACAGTCACTGCCTAGGGTTTCACATGTGTCCCCTTCTCTTTTCCTTCTTATTTTAACTAATTAGTTAAAATAATTCGTTTAGCTTCCTTTTGACCTCAGGCCGCTGATGTAAACACATAGGAACATGCCCTGTTTCTTACACATTCATCCAGTCTGCTAGCCCACATTGACAGTCTGACTTACACAGAAATAATGAAACCCTCTTAGCTGTGCCTCACTTAAAAGAAGTGCACCGTGCATCATGGAAAAAAAAAAAGGAGCCCAGCAAAACACTTAACAACTGGGACCTAAGACAATAAACGTAAGGCTCTAAAAATTAGACTTGGCAAAAGTCTAATGCAGATAAAATCAATAAGGAAAGGATAAGAATATATTAACACAAAATATTTCCTGGGGAAATGGAAAAAGTTTCATAAGAGTCGATCTTAACATCAACAGAGTTATCCAAAGGGCAAAAAAAACGTCTGTAGCCTTTCAGATGTTGGCCAAAAATGAAAGAAAAACAGGCGCCTTCTCAGTCAGGTCTGGCAGCAGCAGCCACCAACAAAAAGAGCTCAAGAGGGGTGGCAGCTGGAAATCACTCCTCTTCTGAAGTCCCTGGCACTTTTCTGCCTCTAATCCTTCTGTGGCCACCAGATCCAGAAGGATGTATGTGCAACCTGAAGTTCACTCATATCCTTCCAGGTAGGAAAGGCAGTGATGGTTCTGAGGAGCTGCACAGCCTTCAGGCCCATACACTCATTCAGGTCTTCAGAGTACACTTCTGCTCTCAGTTTTTGGTGTATCTTGCTTGGTGCCACCTTCCTGTTCCTTCTACCTGCTGATGGTCCCACCGTTACCTCTGGTGGTAACCCTTTGCTGTCCAGACTGAATGTGTGAAAGCAACACAGCAACAGCTATGCCAGTCCCCACGTCTTGTTAGTCTGCTCAGCTGGCTGGAACAAGTTATTTTAAAAGTCTTCTTGAGTTATAACTAAAGTAAATCCAGTCAGTAAATCTTTACTGGCATCATTCTGGTACTACTAGTCCTGCACAGCTTTTCCACAATGGCCTTTCTCTGCTGAGTAAGCACAGACATGTCACCTTGCTGGGAAGGGACAAGCAGCAGGGGTGAGCTCAACTGCACTGCACAGAGAGATGGGATAAACCCTCTGTGAATCTCACGTGAGGAAATGTCTCGTGGATTCAGCTGTTGCGGTCACTTCAGCTTTACCAAACAAAAGAAATAATTCAAATGTAAGCATGTAGTTCTGCAATGATGGCCTCAGGGTGTGAAATTTTCAAAGAGGCTGTTTCTGGCAGGTGGAGACACACAGCAGGTGTGTGCCTATGCTGACTGCCAGTGGCTGGACTGCAGCTCTTTTCACTTGGTGATGGGATTAATGCACCAGAGGGATCTCACCTGGTCTCCATATTCCACCTTCTATTCTTTCTGCTTACTTCTGAGAGCCAGGAATCATGCGCTAGATCTACATCTCCCTAGAGGATTTTCATGTTAATATTAGTCCTGAGGAATAGTGATCTGGAAAAGGAGGTTGTGGAAACGCATTTCTTGACCATATTCAGCATTATGGAATGATTCAGGAATGGTGAGATGGTGCTTGCTTAACCCCCACTTTTGATACTGATGTCATAACCAGACATAAGCGGGCAATAAAAGTTGTCATCTTCTTAGCTGCAAACACAAGACACTTCTTCCCCCTTGAGCTCATCTGTGGCAGAATAGCTTTTTGCAGCTGTACCCATCACCCATCTCTGGCCCCAAAGATGTAAACAGAAAAGGCTCAAGCAGTTTGTCTCCCCGTGCTGTACAGTCTTTCACTATCAGTGGAGGAACATGCTGTCCAGCAACAAGTTCAAAGAGCTGCTGCTAGTTTGCCTTTAATCTTTTGTTTTTCTTTTGGAATATGCAATCAAAAAACTGGAAACATTTTTCCTGTCTTAGGGTCCTTGACGTGATCATGCTGTCCATCTTGCTGAATGTTTCTGTGGTATTTTACTGCACTACTGGATGCTCATGTACATCATTGTAACCCTTTGATCATAGCCTGTATTGCTTCATTTTTCTGAGTTCTGTCCATAGAGGATCACGGAATCACAGAATATTCTGAGCTGAAAGGATGGCCCCTTGCTGTGGGACAGACTTGTAGCTCTGGGACTTTGTCTGGAACTGGAGCAATTGAAGCAGCAATTGAAGCTGCAAATTTCTGAGTCCTCTGTTCAAGACCTAAAGTCAATCAAGAGGGATGGAGTGGGTGAATGGCATTGGAACCCCATTTAAAGAACTGAGCACAAGATCTTTGGTGTCTAGAAGCAGTGGTAACTGTGGATTGCATCTGTTCCTTGCTTTAGTTTGTAAAGGCAATTAGCTAATTTCAGCTCCCTTTCTGGCACATCTGTGGAAAACAATACCAGGAATAAATGTGTTTGTTTATTTATTTTAAAACAAAGTTTTCTCAAACTCCTAGAGAGATGTGTTTAGGATTAGGCGCTACACAGAGGGACTGGGAGAGGACCCTATTGCTTTCAGCCAAAAACAGTTGCTCTTTATCAGCCAGCTTCCTAATCCCATCTCAATTCCCTCTCTGCTCCTCCACATGATGCTTACTTACTGCAACAGCCATTTTTTGGGTGAAAATACATTTCTCTCTCCATTCCCCAGATCTGGGGGGGAGTCTGTCCCCTGACACGTGCTGGTGGCTCCAGCCAGGCACATGGCACAGCCACCGCAGCCGTGCTGCCGACACACAGCCCTCCCCATCCATCCATCCATCCATCCATCCATCCATCCCCCATTCCATCCATCCATCAATCCACCCGTCCAACNACTGGCACCCAGCCCTCCCCACCCATCCCCAGACCACCAGCAGCTGCTCACCTTCATCCCCATTAACATTATCCCCAGCAATAGCTACATGTGGTGGATACAGATTTGATCATGTGAGGGATCCCCAGTAGTAGCCCCCCAGTAGCTACTGTCCTGTGGCATTTGTTCTATAAACCCAGATAAAAATCTTGTTCTTACTTTTCAAGTTTTTATTTACAAAGGGTGAAAAAAGAGGCATAATGACAGTTTAATTAATGTATGCCATTAATCCTGGAGATAATCAAAAGCCTGATAAGTCTCTAATCTTGTAAAAGAGAATTAGAAAGCACTGAAACATCTTTTGCTGTCTGAAAACCTTTTAATGAGATGCTGTATACTTGGAGGAGGAGCCATGGGAAGGAGCAGTGCCAGAGGACATATTCTCAGCAGATTTCATCACTGAACTTCTTGTGTGATATTGTTCTTGGCAAAAACTGGAGTCCAAGGCCATCAATGTTTTTTCAAAATTTGTCCTTCTCCTATCAATGTATAAAGTTATTCTAGGAATTTATGGATATAAATCCTCGTTCCTCTCCCATTTTCTTGTAAGTATCATGTAAGTAAAGCACTACTTCAGCTTAATGCTTGCAGACCTTACTAATTTCTTCCTAGTTTTTCCTGTAGGTGTGAAAACCCTGCCAATATATGATATCTATTATTCAAGAAAAAAAAAATTAATAGAAGGCAATATTTCCAAGGTGTTTAAAAAAGTAATAATGTGGCCAACTTCAGAGAACTACTTTTTGGGAGGAAGTCTGTAGAAAATTCTTGTTTCAATGCTGTCTGTAACTTTGCACTTTTATATGCAAAGTGCAGTTTATGTGTTGTCAGTTATTACCAGTAAGTGTCAATGAAACAACTTTGGAGGATGCAGTGACCAACAGACACTGTCCAGATTTTGAGGAGCTCAAAAAGACGTGCCCATTCTTGAACTCGGAGCAGAAGTGTAACATACAAGGCAAAATGTCCTAATGTCTGCCACTCCTGCAGGGACCTGGGAACCAGCTGGTGGGAAGTGTGGTGGGAAGGAATAATAATAAGTATTACTTCTTTTCCTCTTCAGAGACCCAAAGAAAACTGAACTTGTCCTCTGGAAAGGAGGCCAGGGGCAGCAGTCTGCCACAGGGGGAGAGTTAAGGCTGGGTGAGAACTTTTGTCTGGCTCCCAAAAAAGACTGAACCAATAAAGGAGCCAGAGCAGAACTGTCTTAAATAAACCCTGGAGGGCTGGGGGAGAAGTCCTGGCAGGCAGGCATGAGGAGGGTGAAAAAAATGAGAATATTTGTGTCAGGGTTGGAAATGAAGTTTCTTTCTTCTTCTTCTTTTTCTTTTTTTTTCTTTTATTTTTCTTTTTNAGTTTGAACAGTACAAGAAGCACTAAGAAGCAGGGGTTGCCCAGGCACAGGTTAGCCAGCAGCTGCACTGCTTGGGTATGCCCATGCAAGAATGAACATCCCAAGTCCCTTTGAGCACAGAGGGCTTTTGGGAGTGGGCTGGAGAAGTGGGCAGAGGTGGGGTGAGGCAGTCAGGGTGTTGCAGGCCCTGCCTGTGCTCTGATGCAGGCAGAGGTGGGGGCTGTCAAGGAGCCATTGCAGCAGCAAGTGTGCTCAGCCCCTGGGATGTCACCCCAGGGCAGATGTCAGAAAAGGAACACCCCAAGGTGGTTTCCTTCACTCTTCTACCACGTGTGAACAACATTTAGTAAATACCTGCAGTAGGGCTGATTCCCAATGCACTGAGACTGAAAGTCTTCAAGACTGAAAATGTGCTTAAGACCCTGAGGAGGGGGAACTTTTTTTGCTTGCCTGGGGAGCTCTGCTTTCCACTGGTCTGTAGGCAGGTGGGAGAGGGTGCAGTGAATTACCCCACGAGACACAAGAAACGGAGGCAATGTTAGGCTGGGGACAGGGACAAGGTCCTGCTGTCAAACCAGTCCTGAATGTAGGTAAATGAGGAAAGAAATTTTTTGACCCTTCCCCAGAAAAGGAGTTGTTCAAAATAGGAGATGCACTTGAATAAACTTAACAAACACAAAGAGAGGTCAGAGAGATAGAGCAAAGGGGAACTTCTGCACATTTTCCCCATCTTCAGATAAAGCTGTCTTGATATACACAAGTACAACAACTGCTGAACTTTGTCTCCTTTATTTATAAAACAATATACTAATCTTAATCCCTGGACACACTGACGTAACTGAATGTCATACTTTCCAAATATAATGGATTACATTCCCATCATAAAATAAATACATTCCAGCAGTGAGCCCCCCAGCAAACAGCAGAGCTCCAACAGCTGGGGAAGCTGGGGCAAGAGGTACAACAATTGAGTTTTCTTGCTGAAGCCCAAAAGCAAAGTTTTTGCTGGCAGCATTCTAGGAAAACCTATTATAAAAGCAATGCTACCAAAAAAAATGTTCTTTTCTTTCTAGTCCTGTGCTGCATGCAAAAGCCATTAAAAAAATCCTGGGTAAACAAATATTCTCTTTTCCATAGGGCCTTTTCTTGAATGTTTTCAAAAGTATATTGTCTTTTCCGTTTAACACAATATTTGTCAACTTTTATTTATAACTTTAAAGAAAAACCTTCCTCAAACTGTCACCAAAATGCCTTTCTATAGGCATGCTATTAGGGGAAAGGCATTTTTCTCTGAGTGTCACCCTGGGCTCAAATACATTTTACTGTAACTAGGATAGAAGTGGCTCCAGAATCATTTCATCTTGAATTTGCTGGACACACCACTCTGGCCTAAGAGACATTTTTAAACTGTATTATGTGAAAGTAAGGGTTAAATACAATAGAGAACAAAGCAGCAATGGTTTGTACTCATGCACACTCTTATTTTTTTATTTATTTTATAAAATAAGCAGGGACTAAAATCTTTAAAGAACATTTTTATTCTTATCCTGTGTGGGGGGGGCAAGAGAAATATTTGCAGTATGACAAACCAGCATATTACCCACATGACTTGCTACAGGGTTTTTTTTTAACTTAGAAAGAGTAATGAAAGGCCATGGTGCTTCACAAACTGGTTTTACTCCATGGGATATCAAAAAAGAAAAATTGAAATGTCACATTGATAGCACAAATTCAGCATGATGTAAGCAGGCATGACACAGGCCAGTTTACAGATTGCAATAAGTTTGAGATCTTTGCCGAGAGTCAGAGAGATTCCTACAGTTTCATGTGGTATCTTCAAATGTAGGACTTCATTCTCCAATGTGCTCTTCGGTCACTTACTGAGTTGGGAAGAGACAAATATGTGCAGGTTGACAAAATGTAGTCCTCTGTAAAGTCTGTATTTACTTCAGCTGTCAGATGAAAAGTGGTCCCATGTATCCCTGAAGGAGTTCAGCATTTGGTGTTGTCACGAGTTAACGCTTCAGTCAAATCCGATGTGCTTATTAATGGGCGCTGCTGAAGGTTACATGTTTTATGACTAAATAGTACTACATACAAAAGTGAGGCCAAACCCCTGGGAGTCTACTTTTGCATGTTTTTATCCTGTTTGTGATAGCACACCTCTGGGCTTTATAAGCTTCAGAATTCACTCATTCACAACCCAAAGGGTGGTTTTGTCTCTTAATGAAACAGTCTTTAAGACAGTCTGCCGAGCTCAGCATTATCTTTTGCATCTTTGGGATGGCTCTTCTTATTTTTCTCTTTGTGTTTCATGTGGCAAAACACACCTGCTAAAATGGCACCTGAAAAACAGAGAGTGTTTGTCTGTAAAGGGAAGAATAAACTTTCTGAAAAGATGTTCCAGCAAGGGCCATGACACTGCACTCTAATATCCACAGTGCTTTCTTTACCTCTTGAACACAAGCAAACAGCTTTGAGGAAGGACCATGCAGCATGGGACCAAGAGCATGGACCAAGGCATGGCCAGGCAGGATTAGGTGCGTTGGGGCTGAGAGGCCTTCCCCCAAAAGAAAACATTTAACATTTCATCTAGGATCTGACCCGATGGCAAAGTGTCTATTTTAACCCCCTTCCCTCTGAGCAGGGATTTGTTATGTCTGTCTTGAGATGCAGTCCCTCTTTTATTTTATATATATATATATAATGTAGAGTTTGATTTTTTAAACCACAATGAACTTGTTACATTGTATATAAATTTATTTCCTCTATCAGTGTTAGAATGAATATGAAAGATGTAAACCTGTGAAGCTGAAATAGGGGATTAAAATGATAACTATGAGTACAGATAACGTAAGTAGGAAGCTTCACTATTTTCACTATAATCTGGATGCCCAAGAAGAAGCTCAAATCCCCTCCCTGAAAGGCAAAGGGCAGTAAGTAGCAAAGAAATAACAATATGCTACAAGTTCAACATTTTTTTCTGTCCTAGCTGGTTGTTGTGCTGCTGGGTATTTTTCATACAACCAAAAACTTACAAGTTTGCAGCCATCATGATACACAATCACGGGATCTTTCATTCTGCAACATGCACGACGAATCTTCACCCAACAAGTGAATTGGTGTCAGAAATGCAGCAGCACCATCATATCTCAGAGATCTGGCTTCAAACCAGCCAAGAAGAAGTGACTTACCAATGATGATCAGGACTGCAAGTAGAATCCCAATTGCCTGCCCAGCAGTTGGCCAGGAGTGCTCACGGTCTATTTCGATAAAACATGAATTTTCATTGGAACACTTGCAGATGGTTACTGCAAAAGGAAATGCCATGAGGTTAACGAGAAGTTTAATAGTCACATTTGGTTATTTGTAAGTGTAACTGCTATCTTGAAGCTAATAGTTCTGTGCATAGAATACCTTTAAGATTCACTTTGTTTACCAAAGACGGATTTCCATTGTCATTAAGTATTATTGGAACTTCATATGTCTTCTCTTCAAAGTTAGCATGTTTCGGGGACAGGTAAGCATGAGTAGCTGTAAGTAGGAAATGGGACATTCATGTCAGCAGTAGAAAGAAAGTTAGTTCAATATTCATACCAGCTTCAAGTGTTCTTTTTTTAAATGCTGCTTTGCACATAATAGTAATTTGTGTTTTGCTCTATGTCTTCCAAGATTTCTTTGGTTTGCAGACATTAAGTAAAAGGGAATATCTAAAAGCCTAGCCTGACCTTCAGCATAATATGACTATAAAATCTCCTTCCTAGTTCCTGCACCAGGCCAAATCTGGTCTTGGGTAGTGCTACACTGATAGCATCCCATCTAGACCAGGAATAGTCCCCTATACTCATAGACACCATAACCAGATTAAATTGTTCCCAAGAAAATGTAGGACAAACCATCCTTCTAGTGAACTTACACTGTCACATCTAAGACTCTTTAAAAACTGGAAAAGGTCATAACCATCATTGGAATCAGATCAAAGGTCTGTTGATGTAAGTATCTTGTCTCCAGAATAAATGAAGATTACAGTGAAAAAGCAAGCATATATTTTATTTTCTCCTAATGCCCTCTCATACTTTAAACATTTTCAGCTCAGGGACTTCTATTGTTGTTTCTTAGCAATACTCAATATTTGATCTGTTTTTCTGAATACTGCTGATAAACTGATCTCACATTTCCATGGAGCTGCTTACAGGTCTCCTTCCTGACTCATAACAGCTAGCTCATCACCCGTGATGTCAAAAGTGAATTTGGGAGTCCAGGGTTCACTGGCACCCATCAATTTTATTGTTCAATCAACTCAGTCTTGGAAGAATGTTCTGAAATTCTTCATGCTTGGTTCCTACTCAAATAACTATAATGAGCAAACTTTGCCTCTTCATTGCACACCCATATGTATTGAGTTATGCAGATCCCAGCAAAAAGCCTTTGGAAAACTACACATGAATTCTCTTCACTGCAAGAGCTGACTGTTTACTCCAAGTCCTGAATTTTAAATTATTATTTACTCTTTCATAACTTTAAATTTGTGGCAACCCAGCTTTCTCTAGTGGGGCAATTCATCAAACATGTTTTATTAATTCAGACAGGCTCTATCAGCCAAGCACTTATTCATGTGCTTACTGCCCCCTTCAAAAAGTTCCATTCACTTTGTGAGGCAGGACTTCCTCTTGCACATGAAATGTCAAAAATGTACAGATTACAAACTACTATATTTCTTTTTCAGCAGTGATTTGTGTTCGTTAAACACATATATTTCATACTTACGTGCTTCTTCTCTCAAAAATGCTCATGAAATTTTAGTTTGTGACATACTAGGTTTTATCTCTTGCAAAAAATAATGAGCGACTTTGGTGTTCTCAACAACCCAATTATTTTCTACATGAAACACTGGCTATGCAATAATAAGAGTGAAAAGGAATTCTGTAATTCTTCATATTCACCAGAGTACCAAGTGAGTTCCATATCATTGTAAAAATGGCTGTATTATCTTACCATTGTATTTTGATATTTCCCAATTATTTTTTGCATTCATCTCATCCGCAAGGGTAAAAGTAAATTTTGAATAAAAAAACTGTTCATCAGCATCAGTAGCTTGAATAAGAGTTCTCTCTCCTCCACTGACTGGGTAGCAGAAGAAAGTAGGATAATCCGTAGCTATTTGTGGAGGGTTGTCATTCACATCACGTAAGTGTAGAATCAGGAACGCTTTGGATTTCTGAGCTGCATTATCTGTCGAGTTTAACAGAATGCAAAGTTACATGCACATCTTGGATTCACACTCTGGGCTGTTGCATTTGCAGCTATCACAGAGGTACAGCATCAGATAGGCAGTGAGAGGCAGTGTTCTGTCTGAAGGTTGCAGAAAGAAGGTCTCAGGAGGTCCTGAGGGATTTGTGGTAGCTGCCACTACTTTTTAATGAACATGATTTATTTACCACCAGCTCGTGCTAACTACAAGACACAAGCAAGGGAAAGAAGGCAGATCATATCTAGCAATCTGTCATATCCATCATGTCTGGCAAGCAGTCATATCCAAAGTGACTCTTGTGACTCCAGTGCTCTTTGGAGCACCCTTAAGCATGAAATGCCTTGAGTTTCCCACCCCTCTTCTATATACAGGAAATGCAAGCCAAAATTGAAAGATATTAATGGCTGGAACTAGAAGTCCTGATATATTTCACACTTGATAGAGTATTAGTTTTAATTATAATAAAATTAAATTCTGTAGAAGGCTACAAACTGCTCTCCAGGCATATTTTCAGGATGCCTAACCATACCTAGGAGAAAGACTAAAATCTTCATAGCTGTAGAGAAAAAAGTGGCAGAAAATATTAATACTGAAAACAGTGAAAACATTGGAGGCTTATCTATATGCCATGTGATTCAAGCAAGTATAAGACAGACCATGCCCAATGTCTTGAAAGCTATTTTAATCCTTGTTATCTACAGCATCAAGATTTCTGCATGAAGTTCAAATTCTTAAGAAATATATACTTCTAAGGATACACCACAGGATGTATATCCGAGACCACACATTCCAGTACTTTTCATAGGTTTAGTCAGGGTACGTATAATTCCTCATAAAAGAGAAAGAACAGGGGATTCCTCTGTGTGTATATTTAGTTGTTTCATCACTTACTTTGCTCTGATACAACAACCTCTACAGAGTATATTTCTTCTTTTTCCCGATCCAAACGGGAAGCAGTGTATACCTTCCCAGTGGCTGAATCAATTCTCAGCCATTGTCTCACATCACCTTCCAAGGAGTATCTTTGGAAAGAAATAGGGAGAAAAAAAAAAATCACACATACTGTTCCAAATTGGGAAAAAATTCCGACAAAGCAAATACCTCTTTGTTGATTTTATGCAAGAAGCTTGATTACAGTTGTACTCAAAGAGAGGGTTCTTGGAAGAGTCACAGTACTAAAGCCAACCAGGAGACTCAGACAGAGGCCAAAATCATCCAGAATAAGAGTGAGAGCACAACTATGGAAATGCCATTGCTACTGCAGCCTGTGTACTTGCAATTCCACTTTTCTTCTAAATGGGGAACCTGGGATGGCACTGAGATTTTACTCCAGAAGCGTGATTTGTCCAAACCTCATGTTTGTCTCACCCCATCACCCCTCCCACACCTTGGTTTTGATGGGGGCACAAGCCAAAGGCTGGGGGACAGTGCAGCTAGACACCCTATTGTGGACTGAAAAGGGACCAGGACTCTAAGATGAAATGTGGTGACTATCTTCTGCCAGTTTGGAGCAGCCTGTAACTACCATTGGGGCAGCCTTGGAACTGAGAGTGCTTAAAGCATCACCACATAATTGTATTCATATCATTGTTTAAAAAATCACCAAGGTCCCTGGGTACTTACTTATACAAATTTAACTAGGAACATATGACCCAGTTAAAGCACAGGCACTTGCTTGAGTAGAAGTGACCCAACCTTCCCATTCAATGTTTTTGTTCTTTCAGTACCCTTTACAGTAGAAACAGCATACTTGTACATCTACTTTTTATACTTTTTATTTTATGCCCTTTAACCTATTTTTAGCAGAAATGTGGTTCATGTATATCTGAATTCCTGTCATGTGCCACTGTCATCATCCCCCAGAGCTTCTGGACTATGTGGCTCTCTTTCAAACTAGTTTGACAGAAGGCCAAACATGATAAGTTCCCAAAAGTTAGGGACAAGTAGAAAGCCAGATGAGAAATCTCTGGGAATAAGAATCCACAGGAGGCCTAACAGTCATATTATGCAACTCCATTAACCACTTGGTGTTTTGCTGAATTTTAGTTAAATTTCAAGGACTGTTTATTTTGAGTTGATCTGTTCAGCATTCCAGCTGGGAATTGTACAGCAAAAGTCACAAATAATTCTTCTATCTGACTCTACTGTGTAAGCTACATTTACACCATGCAACACAGCACAGGAGTTGTCTTGCACAGAGCGTTGCATCCACAATAGAAAGAGGTGTGTCATCTCTGACAGCTAGGAAAGAAAATTAATTACTTTTCAATCACAGACTTGAGGTTGTGTATTTTGGTGGAGAAAAAGTTGAGGTTGTGTATTTTGGTGATTTCCCGTGTGACATGAAAAGCAGCTACTCTCCTACTGGTTCAGTGGTACACAGTATATGCTTCATTTTTTTTGATGAAGGCCTTATTGACAGGGAACCTGGTTATTCTCTGTCCAGCTCTACCTTTTCCCTGGAGATATGAATTAACCTGCTTCCCTTGTGGTTTCCTGTTTCAAGGCTGATGTTTGTCACAGCACAGAGAGAAATCTAGTCAGAAAATTTACTCAGCAGTCTGTTGCCGGTGGGTCACTGGCCCACACCCCATCACACATCCACCTTCTACTAGGAGATAGGACTTCTGTAAAAAAAGTATTTTTCCACATGCATTGGGCATATTTTCCTTGTACCTCCTTTAGAACAACTTTTGAAACCCGTACTTCAATTAATTAATCACAGTCACTCTTTTTTTACCGTACAGAATCCCCTTCAGGATCATAGGCCTCCACTGTCATGACCAAGGTATTGACAGGAATGTCTTCAGACACTTCTTTTTTGTAAACCGGATTCAGGAAAACAGGTGGCTCATCCACATTTGTTACAAAAATTTTAAACGTGGTAAGAGAGCTTGAGTTGTACTGCACGCTTGGCACCAGCGGTTCAGGGTTTGTGGCGTTGATCACCAGATTGTACACAGGCATTGTTTCAAAATCAAGAGCCTGGATAAATAAATAAAAAAAGAGGTTCTTGAAGCAATGGCTCTGCGGCTGTAGGAAGTGTAATGAGAAACTCAAAAGTGCCCCACTTCTCAAGGGGGAGATTGCATCCCAAATACAAGCAAAATAAGGGAGAGCTGTCAGGAGAAAATGACACTGGGAATGGTCAATTTAAATGAAACCATATGCCTGTTTAGAGGTCTCCTCAGCAACTGCATTTTCTAATAACGTTGCCACCTGCCCGACTAAGTTTAATAGCAATATCCTGTTTACAGAAATAGTATTTATAGCTCTGAATGAGAAGGCCTCAAATGACCTCCAGGTGCCAAAAGTCATGCGAGGGTTGTTACACCACGGAGTTTCTCACAACTGCCTCCTTGGGAAAAAATGAGGCTGAGGCT
This sequence comes from Cyanoderma ruficeps, assembly GCA_008694505.1. Classification (NCBI taxonomy): domain Eukaryota; kingdom Metazoa; phylum Chordata; class Aves; order Passeriformes; family Timaliidae; genus Cyanoderma; species Cyanoderma ruficeps. Next base: position 6,742,515 of record VZDJ01000346.1, read on the forward strand.
GATCCTGAAGATGGTCCTCCAAACACTTCCTCTGCCTGCACTTGGGCTGGTGGCAGCGCACGAACTGGATGCACACAATATGGCACTCCCTGGAAAATGAGTAGTGATAGGTGTTCTGGACCCATAGCCCAAGAACCTTTGAGAAGGCTAATTTCAAAGGGAGAGCAACTTTGCTATTGAAATTCATGTATGCAGCAAAAAGTGTTCCTTATATTCCTGTCTCCAGCATTCAGCATATGGGCTATATCACCTACTGCAGCACACGCTGTCCTTGGCTTGGTCACAGTTAATGTTTCCCTCATCAGGAACAAAGAGTTTTTCCATGCTGACACTAAGACATGCTGGCTAGCCTTGCACCTTGCTTTGTGAAGGCCAATAATGGCCAGAGCAACTGCAGAGAGGAGAATCTGCCCCGTCACAGCCCACCACTACCACCACAGCCCATGGAAGCATTAGCTGGCTTTCTCTTGTCCAGAAATGCTGCTGCAAAATCACTCAAATTATGTCATCTTTTTGCCTTTATGGTTCGTTCATAAAGACCTACTTCATTAACCAGAACCTGGTCTTCTGGAGAAGCAGCCAATAGCAGAGCCAGTGGAAGGAGCTGCTGGTGGTGGCAGTGGTGAGGGCACAGCAAAGGCAGGAGAGGATAGGTGTGTGTGAGCACTGCACAGGCACAGAGCATGAGTCCAAAAGTGGAGTCTCCTGCAGTCTGCACCATGCTTAGGGTGTCCCCACCCACCACCAGTCAACAGCCTCCCCATAAATCATTATCAGGGCAATTGTGTATGAAAAATAAGTAACATTAAAGGAGAAGAATAAAATCCATCTATTCACCTTGTTAATCTTGACGAATCCTCGGTTGGTTTCAGAGTCTGTCTCTATGATCAACGTGTTGTTTGGATCGCCTTCCTTCACTTGGTAAATGATGAGGGAGCTCCCTGTGCCAGGTTCATCTCCATCAGTAGCTTGAATTTCTAATAACACGGTTCCTACTGGGATATTTTCTGCCACAGTCACATTGGCATACTGAAGAGAGAGAGGTGTCAGTGAAACATGACATACCAAGCACCATTTGTGGATAAAAACTTCAGCACAACCACAAGCTTGCAACCCACGTGCATGGACGTAGTTTAACCCACAGCAGCCACATGAAAGAGGGAAGTTTTTTGGCCACACATTTATTGTAGGTGATGGGATCTAAGTCAGTGCCACTAGTACAGCACCAGTCCCAAATCTTTAGCTCATCTGCCAAAACCAGCCCATGATCATGCAGCAGGAATGGTACAGCTTCTCTGCACCCTCTGAGCACCCTGGCCACTCACTGTTAAATAATTTATTGTTTCATGCACCTTAGGCTGTTGCCACATTGGCATCCCAGCTCTTCTGACTTTTTAATGCGTGCCTTTGCCCAGAAGCCTCACCTTGAGACCAGGTCCTGGGCTGAGACCTTCAGGTAAGATGGTGTAAAACCTGCCAGGGCACCTTGCCTGCATATGACTGTGCTGCCATTGCCATCAACAGAGAGCTGGACAATGCAGTCTGCCCAAAAACCAACATAGCTTCCCTGAAAGGACAATTATGCTTGATAGGTCAGACAGCTCTCCTGCAGGAATGGTGGTAGCTGGGACACATCTGTGTACGTATTTCAGCCACTCCAGCATCTCCCAGGAGGCTTGGGCCATCAGGAAGAAGTCACAAAATGTCTGCAGGTCTTTGCCAGATGCCAGCACCTCCACCAGAGAAAAGGCAAGAGCCTGACACCCATCCTAGAACCAGGTATGTGTTTGGGCATGGATCACTGGACCATTGTTTCTGGCCAAACCACACAGAGCTTTTGATTCCCATTCACCTTCTGGCTGTTTTGAGTACACTAGTGCTGTGTTTGGAAAGGTACTTGGGAGATGCCAGCTTTTTTTCCATTTAGCTGTTTGATTAATTTTAGAGCCTTTTCTTCCCCTTTTCCCTTCAGAACTTGCATTTCTGGAATAAATTGCTTTAATACAATAATTTCTTTCTGCACACATTGTTTTCCACTGAAAAAATTACCTTAAATTTCATAATTAGCTGTTGGTCTGTCCCATTGCTCACTGTCTAGATAGAGCTTATGTGCAGACTTACAGCAATATTTTGCCTTTATTTTTACTAGTGGGTCACACTGTTACTAGTTTTGTAAATGACTAGTTTCCCACTGATATTCTATAGACATTGAAGGTATGCTCAAAGTCTTGTCAAAAATTATTGGAACATCCAAAATACTCTCATGCATTTGTGGTGAAAATACTCACATCTGAGTTCTCAAAGATGGGAATTTGATCATTGATGTCGATGACATGTACTTCCACATCACAGATTGTTTCAAATTCTGCATGGAAAGAGATAAATAAAGTCACACCAGGCTTTCTGCTGAAAATAACTCCTCCAGAAGGGTTCACTGTGAGCAAAAGTGAGCACTGCCAGATTGCCCAGTCTAAGCACTAAGCTGAGAGAAGCACTTATCTCAGATATCTCTTAGTCAATGACAACCTCACTCTCTATCTTACCATTGATCTTCGCAATTTCTTCAGCACTGTCCCATCCTGTTTCCTTTTCCTCACTTTGTAAAACCATATTTGTTTACCAGGATGATGATAGCTATGAATTGTGTTAGCCATCCCAGTATCACTTTTCCATGGCAAAAAGTAAGCCCTGGATTGTGAATGCTCCCATGTCCTCTTGGTCATCAGGCAGCACCTTCAGTTTTCTTATAGCCAGACAAACTTCAGATCCATGTAAATCTAATTACTACCTGAGCAGGGGCACCCTTAGCAATGACAGGTTGTGACTTTAAAAACATAATATATCCATATATAGATTGGTTTTAGTGTTTTTCAAACATACTTCATGAGCTGAAAGTTAAGGAAAATTCTAAACAACATTGTTTGGATGGAATTCAAATAAGCATCCAAAACAAATCACCAGCTTCTCCCTCTGGAAGGCTTTCCATCATCTGCCAAAATGATGTAATTTCATTTACAGACATGTCACTCTGCTTTCTTTACATGCCAGTTCCTTCATGCACAAGTTTTGTCTGACTGTAGGGACTCCAGCACAAAGCTTTAAGTTTTGGTATGGAGTTTGATTTCCTTTCCATTCAGTAAATCACAAAGGATTCCTGGCAACTTACATAAGGGACAAAATTACTTTTGAAGTTTAATTTCAGCTTAATTTTCTCTTAATGTTTTAAAATATTATCTGGACTGTCTGAGCAGCTGTTTTTAATTTCCTATTTTTTTTTTCAGTTAAGTCCCTTTGAAAGATCTGGGGGAAAACCACAATCATGATCTCTTCATTTTTTCCTCCTGTAGAAGGAAATCTCTTACTGAAGCACTTGTTAACAAGCTTCCCAATTTAGCCACATTCTGTCCTAGAGCTGGTTCTCTCCCATGCTTGCATTATGAATCATGATTAATCTCCCTGCATCTCAAGACCAGGGCCAGTACCATGCCAGAGCAAGACAGCTCTCAGTGCTACTGCCTGTTCACCAAACCCTCCCTGTCTCCCACATCCCTTAGACACTGAGCACAAGTCATGCCAGTGTGAACAGTTATTCCAATGTATAACAGCAGGCATTACATACTTGAATCTTTCACCAGGACCTTCAAGAAATACTTGGCTGAATCACGCTTGTTCAAGGAACGGCCACTTAATTGCAAATCCCCAGTGTCTTGCTGGATATAGAAGAGATTCTTTGAGGGAAATCCAGGTTCCTGACTTTGGATTTTGAACCGCAGACGAGAGTTAAGGGTGTCCTTCTTATCCATGTCCGTAGCAAACACGGTGCCAATATTACTTCCTGTAGCAGAGTAGAGTCAGATAATGCAGTGGTCCCATTTCTCCACAGAAGTACACAGTGACAACAATGGCACAAATGCAAAGAGTAGAGGGTCGGTAAAAATAAAGCTGCATGGAAAACACTTCAATGGACACAGTCATTTCACTTCTGGGAGCTTTTCCTTTAGCATGCCAACATACTGGTTTGGGGTCAGAGCAGTCTAAAAGATTGTAACAGCAGACTCTTCAGTCCTGAAACCAAGTAACTGATGGCATGGCATGGGACAGATTTTGGCAATAGTCCACTGAAGTCAAAGGTATTATGCTGGAGGAGCAGCTGAATGAGGGAAAATGGGCTCATAGCATTTTAAGAACAGTATTCATTGTATTGGTAATAACAGAAGTGTTTTTCTCTACACAGCCTAAGCAGTTATCCTAATCTGTGGTTGTGGGAAAATGCAGTTTTATATTTTAAATAAAACAGCATTTTTAATGTAGATGCTTTGAGTGTGTCCTTCTCAGGTTCTTTAAATACTTTCCACAAGAATTTCTGAAGGGAAAACAGGAGAGCTATTTGCACAGGAAAATATTTCCCTGGGATAGCCACGTTTCAATCTTTGGGATCAGAATTTCTAGATTCATTCACACACAGCTGGAAATGAGGACTGCAATGAGGTATATAAATTAACAATTCTTACCACCCATTTCATTTTCTTGAACTTCAATTACAGTGGGGTTTTGCTGGCACACAGGGGGATTGTCATCAATGTCTTCCACAACAACGTGAATTTGCAAAGGCTTGTCCACCAGTTCTCCCTTCTTATCTTTTGACACCACAAAGAATGTATACTGCAACAAAAATATAACAATCAGATGGTTTGAATGTCCACTGTGACAATATTTTGCATTCTAGTATGTAACTACAGGAATATGAAACATCCTCTCATGTGTTTGTTCAGTATTTTCTCTCTGTTTAAATCAGAACTCTTCCATCACCCCACAGTTTCTGAGGCCTGAGTCCTCAAAGATTTTAAAATTTCTGGTCCCTAAGGTCTGAAGTAGATCTGAAACCTCCAGATCTCCTGCACTCCACACTTCCCATCACCTACCTCTTACTTGTGCACCTACAGCCCTTACATAGGTGGTCCATGCTGTACATTGCACATATGCTGTGGGCAGTGATTGCTACTGCCAGACCCACTCTAAAGCAAGAACCTGAAGACTGTTTACAGTATAGTAGGTAGATAAACTTTCATATATATTCCACATCATTTCCAAACAAGAGTGACGAAACAAAGCCTTTATCTATTTTCTCCTTCCTCATCCCCCTTCCTTTCTATTGCGCTTTCTCATATTTACTCCCACACCAATAATTAGCTTCCTGCTGTGATGTCTGCCATCAGTGAAGTTTTATGTGTTTACTTACAGTATCCTTCTCTTCCCTGTCCAATGGTTCAGTCACATAAATAATCCCATCCTCACTGATGGAAAATGGGAGCCTTGGCAGCTTTTCTTTTTCAAAAAGTTCATAAATTACATCTCGTTCATTTGACTGGACCTAAAAAAAAACAAACCAACAAAAAAAAAGTCAGGATAGGAAGCCAAATGTGTAGACTGAGATTTAACAGGGATTATTTCTGGACCACAAACAATCACATTCCTGCTAGCTTCATGAACCAGAAAACCAAGAGTTTGGCAGGCTCTTGGGATGAACTGCAGAAAATTAGACTGATAATTCACCTCTGCTCTCTGAATTGTGGGGTGAAGCCATTTTACCTGAGTTTCTCCATCTCTCCAGCTGGGCTACAACACATACCTTTCTATAAAAGGGTTTTGTGATATGGAGATAAATAGTGATTATGAGGGGAAAAAAGATCATTATTTGCATTTGAATATCTTGATACTAATTATTTCTGTCTCCTTACACTCTATTCCTGCCTGTTGTTTTGTTTTATGTAATTCAGAGAAGTGGAACAACAAAACAACACTAAATTAGGAGGAGCTGTCAACTCCCTTCAGGACAGAAAGGCCCTGCAGAATGACCTTGATAAAGGTTTTTCACACAAGAGGGTTGCTGGGCAATGGAACAGGCTCTCCAGGGAATTGATCACAGCACCAAGCCTTCACAAGTTCAGGAAACATTGGACAATGCTCTCAGTCACATGGTGTGACTCTTGGGGTGTCCTGCACAGGGCCAGGAGCTGGAATCGATGATCCTGATGGGTGTCTTCCAATACAGCATATTCTATGATTCTGTGATTCTGTGAAAACAAATACCTGGCACCTATCTGTAAATAGGTGCATGCACACTCTTTACATTCATCAAAGCTCATGAGGAAGGCCCTTTTCTGGGGTGCTGCACATTTAAAATGAAATTAAGGACACAGACTGGCAAATTAATGAAGTCAGAGTTAAGGTTTGTGTTCTATACAGCAGCAACTGCGTTTCATTTTCCCCTAGGTAGAATCAACATGACATTGACTACCGCTTGAAATTTATATACAAGTGACCCCCAAATGGGTGCCCCTTAGATGTTAGTCTTCCTTCCACCTGTTTTCATTCTGGACTTCCTTGGGCTGTCACTGAGACCAGTGGGAATAGCACCAAGCCAGTTACTCTTGTGAACAGGATCCGTGGAATCCTGCCATGTTTAGGGGATGACAGCATTGAAGGTGTCATTGCCAAGGCATTTTTCAAAGTCAAATATTTCTGAAAGGCTGTTGTCCTGTTAGTTAATATGTACTGATGTATACACTGCTATTGGTCTGCAGTTATCAGCAAAATATTTTGTGCTTGAACTGTGAAAAGAGGAACACTGTGGGAATGCAGGATGTGAAGGAGAGTGTTTCAGTCCTTTCTAGGTGCTTTTGATGTAGCAGTTGTGCTGCATGATACAAAACTGGTCACTGCAGGTGTCCCTGAGTGTGGGGGACTGCCCACAGCAGGGATGTTGTGGAGCTGGTCCCCAACCTGCTCTTCTGCAGGTGGAAGAAGCTAACCTCAAAATAGGCTCCAAAAAACTCTTGGTTTGCTCAAAGCCTGGAGGACCCACGACTGGATTTTGGTCCCAAACTGAAAGGCAAAGTCCAGTCAGTCTAGTGTTTGTATTGACTGTATCTCAGTCACCGTCAAAGTATTAACTTTCATGTTAACAAAAAGTCAATGAGACCTCCACTAACAATCATTTCCAAAGGATGCCATATTAAAAAAATAACTGGAAGGTGCCAAAGTCCTTCTGAAAAACCTGGTGTTGGATGCAGTAGGGACACCTTCACAGTCAGTGGTGAGGAAAAAATTGTGTGGTACAAGGAGAAGTTCAGGGAGTGTGGTCAAGGACCCTACCTTGCTGATGTTGACAGGGTGGACCTGGGTTGAGTTTTCTTTGATGTAGATGGTGGGGGGAGCTTTCCACAGGCTCTCCAGCACAAGGATGATCACATCAACACTGCTGGTGAAAGCGTTTGTGGTCTTCCCTGCCATGTCCCTCACGGAGACAACAAGTGTGAAGGTGTTCTGCTTTTGAGGATCCAAGTAATAAGAGCCTAGAGAGAGAGCAGAGAGTCAAGAGAAATGACACAGAGGCTGTGGGGTTGTTCATCTGCCCATTGCCTCCTACATGCACTATGGTTTTTAGCTGCTTCAGACTTATCCCTTAGATGGTCCTTTGGGACAAACCTCAGCAAGCCACTTCCTCTGGGTTCTCTGAATGAAGCAGCATAGCATCATGTGGATGGAATCATATGAGGCCTCTGTGCTGTTGGTCTCATTTTGTGCAGAGGCATCACTGAACAACCCTCATCCCAGTTAGGCACTTGCTCCACCCAGCAGAATAGATGGATGTTTCTAAATCATTGCAGTTTAGTTGGGATTACACAGCCAGCTGAGCTTTCTCTGCATTTTTCATGTTACTGCTTTTGGGTTTCTAGATTTCAGGGCAGATAATTAATTCCAGGTTATGTCCCAGTGTAGTCATGAAGGTCAGAGGATCTATCTCTCTTCTCAGTGTACTTTTAGATCTCAATCTCCATTTCTGCTAGCTTCCCTTGAATTTGGTGGGAAAAAAAACCAAGTTCCCCAAAACCAGGGTTTTAGTGGAGTGTGTCCCATTAATTACATTTATTCAGAATGTAGCATCAGACCTGTGTTGCTTTGTTCCTATGCATACTTCAAAACTCATGCTTGCTCTTTGCAAACAAGATTCTTTTTACATACCTGTCCTGCTTGGTGAGATTGCTCCAGTTTCATTATCAATCTGGAAGAGCATTTTTTCATATGGGTTGGGAAAATGATGGAGAATGCTGTATGACAGCTGTGCATGGGGAGTTGTGGGATCATCACGGTCAGTGGCATGGACATACATGAAGGGCTTGCCTGTTTGGATTGGAGAAGAAACAGTGTTAAGAGAGGAGGCTGAACCTCAACACATAATCCATTTGAGCAAAGCTCTGAAACCAGGAAAGCAACTTATGAAGAGCTACCATTTTTCCATAGTGCATATCTCATGGGAAGCCATGTGTAGAGGTTACACTGCTGTATGCCATCCCACAGGTCAACCCTCCACCAGCTCTGCTTAGTAGGATCACAATAGGTGGGGTGACCAGTTGATGAAGAAGGTGACAGTTATATCAGCAGAGAGCTATCTATCACACAAGAGTGCCTGAATCCAGAATTCAGTTCCCTGGGATCTCTCCTTAAGGCCACTTTTACAGTTCTTACACAAATCAGTTAAACACAAAGCACCTTGACAAAAGTGGCATATGGCCTGAGACACAGATATAATAAAAGAACAATTATACAATGAAAAAAAAATACACAGTAATGTTACTCAACTTTTACCTTTTTAGCACCAGTGCAACATTCAAAATCTTTCTGACTTGGATGCAGTTAAGAATACAGCAATATGTTTCAGAATGATTATCTGACCCCATGGAGGTTTATATGCATATTCTTTAGCAAAAGTTTCTTTTTGAGTCCATAGTCACAGCAATAACAGCTGTATGAGTCCTTTGCTTCATTTCCAACATGTAAGTCTCAAACTGCTCTTTGATTCCTGCATGACTCTTGGTATGGATCACTGCAATCCATAATCTAAGACTCTCTTCTAAACGTTAAGATTCAGCCCATGTTCTGAGAAGCATGAGTCATGGTAAGCACATGCCCCAGATCTACCCTGGCACTTTCTTTCACTGATATGTAAAGATTCAGATAGTCTTAACATTCTCTTCCTGTGTAGTCTTTGGTAGCCTTTAAATTTTTTAAACCCTTTCTAGCATAAGCGGTTGTTGTTTTTGGGTTTTTTTTTTTCAGAACAATGGAGAGAGCAGCAATATTTGCCTGTTAAGTGATACTTGCAAAAACTAAGAACCAAAAAATATTTCTGATTGTACTCATCCCTTTAGACCACATGGTGGTCACCTCTTTGCCCTTTCATTATACTATAGAGGCTTTCATCCTTATTTTGTTTTTCCTGTGGGAAGAAAAACTGATCTTTTTCAGCTTGTACAGCAATCACTTCACCTTCTTGCTTAATTTACCTACCTTCTTATTAATGATAACATGTAATTATGGTGGCAATTACCTGGACGAGAGTTCTGCCTCACTACTCCAAAGTACTTTGTCTGGTCAAATTCTGGTGGGTTGTCATTGATATCCTCCACATATATTGTAACAGGAAATGGACCTTTAACAGTGTTTCCATTTCCATCCAGACTTTCTACCTGATTTGAAAAAAGAAGGAACAGTAAAGAAATATTTTCATGCAGATAAGCTAAAAAGCATAAATTAATATCAGGATGTTAGATGCCAAATTGCTCTTACTGTGATGCAAATCTGGTGAGAGCCATCACTGGGTAGCTCCATATACAAGGACAAATTTGTCACTGTATCTCCCTGACAAAAATTTACCACTGTATATAATGCCAACAAAATAACCCACTCCTGCTTCTGATGACACCTTTCAGAGGACAATTTCCCACTTCTAGTTTCAGCAGACTACTTGTATTTTTGCACAGCTTAGAATTTTTCTTTAAACAGCAATATATACTTTCTAGCAAACAAGGAGAAAATTCAACATGATATAGCATTTATAACTAATTGCTGCCATAAATTGGATAAATAGTCTGATAAAAGGGTTAGTAAAGGAAAATTAATTCTTAATTCTAATGACTTTTTTCCAAACAATTTGACTTATTTTCCAGCCTTATTTAACTTTAAAGCAGCAAATATATATTATATCTGTCACACTTCATTTTGTTTGCACATAATAGATAAAATCACAATTATTTATGTCTAACCAAGCATAATTTCTTCATTCTGTCATCACTTCTTGTCTATAAATGACTCACATACTTAGAGCTGATAATGTGAAACCATGAAACGTGCTAGTCTCTTTAGAAAGACTGCTAAGGCTGGCTAAAAATCATCATGTACTTTGTTCAGATACTGATCCTCTCATGATCATCTCTTTCTCAGCTGCTAGTGCCTCAGAAAAAGACAACACTATTTGTGACATGGTTTAAGAAGACAAGGCTATAGTGAGACCCAAGACTACCTATCCACTGCTCCATTCTCAACAGTGTTTACATTCGTGAGATCCTCATGAAAAGGGTATAATAGCAGGACAAGCACACAGAGTTTTTTCTTCTCTTAGAGTCCAACATCCACCAAACAGCTTTCTGGTGTTGTCTGACAGAGGTTAGATCTGTGCCTCTCTGCATAAATGTCTTTTACTCACACTGTTCCACAGAGCCAAGTTAGGAATGACCCACAAGGATCATCAAGTCCAACCCTGAAGTGAATGGCCCATACAGGGATCAAACCTTGGCATTATTAGCACCATGCTCTAACCAACTGAGCTAATCTCAGTTTGCCACCATGTAAATTATAACCTTTCTAAATTATTACAATCATTCATTTTTCCACTCCAGACATGGAATTCACTGTGTCAGCCTTCAGGGATAACAAGAGAAGCTCATTCATGAGGCTAGATTTTACTTCCAGTCAGTATTCTCCTTATATTAGGAGAATTAAAGGGTTGGTGTTGGCACCACAATTTTTGTTTTTCCAACATAGCCTTCTTCTGCTAAGGAGCATTTTCCTGTTGAGTCTTTGAGAGCTACAAAACTGTATGTCTTCCAGCAAATCTTGATATTAAAAATGAAAAACTGTCTGTAAACATGGGCAAAATAAAGGATTCAAAATTTCAACAGATTTCTCTTAGTATCAGGTTTACCAAAAGAGGATGAATGTGAATACTTCTCCCTTCCTATTTTTCATTTGAGTTTTTTACCTGCAGCTTGTGCACTTGTTTGGTCTCCCAGTCCAGAGATCCATTGATATACAGGATCCCTGTCTTCGGTTCAATGTCAATAATTCCAGCTTTTTCACCAGACGTTCTGAAACTCACAGCAGGCGGCTCAAGTGTGAACTACATAGGCAAAATAGCAGACGGGAAAAATGTCATTTTTTCAGCATTTTCACCATAATAAAAATAATTTCATGCTTTTGTGACTTTTAAAATATATTTCAAACAATGTGTTTGGCTGGGAGAATGATACTCCAAGAGTCTGCTCAAACAAGTCTGCTCTTTTCTGATCCTCAACAGAGGAGTTTTCACATTATTTCCTGAATGCTGCAAGAAATCCCAGCTGCAGTTTGTTTCCAAAGCAAACGTCTGCTTAGGACAGGCTTTGTCTGGGCATGGGAATGGAAAAAAATGACACACATCCTCCATTTGCCTGGGAGCTGGATCTGTCCTTCTGTGGTTATGGCTTTGAGAGGAAAACCTCAGAGTCAAAGGAAAATGATGACACAAGTTGCATGGAAAGAAAATCTCCAGGAATGCTGATTTTATTAATCCCTGTCTTAGGATATCCTCTTAAAAATGTGTTTGAGAGGGGGTTGTCTCCTGCTCTTTGCATGAAGACTCTTGAATTCCCAGAGAGAGGAATTAAAAACTAATTTCAGATCCTCTTGGGGAACTGTTCTTCCCACCATCACAGAGACAACACTTCATACGTGGTGTCTGTGTGCGGGCTATGGGGGTTTTGACCAGGGTGGATAACACAAGACACTTGATTACCTGGTGCAGGATGCGTGGACCCCCTCCTTCTTGAACAGAGAAGTCCATGGCCTTCAGAGGCCCACTGACACGCAGGCCCTCCACATTGAGCCACAGAGCCTGTGAGAGAGAGGGGGGATGGAGGAAAGCAGCTGAGGGATGTCTGCTGCTACCACACACAAACAGCAGCTCCCCACCACTGTGAGCCTCCTGTAAGCTGTTTTGCTATAGTATAATGACAGAGACTCTTCCAGGTTTGCACTGAACATCTCCAGGTTCTTTAGCATATATAATTTTTAAAAACAGTGCAATTTATTAATTAATTTGAGAACAGAGACCCTGCCCTTTTCTGACCACTACATATTTAAATGAGATTGGATCTACCTTCAAGAGCAAACAGAATAAGAAAATAGATGAATGTAGGCTGAGAGCAAAAGGGAATTCATAAAATTATTGCTGGATCTCCTCTGTGTCCCCTGCAGGAAGAAGGACCATCCACAACCCATCCAGGAACCACAAAGCCCTGTGAAAAGAAGTGTCTGGAAACCAAACATCACACCTGGGGATGGGGAGGAGCTGTGGCTACACCCTTTGTAATTTCCCCAGTAAATCAAATCTTTTTTGCATGGGAATCAGCTGGCCCTCCCTGGGTCCCTACACCATCCCCCTCAGTGCCACAGCCATCTGGACAAGCCACTTGAGCCCTGTGTCTTCACATCAATTGCATGTAAAAGCAAACCACAGAGAGAAAAAACATGTCCTTCAGATCTTTGGCGTTTACCTGATGGCAAAAATGTCATACAAATCTGTCTCAGCCTCTGTTTACTTCCTAATGGCTAGCAATGTCTTAACATAATGGGGTTTTCTGCTAAATTTTTAGGACTTTATAACCACACACTCTCCAGTGCCCGAAGACCCCTACACTCCTGCCCTAACATTTCAGGGCTGTTCTTGCTTACAAACAAACAAACAAACAGAGCCTCTCAGGGCATGCCTTGCACACTAGACAATTCACACTGTGGTTCAGATAATCAACCTGTTTCTTCAAAGGCAAGACCAAGCTTCCCCAAATTCCCTCTCTTCTTCACCTATCTTGACAACACTGAGGATCTGCCTGTCAGAATTAGGCAGAATTTCTTGGCTGCACAGGTAAAGTTTCTTTTCTTCCATAGTAAAAAATAATTTATTTTGCTTTACAGATTTAGAGCACCATTTCCACCCTGTCCATCACACCACAGGGTTGACTGTGTGTTCTCTGCTGCATGACTTTTCCTCTGGATTTGATCCTATTGCTGCTGGGACAGCTATTCAATTTCTCACAGAAAAGCACAGTCTGCATATTACCAAGGGAAGCTTAATTCTGCCTATGACAAAAAAACATAGCTAAGTTCAGCACGATTCACCCTAAAGCAATGCTCTGTGTGTGTGTGTCACAAGTAGTGTTTCAATAATTCCATACTGTTCTTAATAATAGCCAGAGATGCTGTCCCACTCGCCTACAAGGCTTTGTGCCTCCTTTGACAACAGAAAAAGCATAGAGCTGGAGAAGAAGGGAGAGGGATGCTAGGGAACACTAGTGTCAGCAGAAGAATACCAACAAATCCAATCTGATAGCTATGCATCCAGGAAAAGTGCACTTTGCAGCTACCTTTAAATTTTTTTGCAAAATACTGACTGTCAGCCTCTGCCAGGGACCAGATATCAGGACCCTGACTCTGGCCCGCTATGGTTATTCCCATGTCACACAGGTTGGCACCGCCTGGCTCCTGAAGGCTTTTCCCTGGGCCATTTTCTGGATAGATTTTGCTTTATCATGTTCCCTGCCATGGAGGAACAAAGGCTGATGTTATAAAACTCACGAGTTCAAAGTGCAGCCTATGAAGCAAGTACGTGGTATCACTTCTGTCGATTAAAAGTACTTTATGTGGACCATAAATATTTCCAAACATATTTCTACAGCATGAATCACTGTTCTGAAGACAGAAGGGGAAAGAGGCTTTACCTTTAGGTCCATATCTCTTCTGAAGATGCTATAATGCCTGCAGAGTGGCTTTGGGGGTGGGGGGGGGGGGGGGGGGAAAGGGGTGCAGCACTGCCATAAGCATCAGCTTGTGAAATGGGAAGGGAAAAGGGGGTGCTCACTGTGGCACCCCTCAAGATCTCCATATTCTGAGGGATTTTTTTACTGAACTTGACTTTGATGCATTTTTTCAATCTTTTCTATTAATTTCAATTGTGAAGTAGAACTCACCACTGCTCTAGCCTTTACAAACATCAGTAAATCTATTGAATTTAATACATAGGATCCATAAAGAGCATAATTAATATATTCCAGTTCCAGAAAATCTTCTGAAAAGGGATTCACAGGAACCAAATAATGAGGATACGTAATTAATATGCACAGTTTAAACTATGAACCATTATATGTCTTAGAATACATTTAATATGTCAACACATGTATGGGTTATAATGCAGAACACATGATACTGATGTTTTCACTCTTTAGTGATTTGTTGCAGTATGTTTAAATCTTTTCTAGCATGAAATTCACGTATTGGAAACAGTGATATCTAAAGAGGAAGTAGAAGAGGCAAAACAAGTAAATGGGTGCCTTCTAGGCTTTTTGAAGTTTTTTTCCTAATGACTGAGATGTCTTCTTCTTAATTTGCTGTGGAGTCACATGTGTGTGCCAAGGACACACTCCCACACCCAGAGCTCCAGCCACTCTGCTGGCAGCACTGCCAGCCTGACCTGCAGGGCTGGCACACCCCATGGATTAGAGCTCAGAGGCTCACAGGCAGCCTTTGCCATTTGCTCACGGACAAACAAAGGAAAACCTGTAACTCACCGAGTGAAGGAGAAGCAGAAATTGAAGTCCACACAGCTTAAGCATGCTGGAATATGCTTTGCTTCAGCTCCTGCAAAGAGATGACAGTCACTTTAGCCCCATAGAGTTGGGCCAGTCTATTTGCAAACTAAGGCAACAGCTGAGTTTTCCTGAAGCGGCAGGGAGACAGCTGAGGAGCAAACCCCGAAGGAGCAGGTGCAGCTCTGACCATGAAAGGCAAGACCAGTGGTACCCCTGGGCTGCCAAGGAAGGCTGTGCCCATCAGGTTGTGCCTAATGGTGCAAGAGACGCCACATGTGAGAGCCCCAAAGAGTTGTCAGAGACTGAACCCGGCACAAAAGTTCAAGCCATGCAACCGCACTGTTACAATTCTTTACTGCAAACCCACTTTCATTTCTGCTTTACTGAAAGCAAAGAGGCATTCACAGGAAATGCTATAACCACAGGACAGAAGTGTGGCAGACACTATCCTGAGGTGTCTGTCTTCCGGTTCCAAAAAAAACAACTGTTTCCTACAGGTGGCAGAGGCAAAGGAAGCCTAAGGTGTTGTCAGTATCCCCTAAAACAACATGGCTACTGGAAACAAAATTTCCAAGTCCAAGGAGCACTCTCTGCCTCAAATTTCAAATAAATGTTGAGTACACACTTTCACAATTTACATTACATCCTCCTGAAAACTAGATGGCTTTCTCAAAATGCAATCCTACTTCCTCACTGCTTCTAGATTTTAACCAAGAGGATGAGGCTGGTTCTGGAAAGAGGTGAGGCTGGTGTGTTGTGCTGCCATCTTCAGTGGTGCTTCATGTTATATGGCTCACAGCTACAGAAATCCTTCCACAGCTCTGTCCCATGGAGGCCCCCAGTGGGGAGAACACAGTGTGGAGGCACAGCTCCCTCTAGATACCTTCCTGCTTGTGCTTCTCATCATACTTCCTTTTCTTTCCTCAATGGCTGAACAAAAAGGGGACCTGTAAATGTAGAAACTGCTACCCACACTGCTGTTCTCTCCAGCACTCATTCTAGGGCATGCCACAGGGCGTTATCTTCCAAATCCCATTCTGAGCTGGGTCATACTGTGTGTGTAATTACAGCCTTTGAAAGTACTCTGGGCTCTTTCCTTGGGCTGGAGATAACTGCATGGGTACTGGAAGAAAATAATATGACATGCTTTTGAAACCAGAATTGATCAGGAAAATCATTAAATTTGTCAGGAGACAAGTGTTGAAATTGAGCCCCCTGTAGATGTTTGGCTGCGATGCCTCCTTAGTGGGTTCTTCACAGACTTCCTGAAGCAAGAGGAAGTGACACAGGCAGGGCAGGGAGAAGGAGAAGATACTTTGAACCACCTGGAAGGACACTTTGAACCAGAACTGTTGCTGATATTCCGGTTATACAGTCAATGAAAATTCTTTCAGTTCCTCTGTCTGTACAACCTCTCCCCTCCCTTCTTGCCGCTCTCTTCTGAATATATTGCCTAGTTTCAACTGCATTTAGTAGCTATGTGCGAACTTCAAAAAACTCATTCCATATTAATTTGGGATGGAAGGTGGGACAGAGTACCCAAGGTGCTCCCTCTCCACCCTGTAAGGCTGCTGTCTGTGCCCAGGGGCTCCATGCAGGGTTTTGTCTGCCCCTCTGGAGGAGGCATGGCTGGAGGTGTCCCTCTGCCAGCCAGCAGTGGAGGAACAACAGGGAGATAAAAGTACCGGGTGAGGCCATCAAAAGGAAGGAAAAACCATATGAGGTGGTCTGGGATACCATGGTCTGGATTCAGGGAAAGGAGAAAGAGCAAGAACTACCAGGAAGAGGAGAAAATTTCAGGGACACATCCAGCCTTACTTTTGGGGACAGAAAATGCTGGAAAATTAATTGCTACATGTACTTGTGTCATGGCCAGGTTCTCCTGTCCAGATCTGACTACCAAATGCAGCACTGGAAATGCAGCCATTTCACAGTTTGCATGACAAGTGCCTTTGATGTTCTCTTCTCTTTGAACATAAACATAATTTCCTTATGTCATGCCATTTAGGGTGCCTATTGCAAGTCTTGGTCAGTCCCTGAACATTTATTTTTTGTTGGAAACTGTTACCAAGTCTCATGAACCATCTCACTGCCAAGGACCCAAGCCCCAAAATCCATACTCCTCTGTCACTCAAAATAGAGTTCCAGTTTATACAGATTCATATAAAAGCTTTCAGTAACAGGCAGTTTCAGGATTAGAATAGCATCAGCTTAACTAAAAGCAGCTTGAGATCTGGCTGAGGACCGGAGCCATATTTTCAGCTTCATTTCTTAGCTTCATCTCAGTGCTATATCCCCAGTAATCCCTCACGCTTCCCATGACTGAAGAGAAATCTCTAGGATAACCATCACACAAATATTCCAGTGACTTTCAATAATAAACATTCAAAGAACAAAGAATATTTCCAGAGATTAAAGATCAGTAACAATCACAAGTATTTGGTTCCATGGAAAAAAATACTATTTTCTTTACTTGATTGATTTCAGATGTTCAAATTCAGCAAAGAGAAAACAGAGGAAATTGATCCAAATCAAATATAAACCAGACTAAGCCTTAGCACAGCAGTCATCCATTTTACAGGGACAGCTGAGTTCCTAACATCGCCTGAAAATCCTTTAGCAAAACCCCCGCTTCAGCTTTTAAAATCTTTCTGGGAAATGTCAGTTAGATCATCCCTTACCTGTAACATGAAAAGCTTATTTTGCTCTAAAAATGCTTCTTTCTTTCAGTTGTAGGAATCACCTTTGCACAGGTTGGTGATGTCTGTCCGTGCTTATCCAGTTTATAGTTCCTCAGACTTGCCCTCAGAGATTCAGCAGCTCAAACATTAACTGCATGGGCAATTATTGATTCTAATGACTAGGTGTGGTATGAAACAGCAGCCCTTTAAGGAAGCAAGGTAGCTCCAAGATAATTTACAGTCTTCAGTATTTTTATGTCCTTTGTGATTTTCTTTCTGATTTAATTTTTTTTCAGTCGGGCTGTGAGAAAAGAACATGCGGGGCATGGGTTGGAGCCACAGGAGAAAGACTGTCTTCCTGTAGAAGAGCAGGTGGGCAGGAGAAGGCATGGGCCTTGTGTGGAAAGCATGTTTGCTACTTGCCTAGTCACAGGAATAATTCACATACAGAAGAAAACAATTTGGACATAAAGGTGGCTTGTTTTCACAGCAAATCCTTTCATGGGAAGGACCCAGCCAAGTTATGAAAATAATTCATCAGTCCTCATGTTGGAAAGTTCCAATTCTGTCTGAGCTCTGCTAAAAATTTACTTTGGGTAACTGGGCAAATTAGTCTGTCTGCCCTTTTCCAGATACTTATCTCATAATGGATGCAATCATTCCTTTCCCTTGTGTGCCATCTTTCATGTCTGTTTATGTTTGCAGCCTTTCTAGGGAACTAGTCCCCACTAGTCTCTGAATTATGGCACTTGCAGTAGAGGGAACTGAAATCAATTGGGTTGTAAAGGACAATGGTAAAACAAATAATAAATAAAATTTACTTGGAAAAAAACAAGTTTTTTTAAAAATTTACTGTTCTTGAAATATTATGCTTTTTGTATCTCACTTTTTAATATCATGCTTATTTCAGAAGTTTTGGACAGGCTCATTTTATTGTCTTGAGAAATGTTACTTTTCATCCAGGTTCTGACTTCTGCTTTCAATTTCCTCAGTCTGTCAGGTTGCCCTTGAACACTGTTATATTATTTGTGCAGCACATTATTTTTTGAAATACACACCTAAATAAAGAAGTGTTTAGAATTGATTGCAGCTCTAAGGTGTACAGTTCAGGGAAAAGGCCTTCTGTTTGTGTTTCAGATCACACATTTCCCTCGAAATCAGTGTTTGTTTCTCCAGGAAAAAACAAACCTCTAGGCTATGCTTTCAGCATGCTTTAAAACACAAGTGTTCTGCATTTACTCATGCACTCAGAATGATTTAGACTTTCTCAAGGCTGTCTGCTAGCAGTGAGTTATCTTTAGAGCACAGCTCAAAACCAGTTATGAATAAAGCATTAAAATTCATTACTGATGATTTCTAAATAAATATAATAAGGAGAGGGAAATGAACTTTTTCAGAAATATGTTGATTTTAAGTGACCTAAACGCAGATTAACTGTGTACTAGTTGGATATGAATGAGCAGTACTTGCAGCATGAAGTAGTAATTTTAAAACAGCATGACAGAGCCAAATACACATACACAAATTCCTAATGACATTTTTGGTCCTCCTTCACATGACAAGTGCAGAGTAACTCAAGTCATGGTGTCAGAAGTGTGATCCTTATAAACATGTCAAGCGTTTGTCTTCAGGTGCTAGTGTCTCTGCTTGGAAGTTCAATTACTAGGAAGTGCAGTGTATTACTCGAAGTACAAATACACAAATGTAAGGTACCTAGTATGCCTAATTGAATGTCCCCATTATTTGAAATCACAGGTGAGCCTGTCATACCCAGTATCTTTCTCTGCCTGAAAGAGTTTCCCAGGCACAGAGCAACTGCTTACAGGTTGTAACTGCACAGGAGAAAAAAAAAATCTCCCATGTCAAATGCATTACAAAGTCCAGAAGCACTTAAAGCTTTACAACAGTCATAACATGGTGCCACAGATAAAAACACAAGAAGAAACTCAGCAGTGAGACTGGGTCCCTGAGCCAGCTGTTTCTCTGAGTAAATCCAGCAAAAAGAAGGCAAACGTCCAGGTGTTTATTGTGTGAATCATTGTTCAACGAGTCAGTTTTTCCAGAAACAACTCTTATATCATTAGTCACATCCTTTTCACCTTTCCCATTTATCAACTTTGTCATTTCTCCCTCACTCCTTTTTAATCTTTTTCTTTTTGTCTTTTTACTTTTACTCCTGGTTTCAACTCAGCTGATATTTCTCCATGTATCTCTTCCACTTACCAAACTAGCTGGACCTGCCTGATCTCAGATTCTTTCCCTTTCTGTTTGTTTAGAAAATATTTCTTTTATGGATCTATTAGGGTATGATAATTTCACAACATAATTAATGTGTGTCAAAATGAGATAGTAGCACTGGAGGAAAAAGAAGCATATAAAAGTAATGCTGAAAACAAGCTGAAGTTTCTATTAGCGTAGTTACTTCACTTCTCATGAGGTAGAATCACCTTTACCTGCAACCTCCCTGATTGTAAAAAATGCAAATAATGACGAGTCTTAGTTTCCATAGCTAATCCGCTGTGGCACTTTCAGCATCTGCTCATTCACATGGATGCCCTCTGCACACTGCTCAGTCGCTCCACCTTTGCTGATGACCTCTGCCCCCATATCCTCCCAGATGAGACTCTACAACACTACTGAGGAAAGGTTCCTACAAAAAGTATCTCCCAAACAATGTACCTCTTACCAATGCACTTATAATGTATTTTCATGTCATCTTCATTGCACTGATTGTTGCACTGACAGAATTCAGATTTTGTCTGTATTCACCTACTCTATATACTCAGTTTACTGCTATAACCTACTCATAATTGTCTGAGCTTCTTTGTGAGACTGAGAATACTGAGGAGCTCTGATTTAGTTTGTTCTTATTAACCTTCCTAATACTACTTTTGCATTGAGATGTATGTCATTCACTCCATTTATAGAGAGACCTGGTCATTCTTGATAATGCTTTTCTTTGATTTATTTCTTATGAAATTCTTCTTATCAATAATGTTATTTTATAGAAGTCTGCATTTTCCAAGTTCACTGTAATTTTTTTACTTTTCCCTCTTTTCCTTTGTGAGGACTGTGGATTCTCTTCATGGTATAATTACCAACACTGATATCATAGCTATTGTACCCTGCACTTCAAAGTAAGTACATGCATCTCCATCAACATTTCACTTTTTTCCCCTGACAATTCTATTTTCCTGATAATTCTTTCTGAAACACTTTACCCTTCTACACAAACACTTCAGTCTTAAATTATTCAGTCAAATCTCTGCAGTTCTCATTACCTTGAGAATATATTAAGTGTTAAAGAATCACACATTCCTTCCATTTAAGGTATTCTTCAAACCTTCCTTTGACATTTCTCACTCCCTTTCGGTAGCTTTGCCCTTTCTATTGTTTATATGCCAGTTCATGCTGAGATAATGTCTTTAGACAACTGCTGGGGAGTGGGTATCTAGACAAAAAAGCACAAACCAAGAAGAGCAGATGAACACCTTTTTGTGAGCAATCATCCAAAACAAGAGACATCATGGTAAAGGGCATAAGGGGGAGAGGTAAACCATGTAGGCATGTGTTGGGACAGGACCAAAGCATGGCACTGACTCCTCACAAAGGAGGGAAGGCAGAGGTATCCAGTAGTTCACAGTGCTAATGCTTGATGGCCAGAGTGAGTGAAGCTACACCATTTGTGTGGCCCTGTTCTCCTGTCTAGGAAATATGGCTTTTTGACTGGCCCATGCGTGCTGTGCCTTGGATGATGAAAACCTTGCCTATATCATCCCTGTTCCCAGAACATGCTCTTCAGTTTTGACCTGCTAATCTTAATTCTCGGTTGGATCAGTTCTCCTGTCTGAAGTAGCAGAAAACAGATGAGCAGGAACTTGGGAGAGGTACCTAAAAGGGTTCCCCTACACTGTCTTAGAAGCAGAGACACTTGTGCTTGCTTCCTTCCTTGCAGCAGTCGTTATGATTTGCCCCCCTGCTGGAAGACATGGGCTCTGTTCTTTCTCAGAGAAGTTCACATACAATTTTCGCCCCACTGAGGGGCACAGTCCTTCCCTGTTGATGCTGCCATATATGTCCAGCTACTGTGTTTGGGTGTCCTCAGAATACTCCATGTCCATTATACTGATGTAGTTCTCCTAGCCACCACCTCCAGCAGCCCTTTACACACATGGTACCTCATTCTTGGCTTGCAATGACAGCTATGATACCTTGCAGCTCATCAGAGCCTGGACAGGTTGCCTCCTGAGCTGGTTTCATTTGTTGGAAGGTGTGGCTACTCTCAAAGCAGGAGGAAGATGAATCAGCAGCACATCTGACTAATGAACAGCACATGGCCACCTTCACTCTCAGAGGATCTCCTTGAAGGCTTGGTCAGCCCCATCCCTGCAGAAGCTGCCTCACGTGTGGCATTCTCAGACTGTCCCCAGGCGTGGCAGTGTGACCTGTCCTGCTGCACACAGGCAGACCACACTGTCCTGCCTTCTTCACCACTGGCACTAGAGGCCTGCTGACAATTCCCCAATTTCCTGCTGCCAGGCCCCAGCCCCTGTTAGCTGCTGAGCTAATGCTGTTGAACTCCTCAGCTATTAAACTTGCACTGGTCAAGATGATAGATTTTAGTTTTCCTTTTTCTTCTTGCAAGCAATGACATAATGGAACCAAGTGGTTCTTCTGGAATAAACAACGCATATTCTAGAGATTACTTGTGTTTACTCTACATGCAAGACCTCCAAAGAAGATTAAAACTTGAGCTCCACACTGCAGCATGGAGATACTCCCTTTCTTTCAAGATGCTGGTGTCCTGTAACATAATGTCTTAAGGTGCCATATGCGTTAAGACTTATAAACTGCATTAGTTCAAAATTACTTTCTTCCTCATAAATGCAGAAGAAACAATTTTTTTAATATCTTGCATTCATAACTCAATACCTATATAGACATGTCTAAATTGACACAGCTCAAAATATATAACATAGTGTAAAATCTAAAAAGAAAATGCAAGTCTTTTCTCATCTATAGTCTTTTTACAAAACTTGATAGTATTATGACATGAAATAACCATGAAGCTGGCAGATCCATGGTTCCTTTTTTATTCATACATGTATGTAAATGCAGATGGTCTTAGAGAAGTCTATGGTCTGGATGTATGTGTCCACCTGTAGAACACTGAAATAGGCATGATAAAACAAAGTAGTCTCTAGGGCTTTGTTTATCACTGTGATCAAAAATTCTGCTGCCTGAACTGTTACATATAGCAATCACTGCATGAAAATCAGAAATAAGCTCAGGAGCAGAGCTCAGATACCAAAATTCCTCCTTCAAATTGAAGCAGGACTTAGGTGCTCTTCATTCTCTTTCTCTTACCAGAAATCACAGCCAGGCAATCGCCTCAGATCTTGAGCAGGATCTGCAGCTCTGGCTCCCAGGTGTAGGGACAAACACTTTTCCTGCAGATATCTGAGCCCCACAGCTGGGACAGGAGCTCACAGTCAGCCCTGTCCTTAGCTTTCCCTTGAAGGGAAGTCCCATTACAGCAGCTCACTGCTTCACCTCCTCACTTTCTGGGTTTGCTGGCCCTGTTAGCTGAGTCAGGAATAAAGGCTTAGAGCTTTGGGAATGAATTTTGCTCTGTGCTTGAGAAAAAAAAGCCCAGCAGAGTTTCAACTTCTTATTATATCTTGTTCTTAATGTCTTAATTAAAAATTAGTATTGCAATACACATTTTGTGTATATAATCTATAAAATATATTTATGGTAACTGACTTAAAAAGTAAACTGAAATTCAGTGGACTATATTGACAAATCTGCAGTGCCTAGGCAGTCCATGTCCCTCACCTCAGAACCTGGAAAACTGGCATTTGAATGAAAACATGTTCCAAAAACAAGCACAAATGACTGGAAACTAATGCTTTTTGTGTGTCTCCCTCCTAACGTCCCAGCTGTGAATACAGAATGACTTTCTGATGCCCTGGCTTACCTGACTCTCCCTTTGCCATGACTGTGTAAAACCAGGTACATGAAGGAATATCACTTCAACACCCTCATCTCAAGTCTGATGACTCCCATAAAGGGCAAGATTTATTGTTGCCATGCTAGTACAAACCTCAAAAATGCAGAGCTTGACCAGTGAAGACAAAACAGGTCAAGGTTTATAGTTTAAAACCAACCAGCTTGTTGTCCTGGAATAGGTTAAAAAAAGTTGCTCTTTGCCTGAGCAGGGATAAGTCAGACTCATTTTCCCCTTGGTTTTAGCACTCTTCCCCATGCAGGCAATATTCATACTGACACTGCTTTACATCACAGGGTGGAACTTTCAAAGCCTGATAAGATACCAAGTGTTTCCTTGAGCACAGGAGTTCTCGTAAATACTTGTACCAGCAACTGTAATAGCAAGAAGAGCAGCAAACTTCAGCTGTCCTGGTCTGGAAAGACAAGTGTCTGCTCAGGAAGGCAGGAGCCTCCCTTAAAATGGAAAATGTAAAACCCCTCCCTCCAAATTATTAAAATTTTGAAATTAAGGGGCTCTAAGGCAAAGATATGGGAATAGGAAAAACAGTCCTTTACTAGGAAAATTATAATTAAAATGTAGTAGTACAAAAAACAAAAAAAAGGCAAACAAACAAAAAAGAAAACGCTGACAGAGCCAGAATACGACCTGACAACCTGTTGGTCAGGGTGTTGGTAGCAGTCCAATTATGTCCTCCAGGAGTGACAGATGTGGTTCTGTTGGAGCAGAGATGATCCTGTAGAAGGGCGCAGTTTTCCTCTGAAGGTCCAGTGGTGGTGAGATGGGTCTGGTATCCCTCTGAGAATCCAGTGGAAACAGCCGGCCATGGTGTTCTGACTCAGATTTTTATCTAGGTAGGAATGCTTGCCTCCTCCCACTGGGTGGAGCATCTCACAATGAAATGATGTAATTTCATCAGTCATGCAGTGAGACTCAATGACCCATTAACAGAAGATATTCTCCTGGAGGGAGGATGAGTCATGGAAGAGATAAAGAACACTTCCTCACCTGGTTTTAACAGATGGTAATAGAATACAGACTTTTGGTTATGTCTTGCATTGCAACCTAAGATGTCAGCCCATCAGGAATTCTGACTGGTAATTGATCTCCCAGAGTATGTTTCCCTAAATAATATCTGCGTTTTTAACACTGAACTTAGCTTCCTTGAAGCCTTTGACAAGGGTAGAAATAGATAGCAAAGGACTGAATATTCACAATGATTTTAACATGCAATGAAAGTACTCTATGTCTAAATATCAAACTTGGGGTTCATTTTAGCACATTGTTTTCAGAGGAGCTTCCAGGTGGCTCTAAATGTGATTCCTGCTGGAGAAATTGCCACAAATCAGTTGTGTTACACTCATCTCAGCAGGATCATGAGGTCTGATTGCAGTTATGCCCTCCACTGAAAGTATTACAAACTTCCAAAGAAGTGACAAAATTGCAGTCGAACCTTCTAGGATTTTGGCAATTTCACTCCAGAGACAAATTACATGGCTCACCTGATTAACCTGAATCAATGCTGAGACTGACCTTTAGCTATTGAAAGGAATTCTACATTCATTAGAAGCCAAGCCAAGCATAAATAATTTCACTTATTTCAATTACCTACTTTGGTAATCAAGACCTAGTCACATGAACAAGCCATTAGAGGATGAGGTCTATGGTCTGCAAGAGAGGAGGGTGCACATTTTGTGTTGCCATCACCTACAAGGAACACTATTTAAAGAACTAATTCCTGTGCTTAGAATAGAAAATGTCGAAAATACCACATAATTTTAACTTCTGCCCAGTGATGGATGACCAGCTTTTGTTGGCACACTATACTCAAGCTAGAACCTCAAGGGAGTTTCTGTGGGACTTTCATTTCCATGACTAAATAACTGTGGTGTTGGGCTATCAGTGTATGTACTTCATGTTCACTTCTGTACTTCTAAAGATTACAGTGCAACTATTTTAGCTCTTTTTCTGTCTTCCTTGTGACTAACATGGAAACGCCTCCCTGGACATACACCTCTGCTTGACGTTTATGGGAACTCCCTGACTTAATGCCCTCCATCATCTCCCACCTTAAAGCTTCAAGTGTGCGTCTGTCTCATTACCTTTTAAGTAATAAGGACAGTCAGGAGGGTAAATTTATCAGTTCCGAAATATCTCTGCCTTTTTGCATCTCAAGGTCAGTGCAGCCAGAGAATGAACCAGTGCCTTTAACAGTGCCCATGAGAAGAGGTGCTGTGGTGATGGCCCTGGCTTCTGGTACCAATATCCATCCTAGACTCCAATGATCCAAGCCCAGCAAAGCTGAAACTAAATGCTGTGCATTCAGGGGTCAGTTTCATGCTCAAAGACAACAGGACAGACTTCCTCTTGAGGAGCCCAATAGGAGGTCAAAGGTTTCACTTAGAGACAGAAGCACAAAGCCATTTCCTTTTACCCTCGACTCCAGCAAGGTCTTGTGCTCAGGTCGGAGCAACACCTCACATCTGCTCTCAGGCTTGGATTTCCTTCCTGTAGGTACTGCCCAGGCCATATCACCAGCCCAGGTACAGCAGGGCAGGGCTGAGCAAACAAGACTCCCGGCTCCCGGCAACCCCAGTTGGATTCTCCTCCCAGTCCAAAGGGAGATCAACACACTTTGTAGTGCATCTATAAAACCAAAGCCAGCCTGATGAATAATATTTCATGCCTGAACTTCTTGGTCTTAAAGTGTCTCGCCTAAGTGCTGAGTGAACACAACAGTTCATGGGATATTGAATAAGTAACATCAGTTACTGGTTAATAATACAGCTACA
Organism: Cyanoderma ruficeps; assembly: GCA_008694505.1. NCBI lineage: Eukaryota > Metazoa > Chordata > Aves > Passeriformes > Timaliidae > Cyanoderma > Cyanoderma ruficeps. Next base: position 6,768,739 of record VZDJ01000346.1, read on the forward strand.
TTTATATAATGCATTATAGGAGTTCAAATATTTTGTAGACTTGGGTTAATCAGATTCTACAAGATCTATAAGAAAAACCATTTCCTTTCCAGAAAAGTAGTGCTGCCATCAGTTTCAGGAATTCAAAAACAATAATTCAGGCCCCAAAATACCATGGTGGTCTTAAAAAGGTCTCAATAAGAACAACGATGTGAATGAATGAATGAATGAATGAATGAATGAATGAATGAATGAATGAATGAATGAATATCTTTTTATTCACCTTTTTCTGTGTGACCCTTAATGTATCATTACAGTTATGGTGATTAGAGAGAGTTTTTTGAACAACAGAAACTTTCTCACATACTCATAAATTTGTAGAAGCTATCAAACAAAAACAAGACTGTTTCAACACAGTATGCTTAGAAAATAAAAATACAACTCTGTCTGAACTTCCTATGTACTTTTCAAATTAATTACTGAGCTATTTGGAACTACAGAGATATTTATCTCCTATCTCTAACTAATCTAAAGCATAAAGAGCCTGTTATCAGTCTCAGGACTTTGAGTTATGTTCATGAAACTTTAGTTCTGGTAGTAAGTTTTTTTGAATGACTTGCTGGTAAGTTAAACAGGGCAATGAGCAGCTAATGCAGAAAGAGAAGCAATACATGTCCAAGGTCTTTGATATTCATGCAACCCACTGTAACTAGATCACAGAGAGGAGACTTGGGATGAGGATGGGATATTGCTCTTTCTGGTACCTGTCCACATTTTTTTAATAAAACTGGAGGAGTTTTTGTCCTTCAGAGACTGATAGACATTAGTGAAGTCCCCTCTCAGGTGTCTCCTCTTGAGGCTGAACAGGCCAACTCTGTTAAGAGTTTTAAGAAAGATGCTGCAGTCCCTTAACCATCTTTGCAGCCCTCAGATGGACCTGGAGTCTTAATCGATTTGCATCTTTTGGTTATGGTGCTTCACTACTTTAAAAAAACTGTCTAATTTTTTAAATTATATCCTGTATTTAGGAGGTGCGTCCATCGCTTTTGCCCTTGTGGTGGTGGTGTAGGAGGACGGTCATTCCCCAGCCCCATCCACTGCAAAGACACTCCCAGGTGAATGCTGGTGTGCACCCTGCTCACCCCAGCCAGCTCTGCTGGATGGAGGGTGTTCCCATTAAGACGCAGCTGCAATGACATCAACTAACTGCAAGATTGTTGCCCTGAGTTTTCTGTCTTTTGTCTTTCTGTAGAACTTTTACACGCAGCCTCATGTAAATAATGTCTATTCTTGGAATGTTTACATACTTCTCCTGTGAGAGAAGAAATGATTGATGGTGATGTCCACCATCCAGGTTGAAGGGGTGGCGACCTGTGTAGCCAATCCCTTGACCTCTGTACATATCTATAAATAAGGGAGTCAAAATAAAGTTAGAGAGAGTTTTCTACACAGCCGTCTCCTAAAATTCATTGCAGTGTTCCTAAATTGGGACACGCCCAGCTTCGCCCCGCGACATTGGTGACCCCAAATGTGTGAGGACAGCAGCCTGGGTCACATAAGATCACCTTGACCAGACATTAACTCTTTTATTCATTCTCTCTTTAAGTGAAGTTTTGTTTTTAAAAGTATCTTTTTACTAAAAATTTAATTTTCTTTACGTAAGAAATGCAAATTGTTTTAACTCAAAAAGAAAGAGAGATGCACAAGCCCAATACTGCATTTGATATTCTGGTTGTTTTTAAGAGCGGCCTTGAGAGAAGTAACAGGTTTTGACAGTGGTATAGCATTTCAGGTAAAAATAAAAGCTGAAACTGTGTGTGTATAGTTCTACTACAATGGAATTTTTACAGTTAATTCCTACAAAGTACTAATTGCTCTTAGAATTGGTAACTTCATGTCTCTGCAAGCTTTTGCTGAATTCAGCTTGGTCAGAATGACAGAAACAAATTTATTTTCTTAATTTTATTTTTGTTCTTTATTTTTTGCTATTTATAGAGTCCTGTTTTAAATACACCACATTTGCAGACTTCCTGCTACTCTTTAAGAGCGAATGTCAGTTTTAATGGATTTAGGTTTGTTTTTCTTTGCTTTTTGCTACTATGAAGTTACATACTTTTATGTAGATATGTTCCAGGTTGCCTACGGAAAGAAAAGCAATTTGTTGAGTTAGCACAAGTATAAATAATATATAAATGTTAAATAAAGCCTATTTAAATAACATATCTTTATTGTCTATTATAAATAATAAAGACTTTATTCATATAACATATAAATTCATATGCCCTTAATTTATTTTTTACATATTTGTTCTTTATCTCATAATGCATAATACAAACACTTCATATCTTTAGCACAATTCCATTATACCTATATAATGGTACCTGTAGCACTGTTCTAAATTTTTGTTACTAATTTTTACCCAATCTGAAAAAAACCCTAATATCCTATCAGAGGTCTTCCAGAAATATATTTTCATGCCATTAGGGGTCTCTGAAGGTGACTTTTGCTTCAGGGGTCAGCTTCTAGCTGAGCCTGTTGAGGAATGCATTCAATGCAAGTAGCTCAGGCCAGGGGACCTGTAGCACCAGCCAGGCGATCAGGGACTCAGACGGACTCAGAGCCAGCAGGAGGTGAGGGCTCAGCAAGGAAGAACCCAGAATAACAGCCACATAGACTGTCAGAGTATAGAAGCCCAGGGTTTCCTTCATTCAGGGTCCCTCTGACCCTCAACAGCTCTGTTATTCTGTTGTTGCACCACTATTAAATCGCTTTAAGAAATCAGAGCTCTGAGATGCTGCTATGGGAGACCTGGAACCAAGCTGCTAAGGAAATGTGGTCTGACTGCAGGAGGGTGGGATGTGTAGGGAGTCAGGGGTGCACCCTGGGTCACTGGAGCTGCCTGCTGTGAAGAGGGTCAGTGCCAGCACTGAAAGCCTGTGGTGCTGGGGATGTGACTGCCAGGGTAGCATCTGAGTGGTCTGACAGGAAAGTTTCCTGAACAAGCTGCTGGAGCCAGGGGGCTGCTGCCAGACCAGCTGACAGCAGCTGGGCAGCACCACTGGCTTCATGGGTTTGCTGATAACTTCTGATGCAAAGGTCTGTTGCAAAATAGCAAAGATTGTGGTGGAGAGAGCTGCATTAGAGCTACTGACACAGCCCACGAGGGCAGAGCTGGGCCACAGTGCTACGTGGTCTTCTAGGGGATGTTCAGAGGTGCTGTGCTGGGAGGTTTCTGCTATGCCAAAATGCAGGTCTGGAGATCTGCACAGTAGAAACACTGCAGTACTTTCTTATTTAAAGTAGCTTAATTTTCTTTAGCAAGGCTGGTTCTCACCACAGATTTTGGTGTACGTGTAAATGTTTGACCAAGATTATTTTATTTCTGTAAATGTGGTTAATGTTTCTTTCTGAAACTGGTTTAAATAGACACTGCATATGGTATTTTATTTCTGTAAATGTGGTTAATATTTCTGGAACTGCTTCAAATATATATTGCATGCAGGCAACAATGTAACTTCTGAAGACAAGTGTAATTTTTAATTTCATGTTTCAAGGTCAAAATCTCAACACTATATAACTTTACATCTTGCATGCATTCACTTGCCATCATGTTAAATTAGTTTTTTAATTAGAGGAGGAAGAGTTTTTTGATTCACTTGTATTGCAGTAAATGTTGGCAAAGATTTTGCCAAGGATAGACAGAATCACTGTTATAATTGCACAGTGGCAGAGCCTGCACATTGTCTGAGGCTGCAGTTCTGCAGAAGGGTTTTATCTACCATGTAGGATACATCACTCTAGAGTGTTTCAACCACCCACAGGTGGACCAGGAACAAGGATCTTCCCTCTGGAAACCAGAGTTGTTAGTGATAGCTTGTACTTCAGCATTGCAGCAGGTGCCTCCACCAGGGATGCAGATGTTCCTCACAGTCCCTGTGGCACTCATAGCAAACCCTGCTTTCCAGGGAAAAGTATTTAAATCATTTTGTGAATCTGAAGCACTCTGGTTGCTTGTCTCTCCAATTTAAATAGAAATTCTCAATCACTACACTGGTGAAATACTGCAAGTAGAAACCATAAAAGTAGCGGCCTTCAGATGTGGAGCTGGACCATAAACAAGGTTTGTCTGCACCCCTCCAGTCTGCTAGTCCTCAGCCTTCTCATGGCAGAGCCCATGTTACTTATCATCCTCATATCCCTGCAGAGCAAATGCACCATGCTCCACATGCGGCTGGCAGGGTTGGAGGTCACCTGCCTCTTCCTGAGGAGCACAGCGGGCAGCACTGAGTCCTGCACTGGCACCCAAAATGACATCTTTCAACCACATATGGCAGAAGAGAAGTCAGTACTGCTCTCAGCATGAAGAGAGCATGGAGAGATACATGTTTGTTTAGCAGACTGTCTATAATTGGATCTGAAATCAAGGAAGGGATTACAAAATTAAAATATCATCCTTAACACTGAAGTTGACGTAAGCTCAGAGGGATCTCTTTCCAACCAAATTCTATTAATGAAATTACTTTTTCAGGGAAAATGGGAGTCAACTAGTGGAGCTACAAGCTGTCACACAGAATGTAGCTGTTTTCAATGGCTTTTGGTAATCTAGCACAAGTTATTCAAGAAGTTGCCTTCACAAACTAAATGGAAAATTATACTTACACAGAAAATTTATTTTTCATCATCCAACATACCTCCAGTTCTGAGCAGTTTAGAGAAAAGTCTATGCTTATTGTCAATACAATCTTGTTTGTATGTGTGCCAAAGTACAGAGCCTTTCCAGGCCCCCACCCATGGGAGATAAGAGCACACCTGAAAGAAAGTGGCAGATTAACAAGGTGAAACCATTACATATTTCCTTCTCATGCAGGAGAATGTCATAACTTTGTACTCACAAGCAAATCAACAGATCCTTTTTTGGCACCTTGTGCTTTCTTGATTCAATAAAAGGACACTGTCTGGTCCTCAGAATACCATTAGTGTGAGTAACATCAGCCAGACTTCTTGCTTGAGAAAAAATCTGCAAGCATAGTGGCTACAGGCAGCTGTCCTCCTCCTCATTGCATGATGCAATCCCAAACACTGTCAGGGATAACAGAGCTGCCTTTTACCAACTTGTCACCTCTTTTTGGGTTTCCATATAAGATACTTATATATAAGAAAATCTTAATCTGATAATATTTATGAAGAAAAACTTGCTGCACTCAGTCTATAGAAGTTGTAACCTATGACCAAACAGGTTATTTAAATCCATAATTAGGACAAAAGCTATGCATTACAAATTAATAGTTTTCAAAATATTGCATGAAAGAGATGCCCAACATATTTAAATGGAGCATGGTTAACATAAAAACTAATTTTGGTGATGAAGGATCTCAGAAGACTGACTGGGTAGAAAGATGGCAGGTGAGCAGTCACAGCTTACTGTGATCTGATTATGGTGTCTAACAGCAGCCAAACATGTCAACAAACATGGGACTTAGTCAAAAAGTGGACTGAAAGCAGGAAAGAAAATTGTGTTTTATCGCTTTCTAACACAGGAAAGAGAATGATGTTTTTTCACTCTCTAAAACTTAGCATCAAGTGCAGAATGTACTGCAGCCTCTCTCACTCTCTCTTGCAGAAAGAACAGTGAAGGGCAACAAACACAGTTAAGTGATTGGAGCAGCTGCCTAAGGGAAATACTAACAGGTTTTGAACTTTTCAGTGTGGAGAGGAGAAGGCTGAGGAGGAAACGGTAGTTTCACAAAGCCAGTGGGGAAAGTGAGTGAAAAAGTGCTGCTCACAAGGTCCTTTAGGTGAATTCTAAACAGCATCTTCTATTGCTGCTTTCAGAGACAGCACAGAGCTGGAAGAACCACAGGCCCAAAGTAGTAGGGCATTTCTTCTCTCTGAGTCCTTAGATCCTTTTTAGATAATTATCCAGGCACAGTCTGAAGTCCATAAACCAAGCAATATCAATTTGCTTTGCCAAGCTGCTCTGGCAACCCCTGTTCCCAGGGCTTCATCAGCTGGGCACACTATCCCAGCCCCAGCACAGTTGCCAGTGGAGCTGCTTCTGTCAAAGTCCATGTTCCACACATCCTGGTGGGGCAGGGCAACTTCCAAATACTACTGCTGGCAAATATCCTACCGTGGGTGCTAAGGGAGCATTCCAGCTTCTGAACGGAGCAAGGTGAGGAGGAGCAAATACAGCCATTCATGACACAAGATTGCACCAAGAGGGGGAGGAAAACCTTAAGCCACAGAAGACTGAGAATGAAGTTAAAAAGCAACTAAAATGGCATTGTGGCAGCAAAGCTGGAGAGCATCCCACTGGGCACCACTCAGGGATTCAAGGTGTGTAGAGAGGGAATACATCCTGAACAATGTGAGAGCAAACCTGTGGATTACAGAAACACACACATGTTACTGAAAGCCTCAGGTAGACACAAAAATAGTAGCCTGGCCATGCCAAAATTACTGCAGTCCATTCTGAGCTCAGTGGAAGTTAGACCAGTGGAAATCAGACCAATTCAGTGAAACACACAGCATCAGAGAGTGGGTGCAAAGCTCAGTAGAGCTGGAGGTCCTTCCTCCAGAGGAGCATCCACCAAGCTCCCCCTCATCCCTGCATGGGAGGGATACCAGCCCAGTGCTTTCCCATTGCTCCCCTGCTCTCTCACTGCTCACCACACCTCAGGTGGGCAGTGCCAGATCTTGGGGGGACATGGTGTCCCAGGCTTGCCACACCCACAAAGTGGGGAAGAAAGGCTAGTCTTTGCATGCAGTGAATACAGATGCAGGAGCTGAAGTCAGGCATCCTTCAGTGTGATGTGACATCAGTATCCATGTGACAGTCTGAATTTTCTCATTGAAAGTTCCCACCTACCTTTCTCCTGTTGGCCCAAAGAGCAGTCAAAGGTCTGCTCTGGACAACCTGTGTCTACCAGAAGGCTTTCAAGTACACATATGAAGGGTATCAGAAACAATTCTTATTTAAAAAATAATTTCATTTTAAAATGACTCATGCATAAATTTCAAGACTCGGAGGAAGTGTGTTACACTAATCATTTTCCCAGGAAATTATTAACCATATTGCAGGTAGCACTATAGAATGAGGCATGCAGGATCTATGTGCTCTCTTGTGGGTGTGTTATCTCCACTGTCTGACAGCAGGGAACCTGTTGCAGCAAAATTGCTAAAATCACAAGTAATTTGCACACTGAATTTCAGTGGCTCTAGGCAAAAAAACCCCATTACCTTGATGATCTCATATATGTGGTTACAGAGGATAAATGCAGAAGTATTGCAGGCCCCTGAGTGAGATGGTCACTGAGGGAGGAGTGGGGCTTGCTGTAGCATGTGTGGGAGATTTCCGGAGTGACAGTACCAGGAGGAACAGGTGGGAAAGTTGTCAGATTGCACATTGACATCATGGGATCTCTGGTCATGCCATGTACTGTGATTCACCCTTTTTCCTGCAGTCATCCCTACCCTGCATTGCATCCCTACCACGGGATGGCCCATGGCCCCTTCCGGACAATGGCAGAAACAAGGCTTCTCCACAGCTTTCTGGAGCATAGTGAAGAGAATAACATGGTGTTCCCTTTTTTTAATTGCAGGGGGTTATATTTAGAGAATTAGAAGTCACTCTATAAACCTCCACTGAGTCTGCCATGTTTAAAAGTGCTGGAAGTGTATGACCAACAATGTCATTAGCAAGATTCTAACACAAGATGCCACGTGTGTCTTGGGTCCTACTGCAAATCTACTGTTGCATGGGTCCTACAAGGGAAAAAAACACAAAAGAAATTCTGTTATCCTGCCCTCTGTCCTGTAGGGGACAGAAACTGGTGGGGACTGCAGGCAAGGCAGACAGATCTCATTAAATATTATTTAACACACTTGGAAGCCACATCTGACAAAACCTACAGTGTGCTGAACACCACCTCAGCCCACAGCATCTGCCCTCCTAACTGAGGAATGAGTTAGTCCAGAAAAGAGCCGGAGGAGGACCCGTCCTGGAGCTCACACCAGCATTTACCTCCTGTGCTTGTGAGTCAGACATAGGAATGATTTACATGATGCATTCAGCTCTACAGTCTTCAGAGGTGTCACAAGAAATGAGTTGCAGGGTTCACTTTTGGAGAGTCAATAGTTTATTAGTCCAGGGATATCACCAGTACATTGTCACTTCTCTGCATTCCACAGCTTTCTCTAAAGAGCCTTCCCAAGGAGAAAGAAGAGCTGTAGCAGATTGTAAAGACAGAACCCAACTGCTTCCTTCCTCTGCAGCTGCCCTCTGTAGATCCATTATCTTCAGCAGTACTGCTGCTGTAAGGAGCCCTTTCTCCCATTCGTATCTGAACCCCAAAAAGCCCAAGAGAGAGAAAGAACTCAGGTCTTTATAGCTTTCCATGGGGTTGATGTTGAAAGGCATGAATATTTGAGGGTCAAATCCACAGTACATCTATTGATTTTATTGAAAATATCTTTCATTTACTTGACTAAATTTAATCAATAATTCCCCCAAATCCAAAATCCTGTAGCACTGTGGAAATCCACATAGTGCCATAATAACAAACAAGTTATTTTCTCCCACAGCATGAGTAAACTTTTCTTCATGCAGTTCATCTGTCACGATTAAAGATTACAGAGCTGGACATGCTCTGTAATTCCTCTCACAAATCTGATCTATCTTCTTGAAGACAGCTTTTTATTACAGCCATTTCACTATAATTGGCATTTTGTATGTTCTTAGACTTCTTTTTTCTGTACTTATTTTCTTTTATTTTATTTGGACTCTGTGAGTTTTGCCATTTTAGCCTTGGTGCGCTCAGTGCTGTGACTCACGTATTCCACAGCCACTGCCAAATCCCTGGGTCCAGCATTGTAATTATCACATTAGGATCTGTCATTGTAGCCCTGACTTAATAAATAGCAGAACAGTGATTAGAATTGCTGATTGATCCATTCCACAGTTTTGGACACTCACATCTGAGATGAACAGAGGGACTGTTTAAGGTATTAAAGATTTGAAATATTGGCATTCCAGAGTAAATTAGTATTAATCAGTCATTCCAGGTACACTAGCTTTTATATTTAGTAAGAGTTGCTGTATTTGGTAACCTGGTGATGATCAGCTAAAACCATGACTCAGATTAATCTCATGAGCTGCAAGGGAAAGCCCCAGCCCTTCCTCCACACACAGCTTGCTGTAGCCATTAAGACCAGAGCACATGATTTGGGTTCCTTCGGGTGGAACTCACAGTGCCCTTCAGGAGTGTGTCTCAGGCACTGCAGTCCCAGGTGGTCATTCAATCCACAGGACCAGACTAGACCAGGTTCAAAACAAGAAAAGCCCCAAAACATGCAGTGTAGATGCTCAGCACCAGGTCTCTCACTCCACACGAACAGGTCAGAAATAACACACCCTGGTGGTGTCTAAGCTACAGCCCCATGGAGGAGATACTGCTGCTTGTGGATTTTCACCCTACAGCATCCTCCATGCTCTGCCTGAAAAGCCATGGCAAGCATGGAGCCTTCAGGGTGAACCAAAAGGGCCAGTGAGAAGTTGACTGGGACATGAAAGGTGGAGACATGTTTAAAATGTTTGGGTCCAAAGGCAGTACTGTTCTGTTCAGAGACCAGCAGCAGCCCCAGAAGATAGAACTGCAGTGATGTCTGCTTGCTGTAAACAGGAAAAGCCAGGTGACATGCCATGCCCACTGCACAGCTCTTTATGGCATCTTGTGACATCTTGGGGCAATGGGCCTACCTCACCGGCTTTTTTCTTTGAAAAATCATATGTTTTAAAAAGAAATTCTGTTATTCTGGAAGGCATGAAAGGAGATGAGTGAGGATATGAAAACTTACGGGGCAATTCCAAATTTTTATCATACCATCAATGTATCCTGACATCATAATGATGTTAGGAACATGGATGGCTTTTATTCCTAAGGGCTGCATGGACATTTTGCATTTCTTCAAAACCTGCTTGGTTTAGATTTGTAGCTGGACAGATATAGAATAGACTAAGGAAATGTGCTGATTGCGTACAGCTATACTTTCAGTTCATAAATATAATCTGAAAAATTAATTTGTGCAATTTTGTTTTCATTTTTGAATGGGGGAAAGGGCTGAGAGTTTAAAAGCTCTGAAAGCTAAATTCTCTAGACTCCTCTGTGTTGACTTTAGGTTGTATGCTGACAGCTCAAAAGTGTTCATCCAAAATCCAGCAGCATGGATCTTGCCTGTGCTCATTGCAAAAGGTTTCTTTTTTCTGTTCTTGTCAACGCTTTATTCTAGATCAGAAATTTCCTTCCAGAGAGATCTTAATACCACACAAACATTGAGTCATTCTGCAAAGGGATATTTTACCCCTAGAGAACTGCTAGAAATCATCTCCTCAGCAGAGGAAATTGTGGGCAAACACTCAGCATGCTCATTCCTGTCCAGAGTATTTGGCACATGAAAACTGCGCAGCCCAAAACGGGGAATCCAAATTTCACCTTATTAATGTTGCATGTTTTTGCCTTCATTATCTGGGAAGATGAGCTGCCAGGCTGGAGAGTTGGCTATTCTGAGGCACGTGGCCAAAAAGGTAATGACTATACCTCTGACCAGCATAGTCAAGAGGAAAATAGCACAACTATGCCCAACAGTAATTGAGGATTAGGGCACACCATGCCAGCTACCTGCTTTTGGCTCTGAAAGTATCATTTCACCTCTCTTTGTCTCCAAAACTGGGGTAACAGTACTCATCTACATTTCTAAAGTGTTTCCAGGCTAAAGGCCAAACACCTTTGCTAGGAATGATTTATTTTTAACTCTGTCACCACAAGCCCATTTTTATGTGAGGGATATTGCGACCCATCTTTGAGGCTCCTGGTGCTTCCTGTCTTGATATCCTAAATTGCTATGCAGCCTGTGTTCAGAGATGTAAGGAATCCTCACTGCACTTCTCAAGCAGCAAATTTGCCCAGCATGCACAATCTTTTCTCTACTTGAAAACAGTCTTAGGGATTTTCTACTGAGGCTCAAAGGCAGTCATGTATTTTATTTATTTTATTACAAGGCATGTAAGTAAAAACTTGCATATCTGAAAAAAGATATTAGATAGAAAACAGTAATAAAATTAACATTATTATCTTAAGTAAAATGGTAATAAATACATTTCCCCTCGACATTAAAATGCTTGTTATTTTGCACAACAATAAATACAGCATAGCTCTGGCATAGAGAAAGGCCAAGGATGGATACATGAAGTCCATGTGGTGGCATAAAAAAGCTCAGGTGATTTTTAAAGGTTTGGCATCCTGCACTTGATGCACTTTGATACAACTTGCACTTTAATTTTAATTTTACTATGATTTTTAAACAGTCCCATAATATGAAAACATGTGAGGAAAATTTGTTTGACTAAGGGATTTTTCCTTTAAATATTTTCAAAGTAAGATGTGTAAGCTCACTGAAACTAATCCTCAAAACAGGTGTCTTTGTGGTTAATCTACACAAATGCATTTTTTTCAGCTGTGGGTGCTCAAGCCTGACCAGCCAACTGACAAGGGACCAATCTCCAGTCAGTTCCTCAATTCTTTACACAGTTTGGAAAAAAAAAATATTAATAACAAGGAGAAGGAGTAAAGACAGTAGTATTCACTTCCCAAGTCATGGCAGTTGAGGTTCTTACACTATTATCCAAAGATGAGAGGAGAAAGAGAAGGTGTATTCCAGAATAGTTCCCAGCATTAATTTTGGGTCATTCTGGTCTATACTTTCCTTTTAAAACTACTGGGGGGGAAAAAAAAAGGGGGAAAAAAAAAAAAAGAAGAGATATTTCCATGCATTGTGCTGTTCTTATGCCAGCACATATCATCACAATCACAACTGTGAACCTAAGTCATTGATAGCCCAATCTAATATAGATTGATTGATTGTCCTATGACAAAGTTAGAGAATGTCCACAAAATGCCACAAGCTCTGGCAGAGTCCAGCGTTCTTAAAGTACTGATAGGTCATGGCAAGACTTGGACTTGAGTTTGAAGGCCATGTTCTTGTTGTTCTTGGCAACTATTTTGCCCCAGAACCGCCTGGCTTTCTTGGGGATGCTCTCTCTCCGTTTCTGTAGCGCCAGCCGCTTCTCGTTCTTCTCCTTGCTGTCCCTGCGGAGCCGGACCTGCCGCACGATGCCCTCGAACAGCTCCCTCACGTTGTGCTGCACAGCTGCTGAGGTCTCTATGAACTTGCAGTCAAACACGACAGCACAGGCTCGCCCCTCTGCAAAATCACAAGGTGGACACGTCACATGGGGTCATACGGAGAGGAGCAGGGACAAGCTGCCACGTGTGGGGGAGTCAGAGCCAGGAGGGAATTCCTCAAGCCTGATATAGGCACAGATAAGTCTTTAATCACCTGATGCTGCCTGATAGCCCATGATCCATCTGTACCACAGCTGCTTCTGAGAGGAAGCGGGGGGGGGGTGGGGGGGTAAATCCCCTCCCAGTAAAGCCCAGCCTATGCTGCTGGCTGTGAAGGTGGCACAGAATGATGGACTTGAGCTAAGACACTGATGGCTGGGAGGCCAGCAGTCCCTCAATACCACCTGACCATCTTCAATGAAGACTCCCTCAAGCTGCACTGTAGGGTGATGATGGCACTCTCCAGGCATACAGCACACCTCTGGAGGCAGGGCACTTTCCTCCTTCATGGGCCATGGGTGTAAACCAGAGCCTTGGAACTGTGGCAGTTTCAGCGAGGACACATGTACGTAACCCTTATAAAGGTCTATGGCTTTAGGGCTACATCTGAAAGCATAGTTCTCATTCTCAATTAAATGAGCCTAAGCTAAACCTGACAGCTATCTTTCACACACAAGCCAATTTATTGTCTTCTGGCTTGCTGTGAATTCATTGCCAGGGCCATTAAAGTGACATGGATTCACCTGCCATCTTTCTAAAGAACTTTCAAGCTGGGCAAAAAGGAATGAGAAGGGAACCCTGGGCTCTCTATGAACCCCTCAGTTCAAACTCTCCACTTGGGGCAGCTGTGACAGGAGCCAGACGAACCACACACATCCACAGAGAAAGGAAAAAAGTCTAGCTCAACTGGGAAACAGAAGAGCAGAACAGCTGCAGAGAGAAGAAAATGCTGAGCAAAAGAACCCATGTTTCTGATGGGCCAAGATGAGAATGTCTAATGCACGGCTGTGTGTTACGGTGTGTCACCTCAGCCTTAGGGAAGGCTCTCCAAGAAGAGATTTTACTGATTGCAGATGTTGAGAGCCAGCAGCAGTGTTCCCAACAGTCTCACCATTCCTATTTATGGGCTTAGTGGTTATTCATTTGTGTGCAGCCAAGGGAAGGCTGATTTAGCATCCCAAAGCAAGGCAGTAAGGAGACCTCTTCTGAAAGGCTGCACAGTTCCTGCCCACACTAGCAAAACAAAGATTGAGAGGGAATTCTAATTCATCAGGGAGGACAGAGAACTGGTTATAAAGAAGAGAAACTTTGGCAGTAGAATAAAGGGGCCTAAACTCGTTATGCATAAATATGCAGTGGGAATCTAAAGGGTTTCCAGCTACCAGAGAAATCACATATTGCAGCGGTCTTACACTAGGGGCTGGAAGGAAAGAAATCCCATTTATGATGGTACTTAATAAATATAGAAAAGGTATTATCTGACATATAACAGTATTACCATGGAAGGCTTGAGGACCTGGCAGACCCTTCCCAGCTCTCTGCCCTCTGTTCTAGTCCTCTTTTATTTTATTACTCTTTTATTGCCCAGTCCTGATCACAATGTACTCCCTCAGCCAGAGCACTGCAGTTTGTCCAAAAGCATCTAGATGACTTTTAATGTCTATCTCAGGTTTATGTTCATCATTTCCTCACCTGCCACTGAAACTTCACGGCACCTGACAAGGTCACTTTTGTTGCCAACCAAAATAATGGGGATGTCTTCTTTCTGGCGTGCCCTGCGGAGCTGTATCCTGAGTTCAGAGGCCTTCTCAAAGCTTGCGCGGTCTGTGATGGAGTAGACAATCAAGTAGGCGTCTCCCACCTGCATGCAGTGGTCTCGAATCCATTCTCCCTCACGCTGTTCAGATTAAATGGTCAGACATCGTTATGCCCAGAGCAGATTTTACTTAGAAAGTAAAACATTAGAGAATCCAAATGCATTCCTGCTGTAAACTGTAATGGGTATGTATGGTTTGAATCACAGTTGTACTACAAGTAATTCCAATGTGGTGATGGTATGAATACTTCACCACAAAGGAGGGCAAAAACTTGCCCCAGATAATTTATTGTGCTGGCTTTAGGCTGGAATGAACACAGTCTGGAAAGAAAGCTTGAATGTTTTGTTTTATCATTAAAAAAAAATGAAGACTTGCACTTCTCAGGCTCACAGTGTAGAGCCATTAGGCACGCTTGCCTTGATGTGGGGTAGGGTTAATCCTATATCTTTCCTTATTCTGCTGTAGGGAAATGCCTATTTTCTTTCCCAAAGGAAACTGACTTTTTATATTAGCAGTTATTCATATACACTTTCCTTTCAGCCTTTGACTAGAACAAATTGAAGTACCTTATTATCCCACATGTCGAGCAGTATAACCGTCGCACTTTCCCCATCCACCATCAGAGCTCTTTCATACGTGTCTTCTGGAAAGAAAAGCAGAAAGGTTGGTGATATATTATTCTGTGTCATCATATACATTACAAAATTTCAAGTTGTTGAATGTGGGGGATTTGTTCACAGAGTTATTGAGCCGAATTTTAGGCCGGCTCACATCCAGTTCTTTCCTCATTTCCATCAGCACTGGATGTGAGCTCTGTTCATTATTGGCTGCCTTACTTTCCATGATAGATGAAGGAGGCTGAAAGATCAGGAAACAAAATGTTCATTATTTTGGCTGATAGTCTCTATCTCATGTGGGAGAGAGAAAATAGAACCAGTGGAAGAAATAACCAAAGGCTGAACATTTGCCCCATGGGAGCAGCAGAGTCCAGCGAGGCTGAGTAATGGAAAATATTTGCTTTCGCTTTAGCATGGACAATTTACGGGTGAACAGTCACCGCTGCTGAGAGCGATAAAGTGAACAGCCTACCAAGTGAGGAGGACAGGGTGTTGTGAGACAACAGCTGTTGAGTTTGAGGGATACTGAGACTTCTGTGGTACACTCTCTCCCACTACAGTTTTCCACATCACCTTTGATTTTAAACAGCAGAAAAATTTTAAAAGCACAGGTCAATTATTTTGTACTGCAACCACAAAAAATCATACCTAGATTATAAATGCTTTGTGGCAAAATTCTGCCTAGATTTAAGGGGGCTGTTGCCACTCTGAATTTTGATCAACTCTTACTGTGAAATCTGCTTCAAATACCAATCCCTCTTCTTCTTCTCCCCAAAGCTGGGGACATTAGGATGAGCAGTGAGAGGTTTTGGACTCATTTCTAACCTCACACTAGTGATCAGTGAATAAAAAGTCAGTCTTAAGGTACTGCAGCATTTAAAGGATCTGTCCCAACCACACTTGTAGATAGGGCTATGTCTAACCTACGCCTCATAAGTCTTCTGCTGTGCACTGATGAAATGAACTTTCCCCTAAATTTTAATCAGAGCCTTTCCTCAAGGCTAGGGAAAAAAAGCTACATCCCAGCAAAAGAATAAGCCAAGAATGTTACACATTTAAAATAAAGTCAAATGGAGCCCATGCTTAAAATATCAAGACTAAAAAGACAGAGCTAATCACTAGGAGTGGTTTTTCTTGAGGTCCCAAGAGTATAAGACTTGTGTTCATGAGTTAGCTTCATCTTACAGTCAGTAGCAAAGCCTCTCCATAAAAGCAGCTGTACTCCTCTGTGAGCTGGCTACCCTGAAACTATACTCTCATGTAATAAAATTTCCAGTGTGTAAGCTAAAGTTCCAGTTTGTAAAGCTAAAGTAAATAGTTTCTTCAAGTGACCGATCATCTGTGTGAGAACAAGCTCCATGCACAACAGAGGACAAAATCCAGAAGACTCCTTCTGCACTGCATTACATATAGAGAAGCTACAAATGCATAATCACACTCCTTGAAAATACTATGCCTAAATAGTCATATTCAGCACTGATTTGCACCTTGGTCAGTCCTAAGGAACTTCTGTAGAATATAAAACACACTGAAAGTGAGTGCTTAGTTAATTTCATGCTGTTTTCGAAGCTGACACTAAAAAAGGAGAGAGATAACAACAGCAAGACTTCCAATTATCTCTTCAGAGCTGGCCTTGAAAATCTGTCACTGCTATACTCCAAGCAATGCTGCTGGGAGTGCAATGGAAAGAGGAAACCACATGGCTTCGCATGAAGGAAAATGACACCCTGCCTGACAGGGATGTGCAAAGCTTTCTGATGGCTTGTCCAAGGGTCCTACTCTACTTCAGTCATTTAGCACTAGGACAACTTTTATCAGAGATACTCCAGGCTGAGGAGCTGGTAGTACTATGGAAAAAGTTGATGGCAGAAGCTGAAGGCAGAACACACTTAAATCAGTGAATTTCAAATCCCCCAAAAGCACAAACCTTTGTGTACCCAGTCTGAGAGAGCAAGCAAGTAAAACGTGAGTCCAACCTTCCTGATACTGGACTTTTTAAAATCATGGGCAAAGCTTCCTCTAACTGGAGAGTTAAACACACAAAAAAGAAGCTGTCCTGCCTATGGCCCACTGAAGGCTGGAAGAGAAGCCCAGAAATTCTCTGTGGTAGCAGGGGCACCATCACACCAAGGGAATACAGGCAGGAGACAGAAGGGATGTGGGTGAGATAAAGAAAACACAGTGTAGTGACAATCAAAACCCAGCAGCAAACTGCATGTCCCCTAAAAGCAACAGCAACTACATCCTTAGAGACACAGCGGATTTCTGTGGCAGCACAACCCTTCCACATCAACATCTTGCACACAATATAGCTCAGGACTTGGTGCTACAGCTTCACTTTCTGCATGGTCTGATCTTTGGGATTAAAGAACATTTTGCCATCCTAAACAAAGCAAGGGGGAAGCATCAAAGAGAACCCTACAGCTTGTATCTTTCCCCTGCTGGGCAACAGGAGTTTTCCTACTCTGTTGAAGGACCTTTATCTTTTTATCTCCTGGAGAACCCCATACTGTGCAAGTAACATGAAACAAGGCTTTTACTCAAAATTTTATATCTGTTACTCGAAGTCCATACAGCCTGTGCTAAGTCAATATGTTTATACAGAAAGGCTGAGATGACTTCTAAAGACAAATATTTTGGAAGTGACTTTTTCTTTATATATGATTTTGAAGTATTTATTTCTTGCAAATCATGAGGACCTTCAGTTAGTTTCTCTCCAACAAGGACAGATCAAGTCAGCCCTGTGATGCCAGTGGTGACACGAATGGTGGACCAGCATGGAAGCAGAAGCAGACTCTTGTGTAGCATCATCACAGGCAGGAATGAGGGAGTTTTCAACAGGTATTTTGGAATGAAATAGCATGGGAATCTGAATTGCTCTCTTTCAGTGGCCTTCAATCATTGTTGGAGAGTAACTTACTCATCTTATTTTGCTTTCTGGTTCTCTTAAAAGAGGTGTTTGAGTTCAATCAGTTTTGATGATCAGACCCAAACCTTTGTTACCTCTGGTTCATATTAAATGGACTCTCTTTTTTTCTGTGCCAGTTACTACAAGCAGAGCTGGCTGCAAGCAAACACCAACACCCCAGGACATAGTTACCTACCTCCCAGCACCTCACAGTCACTGTCAATGCTGTCGTGCACCCCTGCAAAGATGTTGGCTAGTGAAGACTTCCCCACGCCGTGCTCCCCAATCAGCACCACCCGGTAGCAGCTGCTGCCAGACTCGGAGGAGATGACGGAGTCAGATGATTCCGAGGACCAGCTCCTTCTGTAATATTCATCAGGGCTGATGGTGTATCGTTTCTGTGGGTTGTACTCATTGGAGTCTTTCTGGACCAGCAGATTCTTTCCATCAGCAGGGATGCTCCATCGCTGCTGCTGCTGGTGCAGACTGCTGTTGTGGGTGCGACGCATGGTAACATTGTTGAGAGTCATTTTTAACCCCTAGTGAGAAATAGGGAAATCACAAATGTTACCCACAAAATACTAAGAAATGCTCTCTTACTAGCTTCAAGAGGCCACATCATGCTTCTCTGTAGGGACCTAATATGTGAGAAAAGAAAAATTAGCCTTTCTGCACTCTTGTGTACTTGGTAGTGCACAAAGAAACACTTTCGTTATTAGCTAGTGAGACAGAGCCTGTTTCCTTGGGATAATACATGCTAAATCCTATCTTGTTTAGCCTTTACTAGCTCAGGGCTGTGCTAGGTGCAGCCCAGTCCTGGAAAGAGAGAGGCATTCCTGCATCTCCTCTCCCAGGAGGAGAAGGAAGGGACAGTGCTCACCACACTGGTCCTACAGAGCAGCTGCAGCCCTGCCGAGAGACTGCCTGTGGTACAGGCAATGTTCACCTCCCTTTGGCTTGGCTGGAGACAAACACAGAAACTGGTCTCAGTCACAGACACTGCTCTCAGTTGCACCCAGTGCAGCTGGGTGTCCAGCATCTTTCATTGTCTCAGTTAAGAGCTGAAACTCTTGGCAAAGCAATAAAGCATAATTCACTGCACTCTTAAACAACCCTGGTACAAAATCTCATGCAAGCAAGTCTTGCTGTGATGGGGTGGATTTGGGTCTTGTCTGTGGCCAGGTAAACAAAGAATGATTCTGCCTCAGACAGTGACTTTTTGGCTGGTAAGAGGGAGGATGTAGTGAAATCCAACAGCTCTTCTGAGGAGGTACAAGGAGGAGGCTGTATAGCCACTACAGGAGATAAAACTGGGAGAAAGGGCTCGTTAGTTTGTAGATATTAAATCAATAACTTCATTACTGCACAATTAATTAGATAAGTTCACTCTTCTTACATAAGCATAGGTCTTAATTACATTTTACTCAGAAAATTCTATTTTGCCTTGCTTGGAGGCAGAGAAGAGTGATGTTATTCTCACAGGCCAATAGCTACCATTTTTAGGAAAGTTACTTTAATGCATTCCAGCTCCCAAAGTGACCATTATTTAGACGTTTTTCTTTTTTGCCCTATAGCTCATGTTTCTTGGCTCTCTCCTCCATATCAGTAAATGGGATAATTGTCCATAAAATTCACCCAACCACTTTCAAACCTCAACAATAGGTGATGAACAATAAAAAGTACAGCAAAGCAACATGTACAAATTGCTATTCTTCTTCGTACAAAACTGTGTGAAAATTCCTGTGAATAAATTCCCAGCAGGACCTAGGACAAATATATAGAAAAAGCACTGTCTGAACTTATTACAGTATACACAATATTTTCTCTGTGATGTGCAGTACTTTGGGGCAAAATGAGATCGTTTGCATGGTCCTGGCACAGTACCTAAAGAAGAAATCATTCACTAAGTAAAGGCTGCTTCACAAACAAAATTAAATATTTACTGTGGTTGATTTCTAAAATGCACTTTTTGCTTGCAGTTTCCCCATTGAAAAGATCAGATGAAAAAAGCCAGATCCGATTCAGTCAAACAACAGAGTAACTCACAACCTGACACAAGCAGTCACTCACAGAACCATCACAAACACAAACATTTTACAACTTAGCTTCTAACAAATTGTCACCCCTCATTAAAAAAAGGCAAACGAGTCCCTGTCACACACTGTGCTTCAAGTTCAAACTGGTTTTGCTAACCCATACTTCTTTTAGCTGCCTGGGTCTCCAATACCTCCAGGAAAAGACTGGGTCCAAATCCACTCTTACTTGTGCCAGGCTCCGGCAGCCAGTCCAGTCCTTTGCTCCCACTGCTCCTCTCTCTCGGTGGGCTGTGACACACTGAGCAACTCTGCTGAAGTAAATCCTCTCCTGCTTTGGGGCTGCCTCTTTAATTCTCTCTCAGCAAACCTGGTTTATATTAAGCCCATCTGATCAGAGACAGGGCTTTTCCGTGACGTGGCTGGCCTTTCCATACAACAGCCAGCCCCCAGCTGGGAGGAAGCAGACATGCAGAAGAGAAAAAACTTGCAAACAATGTCAAAAGACTTACTCAAAATCATGTGCTTGTTTTAATATTGCCAGTAAAATAAACACTTTTGGTTCTTGCATGATGAAAACAGGAAAGTGGAACAAAAATAAATAGTACGTGGCATTTTGCCTCAGACAGATTTTAATTCAAATGTTATCAAAATTAGTGATGATTTAAAAATTACCTAAGTCTATTTAATGCATGAAATTCTGTAAAGGTATTATGCATCTGTTCTCTCTCTGCAAAACACACTTAACCCCCTGCTGGACAAAATATTTCTCTGGAATAAAATATCTGAAAGCTGTTTTGATTTTTTTTAGAAGTAAGAATATTATTCTAGGGGCTTTGTTGGGGTTTTGTTTGTCTCTTTGTTTTTAAAGTTCCAATATTTACAAACCTGCTATTCTCTGTCAACCTCCAAGTGACTGTACCCAGTCTCCTGAACTGCATAACCATCTCTTTCTCACTTCTGCTTCAATATTTTACTACCAAGGGCTTGAAAAGACATCCAACTATGAATTCAGTGCTATTGCAGCTGGATGGTGGCAGAGGTGCATCAGAACACACAAAGTCTGCACGACGTCACACAGTGTTGATGCTGTGCACAGCAACAATCACTACATCACGTACATGCCACACACCCAGGGTCGGGTCCTTAAGTTTTTATAGCCTCATAGCTGATTGGCAGAAGAAATTCAGCCAGAAGGAAAAGAATCTAAACCTGTTAAAACTTGTAAAAACATATTTCTTCATTAACAAAAGAAGAGTAAGAAACTGTTTCAGAACTACTTGCTAGGGCTACCACTTTTATATATGTATACATAAACCCTGTCATCAGCTCCCAATTATCCAGACTCTGGATTAAATATAATGAGGTCCTACAGCTTTCTTTTATATTTACATATTTACACTTTATATTTACATTTATATTTACAATCTCCTGGTCCCTGAATCTAATAGGACAAGTTCTTGTCCTAGAAAGTCTAAACAACTTTGGCTTTAAACAGGGGAAATATTTTTTTCCCATGCTACAGGCAAGCAAATCTTTAACTGACAATGTACCTTTATTGAAGGGAACACTGATGTGCAGAAAACATCCCTTGTTAACACTGCAATTGAAATCTGCTTTCTTTGTTTCCCCTTTGGCTTTATTGTATTCCTGTGTCTTTCATGAGGATTTGCAGGGACCTCTTGAGCCAATCTCAAGTTTTAAAAGCCAAGAGCTTTTCACAAAGTAACAGGTACTCATCAATGTACATGGAAATTATGCAGATCCACCAAGGGTAGAATTTAGCAAAAATATGCCCTGATTTTCCTTCACCTGTATTTCAGTGCTTGGAAGCAGCTAAACTGGCCCCAGGTCCTGCATCTTCACCTCACCTGTCTTGTACACATCAGGCTCTGGGCCTCTGCTGCTGAGGGATAATCCCAAAGAGCACAAAGTGCCACATCCCCCGGTGTAGGTTGTACAGAGGGGCTTGTCATACTTACTGCACAAAATGTAACTACATCTCTCTCCAGAAAGGTTTGTGGCATGGACAGTATTTTGCAAAAATACTTTTCCTGTTGGCATACTCAACTGAAGTTGCTCATTTTTTTTGAAACACGCTGGAAACCATGAAGGTGAGTGAGTGGTTGGAGTACTATGCTCTGCACCTCAGGTTTGCATAGCTCTCTATAAGTTGTCTGTAATTTGTCACCTCTGAGTAAAAAAGCAAAACCTGTCCACTGCAGGACTGGAGAGATTTATGGCCAGAGTGATTGCAGCAGAGCTGCAGGCTCTAATGTCTCACCCAAATGTTTAACATATATCACAGCAGAAAGTGCAGACAGAAGAAATAAACTAAATTCAGAAAAGCCTTTGTGTTTAGTTGTAGTTACTGTTAGATTAGGAATGGCTAGATGTCATTTTTCATATCCTCTTCATAAAATTCAAGGGAAAGAAAACATGTCTCTCCAGAGCTGTACAATATATCTCTTCCATAAAGCCATCCAGAAGGGTTGTCCCAACACGGCATGAAGCGCTCATACTTGGGGAACTTGCACATGTTTTTTCCTTTGTACTGTCTTTTCTGAGTCTACTCTGGTTTTCCAGCTGAACAGTTAACTCTCCACATCCCATTCTGCACTACACATCCACAGGAGGAAGCAGTGTTGCTCCTCAGGGGATGCCATCAGCACTCATGAACCTCACCCACTCCATATGTGGGGCAAACCCTTACTTGTTTTTAAAGCTGGAGAGAGATGCAGCCTTTTAGCCTCCAGATACTTACTTAAAAGGGATAACAACAGGTTTATTACTGAATATATGAACTGAGTTCTTCTTGGGGACAAAAACAATCCCATAGATTGATGGAAACTGGTGCAGTCCTGGTCTCTTCAGCCCTTTTGCACTCTTTGCTGGCCAACACTTCTGCAAGTCTTGTGCCTGCCCAAGACACAGCACGAGAAGAGACAAACCATAAGGCCAGTGCTGTCGCAAAGCACACGAGTGCTTGGACGTAACTGCCTGGTGCAATATTAAAACTCAGAGGCATTGTTTTGTCTTCCATCTTATCCACTCTGTGTTTTGTTAATCACATCTTAAAGGAATTCTCCCTGCAGCCAGGATGAAGTAAACATTGCAGAGTAGTTCCAGCCAATTCCCCAGCCAATTACAATTAGACCAGGTGATGCCCAGAGCAATTAGGCAGAAATTTTCCGTTGGATATAAAAGCCATGCTTTTTAGCTGACACTTAGTTAGCCAGTTTGAATTTATGTATATGATGGCAAAAGAAGTTCCTCAAACCTTCTGGTATATGGGTTGTCCACAGAGAGTACATAAATCACCTTGGAGTGGGAGTGAAATTCAAGGGAGGAAAAAAATAAAAAAGGGAGGAAAAACAAAATTCAGATTTCTTTCAATGAAAACTGAATGCAGCATGTTTGAAAGTGCATTCTCACCCTATGTATCCAGCAGAAGAGTTGACCTTCATCTTTTCTCTCAGAAGGCCTGACTTAGTAGACTTTGTTCCCAATAGTGAGTTGCCGGCACAGGCAATGAATGAGGTCTGCCCCCCTTATTCTCCTGCAGACCATTGTGGCATTTCACATTTTGCTCTGCTTCTCACATCTGGCAGTGCTGGCAGGCCCCTGGCTATTCTCAGCCCTACCAACAACAACAGCTATGGATGGAAATTAATTTGGGTGCTGGCCTGGATGGTGCTGGACACACTGGGAGTGCCCAAAGGCACTGCATGCCCAAGGGAAGCTGCTCCATTGTCCCCATTCATTCCTACTGCACAGGCAGCCACAGACAGCTTGGTGAGCAAATGCAGAACAAAAGGTAAAGATAGATGTGGGATAAAGCAGCACTGGACCCACAGCAGTGGGACCATTGGATTATTTACACCAACATATGTCCACAGCTTTGCCTTTGCCTATCCAAATTCACCCAATGACTCAGTATGACATTTCACACTGACTGAAAATGTACAAGGGATTAAACACTGAGACTGGGACGTATGAGGTAGGGGAATGAAGGATTATGTTTCTGAGGTAAATTATTAAGGGTCTTAAGAGAGGAACAGGGAAGAGAAAGACACTGAGAAATTAAGGAATAATAAAACCTTGATTCATTTTAAGGGAAATGATCACAAGCACCTTTTTACAATTCTTTAACTGGACACTATAAGCAGAACATGACCTTTTGGTGATGAGCACAAGGATAGGAAAGAAGCACCGATCTGCACTCCTTGTGCACAAGTTAGCTGTAAAAGCCAACATTAGAGCTCTCAGGGAATAGGATTGCCTTTAATCAGCTGACTCATTGGAGAACCCCTTATTAGTCTATTACTTGCAGATAATCTGGATTCTGATGTACCAGAAGGAATGTGTGTTCTATATCTGTGCACTGCAGAGCTTTGTTGACTATAACTTCTGTCCAAAGGTATTTTTCTCACTAATGCATTAAGCCAGCACAGTGGAAGACTCAGCAGAAAATGAGAAACGAGCAGCCAGGGGAAGCAATGCAGTTCAGTTCATAATAAAATACAAGTTACCTTTTAGTCTAGTTAACTGAAAAGAAATTAAAACAACTGTCAGCTTTGAGGGGAGAAAAAAGAGCAATGATAAAGAGTAAATGGCAAAACTGGATTATTTCAGTAAGAGTTATTCAGCAAAAGGGGTGCTTATTTCCCACTCATGCACTCAATGACGTTAATGAATTCTGCCGATAATTGTTCAGGGAATGGGATTAAGTCATATATGACATAAATAAATGTGCTTTTCATTGCAAATTTTAAAAAGTCATAATATACTAATAATAGGATGTGAGCTAGCCATAAATGTTCTTCAAATGCTGAGCTAAAAAAACCTTCAGAATGGCACCAGCACAGAAGATTTTTTGCAGCTGGGATCTTTATAGTATGCCACAGATCTCAGTACAATCAGGTTCAGGAGCCCCTGTGTCCTTTGCAGTTGCAGGATTCACAGAATTTTATACCTTGATTTTATACCACTAAGTGAGGATGGTAATTTAAGAATAGGCAACTGCTGCATCAGCAATCCATAGGTTAGAAACTTCAGCAGAACAATGATCTCGTTCTGATCTTCAGAACTGTGGAAGGGAGATCCAGAAAAAGGTCTTTTGCTTCAAATGCAATTTCTTCTTCACTGTGGTGTCCACGACTCTTACAGTGAGGGCAGCCAACAATAATTATCAATGCTCAGGCATAAAAATACAAAGGAAACCCTCAAAACCCTGTCAATAGAAGCAAATCTACTTTAAAAACATTCCACGTTGTGGCCAGATTTTCACTTTCAGGTTCTGATATCATTTATTTATACAACAAGCCAGCCTGATGGGAAGAGAGCACCACTGAGCTCTCTGACACACCTTGGCTTGCAAAACACGTTCTGTTTTGCATCATCAACAAATATTTTGGACTCACTGTCTGAGTGAGGTCCCATTGCTGGGTTGAGGCTGACATGGGGTCCTAGGATGGGTGCAGGAGCCCTGGGAGGGTGGGTGTCTTCAGGATCCCAACCCCCACTTGGTGCACTCCTTGAGGAAGAGTGGTGGCACATGATTGAGGCAGAGCTGAGTTTGCTTGGGCTGGTTCTGTCCAGGTCATACCAGGTCTGTTACTCACATTTGCACCAGGAGAAAAGTGACGTTTTAAAACACATGTCACACAAAACACATGGCAGTGGCTAAACCAGCTCTTCCTCCAAAACATCAGGTCACAGCTGGGGTGTGATGTCTGGGTGTCATATCCTCCCCCAGCTCTCTTTATTGTGCAGTCAACCAGCAGGAACAAAACCACAGCTAAATATGGTCTTCTTGGAGGGAGCTCTCGTCCATCCCCATTTACAGTATCGTCCACCCAATGTCCCTGGTTCAGCGTTCAGCTGCCTGCTTGCCACACTAGCACCTAGTAAAGTGATGCTTCATGTGATTGCTCCGTGATTCACTGCCTTGTTTGGATTTTCTGGCTCCTGGGCTCATGTTTATCAGCAAAACACACACTCTCCAGTGTCAGGCTTTAAGCGGATTGGAGCCATACAAAATGCCTTTGAGCAAGATGCTCTATACAGTCAGGCGTAAATAATGTCTATTTAACTGAACAACAGCACCTCTTCTATTTACATGGCTTTACCTTTATGTCATTCATCATGTACTTTCCACTTTCCAAAATGTAAGATGTGATAATGAACATATAACTGAAGATATGTTTTTTATTTTCTTTTTGAAGACCTAATTCTTCATCTCTGTTGTACTGTGTTCGTGGCAGGTCAGCTGATCACTGGGCTCTACAGGTAGGAATTATTTCACCTCATTTAAACTGCCTGCCTTGTTTCCCAGAGCAAAGCAGACAGGGTTAACCAAGTAGCTCCAGGTGATTCATCTAACACAGGTTGCATGAATCATGGAGATGCCTCTCTCCCCACTGACAACAGAGGAATGGGGAGATGAGTCTCTCTTCACTAATGCTGGTTATAAACTGCACTTGCTGAAGGCTGTACTGGCAGTCAAGTGAAATGAAGAAATCCCTAATGGCCTGAAGGCTAATTTTTATGATGGTTTTTACTGATGTCCTTTTCAGGTGGGCAATAAGTAAGACGAGGTTTAAGATTTAATCATTGCACAGGGTTAGAACTTTCCTCCTCCAGTATGCACAGGAGGTGCATAAATACACAAGCAACTTGGCTATAAAATAGGAGAAACCCATACATGTGCCATGCTCACCATGGATGGCAACAGGGTTTTTTTTCCCTGTAGCTGCTGAGACATTTCTGGGGAGGAATTACTTCTGCTGCCCTCCACAGTGACCAAGCACCAACTGTTTCTTCACAGCCTCAGACATATGGAAGCATGGCTTTGTGTGGTTTTCTGCCCTGCTTCTGCAAGCCAGTGCTTGCTGTCAGTGCTTCACTACAGACATGTCCTGCTCCATCCAGCCAGCCTCCTGAAAAAGGGAGATCACAGCCAGCAGGTTTTTCAGGGAACACACTCCATAAAACAGCAGCAGTTATGATGCTGTCAGCTTCAATCTTATCCTGTAAAGCCAGTTCCGTGCCAGTGAAGGCTCTTGCATTCTGTAGGAGCCAGAAAGAGGTGGAACAGCTGCAGCAGGATCATCTTGAGCCTCTAGCTAGGACACACACACACACACGTATGATGATGCCCAAGCTGCTGAGTGACCTCCTACAACAACCACTACTTTGTCTTTTGCTTTCTCTCCATTGTTTTAATCACATTTATTAATTTTGAAAGCAGGCAGTAAACAGAGGAGCTGGGCATAGAAAAAAAAGGCATCATTAATAATTCTAGTCAACCATCTTGATGACTAACAGAACTTCCAATAATTTCACTGCATTGTGCCCCAGTGCAAATCACGTCTCTGCAAAATGTGCCTCTCTGTGATAATGTGTGGGACACCACCATCCTTCTCAGCAGTGGACTCTGCAAGGTCTCTGTCATATTTTTCCTCCTTCACAGCAATTAACACATCATTTAATACTTGCTGAGCATTTTCTACACTAAAATTTCCCATGAATAAGGGAGGACATTTTCTCATCATCTCATTGAAAGTGCTGCTGATTAAAAGATGTAAGTGACTAGAAAAAAAATGTGTCACTTGTGTGTCAAGCCTATTTCTCAGGTGAGCTGCTGGGAACTGGGTACCTGACATGCATTGTTCCCGTGAAGTACAGAATTTGAGAAACCAGTAGTAAAAGTTCTGATTTTTTAAGCCTGTGGAAGGAGATTAAGCTCTGTTTTTCACAGACCCTCTGTGTTACTGGAAGTTTAACCAACGGTCAGGCTGGCAGTTTTAGAAGCTAAAAGCAAAATACCTAATTCAAAGTCACAAGCTCAAGGAATGCATGTCTAGCATGACTTATAAACTAGATCTGATTGTTGATGTTCTACAAATCTCAGTTCTATGAGCTCACATTTGGAGCTGAGCAAGTGAGGCAGTCACACAGCCCCACTGTCCCTCCCACTACACTGTGCCCTCTCTGCAGCCCTGGTCTGACAAATTTTAAACAATTCTGTCATGCTGTAAAGTAAGACCACAAACACGCACAGAGATGATAAAACATATCATAGTGAACAAAGAGAGAAGCAAGAGAGAACAA
Organism: Cyanoderma ruficeps; assembly: GCA_008694505.1. Lineage (NCBI taxonomy): Eukaryota > Metazoa > Chordata > Aves > Passeriformes > Timaliidae > Cyanoderma > Cyanoderma ruficeps. The sequence goes on from VZDJ01000346.1 coordinate 6,796,387, forward strand.
TACAGACACATCCCATTGCAAGAGGCAGAGAAAATATTTTGATCTCCTAGTTACAAGCCCACTCCTGGTTGACTGCTGACCCAAGACTGCTGCTGACAATTACATTACCACTGCTGGCCACTATAACACTGCCTCCCGTAGCTCTTTGCCTTGTTAGTAGGGTATGCAGAAGAGCAACTTCATCTCAGCAGAGGGAAATGGGCTTCATCTCAGTGGAGGGTTCCTTCAGCAAGGTAGGATTTGGCACTGGACTGCCTCCCGTGTTGTCCCTCACTCACAGCTTAAGGAAACGATGAAGTCAAAATGAGAAGCACTCAGGATACAAAATGTTCTTTTGTTAGAGGATCACATGGAAAACCTCCATCTGATGCATACCTGAACATCTTCAAATACCTGCTCCTAGGAGATACCTTTTTCTTCTCTCACACTGGTATATATCAGAAGCCACCCTTAAATTTAGTCAGAGTCAAGCATAATTGAGATTTAAAAACATGTCCCAATTATGGAAAAGCAAAACAGCAGTAAAAGTCCACATGTTCCATTTCATCCAGGGGCTGAAGACTCAGTGCCCCATATACCTGCACATTTCTGGTTCAACAGTGCTGCACAACACCTGTGCTGGATGCTCACACTTCTCACAGAGAACAGAACGTATCCACTGCCTTCACTACCCTGGGGTCTCTCTGCTGTCTTTGCTTGCCTCGTTGTAGGCCTTCAACATCACCACTGGATTATTTTCTGATTACGTTGCATGTAGCTTGTTAACTTGTTGTCCTGGGGTGACTTTAAGATGCTGAAGTGTATCATTTGTTGATGAATTGTATTCATCTGTTTAGCCCAGATATAAGTTCTGCACCTTTAAAACTAGATCTGAGAGTGAAAGAGGAACAAGGAAAAGTGGTGAAATTTTTTTTGTGGCTGTATTCAAAACACAGAGATAAGCAGTGGTTCAGAGTTCTCCACTCTGCAGACAGACAGGGAGTTTTCCTTTGCTGTTTTCTCTGGTTTTTCTCTCATTAGCTGAGGCCAGAAGGGTTTTTTCAGAACTGTTCAGCCACTGTTCAGTCCAGGAACACCAGGACTATTGTCCAGGGGCCACCCAAGCTGCACTGAGGCTGGGACACTGAACCTGAGCCCCAGAGAGACTGAGAGAAAGCCGAGGACACACCTGCGAAAAGGACTCTGAACCACAAAAGGGCTGTCTCAGAATTTGCCATCTCTTCAGAACAACAAGAGGTTCCATTGTTTAATATTATTAATTTTCTCATGTTTGTGAATACTTTGCTTGTTAAATAAACAGTTTTTCCACTTTTCTCAAAGGAGGTTTATCTCCCGAACAGGTGGGGGGAAGGGCCACTTGAATTTGCTTTTGCTTTGTAGAGTGACCCCTTCAGAGATTTCCTCCCAGATTTTCCCTAAACCAGGATATTTGTTAACCTCCTATCTGAATAAAAAAAAAGAAAAACTGAAGAGAGAAAGAGGTCAAGAGACAGAGTGCCAGAGAGACGTCCTACTTGTAGAGTTCTTGAGACCATGTACTTTCAAGAAGTGTCCCTAATTTGCAGATGGTATATCACCTGCAGAGTGTCGTTCACACTTTTTACATTGCCAGGATCCCAGGAAAGTGTTCTCTTTGGAGGCCCTTAGACTCCCAGTTCCCAGTCTCTTACTGCTTACAGTCATGTGACTATGTGACTATACTAAGGAACCAAGCCTTCTGAGACCAAAGGAACTAAGAGAGACCTAAGTGCTGCACCACTTCAGCCTTCCAAAGTGTTCCTCAACCATCACTAACACAACAGTCCCTTTTCACCTAGCATACAGGCAGGGGAGGAATTTCTTCAGCTTCCTGACAGACCAGGAGTTTCCCCATGGGTGCCCTTGCACTGGCTGATTGCAAAATCCTTACAGCTCTACCTGAAGTGATCGTCAGCTGCTCTGCTCACATCAGGGGCTGCAGAGCAAATGTACAAAGTCATGTGTGGGCTTGTTCAAATTCAACAGAAAAGGGAACTTGCACAATCGATCAACTCGAGGCTGAAAGTCTGTGGAACTGGGATAAAGTGGGGATGAGGATGTGGAGATGAGGACAGCCTTCATCAACAGCATTTTATCAGTGATGAGAGTTGAGACAAGATGAGATTACTTCTCTCTCACCCAGGAAGCAGTCAGGTTTTGGAGGTATCAGACACAAAGTGCAACTTTCTGTGAAGGACATGCCTGGCTTGCATGACACTGGTTTTTGCATATTTTTTTTTCCCCTTGTCTGAAGAACACTGGAAAACATTTTGCTCAGTGAGGAGAAAAGTTCCTGAATTTTCGGAAAGTGCAATAAAAAGTCATGGAAGTGAAAGGGCAGATGCTTAACAGATAACATGTGAGAAGTGAGCTACTTAATGGGTTTGTTGTAAATAGGCACCATATATTAATCTGGGCATGAGAAATTAAATATTTACAGGTAGCAGAAAAACGCTGACAGAGTCACCGGAAGAAAAGAGACTGAGGAATGCCATCCCCATCTACAAATGAAAGCAGGATCACACTGGGGTCCCCGATGCCAAGGCAATCCATCAGCAACAGGCAGTTGAGCCATCACCCCCGGAGAGCCCCGATTCCCCAAATAAACATTGGGCCGTCTGACGAAGGGACCCCACTCTGCAATTGAAAATGTCTTAAAATTAATCCCTGGACCCTATTCAGATTGATTCTACTCAGGAAAAATTAAATCTCAAAGAAAGGACTCATGGATATCGTAATCCTGCTGCAGACAAAGGAAAACCTCTCCTGGAGGAAAATAAAAAGTATAAAAACTGGACCCTAAAAGCAGGACGTTGGAGCGAATGACAGAGAGAGACACGGCGCGGGCCGGTCTAGCGTTTGCTACCCAATTTGATCGAACTTTGTCTTTGTTGTGGCTTGGATTTTTGGGTGTTTCATTGCAATTTGGCTGTTTGTTTGTTGTGTTTTTGTTTCTTTTCTGTATTTCAATTCGCATTAACTAGAAAATAAATTTTGCCTTTTTTTAATTCTGATTCAGCTCACCACATTTATAACAGATTGCTCCTTATCTTGAATGTACTCGGCAACACTCTGCTGTTGGCCTTACCACTCTAATTTCACCCCAGACCATATCAGTGTTTTCTCAGTGGCAGCTGCGTGTATCCCCGGTCCCTGTTGAAGATGCCTCTCCTCTTTCACCAGTCCAGCACCCAGTGCTAAGGGAGCTGCCTTATCCTGGTTCTGAAGTAATGGAAGTAGTAATCACGTATCTTTTTTTTTAAATTAAATCAAGTGACAGTGACAGTTACACTCATGTGTGAACACTGACAGCCACACCAGCTCTGTGCATTCTGTAGCAATGCAAAAGACAGAATAAACCCAACCTCAGACACGAGAAAGTAAGATATAGTGCCTTGCAGAGTCAAATGCAATGCACTGTCTCTGATATTAATTACTAATTATGTTAGAGCTGTACAAATCACCTGGTAGTAACTTTCTTATTTATTTAAAGTCTGCGTCACTACTATAGTTATTGTCTTTCCATGATGCACTTGTGGAGTGTATACTTTCCTGCAAATGGAGCAGCAAGTTCCCAAAACCCACCTGTTTAAATACACAAAGTCTCCCATATGCATTTCAGGGAAAAGTGATTTATCAAACATCAACATACATGGAGAAATTCCTGAGCAGGTTGAACAGACCCTCCTGCTTGCTGTCACCTCGCCAGCTGCAGTGGAGGGAGGGAGCTGCCAAATTCAAAGCTTCATGCAAACACTCACGGCTGCCACAGTCTCTGTCTCCTGCAGGGCTCAGGCAAGCCAGGTGCTGCCTGACTGGGAACATGCAGGAGGTTGCAGCTGAGCCAGGCCAGCCCAGAAAATTTGGGGGTCATCATCACATTGTTACATATTCAAGCCCATGTGGTTGTAAATGACAGTAAACATAAAAAAACTCAGTATAAGCATTTATTTAATGCAGCAAATCTAAAACATCTTAACGATATAAATAACCGCTGCTAATACTTGGTGCTACCCAACAGCTGAACTAGGTTATACTGGTTTTTTTTGGTTTAATTGGGGATAGCCCAATATATAAATAGATTGTTGTTATGTTTAGCTGGGAACAAGGATTAGAGGCTTTATACAGAAGTAGATCCTGATTTCCACTTTGGAAATAGAAAGAGATTAACGTGACAATAACAACAAAGCTCACACACAGTGAGGAACCAGCTCATCGTGGATTTCCCTTCTCAGGGTTGTTTGTCAATGACAGTGGTCTGACATCTCTGCTGTTTGTGTCATTTCCTGTGCTTAAAAAGGGCTTCCCTTAAGTATTACGAGACAGGTAAATACTCCAAGGGAATAACGCTGAAGATTAATTATTGCTGACACTGAGGGCATACGCCAGGTATTAGAAGGCACCTGTTGTACTCCTCATGCTGCCTCTCATTAGCAAGGCACTTCCTTCACAGCAACAGCACTTGGTTTTCAGTTTTATTTTATTGCACAGTTGTATTCAGACATCTGGAGCAGATCTCTGTATCATTAGGTCTTTGGCTTTAAATCAGTAAAATGACACAGGCATAACACAGTGCTTGTGAGGAGTATTGGAAAAAGCACTTAAATTATTTAAAGAAATCATAACTGATGCGGAAAATATTGTTTAAATAATAATTTGCTTCTAACTGTTTAAAAGAGGACTTCTGAAATAGTTACAAAGCTGGAAACAATTGGAAACCTCACTGTTATTGGTTGACATACACAGTCAGAGACCAAGCTGCATTGTGCCAAGCACTATACAAACATATATCAAAATATAGCCATTGTCCCAGGCAACTGTCAACCTCATTATTAAACTAGAGGCATGGGGAACAGAAAGAAACAAAGAGAGAGGATTGGTCAACAGGAAAGGCAATGGCCAGAGCAAATCAACATCACAACAGGCATCAAATATATGCAGAATAGTCAATTACTTTTATGCAAACTAACAGAAAATGAAATAGCTTTGTGATCTTGTAGGGATCTTCTAGGCATAAAGGACAGCAGACAAAAAGGTATGGAAGAATGAAAACTGTAAATAAATTCTCCTTCATTGCTCCATTCATTCTCCTTCATTTTTGGTGGGGAAGCAGAGCTGAGTACATTTTCTAGCAGAATTCTAAATAACTTTGGGGCTCTTAGGACAACTTTGCCTATAGAATTTATCATCCAGTTTCAGGCCATGTTTGCAGTAACACATTTGGCCTCAGATGGTCTGTTAGTCTGAGTCATGCCTGGATTTCTCAGAAACAGAAATCACAGAAAAGAACACATTGCCACTATTTAAATTTTGTCCTTTTTCTTTATTATTTAAAAGAAATATTTAGAACACCTTAATCTAAGTTTCCAGAAGTTGACATTAACTTCTTGATGCCCTTGTACTTTAATACTTTCTTTAATTCCTTTCTTAAATCTTGTACCATAGAAAAAGGAGTGTCAAAAAACTAGTTTCTTACCAAGCCTGTTGAGCTAGGCACAAAAACCTGTGCCTGGAAACATAAAATCTTTTCTATTAAAAGACCAAAGACTTTCCTATGCAAGAGAACAATTAAACATAAAAACAACCACAATGGAAAAAATGGAATAGATTTACAGTTTTAAAATAGCATGCATGATACAAAAGTTCATGGCTCTATTTAAATTTCAACGAAAAAGTTGTGTTTTTTTTCATTACTGCAGAATGCATTCATTGTGGGTTTTAAGTGCCTCGATTTAGAAGTTGAAGGCAATTTTTATTAATAGCACATGTAATCCCAATACAATAGATTCCTGTGGCAGATTCGTTGGCTCCTTAAACAGATATCCTTGGCATCAGTAGAAAAAAGGACTGGAAAGAACGGCTTGGCAATGGGGGATCCCCATGGCAGCAGGGTCCCTGCTGGCAGTGCCATCTCACTGCTCTCCCACGGGCAGTGTAGGCTGGAAACTTCCTGGGGACAAAGCATGGATGTGCATCCCCTCCCATCTGGAAGGAGATTCCATGCAGAGATATCTCATGAGCCATGGGGCTTCCTGGATCTGTGTCCCTCAAGAGGACACGTTTAGCCATCAGGAGGCAGAGTGAGCACAACACTCAGTGGAATGTGAGGAAGGAAAGGCCGCCTTGTTGGCTGTCACTGGCTGTAGCTGACAGCTTTAATCTCTTTTGAACAAACCCTGTTTATTCTAAGAACTCTGACATACAGCACGTGCTGATAGAATAGGACTGACACCATCACTGCAGTCCCTCTGGTTACTATGCATGAATTAAATTTGTGTCAGCCTTTTCATGGAAATAGTTCTTGTGAGCCAAGCAAGAAGAGAAAATATACTCTTCCCACCTTCTTGGGAAGGCAAGTTACCACCAGGAAAACCCTCTGTCCAGTAGACCTTGACATTACAGTAAAGGTGTAATCAAAATAAATGTCCCACATTTCACCTTGTCAGAAGCCCTGGGTGATGTGTTTCCTGAACTTCCACATCCCCAAACTCCCACTCTCAGAGGAAGCTTCCTTCCACTGCATGGCCACCAAAACTGGAAACCAGCTCGGGAACTGCAGTGGGCAGCCAAGGGTAGTCACACCTCTGAGGCAGCTCACCACATCAAAAATAAAAGACAGGATTTTATTAGGAAGCCCTAAGGTTAAAAGGTAGCTATTAGTCCACGAGGCATCAGATAACTCTTGGGCAGAATCTTTAGACAGGCAAGGAGGAGTGGAAAAGCAAAGGGAAGGTTTTAAGAAGAGCATCACACAATTACAGAGCAGGGGTGAATGAGAGGCCAGAGCTGCAATGACACATCTGTTCCTCTGTCCTTTGAAGGAATTTAAGGAATTCCAAAAATTGGTCTGATATTGTACTAAATGGTTATTTTTCTCCTTGTTACTAACTTGATGCTAGAGTGATTTCTGGCCCTAAGAGATGAACTCCAAGCTGTCCTGAAGGTAAAAGGGCAAGAGCTGCCATTACCAGCAGAGTCTCTAAAAAGAGCTACATAAAGACTAAGATTAACAGGTAATAAATTCCAGCTGCTGATGATCCCAGTACAAAGAACAGAGTTGTCATGAGCTACAACAGCTCTCAGGAGAGGGGAGAGAGATGCCAGGATTGCAGAACCCCTTTACATCTACAATTTTATATAAAGTTTCCAGTGGAAACATTTTGGCACATCTACCCTTGAAAATGTCCATAAAAACCTTGCATGAAATGTGTTTATGCTTTTCAAACTTTCCTTGCTTTGTATATTCTCCTAATATCTTGATAATTGCCAGTGACCTAACTCCAAGGCCATTCCAGTGTTCCATAAACCAGCAAGCAGTGAGAGTGAGGGAGTTTTCCTGTTGCTGCTATCACAAAGAGAATTCAAGATAACTGCAGCTCCCTGGGATCTGAATTGATGTGGAATTCTTTTACTGATGCTCGCTGCCTGGGCATACTTTGCTCCTCAGCAGCACAGTTACCTTCTCTGGTCATGGCATATATTGGCATAGGGGCATTTCTTGCTCCTGAAAAGCCAGCTCTTAAAACATGCCTTGGAGGACCTGAAGGCACAAGGATGCCCTTGTGACAGAGGGGACCTGGGGAGAAGCCAGGTCTGCAGCAGCATGTGGGAGACTGGAAATCAGTGACGAAAGCACAGGGAGCCCCAGGGACTTGCTTAGCAAACGGGAGATGGCAGAAGAAAAAAAGCAAACAGCTGAGGAGAAAGGCACCTGCTGCAAACTAAGCATTGCTAAGTATGGAGTATTTTGGAGGGCAGTCCTTCCTCACCCAGTGCAAGAACTAGGCAGGGTCAGGGAGGGCCCTGCAGCCAGAGCACACAGCAAGGACCTTAGAGACACGATAAAAGCTCAATACATGCCTGATAAGGCCTGCAAGTAGAATAAAAGAGCCATAGTGTCATGAGCATGACACTATACTAAATGTATGCATCATTCTGCAAAGCCTTTCCAAAAATGACAAATGATCTCAATGCAGATGTTTCTTTATGTATTATTCCCTTTTCATATGTCTACTTTTCCTCTTACAGGCATTTTCTGGCACTTAGGTAAATGATTCAGTAGATTGCAGAACTGTCAAAGGCCCAGGCAGCTGTCATGATAATAGAGATAACAGACATTACATATTCTTTTATCACACAGACGGTCTTCATGGACCTTGCTGGTGAGATGAGTGTAAAAAGAATTACTGCACAATAAAACTAACTGTAAAAGAAAAAGGAAAAGGAGGATGACAGAAGGGCAGATTAAATTATGTGGAGTATCAATAAAATGTCACAACAGAAACACTTTTCTGTGTTTGTCTTTTTATCAACAAACATTTTTACAGGTAGTGGAATGTTGCATCCCCTGGCTGCTTCTGAATCAGTGCTTGACACATGGGTTTTGCATGAATTTACACGTGCAGCAGTGAATCTCTAAAATGAGATTTACACACAGAGCTATACTACCGTGCATAGTTTTTTGGGGGTTTTTAGGGGTTTTTTTGGAAGGCATCTTTTTTTCCGTAGTGCTAAAAGATGATCAGAAGAATCTGTTGGTATTATAAAATGAGACATCTAAGTGAGCTCACAGATCTAGAAGCCCCAACTGTGGGCCAGAGGCTGAAACATATGCAAAAATATTTGTGTATTCATGTAGACATAGTCAAGTTTCCATTCTAACTTTTCCTATGTGAGAAAACAAAGAATTTCAACCAATTATATAGACATTTAAATAGCTGTGCACTTTATAGCTTTCCATTTTCTGTGGTCTTGCTTTATTTCATGTGTGTCATTTACCACCTCCTGTTGCCAGTGGTTTGGAACCCAGTTCTAGGAGCTTTCTAGTAGTTCACTGCTGCAGCAGGCACCAAGCAACAATGTTGGCTTTAACAGCACGTACACTCTAGTCGTGATTCATTATTTTTAGTTCCTAAGAGTATACATGATCCTAATCAAATTCATCTGTGAGTCGTGTGCTTGATTAATGCTAACGAGGAAAATCTGAGGGCAGATAGGCATGTAATTTCTGCTTCATTTAAAAACATATTGGAAACTGAAAACCTATATTGGTGCAAAGCCTATTCCTAAAACATTAACTATATTTTGTCTTTCTGCATCTGTCAGCTGTAACTACTGACAGGTTAGGAACACAGTTTCTCCATTGCTGCTGCAATGTGATTTTTCTTGTGGAGATATATGTATGCCTAGTTTTGCAGCTACATTACAGTTTGTCCCTAAGGCCATGAAATATTTATAGGGATCCTTCTCTGTATTTGAATTGCAGCAAGCAGAACAGTCCCACCTTCTGAAAAATTAAATTTAGACATTATGTCCCCACAGATTTCAGTAGCAGGAACCTAAATAACTTGCAGAATCGGGGCTACCATCACTCACCAAAGAGGTACAAAGTAAAAAAATACCAGTTTGCAACTATCTGCATTAAAAGTCACCATTAGCAGTGACTGATAGGCCTCAGCAGCAGCATTGATCAGAGTTCCACAAGCCCCAGCTTTGCCATGACCCTGGCATGGCAGCTGATGTCTGTTAACAAGGTGGGCAAACAGAAACAAGCCCAGTGGTTGTTGGTAACAACAGGTACAGAATAGAAGCTTGTACAGTAACAACTCTCTCATGAAAACCTTTTTCTAGAAGCCACAGTGCCCAGAGAGAGGTGCCAGCACCTCTGGGGAAATGTGCTATTCTGGCATCAGCATAACCTTTTCCTGGAAGTGCACCCGTGACTCCACAGCCTAATTTACCATAGCTCCAGTGCCTGCTTGGCAGGTCTGTGACTGCTGTCTCCAAGTGTTCCAGTAACCCTGCTCATTATAAATAGCAGAGTGTCACTGCAGTCTGAGAAACAGCTTATCACAGGAGCAACACTCTGCTACTCCAGTGCTGCAGAGCAGTGAGAGCAGCAGCTGGCACATGATCCTGCACTGCCTGGACTCAAACCCCTTGGAGGGAACAAAACAAAACTTGCTTGGCCTTACCCCCTCTCAGCTTTAGGCAGGGGCTGTTCTGCACTGAGGCTGTTGAGGAAGCATGCAGTACATAGGAAAGGATGTTATTAGGGTCACATCCAGCACTTGTAACCTGTACATTAATGTGAGTACAGAAAAGGCAATGACTGCATCTGTCCTCATGTCTAGCAAGGGAGAAAAATGTGTGCATGAGTTCTTAAATGCAATACAAGTGGAAGTTTGGGTGACCAACACTAGCAAAACAAGATACTAAACCCCACTAGAAGAACAGTACATCTGAGGGGTAATAGGCACATAGGATTTTGTCTTAACAATGTTCTCAGGTGTTTAAAATCCTGCACTATGTGTGCCCTCGTGTGCCACTGCTGTGGGCAAGATTATCATAACTCTTCTGCTGAGAACCACAGACTGGTCACTGTCTTGACAGCCTGGTACCTTAGGGACTGCTAGCACACACCTAAAGTATTCAGCAATATCCATTTAGCAAAAAAACCAAAAAGCCCCCACCCCAAACAGTAGTCATTTCTGTCCTGAAATGAATTCCAACAGGGTTTTCATAGCAGCCTTGTGGACTCAGCACTCATGCAGGAAAGGGAAAGCAGTAGGTATTCCTCTCTTTCCCTGGAAGGGACTCAGAGCCATGTACACCCTGGGCTGCTGTTGCACTGTACCCCCAAGGAAATGACACAGGCCCCAAAGAGGAAGCCCAAGTCCTCCCTTCCAAATCCAATCTTTTGACCACTACACCACATTCCTGCTTTTATATATTAGACTGTTTCCATGAAGATTATCAGCCCAGTGTGTGAGTTTTGGCATACAGCTGCTCTCCATCACCTGCAATTCTTCTGTGAACCAGGGGGTCAAACATGCTCCTGAGAATAGGAAGGTGCAGAGCTGAATTCCTTCAGAATATGGAGCTCACCTGTGGAAGAATGATGAAAGGAACTGACTATTAACCAAAAGGTTGCCTTGCCTTCCATGCAGGGCACTCTTTTCATGGCTGAGAGACAGACAAAGATAACAGAGCAGGGTGCACACAGGCATTAGGTGTGATTTTGTGGGTCGTTCTATTAAGGCTAGACCCCAATGCTTCCCCTACACTGCAGCAGAAGAGTTCACATGCCCATTTTTGGATCCAGCCTTCTCCTTTTCTGACACTCCCAACAAGTGCTGGACATGCTGCTGTGACTGCACTCACTTAGCTCTTCAGTCACCAGACAATCCTGGTGGGGGACTGTGAACCCCAGTCTCACACAGCACTTACCAGGCATCAGTTCTGAGAAGCATTAGAGAATTGGAGCACTCATCCCTGGTTAGGGACATATTCAATATGGGACTCTTAGGGCCAGTTGTCCTTAAGTTCCTCATGCAGGGTCACCTGCAAAGGGCTTTTGGAATCTGAACACTGTGCCTGCCTCCCTTTCACACTCTTCTCAAAGAGCTGAGCAAATAGCTGACTTCAGCTGAGGGGAAACTAAATATTTTTGTTTGCATAGTACTTCCCAAGGAATGGATGCTTGGAGACAACTAGCAGCAAGTTGGCTTGTCCAATGAATTTAGTGTCTAAAATAATTTAAAAGCTGTGTGGATTCAGTCCTCTCTGTGTGTGTGACCAAGACTGTCTTGTGTGTACTACAGTTTGGAGCTTTGGGCATTTATCACTGTCCAGCTGAAGAGACTGCTCCAAGCTCCATTAGGTTTTATCACTCTCTTCATGGATTTTCTGTTTTGTCTGCTGACTTACTGTTATCCCATCTCCTTCCCATCTATTGCCTTAAACCATATGGGTGGAACTACATCAGAGAGTGGCCATCTGGGCAGCTCAACCAGCTACAGTAAAGGAGATGCAACCTGAGGTAGCATCCCCTGCTCTTGCAAGGGGCAAACCAAATCTCTTACTTGTGCACTAAGAAAGCTCAGGATGTTGCTTCAAAACCAGACCAAACATCTATGAGCTAAATATCATCCTTTTTAACCCATTTAGTGCAACAGAAAACTCTTTTGGTACAGCAGTCTCAGCTGTTTCAGTGCTGCTGCTGCCTGTAACAGTGTGGACAGAGGAGCAGCCTACAGCAGACAGAGCCTCTTGTGGGCCTCACAGTTTAGATTTTTCCCTGTGCATTATTTTGCAATGACTCAACTTCTGCCACAACTGCCTTAATGTGTGTTTCTATATGCAAATCTGTCAGCCTGACAAGAGTCCATCACAGCTTTTGGCTTTGAAAACCTCTCTTCTGTATCAGCAATGATGGCAAACAGAAGGCACAACCATCCTGATTAATTAATCCCCACACAGCACCTCCTAGCAACCCAAAGCTGTTATGCTAACACTTCTAGCTGGAGCTTGTAAGTGTATAACTTAACCACATGGGAATGTACTATCTCACTCTCATGAGCTCAGAAGGCTCTAAAGGAAACCTTACCTACCTCAAAGCTTTCTCTGAGACACCATCAGTGTCTGGACACACAGCATGACCAACAGACAGCCACAGCAGGCAGGAAGAGAAGGTCTGATACTAAAATATGTAGTTAATCAGCAGCTCTTCCATTCTTCCAAAAGGCTGATGAAGCCACACACTCAGGCTTTAGTTCTGTGTCCACTACAGCAAATGACAGGGAATTCCAGAGATGACTGGCTTCTTTGAAGGCACCTAAACCACTGAATTTGTGTCAGTGAGTTTGTACAGCATTAAGTGCTGATAAACAGCTGGAGACATGTCCAGGATGCAAGGCAATTCACAACTTCCATGGATTTTTGTCACTCTGACATTCACCATCTGTGTGAGAGAAGTCCTCAGGGCTCCGTATTCCAACACCACTGGAGCTTCCACCACTGAAGCTTCTCACATGGACTAGTGAGGGCGATGTCATATCCCACCACTTCCTGCGATATTACATTAAATAACTTTGCCTGACTTGGCATCGACAGGTTTTTAAGGTGCTACTTCAGAATGTCTGTAACCTTGCATTTTTAAAATATAACTTTTACTAGAAAATATTAGTTAAGCAAAGTTAGCAGAGAGAGGCATCTCGGTCATCCTGAAGTCTGAGGAGAAAAGAATCTGTCTCCAGCATTTACACTTGAGACAAACCAGGACACACTGCCACCAGTGCTGTTGATTTACCTCCAGTAACTGGTTTACACTGGAGTGCACATCCACCTGCAGTGCTGCCCAAGATATGGGAGGTCAGTTTACATGTTCTTTGCTGAAATTAATTAACTATGAGGAGCAGAAATTTAAATAGCAAATGGTTAATTTTCAATATGTTTCATTACCAGAAAGACCAGGGAATGTTTATAACCAATGGATCTCCAGAAAATAAGAATATAGACACAGAATATTCAAGATTAAGGCTCCTGCCTGGCATCACATACTGGAGCATGAAATTACACCTGATAGACTGGGACAATTTTAACAGCTGCAGATTAATTCTGTGAGCCCAGAGTGCATAAAGGGGTGCATCAGGAGTCCTCACCCATATTACCACTGGTTATAAATTGATGTTTTTGTTCTAACACTTGCAAATAATTTTTAAATTCTAGAAATCTGTTTTTTAAGTTTTTCATTTAAACATAATAAAATTAATTTTATTCTCACTGAACTCTTCTGTGATAATGGGAGGCATGTCAAAGTGATCTGGGAAGGGCTGGCACTCCTCCCTCCAGGCAGCACTGCACTACCCACTTGGGAGATTGGCATGGTTCCTCATCAGACTTGTCTTCTCTGAGCAGCACGTCACGTCAGTAGCTAGAGCGTCATCTTCTCTGCAGGACTCCTCTCACACACATTTCCAGCACCACAAATACATGTCTGCCCTCCTAAAAAAGGCAGAGAGACCCTTTATTGAGGATAGCCAGCCAAAAGATTGAGGAAAGTTGTTATTTTCCGAGTCCAACCACTCACAGCAGCATTAGGTGGAAAACTCGAGGTGGGAATGGGAAGATACTGGGGTGGGTTTTCACAGTGGGGTGTCAGAAAGCAGCAGCCACTCCATCTGGGCTGGGGTCGCACCAGCAGCATCCCTATGCAGCCCCCCAGTCCACTGCCACAGCCACAGCTGAACTGGGACAGTCCTCAGGAGCTGGACTGGGGACAAGGGACTGCTGCCCTTGCCCCAAGGCAGTACAAAATCAGAGCTCCTTATCAGCACAATTCACCAGCACAACTGTTGTTCATTGCAAACCACATACTGAATTCTTTCAATCAGACTCCCTAAGGACAAAGGTCCATATGTTTTCCGGCCTGACAAATTGTGTAGGAAGCTGGAGGAGGGGGGAGAAATTACTTTGAACATAGTCTGACTGAAAGGAAGCCATTACCCCTCCTACCCTACCTTACTCTGGCATGCCCAGGGCTGGTGTGGATCTCCATACCCTGACCTGGGTGCAGCTCCTTGCTGGCCATAGCCACAGGCAGGAGGGGGGCTCCCACAACCTGAGGGGGAACTGGAGAGTGTCAAAGCAGCTCAGCACTGAGAGTGCATAATCTCCAGTCTAAGAGGAACATTTTCTCTCTGAAACTTCTCCTCCTTCCCAGCTCTTGATTTTTTGCTTCCTGACCTATTTCCTTGTAAGAAAGCACAAAAGAGAGAAAAAAGGTTCCTATTACAGACGTTCTGCAGGGCTCAGCAGAAGCCTGTAGTGGGTACAGACACAGCTTCTGCCTGTCTGGCAGCACAACCACCCTCAGCCACACCAAAACAGGACCTGCTGTTGACAGCTGCTGGTAGCAGCCACGGGCTGGACACTGGGTAATTAATTTTTAACTTTTCATTAAACTAGTCTGTGCATCAGCCTCATTGGCAGAGACTGTCTAAAAGTTATACTCATTCAAACACAAGCTTTCATCAGTCTCAGCTCCAGGCAGCTCAGCAGGTTCTCAAGGGTTTGGGAAAGCAGAGCAGCACACAGCTGAACAACTTCTGCAAGGGATTTCTGGTCAGCAGAAGCTATCTGCCCAGCATACTGCCAAATGAAAAGGAAACAGCACCCACTTCAATAGGCAGTTATCAGTGATGCAAGAGAATGTTTCCTCACATTTTGCCAGACTTTTCCTCATGACCTTTCTCAGGTGATACTTCCTCATTTCTTACAAATGCACTTCAGATGTCACCACACTGGAATCAACCCAGTCAGTTTTGGTTTGGATGCTGTGGAAGATATGTCTTAGTGGGACGTGTACTTGGTGAGCACCTGGAGTTGGAATAAAGGGGTCATATCTGAAGAGACTAAGCAAGCAAGACAGTAGTTTCAGATACCTTCCACAGCAGGTCAGCCACCCATATCTTGAAATCTATCCTACTTGCTGCCCAGCACTCCTAAGGTGCAACGGCTCACAGGTAACAGGAAAAAACAGCTGGAGAATGCCAGGCTTGCTTGAACTGATTCTGGGCACACTCATGATTCAGAAAAAAAACAAAAGGCCAAACTTGGAGCATTGACCCTCTTCTACTCCGTTCTCACCCAAGGATTTCAGGAGAACTGTGGCCTGAAAGAAATTTTGTGTGTGGTCTCAAGATTTTATTGTCTAACAGTAATGCAGTAAGAATTAATTATGTCCCTCAGGACTCTGACCCTCTCAAATGAAACTCCAAGATCCTGAATCCTGATAGAATGATGCAAAGATGCCAAATTTGGTAATGGATAGAGTTGGGACCTTCCGTGGTCTTAACCACAGAAGGGAAGGTTTGAAGGTTATAATGCCATGATGGAAAAACCTCTTCAAGCTATTACATGACATTGTAATTTATAGAAGTGCTCAGGATTATATCGCTTACAAGATACTACTGACTTCTGCTGGCCCTGGAAATGAAAGGAATAGAGCAGTTCTATGCAGTCATTTTTCCTTTTTCCTCTTGGCTTGTAACCAAACCTTGGAGAAAGATGCCAGCATCAGCCAGATGTGCAGAGACACATGCTCTGAAACTCAGTATTGTGGCATCAAGCTTTTCAGTGTTCTCCCCATGTTCAGAAATCACAGGCCCAAGCTGAGTGCACAGGCATGCTCTGCAATACCCGGAGAGAGCCGAGTACCTCAGCTGGGCTCCACAAATGCCTACAGCATGAGGAGAAAGGAAAGACACAAGGGCATTTTAATCATGGTGCCAAGTCTTTGACAACTAAACACCGACCTGAGATTATCCTCAGGGAATTTATTGGTTGGGGTAGATGCTTATTGTGTTCAGATGTCTTACAGCTCAGCCTGCAGCTGCAAAGCGGTTTCAGGACTCTGAGCTTTTCAGTGCCTATAGCAGGACTAGGGCAGTACTTAGGTACCCAAATTCCTTTGCTTCTGTAACCCACCGTGTCTGCACTTGCTTCCTGGAGCTGTCAGCTGCCCACGGCCAGGGGTCGGCTGCAGCTTTGATCTACAAACTCTGGTCATTCCCATCGGTTATCAACCTGCACGGCTGGTTGCCGGGAGGTGTGATCGCATCATAATTCAGGACTCAGCCAGTCGCCAGACGGAGATATCACTGATTTCAATGCAGAAATAGAGAGACCGTGCTTTACTACTGCCTGGAAGGATCAGATTCACCCAAAGTCAGCTTTGTAACAAAGTCACCTTCCTGGTAACAGGGCCCCCGATGCACGACTGATATTTGGTCACCTTTGCGAGTGCCCCGGGCCAGATCTCCATCACCCGGCGCTCCCGGGCCGGGCTCCGCAGCCTCCTCGCTCGCAGCGCTGGGACCGGCGGACCGTGAGCAGCTGCTGCCACCCTCAGGTCACCCTGGCAGGAAACCTCGCTTTCTGCCTCTGCCGGAGGCTCTCTAAAAAGAAAGGAAATGAAAAGCGAGCACAGCAGATCTGCTGCTGATAGGACTCCCGCACCTTACTGGCGTGTTGGCATTGCCTTCCTGCGGATGTGCCAACAGGTTTAATCCAACATGTTCCGTGGAAGAGCAGGAGCAGAGGCATCTCTGACATAAAAGGGTGGAGCAGGAGGGACCAGTGGGGCCACAGTCATAGAATCATAGAATTGATTAGGTTGGAAAGACCTCCAAGATCATAAATTCGAACTATTAATCTGGCACTGCCAAGTACAGCAATAATCATGTCCCCAGATGCCACTCCATCCCTTTCCCAGGCAGACCGTTCCAGTGCTTGAGTACCCTCACGACTGAATTTCAGGTCCGGGAATGGGACTGAAGTGCAGACCTGCAGGCAGGGAGCAGCACACAGCCCCTCTGCTGCATGATGCCTCAGCTCTCCCAAAACCAGCCCAGGACACCTGGGCAGCCAGCCAGGCAACTGCATCCAGCCTGCAGGAACACATAGTTCAAAACAAGCTGTGCCTGCCCCAGGAGCGTGATATTTTGCAAGGACTGGAACTACAGGAGTGAAACTGAAACCAGAGCTAAAGAAGGAGGTGGCCTCAAATCACCTTAATTCCCCACCACCAACACCCCAGGTAAATCTCCAGCTGAAACTAGACACACACCCTTGCACTTCTCTTACCCAGCAATAGTTTTGCATTTGCAGCTAGAACCTCTGCCATTGCCAAAGCTGGACAAAAGCACATCATCAAGCAATCCTGATTGCTTTTTAACAAGTGTTTTGCCTGCATTAATGCCACCAGGCACCACCTACATCAGCTTGTACCAGCTGAGGGGCATAGGCCTTGACAAAGGTGGGATGAGAGAGCAACAGGAGAGAGAACATTCAGTGCTGTGAGGCAAGGTATCACTCCAAAGGCAAGCAGTGTGCCTTCTTGCTTCCTGCTGCACTGCAGGAGGAGGGATGAGCTTGGTGGAGAGAATTTGGCTTACAGCAGTCCTTTGCAACCAGGGGCTTGGCTTTTACTGCCTAGCCAGTTAATCAAAAAACAACTTGAAGGTGGGACAAATCTTTGCTCTTCTTGCTCTCCTGCTATACACCTGTGGTCCTTTCAGCACTGTGATACCTCTGCAATTCTCCTAGGGAGAGGAAAAGAAATTGTCTGAGGATAACTTTTACAGGCCCATCTCAGTGCAGAACTAAATAAGCCATGTTCCTGGGGGAAATTTCACGTCCTCTTGATGAGGTATACTCCAGGTGAATGCTGGTGAGTACGATTTTTCTTGGAAGCTTCTTTCCAGAAGTTGCTCGTATGCCAAAGTAGGGGGAAAGCAGAAATTATTTTCCAAACAAGTTTTGTTCATAGGAATGTCAAGTTCAGCAATATTTTCATCTCCAGCATGTTCTTCCCTTCGAATACAGTGTCTGTTGGTTTCTGAGACCATCAAGGTAGTTTCTGAGCTGTGTTTATCTTTCAAATCAAAGCTGAGATTTTTTGCAACACTTCAGCAGATTCTTTAACAGTTTCACAGACATTTAAACCTTGCAACGCCTTTGGGAGGAGATACAGAGATTACTATTGTTTTTGAGTTAAGCTTTTTTTTTTATTGTACAGCTATGCAAAACAACATAGTTTGTCAAAGAGCAGGATATTGCTAAAAGAGTCGTGATGAAAGCTGGTGCTTCAAGTGGCTCCAGCGTTTAGGCAATCTTTCACTGCATGCTGCAGGCTCCTTGGTTAACTCTGGCTTCTGGAAGCTGCCAACACACAGTTAGTAAAAGACCTCACAACTCTTTTCAGGCTGCTGATTTCATCCTGGTCATATTGAGTTTTCCTCCACAAAGCAAAATTCCTGAACTCTTTCATCATATCAGGTTTTAAAACCTCACAGCTACTGAACATATTCTTTTGTTCTACATCTATCACAGGTTTTAGACCACAAGGAGCCCTTGACAATAGGCACATGCTTCGCAGATCTGTACTTTCTCCATATTCCTAATACAGTCCAGGAGATCACTTACATTGGAAGGAGCCCTAGGAGGTTGTCTAGTTTAACCTTCTAGTGAGGAAATGACCAACTTCAGTATTAGATCACATTACTTGGGATTTTGTTTCAGTCTGGTTTTAAAAACTGCTAAGGATAGAGCTTCCACAGACTTCTGGGATGACACTTTCAATGTTAATCTCTTTCACTGTGTGGGGTTGTTGTTGTTGTTATTGTTGTTGTTGTTATTGTTATTATTTCCAGTCAGATTTCAGATTTTCTCATTCTACAGTCAATAACTGTCTCCTCCTACTCTTTTGTTGTGCACCTCCAATAAGAGTTCAGATCCCCCTTCTCTATAAACTTCAGGTTGGATTACTGATTTCTCCCATATACAGCCAAGTGTTGCACAGAATTTGACTAATTTATCTTCACATCACTGCTGTTTGACAAAGAATTCCTAACTGCACTTATGAGGTGGAGCATAGATACTAAAGACAGCAATTGAAAGTCACAGAACCCCAGAATAAGCTGAGTTAGAAGTGAGCATCAAGATCAGCAAGTCCAACTCCAGGCTCTGCACAGGACCATCCCCAAGAGTCACACCATGTGCCTGTGTGTTTTCCAAACACTTTTTGACCTCTGTCAGGTTTGATGCTCTGATCACTTCCCTAGGGAGCCTGTTCCAGTGTCCAACCACCCTCTGGGTAAAGAACCTCTTCCTGACATCCAACCTAAACCTCCCCTGAGACAACTAGAGACCATTCCCTTGGGTCCTGTCACTGGTCACCAGAAAGAGGAGATCAGTGCCTGTCCTTCTCTTCCCCTCATGAGGAAGTTGCAGACTGCAATGGGGTCTCCCCTCAGTCTCCTCCAGGCTGAACAGACCAAGTGACCTCAGCTGCTCCTCATTCAGCTTCCCCTCACGGCTCTTCACCATCTTTGTTGCCCTTCTTTGGATGTTCCCTAATACTTGAATATCTTTCATATATTGTGGTGACCAAGACATTGGCTAATTTGGAATGAGCACTATGAAATGATATCAGATTTCTGCATATGTAGAAAATATTCCATTCCATATGTAGAAACCAATTCCATTCACATCAGCTGCAACACAATTTATTCCCAGGTTACTGTGCATCCTCTTAGCTGGATGAAGCAAAGAAATAGAATATGTGTTCACACAAGACTTCACTCTGATGCATATGTCATGTACAAAGTCATTAAATGTCCACAAGGCAACACTAATCCTGAACATCCGCAGCTTACAAAACATTATCTGTGTCCTTTAAGCAGTCATGCTGCAATGAAGGTTGCAAACTTTTTCATCTGGATTATACTTTCAAATTTCCAGTGATTCACAAATCAATAGCAAAGAAGTCAATGACTCTCAAAGCTTACAGACATGAGCTGAGAGGAAACAATTCCTTTGCCAGTGACTCCACTGGTGTATTGAGTTTGAGTAGAAGAAAGATTTTGGCAGTAGGGGTGCTCCAGGTGTGGTTTCTGTGAGAAGCTGCTTAAAGCTTCCTTCATGTCTGATAGAGCCAATGCCAGCCAGCTCCAGGACAGACCCACAGCTGGCCAAAGCTAAGTCACCCAGGAATGGTGGTGGCACCTCTGGGGGAATGTGTTTAAGGGAGGGGTACAGAAAGAAAGGGTCTGGAAATGTGGAACATCAGCTGGAGGAGAGGAGTGAGAGCATGTGAGAGAAACACTGGCAGAGAGGATGAGGAGGAGGTGTTCCAGGTGCCGAAGCTGAGGTTCCCCTGGAACCCATGGTGCAGAGCATGGAGGTCCACAGTAGAGACCCATCTGCAGTCTCTGGAGGCCCCTGTGCCAGAGCAGGTGGATACCTGAAGGAGACTCTGGCCACATGGAAAGCCAAAGTTGGAGCAGGCCCCTGGTAGGACCTGTGGCCCCATGGTGACAGCAGCCCATGTGGAGGAGGTTTGCTGGCAGGACTTGTGACCCTGCAGGGGACCAACACGAGAGCAGCCTGTTCCTGAAGAACAGCACCTTGTGGAAAAGACCCACTCTGTAGAAGTTTGTGAAGAACTGCAGCCCATGGGAAGGACTCACATTGGAGCCGTTTGTGGAGGACTGTCTCCCGTGGGAGAGACCCCATGCTGAAAAAAGTGCCAAATGTCAGCACTTCTGTCTCTGAAGAGGAAAGAGTGGTATGACAACCTGTGATGAACTGACTGCAACTCCCATCTCTTTTCCCCCCGCGCTGCTGGGAGGGAGGAGGGAGAGAAAACTGGGTGTGAAGTTGAGCCCAGGAGAAGTGAGGGTGTAGGAAGTTGTTTTAAGATTTATTTCTCATTCTCCTATTTGGAATTTGATGAGCAATAAATCCAGTTGATTTCCCCAAGTCAAGTCTGTTTTGCCCATGATGGCAATCAGTGAGTGATTTCTCCCTCTCCTTATCTCAACCCATGAGCCTTTTGTCATATTTTCACACCCCTGTCCAGCTGAGGAGTGATAGAGCAGTTTTGGTGGGCACCTGGTCTCCAGTCAAGGTTAACCAACCACAGTGAGCATGTACTGAAAGCAGAATGTGAGATCAGGAATCAAGCACTCTCACTCCTTTCACCAAATTCAATCCTTCTTTCTGTTTAGTAGCGTTATCTGGTTCTAATATTTTTTTTTTTTAACCTTTCATCCCCACACATCCTGCTCAGTCAGCAGGTCACCATTTAAGCCTTTGTTTGCCCAGTCTTGATCCTCTCTCTTATCGTCTCCTTGCATTCCAAAGTCCCCTCCACTTCCTCTTCTCTTTCCGTGACAATCCTGATCTCACCAGTTTCCCTATCCTTGGCTATAGTGTTACTGCAGTGAGTGGCTCTTTTTTGCTCCTTCTGGAGGTGGATGGGATGGCTGATTTAGGATATGGATGAGACCGTTCTTTGCTGTCAGCTGTGGCACTGTGCTCTGCCCAGAGAGCAACTGGAATTAAGAATTGCAGAAATAATCTCTTGAAACAACTCTGGTTAGACTGCATTTATTCACCCTATGAGATGTGGGGCATTCAGGGCCTGATCACTGGTAAAAGCTCTGAGGGAATGCAACTTGCTCAAACTGATAACACCGCAAGTTATGAGTCCCATAAAAGCCCGATTTAGAAGAAATCAGGGAACATTTTAGCTTCTCAAAAGAAAAAATATTTCTACTGCCTGTTTTTTTGCAAATATTTATAAACGGGTGCAGAAACTAAGGGGAACAGTGAAAAACATGCTAGTGCAGAAGCCATAGCTTTTCCTCCTATTTCTTCCCACCTCTATTTTAAGTCCTTATCCAAAATATGAAGGCAGGAAGGCATTTCAGCAGAAGGGTTTCCAGTTCTGGAATAAGGACAAAACAAAGTGTTTTCTCCTACCCAGATCAGATATTTTTGCTGAAGGTTTTGATGCAACACAAACATAAACCAGCCTGAGAATGCAAAACTGATGAGGAAAAAAGAGGAGAAGTTTCATAGTAGCAAAGGAAAGAGGAAAGTGGCGCATAGCAGGAGGTTCTGGGCAGCTTTAGCATGAGGAAGTACTGTTAACCCCTTCTACATTTGTAGTACATACATCAAACGTGACAGCATGAATAACACACAAAGGTTCGTCTTAACTCATTGCTTTGGGAATTGAATTTAGATCTTGAGTCTGCAAGGTTTTGGATAATCCTTGATTTCTGCACAGAACTCTCTGTTGACTCAATGAGGATGTGGAGACCTGTCTGCCCCAACCACCTACAGGATGAAAACCCCATCAAAGGCAACATGTTTCAGGTGGAAGGAGGAAATTTCAGACTGCACTTCTATTGTTAAATAAATCTATTCCTCAAAAGGAACTTTGAAAAGTCAAGGGTCAAGAAGGAACTCACTATTACATAACTCCCATTCTAGAAAACTAAAACCTGGGCCAAGGTAGTGACATGTGAACAGAAGGAAAAGATCTATGACTAACTGACAGAAAATACCCAAAAAGCTAGCTCACAGGGGCCCAGGCTTTTGTCACAGTGACTGACATTTTGCCTACTTGGAAGGAAATTAATTAGAGGAGAATGAAGAGCATATGTTGTCAAGTGGGTGTAAATCAAACTAAGCAAACAAAGGAGTACAGGAAGAACTCGGGCTGACATCAAGGCTGAGAGAGAAGAAAAGGCTGGAAGCAGCAACAGCCACAGAGGCTTTTAGACAGACATATTTCCTTCAAATCTGCTTTTATTTCCACATGCTGATGAAAAGACGGGAGAAAGGCAGCAGCAACCAACGTACCCATGAAGGGAAATTTCTAGCATAATACTCACAAGCTAGTTGCAGTGTTCAGGATTACTTATCTGGTTCTCCCTGGTGCTGCTTGTGCAAACACGTACCACCTCGCCCAAGTGGAACACTGCATCATACATTTTAAGTCCTGTGAGTACCTATGCCTACAAAAGCAGTCTCGCCTTTGTACCAAGGAAAAGCACACAAGGCCTCGTTAAACCATTTTCAATTCAGCTTATTCTTCAGTTACTCCATAAAGCCCAAAGTGGTTTCTCTCATTGTTCTTTATGGCCTTCCCAGATCTTCTAGCCACAAACACATAATTTTTTTAAGCCACACATAAACAACCATGATTTACGTCAACTTTTCATTCAATGGAAAGCACATGAAAGAACTACTTTCCTTCTGTGTGTTACTTGCCTGCAAGGGCTGGAGCATGTCTCCAAATTCCTGGTGGTAAACCCAAGCAGTTGTCAAAGCTTGTTCCATATTTGGCATTTTAAGAACTTCCCATGAGGTTTTTTTCCATTACAGAATCATTCAGTCACCATTTGGCACCTCTCTGTACCAGATGACACATGAAAGAACTTTATGACCTCTGAAAAAGGCAGACCCTTAACCGGACTTGGTGTCAACCTCTTGTCAGAGTGCAAGATATCTATGGCAGTTGCCATACAAACCTGTATGACACCCAAGTGAATGGAGTTATAATTCAGCTTGCTATTCTTTAAGTAAATAATGATTAAGGGTCACCATCTCAGTGAAAGAAAACTCATGCCAAGATGGTTAAAAGCTGAATCAACAAAAACAGTCATATGAAACCCATTTAAAAAAAACTTTACTGCAGTATACAGAAATAAATAAAACACCACTCCTTCTGCTTTTTAAAATCAGGGTTGGTCTCAGGCAGGAACACACAGTACACTTGTCTCTCTGGCAGCATGCCCTGTACCAGAAGTAATTGAAATTCTCCAAAATCCCCTCCTCCCATCGAAGACCTGGCAAGGAACAAACACAATACTGATTGCTGTATCTGAGGACTGGCTGACAGACCTCCCTGCCCAGTGTAATTCAGACACCTGCAGCAGCCATTCTAAGATTAGCAGACCATCCCCCAGGGAGCGTGTTTTCCTGATCTCTCTTCTGACAGGGTGAGCACTCCACTCTAGGCCACTGGTGAAAACCACCTCAAATCAGTGTTATTCCAAGGAGTGCCCTAAAGCAGTCTCAGCTCAGATGGAGCACACCCTCACCTGATAACCCCCTACATCTCACACCTATAAAGGCACTGGGATCTTTAGCTGGCACTGCACTCACCACCTGCTGCCCCAGGCATACCTCCAGATTTCCCATAGCACTAATAAATGTCAAATATTGGCAATTTTTGCTCAGTAATTGTTGAAAGAATATGCTGCTTGCCACTATGCTTACATTTGTAGTATCTGCAACGTAGAGGCAGCATTTGAGACCTGTTAGGCAGACTTGCCCTGCTCCTTGGCATGTGTCCATAAGAATTACCATTTGGTGGATGAATGCTTATGTCCTTCAAAAACTGGAAAAGGCAACCAAGTACATTAATTAACCCCTGGTATTTCAAGCATTGCACTATAACACGGCCATTGTTTCAACATCCCTTGTCTCCCCCTTTCCGCAGAGCAAGTCTTTGACCTAAGACACTAAGACTGATTTGTGACACCATGCAACATAGACTGCATAGGGTTCTACAACTGGCATCACTGGCAAGGAATCCAGAAGCTGCATCTGAGGCCATCTGCTAGACCAAGTATCAGGTCCTCCTGATGTTTGTGTTTCAGCTCCAGCCACCCTCCCTATTCTCTAGGGTTTCACACTTGTTAAGAGAAGGGGCAACATGTCATAGCTGGAGACTGGAAATCCCCGATATACCTTAGCAGTCAACACTTAGATTTGGGTAAATTTACCACAGGGACTTTTCCTAGGAGACATGTCTCTCCTAAGGGTGAAGAAATTCACAGGTCCACTTGCTGCAGTCTGTATGGAAACACTGATTATTATACTATGATAAAACATGAGCAGGATGGGCTGGTCTCACTGTGAAGACTGTTGCAGGCTACTGTGAGAGAATCACAGATGGCACAGTAAATTAGAGTCTGTATTCATGCTTCCTATATTTTCCACAATCTATTCTTCCAGTGAGAAACATATTTTTCCAGGATAAATAAAATTTCTGAATCAGATTTTCAATCTGCATCACATGTAATGCCATGTGCAGCCTGTTACTTGGATAGTATTGACTTAGCCACACAACCAAGAAGCACATGCATCCTTCCATCATGCCTTGCAGTCGTGATAGTTGAAGGGGGGGAGACACTTGGCTGACAGGGTGGATGCTGGAGAAGCCGTCCCCCTGAGCATCACCTTGCAGCTGTCACTGCCAGAGATCTGGGGCAGCTAGGCATAGCTGGGCACAGACAGGGAATCATACTGAAGCTGTGACTGGCATTGAGTGTGTTTGTGTGGGCTGTTTTGGCCTTCTTGACCTTGAAGCAACATTACCTAGTGTGACAGTATCAGCAGAGGACAGCACGTGCTCCTATAGACAGGGACAGGAGCAAACTTACAGAGACTTAGGGGCAGCACAGATGTAATTATCAGATAATTACTAATTACAATAACCATCATTATACAGAGTGCCTAGAATCTCCACCTGGAGTTACAGAGATGCAAACCTTGTCCTTGCTAAGAGAAATAAGCTCCGTGAACTCTGCCTGACAGCAAATGGGCACCACAGCAGTTGGGAAAGCGTGGCCACCACACCATCACTCACAGGGTGAAGAATGAGCTCTGTAGCAGTCAGCCTAAAAATTTAATTATTTATTTAATAATGTTATTATTAGCACATTTCTAATTATTACTAAGAACACAATATGCATGCCAAAAAGATGGTCAGAGTTGATGACTTTCTCAATGATTCTCTTACTTCAGTCTTTATTACTTCCTGGTGTCATCCAGCATTAGAGTCAAAGGAAACTCAAAAAACCCTCAGAAATAAATATGGATGGCAAATAAAGGTCAGTGCACGTGGCTTTCAAATTCCAAAAGTGCACCAAAATGCAAGAATGTCTCATGATGAGTTAGGATGGGCCGTGAATTCAATGCCAGTCTGGGGAAAGAGGCAGTACTAAAAATAACACAGAGAATAATATTAAATGTTTCTAAAATTTGGTTGGGCAATTAGGGTCTGTTGCCACATATACCAAATATCTTCAAGTGACACAATGCAGGATTATGACAACAGAGTCCTCTTCTTGCTCAAAGTCGTTCATATTCTGTAAGTTTGCAGTATTTCTGGAAATTATCCATTCTTCCGCTCTTGTAGGCATCTCTAAGTACTTCACTTAAAAGCTACAAATTGATTTTCAGTGTTTGTATCTTCAAAGAAGGGAAATACAGTAGTTAAAAAACATACCATAAAAACGCTCAGTACTTCAGTCTGATAACACACATCTTTAAAAAGAATTAACAAAATGAAGATAATCCTGTACAATGTATGTCTGAGAAATAAAGTTTATTTTCCCAAGTAAAAACAATAGGAGAATTTTAGAATATTTTTACACAGTATCAAGCCATGTCCTCAGATTTTTGGACATTAGTGACTATTTCTCTGAATTTCATTAAATTGTAAATTCAATGGAAAAAATCATCTACCTTGTAAAAAGCTGCATTTATACAGACACATAACATTGTTGTAACAAAAATCCAACCTGAGTCTTGTTAACAGCATATACATGTATATAGCATTGCCTAATTTATAAAATTCGGCTGAAGAGTTGCCAGCTTTACAAGCAATAAATCATTATGATCAAATGAAAGCTATAACCAAAGCAGACTTACAGTAGGAATCTGCATAAAAACAATCTTATTAATTATTATATCAAAGGAACACAATACTGGAAAGCAAAGTTAGTTTTAAAGATATGTATTACAATTACAGCAAGTATGATTAACTAAGTAATAACTGTAACTTTGTATAAACACCAGGCATCACAGCTACCCAGAAACCTCACGAGAAACACAAAACAGAACTGGGCAAAAAGAACAATAGGTAACTTCACATCTGTTGTTTACAAGGCCTATGACAAGGAGGATGCAGAAAAAGACACTCAAGTTTTATTGGGTGGGGAAGTAGGATTGGTTACATTCTGGAAAATGAAAGAAACATTCTCTTTTATCCTTTCAAGGAAAGGATCAGCAAGAGTCTGATGTTGCCCAGAGAAATGTTTCCATTGCATCAACTGTGACATGGAAAGTGGTTTCTTTGAATTGGGCTTCCCATGGTTTTGTTCAAGCTGGCAGCTTCTAGATATGGGAGGCTTTTCTGAGGAAGTATCTGGAAGAAATGATGCAGTAGACTAATCAGAGAAAACCAAACCAGAAAATTTCACTCTGAATCAATAAGAGAGTTGGTGATAACAAACGAGGGAAAATAGAACAGCACATATAATTATTCTGTACCAACAAAACCCAAACATATATCCACAGTAAGAAAGGGAAGGCTATTTCTTGCCCAGTGATTGAGGTTATCAAAATTACCATATGCTAGCATAAAGACAAATCCTTTTACACACGAATGGGAAAGGAAATATCTTATCTGCCAATTTCCTTTCCTCTGTCTTCCTAATTCTGACATTTGGCCTGCTCTCATTCTTTAAGTAAATCTGAATCTAGATGTATCTTGCAGCAAAATTCATGCTAGGTTCAATTTCTTCCCAGAGGAATCACTCCAGCCCACTAAGAATAATTTGAGTAGCTGTTTCATTGACTCAGCACACTACATCTGTACAGTCTGTACATCCAGATTATGCCAAGTTGTTCAATATACACAATACCGTATATCACAGTAAGGAAAAGACTATTGCTGTGAGATTAATTCACTTTTAAGAGAGGATCCTAAGGCCCCAAATAGTATCAGGTCATTGCAGTGCATGTCACACACTGATGGATTTATGATTCATCTGATGCTGGGATAAATGAAGAAATAATTTTGTATGGAAAAAAATTGCATCATTACATTTGTCATCAAATATTTTCATAGCAGTATTATGTGATCATTAGGAAAGACCAGTGATATAAGCAGCATGATTCAGATTATTCCTGGTATTTTTAAATTTCTGAGAGCCCATAGACTCATAAACACAAAGCTTTCCTTTTGACTGACATATGATGTTTGAAGTAGGTTTGAAATATATTTTTTTACTGTCCAGAAGAAAATTTAGAAGAGATGCATTTACAGATTCTGCCTTCCTAACTCCTAAACTACACTATGATCAGGTAAAATAACAGGCTTATAGCTTTGTAGCTAATGCAAAGGCCAGCAGAATAGCAAGCAACCCATCTGCATGATCCATACACAGGAAATTTCCTCCTTTCAAGACTCCCGTTTTCTACAGATGACTCTAGAGCGAATGGACAACAGGAGTAGCTGTGAGACCTGTATGATATTGTTTGGCTCCTCTTTAATTTATCTTTTGAATCATACTTGCTAGAAAAAAAGGAGAGAAGTCATTGAAAATTCTTGGCTTTTCTGTGCAGCAGAATCTTTCCCCAGTAATCTGAATCTGGTTATTTGATGCAGTAATTTGAGAGTTTCTGTTCTTAGCAAAGGCAAAGAGACCAGCCAGTGGTTGCTGCATTCTGGGGTGATCAAACAGCCCATGACTCAGAACATTTTGATTAGGGAGACAATGAGCCAGCTTGTCCTCTGCTCTTTAGGAAGTCAAACCTTCCCCCCACTCTATCATTACCACCACTTAAGTCTAATAATGACCTTCAGGCTTTTCCTGGATTTACTATCAAAAGGTTTTGTCCACTGGGACCAGGAACTACTCTTGAAAAAGTCACAGAAGCCAAGAGGCCCCGACAATGTTGTGATTGAATGGATGAAACCAAAGTGTGTTCAAAACATAAGATAAGAAGTCAAGATGTTAAGACAATTGCAAGCTGCTAAAAAAAATTTCAAGCACCAGTGTTCATGACAGTAGCAATACGAAATTACTCTGGATTTCTGCAATCCAGGAGCCACACCTGCCTCACTGCATACCACTGAGAAAATGTGGCTAACATTTAACACAAAAGGTGCCCATCCCTCACAGATCCTGTAATAGTACCTAAGTGGAGTATGGTAAACTTAGAAAATCACTTATGCAGACACAGAAGGTCTAATTTCTCAAACATTAAAGAATGATACAAAGATAATTTAATCAGCAAATGAAGCAAAAATAAAGGAGATAATAAAATTCTTATGGCTACAGAATCCTTGTGCTATCACTAGGCAAGTCCTCCCCATTTTGGGTAGAATGAGATGAGAAAGAAGTACAAGTCTAACCTGTTACCTGGGAACATGCAAACCATCAAGCAAAAAAGTACTGGGTTTGCATTGCTTCTTTTCCTGCTCCTGTCTATTGAGAACACACGCTCCTGTACCCATTTCTTGAGTTCTTTTTATTGAGGTTTATGTGCACATTTAGAAGACTTCAGTATTGGTACCACACTATCACTCCTGTAAATAGTGTACATGGATATTTCATGCCTCAAAAGAGAAACATACCAAGGCAATAGACACCCTTTCCTCTAAGAAACTCGATGAGCTATAAAAACTAAAATGGATAAGATGCAAACATAACTTATGATCTTTTCTTTAAATCCTGTTTCCAACTTAAACCTGTACATAGCAAGGTATGAAAACAACTTTGATATGCCAAAAGAACAGGAGACAGGTTCCTACAGAAAGGACAGATGTGAATATTTGCTACTTGAATGATAAATGAACTGGTTGTTACTGCAAGGAATTAATCTTCCTCCTCCTCCTTTCATGAAGGACTCCTATGGATTAGATAAATCAGCCAGTATGTGCAAGATTCCATAATGAACCTCATTATTTCAATCCTCTTTTACTGAGCGTCAAAGTTTTCTCCAGAGATAGACTATATATTAAGAATGGATTCCTCAGCAGTGGCCAAAGATAATGAAAAACAAACTCACTTTGATGGTCAATCTTTCCCATGCAATCGCACTCAAGCAAGTCATGAGTAACACAGCTGGAATCTTCATGTAGAGTAAAGAGATTTTTAAGCTCCTCAATAGAAAAATGTGTGTGTTCAGATGTCTTGGAAAGGTCTACAACTGCCCCAGAAAGGTCTTGTTTGCTGATCTGTCTTTGATAAATCTTTTCTTCTATTGAGCCTGTATTGAAAAGAAGACCAGATAAATTGGGATATTTTTGACCAGTATTTACAAAGAAATCAAATCCATTTCTTGATAACAATATACATAGGAAATGCTAAATCACTATTTTCAGTTATTTAAGAAAACCAAAACAAAAGCAAGTGAATCAGTTTGATGCCTTCACCTTAAATGAACTCAGATCAAATATATATATTTTTAAAGAATAAATAATGTACATTTTTGAAGAACAAATTATTTCCAAAAGACATTGCCTCTCTTTCTTTTATAGACAAAATGTCAGTATCTGTCTCACTCTGAGTAAGTTGAGCACCATCTCTGACCTGTGGTTAGCAGCCTGTAGATATGGACAGTATGTTTCTGACCATCTCTCCACACTCTAGCCATTGCCTGAGGAAAGCAAGAAGATGAAGAGCATTAACAGTCTGCTATACAAGGATACTTTATTAAAGCTTGTAGCCTTCACTAATCAAATTACCAGTTCTGCTCACTTGCTCAATGAGATGTTGTCTGGATAACGCATTTTGCAATAACTCTCTATGACTGTTTGTGTAAATTGTCTGGTATTAATTGTAAACAAAGTATAATTTACTTTCTGCCATTTACGTTTCTCTCCCTGTACACTGAAGCAGAAAAGTAGGTGTTTCAATTATTTCTTGGAAGAAATCCCCCCTTCATATTTGTTTTCCAAGCATTAACAACTATTTAATATTTCAGGAATAGTGATCACTCTCCCCCATCTCCAAAATTGTTTTTTTGCCATAATACATCTTTAAAAGTGACTTTTACATTTCTATTGAAATTATAAAAATGATTGTTTGCTTGTCCTTTATTTCTTAAACAAACAAAATGTAAAACTGAGTACCACTATATGATCTCTTTTTTTCAAAAATGTATGGCTTACACCTACATCCTCAAACACACACAACAGGGTTTGCCGTCTCTGGCAACCTGAAGCAATTTTGTCTGACTTAGCAGACTTTTTCAAGCAACAAGACAAGTGACCACATGAGGGTACTAATTCACCCTGGGAAGAGGAGCAAGGTTCAAGAATCAGGGCTTATTTCAGGTATTAAGGACACATCATCACTCTACAATAGAAAGTTTCTTACTGAGTGCATAAAAAGATTTTCTTAATTGTTATTTTTAAGGACTATTTTAACTGAGGACTCTTATGCCAACTAAATAATCCCTTGAGGCCAACAGTGCCTTTATAAGAATAGCACAGCATTGGCTTTCTTTTCTTTCTTTTGGTATCACTGCAATGTGATTTTCTCATTCTTGCAATTCTGATCAGAGTCTCTCCCTTTTTCTCGGGGATTGCAAATCAACAGCAACATTTGCTATGCAATCTAATCCCATTTTCCTTTTCTTTTTAGAAACACAGCAACTCTCCAGATAAAAAGACATCAAGAGAAAAAGAAGATATGTGACTCACTCCTCCGAAGAAACTAGAATTTAATCTTTTAATTTTTTACTGCAAGAAGGTTTCTACTGATCCCAATGTATATAATATGACAGAGAAATATTTCTTCTTTTCTTCTCAGAAAGAGTTTTCCCTCATTGTTGTACTTGTCCAGATACAATGTGGTAATTGGCAGCAGTAAGACATGTAAACCCAGGCAATTCAAAATCAGTTAAGAATTCATTTTGATGGCTGTCCCAACCCACACGCACACAGTTTGTTACCAGACCTGAATATCTGTAGCTGGATTCCAGTCAATATCATACAGGATCAAATGAGATGCTCCAACCAGGTTCAGTCCCACTCCACCAGCCTTTGAACTCAGCAAAAAGATAAAAGCCGGGCTGAATTTACTATTGAAAGTATCAACAATATGTTGTCTCTGGGAGACAGGAGTATGTCCATCAAGTCTGGTATAGGAGTATCCATAATGTTTGCATACGTCTTGTAACACGTTTAATGTCTGAGTGTAATTGGATACCAACACAACTCTGTCAAAGAGTAAAACAAAGTCATCGTCCTAGACCTTGGTAAAATTAAAGTTCAATAACAAATTACTGAAGACATCTAAGAAAATAAAATTAAGAGTGAAAAATTACACATCAACCCAGGATTACTTTTACTTTCTATGAAATAAAATCATTTCCAATTAATTAGAAGTACATACCAGATCTAGATGCCTTATACCTAGTGTCAAGCATTCAAATGTTAAATAATTACTGTCTCCTTTTGCAATAGAATTTGGCATAATGCACAGATTGCAGGCAGTCAGAACCAACCACAAAGATAGATTTTTTTAAAATCTCTGTTTATACAAAATAACTGTTGTTAAGACAGCATTTGCAGAGGATGTTGTAGGAGCTAATAAATAATACATATATAACTCTACTTACTGAAAAAGCTACTATGAATTTCTACAGAAAACCTCAGAAAATTCTAACAAAAATCATAATGCAAGTCGAGTAGGAAAGCAGAGATTCTTTCCTACATTTTATGGCTGAAAAGAACAGGGATGAAGACCAGTGAAAGACAGACACTGATAGACACTTTTTTTAGAAAGCAAAATCAGTCTGATTCCTTACAGTGATGATCCAAGCTATGTTGGCCTATTTTTTCTGAAAATTTGACTAATTAGGTTCCAAAGGTCTGAAAATCTAGCACTCCTATCCTCCCAAATATTAAGGATGATTCTACTAAGTAGAGAAATATCTTTTGAATTTAAGCCGTAAGTAAAAGAACAGGGCATTTTCTGCCATATCTCATTTGGAGGTCTTATGTGATCTAAACTAAATGTAATATATTTCTTCTTTTTTTTGAAAATAATGATACATTTCATTATTTTTTAAAAAAATAATTTTGATTAAAAACAAGTTCTGAAGAACTAGACAAATAATTTCAAGGGAAAATGAAAATATTAATGTTTTAGAAGTGTTTTAGAATATTTTTATTATTACGCTTTACAACTGAACTACTCCATGACTTGTTTGTAATGACTTTGCAAGACTTATTTTTTGTCAATCAACACAACATTTACAGCTTTGTCTGCACTCAGAAATAGAATATAAACTTCAAATTAGGACTGGAATTGAGTCTGTATATTGCAAAAACTATTTAGTACCAATGAAAGCAGAGAAACCAAAGAAAAATAAATATGAGCTGCACTGAATTAATGCAACAAAACTTAGAGGCATAAAGTAATGCCTCAACCCAGCAGCTCCTAAAGTACTGCTACAGAGAAATATGGGTTTACTGACACCCCTGGTTTCGCTGACCTGCACGAAGTAAGGCCAGTACATTTAGATATACAGCTGTCATTGGTTTCAATGGATGCTAAGTATATAAACTCCAGCAACAGGCTCAACTTTCTGATTTGTAAAAAGAAAGTATCTTCATATTCCATTACATCAGTGTCAAGCGATCTGCTGTTACTTCCCACTACTGAATTACAGTGTGTCCTATTTAAACATCCGTTGAAACAAATTTGAAAGTTAAATACTTTTGGAATAGTTGGTCTTCAAGGCATGAGTCCATAAAAAATCATCCTGGGACACCAGGTCATGTGAGATTCCCACAAATCAGGAATTGCACAGAAATTAATCATGTGCATCCTATTACCCCTCGACAAACAGAAGTTTTCTTACTTGTCAGTGGCATTTACCACAGGGGAAATAAACAGTTGCTGGGCAAGTTTGTCTGTTGAGAATGGTTGCCCTGAACTTTAGAAAAGGCAGCAAGCAGTGAGCAGTTAAGTGTGATTAAAGAGGAAAAAAACTTAGAATCTAGTAATGAAAATATTTCAGTGGAATTTAATAGATTAACACATTTTTCATAAGGATACAAAGTATTGGAAAGCCTCTGCAAGTACAGGATGCAGCAAAAGGGCTGTAGCAAAACACCTCACTTGCTTTATGGTGTAAAAAATACACATACCACTATCTGGAAAAAAATATGAAGAGCATCTTTAAAAATTATGTCAGTTGCAAATTCTAGTTTCACAATATAACAAGAAAGCCAGGACTACAATGCTTAAATTAATTTGGCACCCCTGCAAACAGCTGCAATACCTTTATTTTGAATGTTACATTCCCATGCATTTGAAAACCAAATCAATATGCAGAAGGTCACTCCCATTACCTCCCTTCTACCTTTCTTTCACACTTGCCTTTCAGAAGAGTTAAACTCATGGATTGCTGCTAACAACTTCACCAGCACCTGCAATTTTCCTGAATCAGTTTCAGAGAAAGTGTCTGAAGTATAATCTTGTGGGAAGACATCTATTACATTTTCATAGAGGCTGGACTCATCATATTCCTCAGACATGGGATCACAGCCTTTTTCCTATTGAAAATAAAAGGATTAAAATTCCATTTACACTCTAAAATATTTTTTTTAAGACTGCTATATTTTTATCACAAAGACAAGAGGCATAAAAAGCTGCCACAAAGCAATGTATTATGTGAGCATGGGCATGACAACCTCCCAACACAGGATTGAAAGCAAAGTTTTAAAATACTTACAGTGTTTATTTTAGTTCACACTCTCTAACTGTTTGCAGCTAAGTAGAAAGTTGAAATACTTAAAACTGAAAACTCTACAACTTCTCTACTTAAACAAACACACAAACGTATTTCCACAGTAAAGATATGTCTAAACCTTGGGAGTGATGAGGAAATCAATACACTATTTATTCTTTCTAAATCCCATAATATTTTATTATGAAACTTCCCAATCATTGACTATGTTTGGAAAAATATTGTCATTAAGATTAAGTTATACTACTGGAAATGAAGAAAAGCTAGCAAGCAAAACTAATAAAACTGCAGAAATACAAGTAATATTTTGCTGTACTTAGAAAATCAATGTTTCACTGGGAGGAAAAAGCCAGACCACTCGAATGCCAAAACCACAAGGCAATAAATGACTTGCACATACAGTCCTTTCCATCCCTATATTTAATAAAGGCTTGTGTTTTTGCATATGAAAAGTTTCTAATGCTTATACTATGAAGCAAAGGCAATGAACTTTACCTGGCAGCATTGAAAGTTACATGGATACTGCACTGTGGATATTCCAGCAAAGTCATGAAGTATGTCTTTTAAGAAAGATTTACATTTCTACCCACCTTACTTGGACTTCAACTAGTGGCCATAGAAGTTACTATTACCAAGTTCTAACTATCATACTATTTGCCTATAGGAATTAGAACATTTCTTTATGTACAATCCCAGGAGAAGAGGTAATGGAGACATCTAATACCACTGACGTCTTGAGCCTGCAGCTCCCAGTGTCATTAAGTTTGAAAAAGTAAAATTATCACATGTGGACAGGGAGGTTTCAGGGAAACCAGCAGACAAAGTACATACTAGTAATCTAGTTTAAGAATCTCTAGTTAACAGTGCACTTTGTAAAATTCGTATTTATATGTATTTTTACAAATATTCAGAGACAAGGTTAAGATGGAAAATACATTAAGAAAGAGAAAATGACATAAGGTAATAGGAAACTGGTGAGAAACCTTTCCTGAGTACATTTGGATTTCCTAACACTTGAGCTTTTGAAAGCAGACTTCCTAGAGCAAGTTGTATGTGAGAGTATGGAAATGACCTTAAGCAACATGCACATTGATAACACAGCTTTAGTGACCTGTGTCTGCTGAAGTCACTAACTGCAAGCACACACCCCCATGCAAACAGATACCTTTATAGCTTTAAACAGAAGACATGGATGATTGCAAAGTTTTTTCAAAGCTCCTATACATATTAGGTGTGGACTATTTTCCAGCCTGCCTTGTAGACAGGACGTAATAACACGAGAACTAAGCAGTTTTCGATACAATTCAAGTTGCAGCGCTGTTGGTCGGCAGAAAATTACGCTCTCCTTTTTGGGGGGCAGAAATTTGTTTATAACCTCCTGTGTTCTTCTTAGAATAAAGAGTCCAGTGAGGCGTGTGAGTTCTGCTGCTCTTTTTTCTCCTAATTCCTTTTCCTCCTAAAAGAACAAAGCATAATAATCTTGCATTTCATCAGAACAATGTCCTGTATGATTTTAATTAGGTATTTAAAAAGCCTTTTACAAGTATGATACCACTTTCTGACATTGGACAGCAATGACCAATACTTCCCCAATTAGTACCACTGCATTAGTTCTATGTCTGGTTTCTAAAGTCTTAAACAAAGGAAAATAATGTCCCAGATGACATCCAAGGCTTGAATTATATTCTAGAATTTCTTGAGATGCAGTGAAAGCATGCAGACCTTGTTGTACTGTGGAGAAGCTAACAATGAATAAAGAAACATCACACGGCAAGGTCCATGGCCTTTTGGGGAATGCAGGTGTTGGAAGCACAGTTGTTGCCTGATAATAAACAGGCAGCTGAAATGAGGTGATTTTAACATGTGTGTTCTCCTTCTGCTCCCTTTGGAAAACAAGTGACTTTATGTCAAATAGGAAGGTGAAAAGCTTCAGCTACTATTAGTAGTCACAAGCTCCACTTTACTCCATAGAATGCAAATTTCACTTTACTAGGAATTTTCTTCTATAACTGAATTTTTTAACCAAATACCTCTGTTGCTGAAGGTTCTCTAGATCTGACAATTGGTTCCTCATATATCTTTCTATATGTGGATAAAGACCCAAGTATTCCTGGATTCACAAACTCTATTAATGCATAAAATTCTTGCAAGTCATTTTGGATTGGAGTACCTTCAAGGGAAAAAAAAACATTCTGCAATTGGTTACGTTTTTCTTTAAACTGATGGAAATACATTGAATGCAGGGTTTAATATTGGGAACATATTTTGGAAACAGATGTGTATCACATTTCAATGTGAATATACTCAGAGTCCTGAACTGACCTAAAACTTTACCATGAATAACAAGATACTGTACTCCTAACTAAACATACTGCAGATATAATTGTTCTGACAAAAGAATTTAA
Source organism: Cyanoderma ruficeps (assembly GCA_008694505.1). Classification (NCBI taxonomy): domain Eukaryota; kingdom Metazoa; phylum Chordata; class Aves; order Passeriformes; family Timaliidae; genus Cyanoderma; species Cyanoderma ruficeps. The sequence goes on from VZDJ01000346.1 coordinate 6,833,517, forward strand.
AAAGTCAAGTTCTAAATCAATTTTATTAAATAACTACAAATGAAAACATTGACTGTATGCAGAGTCCCAATTCCCTTACAGAAGATCCAAGGCCCCCTGAAGACTGAGAAATTTTGCCTTTATGTAAAAAAAATTGGAAATAACCTGTTTTTACAAGACCTGAAATTACTTCATTTAATACCTATTGCCAAAATTCCAACTGATTTCATGCCATAGTAAGAATATCTTTTTCTTTTACCCCAACCTAGCACTTTCAACACAAAAAAATACTAGAAGTAACTGTAGATACTAACCAGTAAGGATAATTCTCCTCTCACAAGACAGACTAGTAAGGGCTGTAGTTGTCTTAATAGTGCTATTCTTCAGACGATGTCCTTCATCACAGATCAGGAGGTTAAATTCTACAGCCTGAATTTGATCCAAAGATCGCAATAGCATCTCGTAACTGATTATCATAACTGAATAAAGTGGAGAACCGATGAATTCTTCTACTTTGTGGTCCTGCAGGCATGAAGAAAAATATGCCATGCAACTATTTCATTAGAGATCACATCCTCAAAAATCATCACATTCCTTAAAAACACAGTAACTACAGAAATTTCTTCTCACACGACACAAGATATTTACTATCTCCTTCATGACTTCGGACTATTGATTCTTTCCTAATTTGCAAAAGAGATCTGATACAGCAATTTAGAATTTTACCACCTCATTAAAAGAAAATATATTATTCTTTTAAGCCTTAAAATCCTCTGAGACACATTACTATGAAGGTGAAAAGCACAGAGTTTCTGTAATAGCTTCTCACTGCTGGCACGTGGGTAAGCTTCAAATGAATAATTAAAGCCAAGATAATGAAGGGCCACAGGTAGCTTCTTGTACACTCACTTTGGATCTCAGCCTGGTAATGTCCAGTAGGAAGCTACCACATTCTACCAGAATTCCCTCTGTAGTTTTTAATTGAATTTTATATTATTGAATATATATTATATTGATAATATTTAACCTATTGAATTGGTTCGAGGTATCAGATTGTAGAAGAGCAAAGTTCAGCTTGCTCAGAGCTCAGGTGGGAAGGATTCTGCAGGGTGCTTTTATGGAGGCCAAAGGAACTCCCAAGTGCTGGGAGTTTTTCAAGGATGCTCTTCTGGAAGCATGAAAATAGTTCATCCCCTTTAAAGATAAGGGAAAGAGGTGGAGCAGAAGACCCCTTGGCTTAACTGCAAGCTTCTAAGTCAAAATCAAAAGCAAAGTGTACCAGTGATGGAAACATGGATAAATACCTGGTGAGATCTACAAGGGCATTGCCAGGGCCTGCAGAGATGCAGGCAGAAAAGCAAAACTCAGCTAGAAATTAATTTAGCCAGAGATGTTGAAAACTGCAAGAAACAGTTCTTCAGGTATGTAAAAAACAAGCAGAAACAGAAGGAAAACATTGGCCCACCAATAAACAGGAGAGGTGAATTAGTCACAGCATCTTCTTCACCCGTGTTGTCACCAGCACTGCTGGGTCCCCAGGCCCAGGAAATAAAATCCAGGCTGCTGTAAATACAGACCCACCAGTGTCAGTGAGGGTGAGCCATTACAGGAGCTTGACCCCTATGGATCAATGGGCCCTGGCATTGCCCAGGGCTATTAAGAGAGCTGACTGACATCATTGCAAGGCCACTCTGCATAACTTTTGGAGAGGTCACAGGAGAGCAGGGGATATCCTAGAGGACTGGAAGGATAACATCATCCCCATCTACAAGTAGGGTTTAAAGGAGGAACTTTGAAGTTATGGAACAAAACTTCATGGGAGTTATCATACGTCAGATGAAGCATGGGATTGGGAAAAGCCAACATAAACACACCAAGGACAAACTGAGCTTGACAAACCTGCTCATCCCCTGTGACAAAGTAAGCTGCTAGGTTGATGTGGGGTGGGTGGTGGACATTGTCTCCTGGATTTCTCCACGGCTTTCAGTATGGCTTCCTACAGCCTCCCTCTGGAGAAACAGAAGGGCTGTGGTGTGGATGAGTGGTGGTGGTGGGGACTGGCTGAGAGGCAGCACCCAGAGGGTGCTGGTAAATGGCTCCTTTCCAAATGGGCAGCGTGGCACGAGTGGGACCCCAGGGATCGATGTTGGGCCCAGCACGGTTTAATATCCTCAGAAAGTGATCGGGAAGATGGGAGCAAGTGTACCACAATAGAGTTTCCCAATAATACTAAATTGAGTGGGAAAGTGAACACTTTGGAAGAGAGGGGCACCCTGCATGAAGATTTGGATAGGCTGGAGAGTGGCTACCAAGAATCTGATGAAGTCCAGCAAGGGCAAGCCTAAGGTCTTGCACGTGGGAAGACATAACCCAGGTGTGCAGCATGGGCTGGGATCTACCCAGGTGTGGAGCATCTCTGTGGGAAGAGATCTGAGGGTCCAGGTGGACAATCAGATCAATATGAGCAAACAGTGCTGTGCTGGCGAAGAAAGCCAACGGGATGCAGGGTTGTATCCAAAGGGCATCACCAGCAGAGATTTAGAAGTCATTATCCCACTCTTCTCTGTGCTCTTCAGGCCACACTGGAATTCTGTGTTCAGTTTTGGTTCCTGCTGTGCAGAAAAGATGTGGACAGGCTGGAGAAGGTCCAGAGAAGAGCCACAACAATGATGAAATGACTGGGAAGCCTGTGACAGGGGGAAAGGCCGAGAGAACTGGGTTTGTTCAGCTTTGAGAAAAGAAGGCTTAGGGGAGACCTCCTCACTAGGTTCCACTATTTAAAATGAAGATGGAGACTCCCTTTTTACAAGAAGTCATATGGAAAACACTAAGGGGTAATGGGTACAAGGCTACTCCTGAGGAAGTTCCAATTGCACATGAGGAAAATGTTTCACAATGAGAACCACCAGCCATCAAAATAATCTCCCCAGGGGAGTGGTGGAGATTTGGCTGGACACTATGCTAGGCCATCTTGTCTAGATGGTGCTTTTGCCAAGAAAGGTTGGACCACATGACTCTTGAGGTCCCTTTCAATGGGGTATTTAATGATTATTCCGTAATTAACTTTGTTACTAGCCTTTACCATGATGGGTTGGCCAACAGGTAAGGTCACCCCGGGACTCAGAAAATAAGAGTCCATAACTAGCCGCAGAAAACATGTCTGTCTACTGGTAGATTTTTAATCCCTGTATTACCAGTCAGAAAATGACTACAACCATCTCCTCTCTTATATACCCCTCAAGCCCTTTTCCTTCAAAAGACACCAAGAATTTTCATGTCTATTGAAGGAAACGTACACACTAAATATTCACTGTAATGGGACAGAGAGCTTCCTCCAAAAAAAGTTTCCTAGAAACAGCTACATTTCTGTACAGAGCTGTAAATGTACTAGGATTGTTTACCTGTCTTGCAATTATGCATAAAACTGGAAAAATCTACTGGGCATGTCCTTTACCTTTCCACTTGGCTCCAGATGCTAATTTCCTGAATGCTTCTTCCCATGTCCTAACAGTGTTCACTAACTAAGCAGACTATGGGTGCAGCTGACAAGCTGAAGAACCTCTTTAATTGTGAAAGCAAATCAGTCTAGAGCTTTAGGAGGTATTTTTATTTCCAAACAAGATCAGTTAGCAAACACAGACAACTAAGTCTCAAGCCAGATGGTGTAATACATTGTAAAAGCAGCACCACTTAATTATCACACCCTTTAGAGCTTCCTAGCAGGTGATTCAGATGAATCTATGGGATGAATCCAGCACATTAATCTCACAAAGTACCATGCAGCAGATCAGTCCCCCACATGCTGCTCATAATGAGGCCCAGCACATTGGAGGAAGCAAGAAATATAAGGAGCAGGCACCATTTCTCCAGGTGTTTGGGACTGGACTTGAGTTTTCCTGTTGTTTCCAGGACTGTAGTAAACTGCCTGTTTTCTTGTTGTATTTTTACAGCCATTTTCGAAACAGGAGCAGCAAATTTCCCAACACAGGACCAGAGACACAGAGGAGCCTGTAGGGAAGGCCTGGTGTTGTCCCAGCCCAGTATACAGGCTCCACATTGCAGCCTTGAAGACAGAGACAATGCCTCTCTGAACCTCTCCTGGCATGGTCAAGCATCAGAAGATGCCCAGGGTTCAGAAACCATTTTATTTTCCTACACTTTCAGGCTGTGAGCTGAGATGGGAAAAGTGTAGATGCACTGGGAAACAGCCACCAATATCCCTCCTCTGGAAAAATATCAAGTGTGCAGGATAGTTTGAACTCCTTAAAAAAACAAAAGAGAGTTGCATACAAGCCTCCTGCAGTCAAATACAATATATTTCCTACTGTATGTAACAACAGCAGTGGATGATGGATGAAAAATTAAAATAAATTTACAAGCTAATTTCAAGTAATTAATTCACAGTCTTAACTGGCTGCGAGATACATCTATATTATAGCCTCCATTTCAACAATTACCCAAAGTGACTTGACAGGTTTAAGTGAGTTGCCTGGAGCCACATATGGAACAGTTGTCAATCAGTATCAGAGGTCCATAATGTCCCAGACTTCCTCTTTGAACAGAGCTTTCTTTGTGCTAGTTCAAATCCAATGTAGCTGGTACAGTGTAAATTCAAAAACGCTGAATCATAAAGCAATGTAGACCTGTAAGTAATTATTTTTCCAGATATTTTGACTTAAAAACCAAATCAAAGCAACTCCAGTAAGATGCGATACTCTGGAGACACATAAAGGAATTACTCTCTCAAATGCATCACAAATGCTTGTAATAGGAATTAACGAGACCTAAAAACAAGACCTAAAAAAGGAGCCATTTGTGGGGATGCCTTCATTTAAAAAGCAATGTTCTCTACATGGCATTTGCATTTCAACACAATTAATTTGTAATGACAATTTAAAAGCAGTAATATCTTGGTGTTTTAAAAAGTCTGTTACTGAAGGCTGAAGGGTTAGGATCAGTTTGTGGTGTTTCAGTGTGAAAGTGAGGAAAACATTTTAAAAAGTCAGTTCTTTGAATGCATTCCTTATAGACAAGAAGAGAAAGAAAATGCTTAAGACAAGCTCTTCCTTTTAAGTTATACTGGTGAAATAACAGTATGGTAATTGCTGTTTTTCCAGAGAAGGTAGACAGTAAATTATGTTGAAATACCTCATTATATCCCAGGCAAGTCATATTGTGTCCTCCTTTTGCATGACAGCGTATTCTGCGGTATTTGGGAACACAGTCGTTAAAGCTGCTGAGCGTCCCCAATCAAACAGGTCCAATGAGATGAGTAAGAGTTTTAAAGTTATTTAAATTTAAAGAAAATGAAAGCTAGTGTCATTTTGGGGCATAGTAGCTGTCACGAAATTCAGGCTCTCTCCTCCCAACATTATTCATAAAAACTGCAAGAAAACATTTAATTATCTCTAACTAGCCTTTTAGGTTAAAATGTTGCCATATTATATTATGAATATAACTTGTATCCATTTCTTTTAGGAAATATCATATCTCCCATCCTAACCTGTATTATATTACACTTCTGACAAGTCAGTTTGCTTCATTTCCATAACCTGAAACAAGTTACTAAGAAAAGCAAATGATGCAAAATGCACCTATTACACATGTATTGTCTTCAGTGGAAGATCGAGAGTTAAGTTTCGAGAGTTTGGCAATAATGAGTCGAATTTAAAGAAATAATTATTGTTACAAAATTTTGTATAGTCTACAAAGAAGTAAACTTCTGTTGAAAACTTCTGTTTCATTTGAAATATTCGTTCTTCCAATAAGGACAATGCAAGAAACTAAAGGCAAATCTGGTTGATGTAAGAATTAGATAGCCTTTAGAATGAAGCAGTATTTGTTTCATCGGTCTACCTGTATGGAATCATTAGATTCAAAAATAGTTTAGGAGTCTAAATATCTTTATCTTTGTTGCAAGCATCAATGGAGGTACTACAAGCTCTCCACTTCCCTGGAACTTGTGAATATTAATACCAGCGGGAACAGCTTCACTATAGGAGAGGACAGGGATCAGCATCATCCTGCTTCTTAATAAGATTTGTACTTGTCTGCATTCTTCTAGAGACAAGAGATAGTCTCATTACCTAACACTGAGACTCTGGGCTTGGTAACTCACGAGACTTTAAATCATCCCGACAGAGATCTAACTCTTGACAGTGACAGTAAAGGGAATAACCTTCTGAAGTATCTGAAGTACCCCAAAATAGGCAGCCAAATAAATCAGAAGTTTTCAGTACAGAACAAAAGCAACTACCACAGAAACAGAGTACAAGGTAAATGCTTTGGTATGTAAAGCAGGGAAGGTGTGAACTTTGATACATAACAGGAAACTCCTTAAACTGAAGAGGCATAGGGAGGAGCATGTCACCTTTTAGAACTTCACAAGTGAAACCAGAGAAAAGGTAAGAACAGACTTCTATGTTACATGTGAGCTTGGGCTATGACCTAGTGACTGACAGCAAAATACCCATATGGACAATAATCAGAAGAAGAAATAAAGTACTACAAATAAATATTAACAGAGAATTACTAGGCTTGGTCTCCAGTTAAAAAAAAAAAAAGGAAGAGGAAAAAAACCCGTAATTCCTATAATCTGAGCCAGCAATGACCTCATCCCCTTTTGGAAATAAATCTTACCTGATCAACTGTAAAGACTTTGATCCTTTCACTTCCCAACCATTTCTGAAATTCTTTTTTCCAGTTTTTCACCAGACTCCCAGGGGTGACTACTAGTGCTCGCTTTAGTACAGGTTTGCATCCGTAGGGCCCTTGACGCAGCAGAGTCCAGACAAGGGCAATGCATTGCAGGGTTTTTCCTAAGCCCATCTCATCAGCAAGAATAGCTCCAAATCTGCCACTAACTCTGTAAGATGTAATGAGGTGCTGGTAACATTTTAAAAGACATATTTATAACTACTCACACCTGCTTTAGGGATTTGCTTCTGTGCTTGTTTTCTGAAGTATAAGCAACCTATTTATGTCTACTGTAGGTTTTTATTCAGTTGTACTAGAAGATCTTACAATGAAAATTCTCATTTTCTACAGTAACTCATTAGTCCTCTAAAACTAAAGTTTAAATCTGCTTTTAGAACTAGAAGTATTATCCAACACCTTAAGGAATCTATGACTTGAGAAAACAGCTTTGAAAACAATGCTGTATTTTTTTTAAACAGGTTGAAATAACATCTTTTTTATTCTAAATGCCTGAATTATAAATTACATGAATAATTTTGAATTCTATGAAATATAAATCCCAGAAAACAGTTCTTCAGCATGGCCTTGATTATACCTGTGTTCACAAAAATTGGTATGTAGAAATGACAGGCCTTTGGGTGCACTAGCTTCTCATGACATCTGGCAAAATCATGGCAAGTGTGATGCTACATTAAGGTCAGAAAAAACTTGTGCAGCCTCTTTTGGGAGAAAATTACTAGTATTAATTAACTGAACAATTGCTCAAAACTTCCCAAGATGTCACATTTCCAAACATGGGCATGAAAATATAAGCATTAAAAGCCAAAAGAGTAATTATTACCTTACCTCATTCCCATTACACATTCATATAGAAACATAATTCCTTCTTTCTGATGTGGGCGGAGATTACTTGCAATGTAAGGATCTACAACCACATCCATCACAGGCAAACCAGCCTTATTGAACATCCATTGATGACTTGCATTTGGTCGTGGCATAACTAGAGAATCTTGAAGTTCAGAGCATAATCAAGTATTACACAACAGCATTACTTTTAGTCTGTTAGCAAAACCTGTTAAAGTCAATTACTGTTAAAAATACTATTTCATATACTGACCATTCTCAGACTGAAAAGGCATTTGTAAGTACCTAGATTGCCTTCTATATAAAAACATTCCTTTAAAGAAGTTTTCCAAATAGTTTCTGGTTTTTTTCTCAAAGGTAAAGGTGATAAACTGAGAGCTATGAGGGTTTTTTTTCTGATGAGGTGAAACCACGTACCTAATAAAAGTTGCTTGATGACTTTGAATTCATAGAGTTAAATCAGAAGTTCCAAAATACTTCTGAATTGAAAGTCTAAGAAAAAAACCATAAACAATGACCTACATAAAATCTAAATACTACATTTCAAGGGGATATTCTTGCAGTATGCCAGAAAGACTTCTCTGCCCAAGAAACAGAGATAAAAGCCACTGATTTGCTAAAGAAAAATAAGGAAGGATTGAGTGTGAGCTGACAAAGACTGCCACAGTGCATGAATAAAAGAAGTTGACAGGTTTGAAGACAAAGAGAGGCAAAGAGAGAATGAAGTATTGAGCAACATTTGAAAAACAGTTTTGCTTGCCATAATCTGTTTACAAACATTATAATTTTGCTAGAAGCGTCCATACTGGGTTGCTTCTGCTGCTGCTACACACCTTCACTGAAAAACTGTATTGTCAGAGGACAGAATGAGAAAGCAATTTATGGCTTCTGGTATTTTTATGTCACTAGATCTACACTGATAATTTATTCACGGGAATAGATTGGTTGAAGACTTATATCAGTTAGGGAGATTTTGTTTCTTACTGACAAAGGGTTGAGTTCTGATGGATTAAATCAAATTGCATGTGTATATATTTAAGAGCCAGTGATGACAAAAAGATAACTTTTCTCACAAAAAAAAAAAAAGGATGAAAATGAGGAAGAAACAAGGCTTGGATAGACACTGGATTAAAAGTTTAGAAATTGCACGTGGAAGATGTAGTTTTACATTTTTGTCACTGTGCTCTGTTCTGCTGGCTTTCCATTCTGTAGAAGCTGCATTTTAATCAAGTATAATCATAGACTTTAACATAAAAACCTCTGTTTGTTCCAATATAAAGGTCCTGGGTTATAAAGTATCTCAGTAACTTCTGCAAGAGGTTATGCAATCAGGCATTAAACAACGTGATTCTCCTGTGTAAGCAAACCTAAAGACTGAGAGAGTCCAACCTATTGATGTATTGAGGGCTCCCGAAATCTGACATGTGTTCAAATTCGCCAGAAGTCACAGAAAACAACAAAAATAAAATGTAACTTTTTAACAAACTAGCGCAGAAACAGCAAAGAAGTTAATTTACACGCTGAATATAGCAGCTTTGTTTGGTCAGGTTTTCAGTTAGAATGCTAATGCAGCATCAACTGGCAATCTCAGGAAGGAACATTCTTAGATAAAATGTAATCAAGTTAAATTAAAACCAGAAGCTGGTGTTAATAAGGATGCTTTTCAAAATGCCCAGTAGTATCACTAATTACCAGTTGAATAAGATTTCATTGTTTATTTACATAGCAGCCAGGTAACAGCTTCAGAAAGTCCTAGGATATTAGGTAAGAACTCAGATGCAGGTATTATAGCAAGAATGTAGAAAAAAGTTGTATATTTTTAAATAAGCATTGCTCTGCTTAGCAATACTTTTTTAGACTCATTTTTATCTTCCATCTGAAAGACAGAGCTAGCAGCAGATTATAGCTCCTAAATGGTTTGTAGACAAAAGAATAGTTTTGCTTAGATGATCAACACCACTTACTGCAGCTGTCAAACATTTATAGCGTCCGTCTTACACAACTGCTTAACCAGCCTGCTCCTATAGAATATGTGAACTCTCATTGCTCTTCAGTACAGAGTACTTCTAGCACTATAAAACTAAACATTTATTCCAAAACATATCTGGTTGAGTTTGAGTACAGTAGTTACACTCACTGGCTGTGAAGGATAAGGCATTGACAGAAGCAATTCTCTCGAATTGGCACAACTTGTCTATTACTGATCCTCCATTGCAGCCACTGACTGCACTGCCACGTTATGGCTGTATTTCACTGACCCCAGTGGGAAGCTGGAACTCATCTAGAACTTACAGTATGTGTCAGATTGTTTCTATGATCAATAAACTCATTTTCCTTGGCCAAACTCTCAGAAACTACTCTAATGTGTTTCCACAGCCATCTGTAACAACTCTGAAAAACTTTATGCAGTGCAAAATATTCTACTTGTTAGAAACATGCATGATAAAATCCTAACATGGTTAGACAGACTAGTACTGTATGCCAGAAATACTTCAGTAATACATTAAGGAACATGAAAATTTTGGTTACACATTCAATATCTTTTGAGTCAGAGGATGTTTAAAGAAACTTAAAATTTTCAATCTTACTTGAAGCATTTGGATCATGGCGAGGTTTGCACCTTTGAGAATCTTTCAGCATATTCTCTTTAGTACTGGGTTTACAGACATTTTTGAATGGTTTACAGAATGGTTTTGTATTAGTTTGAGATAATGCAGTTGCATCTGTGTCATGAGAGCCTATTCCAGCCTGAAAACACCTGCCACTGCTGAAATCATCTGCTGAAATTACACCCATCACTTCAATTTCTTTTCCGCCAACCATCAGTGTTTGACCTTCATCAAGACTCTCTAGCTCTTTAGCTTTATATCCAGTACCTAAAAGAACATAAGAATGAAATAATTAGGACCACACAGCAAGTACTACTTCATTAACACCAGTACTCATCTGCAGGAAGGGAAAACTGTGAAAAAGTAACTGATTCTGAAACATTTAATTGTTACACAAAGCCTTTCCCTCCTTAACAGAGTAGCATGTGAGTGCTAATAATCAGAATTAGATAGTAGAGTATATGAGCAAAGACTCAGTCATCCTCATCACCAACCAAGTCTACTGAATGTCAAACAACTGTTCAAGAGAACTTTTAAAAAATGGCCCCATATGGTAAAATCCAGAAGTTTGCCTTAATAACCATCCTACATCCTTTTCCTTTTCTTTCATGCCCGCAAAAGAAGTCTCCTAACGCCTCTTGCTATCAATCTCAACAGTGTATTCTACTTCTAAAATAATTCTAAATTAGTTTTTTAAACTTCAAGATTCAGATGCATCTGAAATCTTCACTTCTACATATGCTCTGGAACATGTTCTGGTTATTGCCAAGATTTATGACTCACTTCAATCGTTGTTGGGCTTGGTCAGGTGGGGCACTCTCAGTGCAGCTACAAATACTACTGGTCTCATTACAAAATACAGCTACAGCTGCCACTTCCTTTTAAGACAACAATGTAGGAAAGAGTGGGGGTTTCTTCTTTTAAATAGCATTCTACTGATTGAAGCTCTCACACAAGAAACAGAGGACATATATAATTTATTTTCTTAACTCAGACAGGTCAAAGCCACATCTCTGTTTCAGAATTCTTTACCTCAATTGTTGAATTTGTGTAAATTTGGATAAACAGGCTTGGATCCTTAGTCAGGCTAAACCAAAAATTTAAAAAAAAAAAAAAAAGGCACGATTGTGTAGACCAGCAGTTAAATCACTCAGCTGTGAAGAAAGAAGCAAGGCCTCCCAAGGCACATTTTATCCAACAAACACCACACATAAGGACTCCTGGAAGCTGTTTGCAAAGCCCAGGTCTGCTGCTTCTAGGAATGTGAAAGATTGGAAGGTGAAGGTCTGCATTTGAATTCCTTTAAGAGGAAAAAATTACTGAGGTGTTTCACAGTTTAAGCAAGTGCTGAAAAATAGTCTGGCCAGAAGGGAAAGGGAAATACTTTTTTCTTCCTCTCCCCTGAAAGTATTCAGAAAGCACACAGCAAACCTTGTTCAGCTCTTGAAGGAACACTTGCTTTCAAGAAAAAGCTGAAGATACCTGAACACAGAAGAATACATGTGTCTTCCTAAATAGGATGCTTAGGGAGGGCATTTATGATCTCCTTTGCTCTGCATTGTTTTCTGTTATTACCTCTACACAGCTTCAGGCTGAACATGCTAAATACAGGTGTATCGCTGTGCAGATGCTGGTCAGAAGAGTCTAATTCTAAGACAGCATGGGCTTTAAGGGTAGATGGAAACCGGGAAGGCAAAAAGCAAAACTACAAAGCTCAAATGTTTATGCCGCTGCCAGAAATAACCGTTTCTGTAACATACAGCAATTTACAAGAGAGCATGTCCTAAATTCTTTGCGATGCATTATTAAGGAATTAGGACATTGCAGGGGAGAACAGAAAGATGTTCGGCAGCCTCAAAAATGAGCTATAATCTGTGCTGATTTTAGGTTCCCTTGTGCCATCCTTGATCCAGCCCTGGTAAGCCTAAGCAAAAAAAGAAAAATTCTTCCTTTACCTTTTTCTTCCCATTTAAAAATAATAATCCCGAGGGCTCATACACATTCACTATAAACTTACCAGTATTATATACAATTTTGGAAGTAAGCACCACAACTGGACCTTTCTTTCCCACTCAGTGAGCTCAATAATTGCAGAAATTTAAAACTCACACTGCTTAAATTGGTCAATTTATTATTTTCTTAGAATCAGTAAGACTTGAAAGCAACTCTGAATGTGCAAGTTAGCACTAATGACATTGGTATTGTGCTCTCTGACACCATCCACCACGGTAAAAAAACTTTTACCAGAGAAAATCACAATGTTCATTTTTCTATTGTGTTTGCTGCTAATTCAAGAAGACAGGACTTGAAAAAAACACAAGAACAACAGGGTGGTGGCTGATGCATTCCAGGCATTACTGTCTTTCACTCTGCCTTTTCCAAAAACAAGCAAGTCTGTACATATATTGCTTTGCTATAAATAAATTCAAATTAACTTCTAAGTCACAGACTGATTTGCAAATCAAAACTGCCTGGTCCTAACAAGGCTCACAATGTCAAGATTGTAACAAAAGAGCAGAGCAGCCATCTCTGACCTAAAATAAATCAAATTATGCTTTGCAGAAACATTGTCCAATCCTAATCCCTTACAGAATATCTTTGGCTCCATTAGCAAAGATAATTCTTGCTTTGCTTTCAGTGAAAAATTACTGCTTCAAGTTGACGGCAGCCTATGGTTTGCAAGTCTTATTTTTAACTCTGATATCAACCCAAACTATGTCTTACAGCAGCAGCTGCTGCTAAAACTACAAGACTAAAAATTGCTACACAGTTGACTTTGGCTGGGCTGGAAAATGTTGCTGTTTGCCTGTCTTTCCAACAAAGATAATATTTTTAGCTGTTTGACTGGCTGAAAAGTAGAGATCCAACCTCTGAAATTCCTGATTGCCCTACTGCTGACTGAAATATTTACAAGAAACCTGACTGTATCGTTTCCCCAAATTTAACTCCTTCACTTCTGCATTATGTGAGCAACCAAAATCAATCACTCATCTCTCATTTGGCATTTCTGCTGAATTAGTACAGCGTTGATTTCCAGATCCTCTCTTTGGACTAGCATTTGGTGTTTCTGTGAATTATGTTATTCAGACTGCTCCAGCCTCCTCCAGGCATCTGCCTTATATGTAATAAATATAAAGCTTTCTTGCAGTCTTCCCCCCATCCTGAGAAAAAAGACAAACCAAAAGCAAACCCAAAATCTCTACTGTTTTTTCATCCCGTGGTCAACCCTGGTATGAAGAACTAAAATATGTAAATATCTAAAATCTCTGTTAATTCAAAGCACAATGATTTTTTGCCAGGTGTTCCCTTGAGCGAGTATGCAAATCTACAGTACCTCTGCCAATGTCTCTGCCTTCCATATCTTTCAATATTACTGACTTTCCTTTTGTAATAAGAATAGCATCGCCTTCCCACTTCTTGTGCTTTTTCTTTGATGCCTTACACCACACGACACTGAAATATTTCACAAGGCAGTCAGGTGCTTCCTGAGCTGCTTCTTCCTTTGCAGTCCCTGATGTTGGCAAACATAGTGCATCTAAAACAAAAATAAAATAACAAAGAATATCTCAGGTTCTCCTGATAAAGTGTACAGTCTTTTGCATTTCAAAAAAATCAAGGACAATCCATACATTTCATCTTTTATAAACAAAGTGGTATATTTCCTGTCCTTGTGATAAGTTTGGAATGAGACAGAACGCCACATAAGGACTCATCCTGAAAAAAACAAAACAAAACAAAACAACATTACATTGTTTCAGAAAGTATGGGAAATCAGATTACCTGTTGCATTAGTAAGTGACCTCCTAATTCGACATATATGCAAGACAATAAGAATGGAAAAAGAATAAAAGGAAAGGCTGAAAAAAAAGCAAAAGGGAAATGACCACAGAACAAAATGAAAACAGGGTCCTCATGAGATGGTGCTGGGCAATGTTCTGAAAGCAAGGACAAGAACACAGAACTCAGAAAAGGGAACACAGGAGTCCAGGAATCTGGACTTCAGATCTGGAGCTGAAGTCATCTGTACTAAGTGGCAGAATAACCGTAATAACACAAAACAAAATTTTCAACATCTTTTCTTGCACCCTTCAAAAATAAGTAATTGTGCAAATCTTGAAACAGTCCATCTCTTGAGTATGCACCAACTCAAACACTGTTACTAGGTTTAGATTGATTTAGATTTGTCAGCAGTTACCCAGTTATAAGTGTCATGGATGTAAATATTTAGGTTAATATTTAGGTTAAATATTTAGGTAATATTTAGGTTAATAAGGTTAAGAAATGATAATAGAACAGACAGTGGTTCATTATAACATCGATTAAGAACAAACACGTGCCTTCAAGAGTTAGCAATCTGAGACAAGTAATGGCAGAGGAGTCACCAGCATTACCTAAAGTAATATCTGTAGCATTCCTTTTCAGCACATGCACAGCTTCAAAAGGAGAATCAGACTAATTTTCATTAAAATACCCTTGCATGCTGGTTAAAAGCTTAAATTGGTTTGCTCCATTGATTCCATCTGCGATTCAACACTATACAAATCTGTTACAGAAAAGTGCTTATGCCACAGACTAACCTTTCCAAAATTTGCAAGTGTGCTGGTATTTAAAGGAGAAGCAGCAAGAGGAAATTCTTGCTCACAGTAATAGTCCGACAAAGGAACAGCTTTACCCCTTCTACCTGAAGTCTACATATTCTTAAAACTGCAAAATACTCATAAGTTACACACCTAAAATAAGTGCAGTTTTTCAGACTACTGTTTACTAAAAAGATATTATCTAAATGAAAAATGCTGCATTTATCAAGCTGAATTTTCTTTCCAAAGCACTCCAAAAGTTGTGTTGTCTGTAGAGAACTCTATGCTAACGCAGTGCCTAAAGCAGACAGGATTTTCCATATGTACATGTTTCTCCAGTGCATTAGCCAACATCTGTAGTTTCATGCCACAGATGTGTCCCCACCTCCAAGGAATTAACAGAACAGCTACTGAGCACTGGCATTTCACAGAAGGATAAGAATATGGAACAGAGCAACTCTTTTCAAAATGTAGAAAATTCTTTGTAGATGAATCTTGGTAAATAAAGCAGATAGCAATAAAAAAATCCTTGCAGCTCTGTAAAAGAGTTTAAAGGCTCTACTGGATCTTCAACAATCACAAGTGATAAGATTTAGAGATGTGAAATAGAGAGGGGGGAAGAGAAGAAAGCTGTACCTTGCAAAAGATTAATTTTATTCTATATTGAACTTCTAATTGTAAATTGATTCAACAGATAATACAAGATGGGGGGGGGGTTGTTTTTAAAACTGGTTCTCTTGTTTAATCAACAACTACTTTTCTTATGTTAAGATTTTAAACTATTACTGCAAGAACTGGAGATTTCACCGCAGAATTTTCTTCTTCTCTCTTGAAGGATGGCCATCCATAAACAAATGACCACCTCTTTGTCTCCTTCACTGACCTCCCACAGGAGTTTGGTGACCCCTGAGATTTGTTTTATGGTCATTGCTCTTTTACTTACGGCATCCTGGATGGTATTATGTAAATCACCAGTAGCTTAACTTTTAAGTCAGTAAAAATGTCCAAATTTGTCCTAACCTGCTTCATGTAAAATAACTAGAAAACCAAAAATTTAGAAACAAAGTTGGAAAATGATAGCCTTTTGTAATGGTGACTTTTGCTTAAAAAGATTTCCAAAGCAACCTGTTCCCAGTAAGAAGCAAACTGGGCACCAATATTCCCTGCAATACCACCATGTTCCTATGGGGAAAATGAAAAATTATAGCCTCTGCAATGTTCAGATTTCTTCCCTCAATTTGTTTTCTGAATTACCATAACTTCTGTTTACAGAAATATTCAATAACAATTTGTTTCTATGCTACATATATTATCTTCCTTTTTCCAATAACTGCAGTATAGTTTCAGATAAAAGTGCAAGGTGTTTTAATTAAACATTTTTATCTAAAAATAATTACATCGTCTCAAAATTATCTTCCATATAATTTCCTTGCATAGAAAACCTAAACCTGTTCACCAACAATGCTGATTAGGTACTTGCATTCAACCTTTTTATCTAATCAGTTTTGTTTGTATTCAGCTTCACACCTATTTAACTTTAAAGATTATTCCAGTGCAATAGCAGAATATTCAAATTCAATAAATACAGTGTTATGAGCTTTTCAGGAATTGAAATGAGAATGGTATGTTATGCACAGGAACTAAGTTCAGTGTTTGATATAGGGGTACAGTGCAGTGAGCTGTGGATTCAACAGAAACCCCTTCAGAGACCATAGACAGTATCTGAAATAGAGCTGCATTTGCTGAGACCCTGGAAGAGAAACTGCAATTGTACCTTCTGAGCTCTGCTGTTAATCAGTTCGGAGTGAAAATAATAAGTAACAGCAACCAGGCACACACTGTGATATAAGAAACATCAGGAAATCATGCCCACTCATTTCCCTCCCAAGCAGTCAAAAGCCCAGCCTGACAGTGAGGTTTGCTTAACCATGAAGAAACAGTAGCAAGAGGCATGGCTCTCCTCCCAAAGGAAGGGCTTGGGAACTTCAAAGACATGGCTAACAAGGCTTTCAAAAGCTTCCACAAATAAAGCTTTCTCTCTGTGGTTGAGAAAACAAGGGCTTAGGTTTCAAGATATAAACCATAGCCTCGCTGATACAAGGAAAAGTTTCAGCAGCCTCAGGAAGGTGATGATTTACAGAAATCGGGACGGGATCCAGGAGAGGGGACGGGGAGCATTCCAATGGCAAACTAGTTTAACCAGTTTCTGGTGAGCAGGATTTACAGAAAATGCATCGATTAAGTGTGTTAGGTTACTCCCAATGCAGCAAGAAAGCAGCTGCATTATGAGAGACTCCCCAAGGTAACTCAAGCGTTCATTTTCAGGGCACAGTGGGCTGGAGCACCGTCAGTACACGCGCGTTGCCGTGAGGAGTGAGGGGCACGCTCCAGTGACCCGGGCACTGGCACCTTGGCCTGGGTGTGGTTTAATGCATGGCTTAACCCCATCCAACTGAAGGCTGCAGACAAAGCCCATGAGCTCACCTTTTCTTCCCTCTCCTGCTTTGCTTTTCATCCACCAACTGCAGAAAAGCCAGCTCGATGAATCCCATCACCAACTACAGACAATATAGGGAAGGGGTATGTGCAGTTTGGACCAAGGAGACTGGGAGGCTGCCCATCTTCTTGTAGCAGCTAGTGTTAGGTTGGGGTGATTTATAAACCATGGGTCCTGTGTTACCCATCATCTCCACACCTGAACTTCCACGACATAAGCACGTGTGAAACGACAGGCGAGTTTTCCCTCAACTGCTCTGAATCCTCTCAATAAAAAGTACTGTCACAATGCAAAAATCACAGCTTAGAGAGGACAACTTTGATTCAAGTTGCACTCTATAGTACTAAGGAACAATTAAAAAATAGAGGGAGGCAAATAAAAAGTCTGAACTGCAGTAAAAGGAGATTGGGTCTTTGAATGAATCACAGCCCAAACTCAATTCCAGTGCTGTTGTAGCCTCTGCAGTGACTGCTCAGGTGCCATCAGTCTGCTCCATGGACCCAGCACCATCTCTTTCTTCTGAGCAGAGGAAGTAATTGAAAAGTTCCTTAATTAAATTAACTCATAACATTTTGAGAACAGACATTTACATAGCAGTTAAATGTCTAGGTGCCTATGAAAGATCTATATGTCACACACTCCTAAGATATCCCAGGAATATATAAAGAAATATGAGTCAGATAGCATTATCTTTCACTTGCAAAGCTATTTCAGTCTAATCATAAACTTAATACTATGCTAACATGTAAATGTATATCAGTGTGCCTCCAAGATGGAAAAATATGTAATAACTCTTCCCATGGCACTTCTGTGAGACTTCAGGAGGAGTGCAAACATAAGAGTCAAGCTGGCTTCCCCTAAACCTACAGGAATCAATGACAACTGGGAATACATTTCAGAGACATTTGATTACAACCCAGTGCTGGGTACCTCTCTTTCCAAGACAAAATGTATTTGTAATTCATTTTGCATGTATGAGCATAGACAACAAACTCACCTAAAGACTGCTATTTCAAGCAGGACTGTTTCCTTTGGGAAACACATCATTGTTCTAAATCCAAAATTATTTTTAAACAAAAATGCAAATGATTTTTTTTTTAATTCCGTTCCAAAGTCTCTTAATAATCTGAAATGCCAATCAAACTAGCCATTAGATTCCTGACCATACAATACTATGGGGATTTCCTTCGGTAGATTTTATTTTACAAAGCTAGTAACCTTGCTAGGCCTTCATGAGTCCATAGTACATCTTCCATGGTACTGTCTCAGTTCAAGCACACATATTCACACACACGCACAATGTCCATAAAAACTGGCAGTTAAAGAAAAATCACTGTTTATAAGAAAAAAAAAATCACAGATTAATCCAGTCTTAGCCACAATGAACTCTTACTCCTTGTAGAAGCTCTACTAACTCAATACTCTGGAAATGAATCCAAAAATCTGTGGAGGAGATAACACTTCTTTTTTTCTTTTTTTTCTNGTAAAACTTTTACCATTCCTGAAAGCTAAAAGCTCTTAGTTTGCACAGTCTCTAAGTCTCTACAGCTTAATTTCTTGAGGATTACCACACTGGACATGCTCTAACTGAGGCCAAGAATAGACTTCTCTGTAGTCACAGCATTCACTGCTCAGACCAAAGTTGAGTTTCTTCCACAATTCCAGCAGGGAATTTTTCCACAGCCTTCTCCTTCAGACGACCTTCCCCTCTCCTGGCACCAAACAGGTAAGAATGGAAGAAGGGACAAGGACCAGCTGCAAGGAAAAGCAATTTCTGAGATGAAGCCTTTCAAGAAAGACTTTTGCTGGAAAGGAAGATGCTGATGTTGAACCAGTGGAAAATTGGCAACTGAGTAAAAGACTGGAAGTCTGAGCTGGAAGCAGAGCATGTAGGGAAAGGCTAGAAACCAGACAGGGAGTAAAAGAGGAAGAAGACAACAGGATATGTTAGGAGCATGGTTGTGGAGAACCACTCAGGCAAACTGGGACTGGGGTCCAGTATAAGAGTCAAGGACCAGACAAAGAGGTGGAATTTTCTGAGCAGGAGGTGGTGCGAAAAAACCCTTACTGCCTCTCATCTCTGACCCTCAAAATGCAAGATTCACTATGAAAATGTACAGCTGGAAAACACTGAGGGAAATACAGGACAACTTGGGAGGAAAAAAGGAGAACAGGAGCTGATTAGGCAATGGCAGGGAAAATAGAAGTGGAAAATGACAAGAGAAGAAACCAACTAAAGACAAGATGGTATTGCTACATAAAAAATGGCAAGCAATTGAGCACAGAAGGGTGCTGACTGCACAAAGATATGAAGGGCACTCACATAAACACAATGTCCTGGTAAACAGGGCCCATTTCCCCCATCCTTCAACTTTTTCCCTAATTAAATTTTTAAGACTACCATGGTGGTCTTAAAGGTAGTCAGCTTAAAAATACTGTAATTATTACACTGTTCTATAAATTTAACAGACTCAGGTTTGGTAGCTGCTTTACAGGTGAAGAGAGCTGCAATGGAAGATTTAGGTGCAACATAAAAGATAGAGGTAATTAAGCTCCTGACCCTGATCCATTTCACAGATCATTCCCTGCAAGACAAATCCAAATCAATTCTGAGTTTAGGACCAGCAGAAGACCCAGAATCAGACAAGTATCTCCTAGTGGACAAGTCCACATAGGCAAAGCAGGAGCTAAAGCTTGAATCATCGTATCACTTTCCCTGATGTCCTCTCAGTACCTTCTGCTCTTTAACCCAAAAAATTTTCAGTCTTTCAATCTCTTTGCTGTCAGAAAACTTGTGCAAAACTCACTTGGCAAAACACTGCATGCCTTGACACTAATGATGTACAATGAATGCAATGATGTCTTAATGTAGTAATTTGCTTTATTACTTTAAAGGGGAAAAATAAGGTTTTCAACCCTGTCTTACATAGATGAAAATGTCAAATTGTGTGGAATAATCTTTTTAGAAATGTTATTTGCTCCAAAACTCCAAAGGTTAACAGCCTTGTGGTACAAAACTATGCTACCCACCTGCCCACCACGCCTATGACCCATCTTCCATCAAGTGAATAGTTCTAAGGTTGCAAAGTCAAGCAAAGTTTGAAAATGTCAAAAATACAGTGTTCCATCTGCCCCACTGGGCATATACATTTATGATAAAGTCTTTAGAGACAACATGCTGCACTACACTGCCGTGGTTTCTCTTGCTCATTCAGTGCAGAGAACTGAACTGCCGGAAAGGCAGGAAAAGTAGCTGGAAAAAAGGCTGTTGCTGCCTCTGCCATCCCTGCATTGCTTTATTGTAAATTGCAAAAGGTGTGGAATGGACAAGGCTGCAAGGACACATAGTCCAATCTTGTGGTTAGATAAGCTGAATAATGCCTTTAAGAACAGGACTTTACTTGCACGTCTTCTGGAGTTTCCCTGTGATATAAAGAAAGTCATTTAACCCCAACTTTCAGCAATAAACACTTGTCTGAGCGCCTGACTTGTGATTCAGTCTCATTTGTATTAATAGTGAACACTCATGGGTGTAACTGGAAGTTGTGGTTGGGAAAGATTAACTGCACAGTATCCTAAAGCACTGAGACAATGCAGTCCTCCATGATTCAGTCTGCACCTTCCATAAAAGTAGGGCTTTTTGGTGTTGTTCTCTCTGTCTCAACTCGCACTTTATCTCCTAGAAAGTGGAGATTACACCAACTTTTTGTCTCACAAAGATGTTGTGAAACGTAATTGCATCTTGTAGGCACTCAGATACTATCACAATGAGCACCAGAGCAAAAAAATTAGCTAATTAATTCAAAATAGTTAAAAAAATGTGCTGAGAACAAGGCGTAGCTCTATTGCTGAACAAAGAGGTGGAAAGAAAATACTGAATAGTGACTCAGGGAGTTGACACAGTCCGTTCTGTGAACAAGCAAGGAAGCCTACAGAAATACAATTCTTAATCATGTACTTAATGACTATACCCAACAGAATGTGAAAACTGGGTTCAGGTTGTGCTGTTTGCGAGTTTTTGAACACTTGAGTACGTAAACTTTATTTTCAAATAGGAACCTTCTATATACAATAACAGAGCTGGATTATTTAATTCAAACGTGTAGGAACAATCCTCTCATCACCATTTAATGAAACATTTACCTCTTAAGGATATCAGCTGTAGAGGAGGGAGGATGGAGAGCACATACTTTCAAAATTACAGTTTTATGAAAATTATTCTTCCTAAACCCTCAGCTGTCTAAAAATCCAACTGACTCCAGCTTTCACTGTAAAAATTTAATGAACTAAGCTGAAAGCTTCTGTCAGGTCCACAGAAATAGATGTGCAAGTCCTATTATCAAAGGAAAAAGCAGCATCATTGAGAATTCTGAAAGGCTGCAGGCATCATTTGGTGCAGTGAGCCAGATCAGCTCAGTAAAGCATTGGAACCAGTCAAATGCCACCCAAATTGACTGTTTACTAAACTTCTTAATGTTGCCATCCACACTGAAAGTTGTTCTGATTAATTTGTCAAGTAAAGGAGGGTTCACTTCAAAAAATAAATGCAGAAGTGATACCCGAAAGCAAAATTTATTCTTGGGTTCTGTAAATATTGAATGTTATTGCAATAAATTATAGTGTAAATGTGATATGAAAATATTCCAAATGTTTAAATTACAAAAAACCCCATATTATTTTTAAAAAGTTAATAGACCATCACACAATCACAGGCTAATCGTAGCCTTCTCAAAAAGCAGTCATTTTTGGAAGCAGTTTGCAGAGATAAAAATCTTCATCCTTTTGTGTTTAAATGTACACGGAAAGTACTCAGCTAAACCCATATGCAGTACTTTGAAAATATGTGGTTTGGCACTCTCTTAAGCATTTCTTAATACTTCTGTCATTTTTTTTAGAAAAATAAAACTATTTCTGTACTGTACAAAATCTCTATTTCTAAAATGCAAACACTTAGATCTGTAACAAAAAGCAAGCAGGCAGAAAGGGATTTATTAAGATTACATATCCTTCATATTAACATCTGTTTTAGCACACACTAGAAGTAAAAAAACTTTTAATGTCCTGTTTATGTTTGTTAATGGCCATCTTTGATTTCCCTGAATTATAGTAAAGAGTCCTTAAAACACAAGTAATCAATAAAATTTATGCCCATTGTCACAAGCATGAAACACAACATATTTCTGTCCTAAATTATTTAAACAGGACTGTTTAAAATTTATGACATTACCCTGGGAAGAGGCACACAAAGGATGAGTCATATTTTTTAGAATTTTCATGTGTTATGCAGCAATGATTACTTGCAGAGTGGCTGATGAAATATTTGGAAAAGGAAAAAGTAATCTTTCCAAATCAAGTTACATAACTTTGATTTACATAAATGTAATCCATTCAGTAGTCCAAGCAGAAAAGTAATATTTATGGCCCAAACACAAAAACCTAGAGCTTTAGTTGTAATTCTTACGAGGAAAGCAAAACAGAACAGAGA
Organism: Cyanoderma ruficeps; assembly: GCA_008694505.1. NCBI lineage: Eukaryota > Metazoa > Chordata > Aves > Passeriformes > Timaliidae > Cyanoderma > Cyanoderma ruficeps. The sequence continues at coordinate 6,856,224 of VZDJ01000346.1, forward strand.
AAATTAAGGAGGGAAGAGAAGAAATTCATCATTGTGGAGATGAGAGGTGTTTACTGTGCTGCCTTTGCTGGCTCTGGATGTAAGAAAACTGAATACAACTTAAATTGCATACAAAGTCCAATGCAAATTAATAAGATGATTCCATGCAGGAAGACTTAAATTCATGATGCCTTTAACAGACCCTACTTTATGTCAACCCTGCCTATTTTTGGTCCTGAGCTGACCACTTATATAAGGAAATGCTAGAAGACATGGAAATGTGGCAGCTTTCCATCAGCAGACTGGCTCTACTTGCCATTCCCAAAAGACTGCTTTGACCCTTGGTGTCACTGGAAAGCCTCTGCAGCACATGCAGCTCCTCTTATCAACCGCCCCTATGTGTCTCTTGTTGGGTATGTGTGTGTCTATGAACATATGGGCATGAGCACACTCATGAGAGAAGGATGAAATTTAGGAAGAGATTAAATTTATCTCTATGTCCTCTGAAAACAACCCTTAAGAGATGCCAACTAGATCTTCAGAGCTTAAGTATCTGAAACTCTCCAAGTATATTGAAGTTCTGCACTGCTGAAAAACATCTTTAGTGCAATCTCAGAAGTTCACTTAGGAACTGTGTATTTTCAAAACTCAAGTACAGCAAATTAGCACATACAATTACATAACAGAATAGATTTTATCTGGCAGAAATAATTTTAACAAACAGCAAAGGCTAAATTCCCTGAACGAACTTAGTCTAGTCCTTTTCTACACACACACGGTGCAGCACTCTGAATCACAGAGCTACAACCTGTATTTTCCAGGCTATTGATGGTCTTTTTGAAAAAAAGAGCTTGGCCATTACCTATCCAGCTGGACAGTCCAACATCTGTCTGAAATCCTTACTGCCCCAAAAGAAGGCCATGTGTGCTTGAGATCCTTGTTGTCATCTGCCACCTCCGGATCTAAACAAAGTGGCCTCCTCACTGAGGCAGGCTGTCCCATTACTGGCAAAACTACAAAGACATTTTCTTGCTTTCATTCAAGGTGCTCACAGCTGAGAAGTCCGATTCACTCTCAAGAGTGCAAAGTGCTCAAGCTGGACAGGCTTTTCTAAGAATCAGTTATTATGGACTACATCCAAAGTGTAACAAACTTATTCTGAAAATGACCACCCTCTGTTCTTGTTAATAAGTTACAAATTAAGACAAACTTGAGCGAGGTTTTACAGGAATGGCTAAAGACCAGCCTCATGCCAAGTTCCAACTGGAACACTACAAAGGAAAGATGATAAAAATTCAATATATGCTAAACAGAGTATTCTCCCTGCAATTTGTTTCACAGGAAAAAGATGAGTCATCAACCAACACATACATAGAACACAAACATTATAGCCTGAGAGGAGGTAACAGAGCATAAAGTAGCTTGGCCAAACTGACAGTTAATGCTACTGAGGTCATCTTGTCATGTACAACCTACTGCCAAAACCTCCTTACAATGCAAAGCAATGCAAACATTACTTGGGTGAAACCTCCAGAGCTTACAAGTCAATTTTGTTTGGGGGTGGCTTACAGTGCAGCCTAAAACAAATGCTATATTACAATAGAGAACAGGGCAATAGCAACAGTAACATACTGGTTTTAATCCTGTATCTCTGTTACCTACCACACATAAACGTTTTGACTTCACAAAATGATAGTATTGACAAGCGGCCTATGTAACATTTATCTGCAAACTGCTGCTGAGTTATGATAAACTACTACTTTCACATTACACACTCAGTGATTAGTAACAAATACAACTCAACACTACTGCAAGTTTTTATCTGATGCAATGCAGGACACAAACAATATTGTAACAACTAACTGCAGACAGTCCAACATCCCTACTCCCCATCCTCAAACTAGATAAACACTTTGTCCAATTGCTTCTGTTAAATGAAAGCTAAAAGAAAATAATTAAAAATCAGTAATTTATAGACTGGTTTACTTATTTCAATCATGCAGAAAGTTCCAAACTTAGAAAATGCACATTTTTTGAGAAAGTATTAGCAAAACAGACAAGGTTCTTACAACAACAAAAAAAGCAAGCAAATTGCAACACACAGAATACTGTAAACAAAATGACTGAGCCTTAACCAAACTGGGTCCTGAAGTCAACCAAATCTGGAGGGGCAATGTAAGCCAGTGGAATTATTTTTTCATTATATTTATGTCAAATTATGCTAACTATTGTGCCTAACTATAAATGAAAATCAAGAGCCAAAAGGGAACGGCCCAGAAACAATGACTTCTCAAAAAAAAAAAAAAATCAGAAAAAATCAGTAGCATTTTTCAAGTCTGCACTTTTGCTAAAGAGTAAATAGAAATCATAAATTATGTGGAGAAACTGCTGATTAAGTATTCAATTAAAATTAGATTATATTCTTCTTGTGTGAGTAATACAAACAAGGTGTTATGCTGAAGAGATATTTGGATGCATCAATAAATCATTTTGTGTAATTCCTAGGATAAAACAGTGAAAATCCCATAGCACGGAAGAAAGGCAGGGGCAGTGGGGAATGTCTGAGCTTTCCCCAGGTTCTCTGAACCTCATCAACCCCCTCACATACACAGATCAAATGCAAGGTTTTCAACTATTTTACCACTGGACAACTGTAGGTTTTACCAGGAAGAATTCACATTTTGTTAGTTACCATTCAATGGAACTTCAGGAAACTGCATCTTTAGTATGGAGAAAAACTTTACCCAGACCAACTGGATGTCATTTAAGAGCAAGCATCACTACACACAGGTTGACACCAAGGCAAATTTTGGTTTTAGCAGATACAAAAAACAGAAACAGAGGTTGCAGAATGATTGAAATTTAGTCCTGTGTTATACAGATAGCTAACAGACATTATTTTAACTACTGTAAACAGCACCTTTTTTTTTTTTTTTAACTCTAAGACACAGGCAGTAAGACTTCTCAAATGATTTAGGACCTGGATATTGAAAACAGAACAATGGCCTTGCTTGTTAGGAATACACACTGAGAAGCTATATTTGGCACATTTTAATGCTGAATGTGTTCTTTTTAGACGCTTCTTTTCACTGGCAAAATGGAAAAGTAATCAACATCTTAGGAAAGCAACATGTTATCATCTTCTTGAGTAACCATTTTATTATTTTACTGAAGTTAAAATTGACATGGAAGCACCCTAAAGCACTTTAAAAAAAGACATAGGAAATTTTAAAAGACAGCTTAGCCAGGCAGCCTTGGTAGCACAATTTCTTGTTTCTTTCTCCCACTCAGAAATAACTATCCTTTAATTATAAGAAACTTAATAGCTTTGACTATTGGAAATCCAAAGAGCACAAGTTTGCCCAAAGAACACAGTATGCGAGCTCAAGTTTATGCATTTTCATTGTATGAGGGGAAAAAAACCCAAGTCAGAAAATGTGTAGAAATATAAATGAAAGAAATAAATTCAAGCTAGTTAAGTGGAAAATGTTAGAAAACAGGGGTATGACAAGTACAATTAGCTACAAGCAATCTCTCCCAGTCTTGGAGTATTCTCTCTTACCATTTTTACCTGGTAAGAATTCTCATCTAAGGGAAGCATTCTACAGGAATCAAGAGCTTACAGGGGGAAGCAGGAACAAAAAGCAGCAAAATAATTAGGTAGCAGCAATGAAATTATAGACTGATTGTTAGCCAGTTACTTGGATAGATGAAATTATACAAGATGCTATCACAATTATCACAAAGTTATCACAGGTGCAGTTTCTTGTTCTAATCCTAAACATAAATCCATTAGATGTTTGGAATTAAGTTACTCCTACAGCCTGTTTATTGCAGTTATCTTAGTAGAAGGACATGAACATATGGTAGAAATTTGTCCTAGCCTAAAATTACTCTGCTTGTACTCTCTACATTATAAACATGCAGACAGGGAATGGCACTGCCAGATGCAGCAAAGGGAGTAAGAGGATAAGAATGAGGGTGAAGGAGGGAAGGGCTTCCTACCATCCCTTTGACACATGCTAGCACAGTATCATTTGCTGTAACAGTAAAAATTCAGAGCACTTCACGGTCCAGAAGGACCAGCCACAGCTGTGGTGCATGTACCAAACATTAGGAATACATGGGAAAAAAACCAGGAACAAGCACGGAGAAGTGAGAAGTCTGACTCAGAAAGATAACCCGATACTGTACAGCAGATGTGGAGTGAGAAAGAAATGCAAATCCGCCACCATAGAGGTATAGTATATAGTCGGCACCACACTGCACTGAGAGCAACACAATGGCACTGAAAGAGGAAACGCTTCTCTAGTGAAAGGAAATAATCACCTCACTAGTAAAGAAAGGAGTAAACTCCATGAGCACACACTCAACAGTTATCTCCCCCTTTCCCAAGCTCCCCAAAAGTCAAAAGAAACAAAACTGAGAACACAGCAAATGAGAAGGATGAGATGTCCAAACTAGAGGTGCCGCTTGCAGATAAAGGTTTTCCACTAACAAGTGACACAAAGTCAAAACAACAGAACATAGAAGAACACCAACTGTAAGGGGACAGTGTATCTTATTTCTATACTCATTTGCATCCTTCCCCTTCCAACATCAAGAACACAAGGGAGACTTTGCTCTACACAGAGTCCTATTTTTGCAACTACTTTGCCTGCCAGTTCAGGAAAGACTGTTAGCTTTCCAAGACTGAAAATTCCTCTAGTTCTAGCTCTCAAAATAAAAACACCATGCCAATAGAAACGCTGGGAATACCTCTTCATCTAGCATCAAAAGAAAACATCCTTAAGTATCCAGAGCATTTTGGTGACCTGTGTTAAGACCACCCATAATTCAAAACCACTGCAAGACAATGAAACATATGAGAAATATTTTCTGAACTATTAGAAATTTGTTCAATTGCATAATATATAAGAACAGAAACTAGAAATTAATTCCTTACTACTGGAAACCAGAATTCTGACTTTCAACTGAACGGATAAGACCATACTTTTCCAAATTACAAGATAAGGGCACATAATTTTGTGCTGTTCCCATTTCTGAGAAGCAGAACAAATGAAATCTATATTTATTTATCAAAGCCAGCATTTTAATCCTTCTAAACTCAGAGAAGTGAGTATCTCCTTGAAGTATTTCCAGCTACAAAAAAAACAGATCAATGTCCTTGAACTAAGAAACACAGCAGAAAGACAAGGACTGTACTGGAACAAAGGCCACATATCCAGGTACCATCATTTTCAGCACACACAAAAATTCCCAAAACACTTACAGTACTCTCTTCTCAAGAAAACAATGGAAGAAGTATTGAGGAACTCCACATGGCCGACACCTGTTTTCACTGTTCTGTATTTTTCCTCCGTTTGTAAACAAAAGACTTGCTTCCTTTACTTTTCCTACCTGAAACCTGTTAAAGTTATCCTGGGCAGTGACAGTCAAGATTATTGCATCACAAAATTTAACTACAATTCTTTAGGCTACATTAGCTTCTCAACTGCACTTACATGCTTCCAGTCTTCAGTGTACAGTAAGTACCTACCCCTGTGGTACCTGATTTACTCAGAAGACCAACAAGGAGGTGTGAGGCTTACCTCATTGCGAGTCTGCTGATGCAGACCAGTGCCCCACGCTTGCGTGCAAAGGTTTGTGGGAGTGGAGAAAGAAGCAAATTTGGGAAAACAGTGGTGAGAGGGGTGAGGAAGAAACAGTCTCCTTCCTACTGCTTTTGTCCATTCTGTTGTTGGGGCCCTCTGAGATGGGAGGCACCAGAGGAACTACACTTCCTTTGTTCTCTCTTTTTCCTTGATGCTGTCCTTCATTTCCTTTTCTTGCTGTAAAGGTTAGAGGAAGGGGAAAGCATTGTTACAGGGAATAAAGAGCCAGAGGTCTAAGGCAGTTGTGGATCCATTCTCAACAGGCAGGAGACTAAGAATTATGAAGAAATTAATCATCTAGGACTGACATTTTCCACGTATTTTTCTTCCAGTTATGAATGTTGATCAGAACTAGAGAGGAAACAGCTGCTACTAGGACAGACAGAAGAATCAATTTTGTTTTCATTAGGGGCTTTTTATTTGAAACTAATCGAAATATCAGAACAACAGCATCTATAAAAGAGATCCAGAATAACACAATCCTCTGTTGATTTCAAGTCACGTGTTACTTACATACAGAAACTATTTTATTTCAGTAGCTTATAGTCATAGTGATATTGATCAAAGGCACCTGCAACTGTCTTGGTTGCACATGCACTGTAGTAATTTTGCATGCAAATGAGCAAAGTAGATATTTATGTGGTTGATCACCACTATAATCACTATAACTGAATACACAATCATGGTAACTGTACACACAAATTACACATGCATGCAGTTTTAAAAACCAAGTGTTGCATTCATTGTCTCTATTTTGATAGCATCCTATGGAAACACTTCTCCACTGGAAAAAATTAAAAAGTATTAACTTTTAAAAAGATGTACATTTATTCAACTGTCTACTGAACAATAAAAAAATATAATAATCCAGTAATTTTGCTTTCCAAGCTGACATATCAGCAAAATGTCACTACTTTAATAAGATTTACCAACTTGAAAATAATAAAACATTTAAACATAGCCTCTTATTTCTCCTTCTTATATGCATTTATTTACCTGCAAATTCATTAAGATATTAAAGGTGATTATTTGAAAAAATAATGCATATGACCAAAATTTTTAACAAGAGCTGAGTTAAATTTCCATTAGCTCATCACAACTCTAGAGAGAGTGAAAATATTTCCAAAGTTTGCATTTTTATCAAGCTCAACACTTACATGTGGATTTGATTACACTTCAGACCAGAAGAGTTGGTGCATTCAAACCCACACGAGGTATTTTCCTAAGGTACTTAAACAACATGCGCTTTCATGTCTCAAGCCCAGATTTTAATCCATCCATATCAACATAAGAAACAATTTTCCATTTATTATTAAGTGTTTCAAAGAATATGACAGAAGTAATAAAATATTTAGATGCTGCTGTATTCCGGCAGATCACGGCGTAGTCGTATTGCCTTCAGCTTCTCTACTTTGATTTTTGTTCGCAACAGTTCTTCTTCCAGTTGCTGCTTTCTTTTCAAACCATCCCTTTTTTCTTGGACATAAAGACCAATTTTTCTTTGGTTTTCTAATATTATTTGATGCTCCTCTTTCAGCATTTGTAACATCTGTGGGTCATAACCACACATTGGTCTAAAGCGTTCTCCAACCTCAAGCCTAAAAAACTCATCTCTTCTTGGTACAGGGGAAGGAGACATCATCACTCTCATATCAACTGAAGACACTGATGTTGAAGGAGACCTTTCCATAATATGCACCAGCTGGTGTTCTTCCTCTTGATCTAATTTCTCATTTTGCTGTGAGTCTATAATCAGAGAAGGAGGAGGTTTGACATCCTCTTCCGACTGCAAGTCCATCATGACTGTCGCAGGATGGTGATCCAACATTGCCTGTGGTGAACTGGTACCAGCAATTGTTTCTTTATCGATACTAGCACTAGAACACACAAAATCATATTTAAATAGCCATTAAAAACTATTTTAAAGGCACAGCTGTAAGTAAAGCTTCATTTGAATACTACTCTGCTATCTATGCCTGAGACTCTGTTTCATTACCTGAACACCACTTGTGCCCCTTTCTTTCCACTACACATCCCTGTCTTACTCAGATTTTATTGCTCTAAAGGCAGTACAGCCAACAGAGAGCTCATCTGGTAGACCCCTCTGACACTAAAGAAGCAAGAACGGCTATTAGTGACAAATATATATTAAAAAAAGGCAGCACCAAGTCATGCAATTAACAGGAAAAAGTTTATATAAAATAAAAGGTGATTTTAAAAGGACATTAATTTAAATGGGGTGGACTATGACAGAAACATTTCCATCTCCCAAACTTATTTGTCTCCCCCGTCTTAATGTGCTCCCTGTTTCTGGTTCATGCGCCCAAGTATTTGGGGTTTTTTTCAATGCAAAATAATCACTAAACAAAATTACACAAAGAGCCTTCGGAAAAGAAATCAGAGCCTAAAAGACAACCCTTGCCAGTAGATTTGGGAACCAAACTAATCCTTACTCCTTCTCTTTGAATTGTTGATCTTGGTATTTCTTCTGAAGCTTCAAGACACAGAAATGCTTCCATTACGAACAGCCTATAGTTCTGTGCATTTCTTTTTCGAAGAACAACACCCACTTGACTCATCTGTCTTTGTGCAAATCCCTGAGTCAGCAGCATCTCAAATCATGATTTGACATTACACTGGCTTTGATGATAATAATGGCTCAAGCTGTTCCTGACACTTGTCTACCATCAGTTGTGTTTGAAACCCTACACTTCTGCACATCATTCCTTTATTCAGGTAATGCTTTTTTAAGCCAGATCAACTTCTCGATCTATTACTGTACAGAGCTACAAAGAATACTTGTAGCATGGCTGGGAAGGCAGTATAGAGTTACATGGGAACACGAATATATTAACTTGGGATTGACAGCCAAGTCAGTGCACCCTCATGGCCAGGACTGCCTAAAACAGAGGCTACAACTGGTGGCTGCAGGCTCAAGACATTGCTGAACCTTTCAAAAACTGCTGCTAGCAGCTAAAGGCAGCAAGTGGACCCATGATTAACATAACATTCACAGATGCTCCCCAATCCTGAAGGACTTGAGTCGGCATCTTAAATTTGGGGGGGAGCATAGGAGATTTTATACACCTTCAAATGCCATCAGAGCCCCACAAAACACACACTGAGAAACTATCTGATTATTAAAACACAATCCTGGTTAGTAAGAGATGTGGGTTCAAATTCCCAGAAGCAAACAAGAAATGTAATCTATACATCCTGTTCTCAGATAAATGCACTAACTCCTTAATGAAAAGGTGGCATGATCATAATTTCTGGATCTCCCATGGTCTTCAAAACTCTTGGTTTAAAAGAAGTAAGCAATCAAAGTTGCAATTTCTGAAGAAGCGTGACTTAGCCTTGCCATCCATTAACATGAAAATGCATTTTCTGTAATGCATTTCTGAAAGCTTCTCAGTACTCAGTTGCAAAAAGCCTCATCAGGGTCAGAGCAATGTATTTTCCAAAAATAAAGCCTATCAACCACACAAACTATTTAAACTAAAGATTCTTTTAAAACCACCGTCCATCTGAAGCAGGTATTGAAAACTGACCTTTCATTAATCCCCTGAAGAAAAAACCAAGATAATCTTAATTCTATTGACTGTTACCTGAGCTGCCTATAGAGTAGCAATTATATCACCTTACTCCCTTCTACCTCATGCCACAAAGCTTCACTTTTTCCAACACACTTCTTTCTTATATTGGTTTAGTCCTCTCAGCATCGGAAGCATTATCCTGCACACAAATTTTCACTTATTTTCCCCAGCGCAAAGTGTAATTCTGAGTTTCCCCCCTCTTCACAACCACAGCTTCTAATAAAGCTTCTCTCCTCCTTATTTGCTGGCTCCTGGCCAGCTTCTAGCCTGAGAAAAGTGGAAACAACCAGCAGGAGAAGCAGGTCATTCTGACAAAAGGAAATGGAGAGAGAGCAGAAAAGAGAAAGTAAGAGAGGTTAAATGGAAGAAAGGTAGGTAAGATTTTGTGCAGCATAGACTACAGCCTCCAAACAGTGAAAAAAAAATCCAGCTCTTAATAGTTTAATCTGCACAGAACTAAAAAAATTACCAGATCTTCACGTAACTCTGATGAGGCTTGTTTTTTTTTCCCTTAGTCAGCCTCTTAAGAGGAAAACAATTAGACAGCAAAGAGAGAAAGAAGGAATTGAGAAACAAAAGAGCTGCCTGTATGGTGGTTACTAATGTTGTTTCTGACAACTTGACTGAAAGAAAGACAAACAACAGTTACCACAATTGGGGCATGGTGTTTATAACCCTGCAGGCACCCATGATTCACCAGGTTTTGTTTAATCACAGCGAGGTAGAAATTGCTTAAAGGTGCGATTAAGAATTTGGGCTCGTTATAAATCATATTTCTCTCCTCCAAACCTAAGTCATATCCTGGTGAGTTAAAACCCAACACCGGGTTTAAAAAATTAGGGTAAAATGCAACCCAGAGAACTATCAAACAATTACATATTTGGGCAGGGAAAAAAATAATCTTTTAAATTATGTTCTTTCGCTTCAGCCCACAGTGTAGTGGCTGTTCCTAGGAACAACCATTTTGGGTAAGCAGTAATCAAGTCAGTGTTCCCAGATCCATAAAAAACTGCAAAAAATGTTTAAATTACAGGACACAAACTATGGAGATCATTAGCTCTTAATCATTCACTAAAAGTGTCAGTGCTTTTTATAAGCCGATCTACGAACTAAAGTTCTCACACTACTTCCCCCCCCCTTACAAAAGTTGGTAGTCAAGACACTGCAACCTTTATTAGCGCAATTAAAAGCCTCATTTTGTTCCAGAGAATTCTTTGGAATGGTTCCTCCAGGGGCATTCACCAGGAGCAGCAGCCCAGTCCAGTTGCTTCAGACTTCTTTAGGCAAAGAACCCACAACAGAATATTTTTAGAGCATCTGGCATGTTGGGATTTAGACAATTGTTACCATTCAGTTCAACCAGTGGCACCATGAATCCAATTCAGCAAGTGTGCGCATGCCAGCTTTTCTTAGAGTGTTACGCTGCTGCACTCACTATCAGTGTATCTGATTAAAATACGGAAAGTTCGCTTCCCATTAATCTGCTTGGGAAAATAAGAAAAATCAGAGCTTTCTCAAGGTTGCTGGGAAGTTATTTGACTTCCCTCCCCCACTCACTAGCTTAGTTTTTGTATCTGGAGGAACCAAAATTCGACTCAGGCATTTTTTGATCCCTCAAGGACCAATACAGAACCAGCAGAGTGTTGCAAGTCAGATATGAGGGGCATTAGCCAGCTGTGGGAGAAAGCCTGCACAGTGCCTGCCTGTATTATGTCTGGCTCAAATCTAGACAGTGTGTCTCACTTTACTGAGCAGTAAAAAAAAAAGAAACCTTGCAAAAAAAAAAAAGAAAGAAAGAAAACTTCTAGTGCTGTACCTCTCCGTTTCTCTCTGTATTTAAACTACCTCACATACGACACAGAGCTGCTTGGAGTTTAGACTGCAATTAGCTTTGCTCCAGCTTCAGGGAACCACCGTCATTGCAAGAAAAGTACAATTTAAAAAAAACATTTGCACTCACAAAGGCACTGCAGTGTGGAGAATCAATTTTTTTTTCTTTAAAGGGTTGGGATTAGCTAAAACATCACATGCGAACACCAAAGTAAATGAGAGAAAAAAGGTGAATAATGTTTCTTAGCCCTGTGAACTAACTTTACTAAAAATCCTATATAAACTGGTAACAGTTCCATTTGTTGCAAAATGACTGCAGTATTACCTTAAATGGAGGAGAATAGCCATCACTTTGCCAGTGTTTGAATAATCTGCCTATTAAAAGGTAGGGGAGGGGTAGAGGTTGGAGCTACTATTTCTCTTTGATTCTCTCTTAACCCTCACTTTCCAGAGTATGACAAAGACTCTGAAACAAGCTTTGAAAGAGCTGAAAAAATTAATGCAATGCTAAGTCAACATAAAGCTTCTCATAAAACAAAAGCAGTATTATTTTTGTCATTGTTTCCCATTTGGGAATTTTCTCTGATAAACACTTCCTTTAGGTGCCTGAGCACAAGCAAAAGCCTTACAAAGTAGATAGGAGGCGCCATAATTTTCATTCAGTAACAAAATAAAAAGAATTGTCTCACCTTTGAACACCGCTCCTGTCTCTTAAACACACATTGGAAATCTGTGGAATCATCTCCACAACTTTCTTGGTTGGCTCGGAAATGCTGCTTTTACAATCTGAGTGAGTCTCCTTTTGCTGCAATAGCTCCTGTTTGGCATATTCTTTGAGCCTCTTGTACAGCGTGCGCAGGCCCTGTGCAGTACGAGGAGGGCGATCTACTCCGATGGCATTGTAGTTATCAGCTATAATATCCCAGCATTTGTTTTTTTCCACAATTACAGAATGCTTATTGGTATGTTCCTCGAGAATTTTAACATACGGCTTCACGAGTTTTAGCAAATCGAGCTTTTCAGATAAGGTAAAATTAGAAGATCTGGCCTTCCCAACCATTGTTAGCTTTGAATTAAGGAAGCCGTTCCTGGAGCCACCATGCAGTCCCTAGCTCTGCTCAGCTCTTTTTCACAAACAGAAAAAGATCAGGCTTAACTAGGCTAGTCTCATTTAGGCCCACGCCTACAAGGGAGGGTTTATTAAAATTCCTTCAGCTTAAGCTGACGCAGGTTCAGGAAATCTGCTTAAGCCAAGCCTGACCTACATAAGGCTTCAGACTGAAGAAGGCGAGAAGAAACAAGCAAAATACACTTTTGTATGAAGAGACCAGACATATGCAGGATTTAAAAACATAAAGGTTTAAAGATTAGCACATTACCCAGCTAAAAATTACCTAATTTAGCTGGAGTAACAAGCTCTGACACATCTCCCAGCTCCCTCACACAATCTCAAACTGAAACGGTGCTGGAGATGATTTTACGTGTAACGACGTTCCCCCCAAAAAAGCAACAATTGCTTTGAGCGAGGCAGGGCGCGTTACGGGGAGCGGGAGGCGAGAGGCGGCGGCGCGTGTGGAGAGAGCCCCGGCAGAGCCCCCGGCGCCATTTGCATAGAGCTAGTCCTGCTGTCAGTCACTGCGGGGCGGCATCTCCCCCAGCCGGCTGGTTACGCTCGGCCTTCGCCGCAAAGCTCGGCTTCTCCCGCACTTGGCAGCCGGCAACAGCCACCAGCACGGGGGCTTCTTAAAGAGCCCGCTGCGCTCCCCGGCCGAGCTCCGGCACCGGCAGGAGCGGCACGAACGCCTCGGTGCGAGTGGGTTCCGGGCGGGTTCCGAGCGCCGCCGCGCCGGCCCTGAGGCGGCTCCCCGGCGAACCCCGGCATCGCCCCTCGGCCGGGGCTGCGAGGCGGCACCGCAAGGGCTGGGGCTCCCCGCAGTCGTGACGGATTTACCGAGTGCATTACGGCGTGTGGATACTGGGGTTTTCGTGATATCCACCAGCAAACAACTGACTTTTATTATATTTATCCAGGCGTCTTTTCAGGATAAAAAATATCTGTTTTTTATTAACAAGATGTGCCTCCATTTCTAATGCTTGGTCAAAAACGTATCACCTTAAAGCAAGCCTTCTTCACATAAAAACACATGCAAGGCTTTAAATTTCTGTGGTCTGAACTAAAGCAACAAATCGGAGAAAGAGAAAACCCAGCAGATAGAAGGAAAGGTGTTCTCAAGTACAAAAAGCAAAAACTAGTTTGAAAAATGACGTACTCTACTGAAAAGAGTCCGGAGGGTGGAAACAAACACCACTTGAGATCGTGGCAACAGCTTCCTAAGCTTAACATGTCCAGCCTTGAAAACAGGGGAGCCTAGAAGCAGGGGGAAGGAAAGAGAAATAATTATAGCTTGAGATATCCTAAGGCTATGAAGATCTAGGTATAAACTTGTTTGCTCTAAGGGGAAAAAACCCAAAGCAGACACAAGCCGCATTCAAAACAAGAAATTCACTCTAAACAAAGGGAGACTTAACTGCTAAAAATCAATTAGCATTTAGAATAACAAGCACTTTGGAACCGTTTCTAAGACATGGCTAGTCAGTACCACCTAACAAAATTGTGACCAGTCCACTTCACTGGCATTGCTTTCAAGCCAAGATTAAATAAAGCATTTTATAGTCTGAAGCCTATTACACTTAAATTTGAGAAACAAAATTCTCTTGTGGTTAGAAGCACTGTATGAAAACCATTACTTATAAACACCTAATCCTTTCCTATTTCCTCTCACTTTGCACTTTACTAAGAATATAAAGCTGCTGGTTAGAGTTTTGGGTTTTTTTAATTTATGTTCTTAGTTGTTCTTCAGTAACTGAAAATTGGATGTGCTTCACATAGTTTAGACTGGCAGTATCAGCAATGAAAAGTCACAGGTGAGCCTATGTTGTACCCTCCGCTGTTGAAGCAGTTGTACAGTGCTCACCCACACTCTTGACTTTTTAGTAACAAAAATAAGTCAGTGATTAAAGACTCCTCCCCATAGACACAAAGAGCACAAATGAACAGTGTGGGGCAGAAGAACCCCAATAACCCAAATGAAGGAAACCAAGCCCTCAGTCCAGCTGCTCCCAGGCCCCAGGGGCGAGAGAGACACAGAGTCCACAGGAGAGGCTCTCTCTAGACCACCTCACAGACTCAAGGATGGGATTACTGCCCACTGGGTATGGGACTCATTGTGAGATGCCAGAAAGAGTATTTTGGGATTGCAGAAGGCAGTACAGGGTATTTAGAGAAAGAACTGAAGGCAAGACAAGGAATAGTGAAGCATGAAAGTGGTTTGGGAAAGAACAAGCATAGGAGGACACTGAGAGGGGGAGGAAAGGGGCCAGGTGCATGTAAACAGGTGGCTGCCCGGTATGGTTGTTCAGCGATGACCCGGGCCTGAGCAGGGCAGAATGTCCTATCTGCTTGTTAAACTGCATTTGTAACTGTTTTCCTGGGTGACGGAAAGTCTCCATTCCACGTGACCATGTACAGAAACACAGATGCCAGCAGCTGGAGTTGTACCACCACAGGTCACAGGGACCCAGGTGCCTGAGGCACCAGAAGGCAGCGGCTGGAGCCCAGGCACACGGCCCAGATACCTTTGTCAGTGTGGGGCCTCGGGCAAACTCCAAGCCAGACTAGCCATGCAAAAGGCTTGCGAGCCAAGCGACAATGAGCCTGGGCCAGATACTGCAGGGACCAGGTCTGAGATACTGGAGGGACACCGGGACCCCTGGGGACAGGCCACTGGTCAGACCAGCTGCCAGAGAGACCCAGTGCGTGTTTGTGAGTAGGCTGGGAGACCAGGGGGTCCAGGGACCAGGAACTGAGCAGAGTAAGAATTTAAGGCCACTTGCTGGAGGATCCATGTTGTATATATAAGCATTTGCCACAATTTTTTTTCACAGTCAGCCAGTGAATGGAAAGGATGAGGCCATTGAAGCTGCTTGTGTTTGTGTGAATGCTGAACGTTTTGATGTCTAGCTGTATATATACACATACAGAGTGCACACGTGCCCCTTGAAGGTACATCCTTGTGGTCGTGGCCACGAGGAGCTGCAGCAGTCTCTTCTATAATGGGCTACCACATGCAGCAACTCCCAATATTGGGCTTATCTAAACTTGTATTACTCTATTACCTTAGTGCTTAATCTTGCTAGAGAGACTAAGTTTCCACACTAATGTAATTAGAGCAAAATATTGCTGTAAAGTTTTCTTTTGAGCAAATGCCTGATGAAATGCCTGAATTTCATATTGTTCTGCATGAGGGTAAAATAACCCTTGTAAAAAACGAAGCTGGCTGCCAACCAAGATTTTTTTCCTTACTTTTTTTTCCCCTTTTTAAAATAGCTCTGCTCATCAGCCCAAGGTCATATCAGTACTTGGATAAGAAATCAGAGAATGTGAAAAGCCTGAATATTAATTATACATATAGATATCTTCAAGCTAAAACAATAGGTGTAGCTCCAAGACAATTACAAAAACCAAAGATGTTGCCACAATCCACCCTTCATCCTACACCTTCCACCAACACTTGCACTTATGCAACATAGTGCACAGCCAGTTCAGCAAGATGATCTAAGCACAGAATAATCTGTTTTGCAAGCATAAGAATTTAATATGAATTTAATAATTGGCTTAAGTCAACATAGATGTGGGACACTGTCAAAACAGTAATTTCTGCCTCCCCCCAACCGTGTCATATTCCTGCCCCTTCACTGTGCTGATATGAGCGCTCACAAATCTGTACAACTCATATTAATCATTTTTTTTTTGAGCTGGGTTAGTTTTAATCACCAGCAGTTCCCTAAACCAGTATGCCACAGGGCAAATAACTCACAGAAAGAAATACATTGAAAAAGCTTCTTCAGACTCTGTCTTGATCTTTGTAGGGTGAATTGCAAACCATATCCCGAAAGACTTGTATTACCACAACTGAGGGGACAGCAAACCACAGGTGGCAGAGAGAAATTCCGCTCACCACTGAATACAATAAACACACATGCACCCCTTACATTACTTCACTGTCTTCTATACCTCCTGTTTTTGCTGTGAAAAAGTCTAGAATTAATACCAGAAAATGATACCAACAGTGCATCGTGGAGAACTATTGAGATGAATTAATCACACCTATAATATAGTCAGGAATTAAAGTAGCCAAATCACTATGAATTACTGAAAAAGCTCAATGGCCACAAATTTTACAAGTGTTAGGTTTGTATCACAGCCACTAACTGCATCAATTGGCCCATGTAAATTTAGGTACATTATAAGACAGAACACCCTGAAAAGGAGAATGTCTTAAATCAGAGGACCAATTTGGAGGGAGAGGGAGGATCTTTTGTCATACAGAACTGAAAAAGAATCTCTCCATGACAGACTTCAAAAAACAATCGCTATAGGGTACATGAGACAAAGGGAAAAAGACATCTGAGAAAAACTGAGGATGCTCTAAGAAAGAATGTGTCTTGAAAGATACCATTTGGAACAGAGAGCAACCACAAATGTTGAAAGGAATGACACCAGTTTAAGTGATTCAGGCTGGGACCTTCTAGTGCAAAAAATATGAAATCAACAGCCTGCTAAGCCCTGTGAAGGTGTTCTGCCCACGAAGTGGTAGCCCCAAGATAAGTCAGAAGGAAGGACTTGTGTTCTCTATTTGGTAATAGGCAAGCAAACCAGCTTTGCAGAGACCTGGGGTTAGCATTTGCAATCACCTAGGAGCCTGAAAATCCTCGAGAACAAGAGGATGATTGCAAGATTTGAATCAAAGCTAAAATGGAACCCTGGTACCTTTGTGCTTACAAAAAAATGTAGAAAGATTCAGCAGCTAGGATGAGGTATGTTACACATCACTGAATATATTGGGCTATTATGGCAGTGGAAACATTTGGTAAGTATCAAGGCAGTTGCTCACCCTTGCAAATGAATTTGGCAGCTGCATAAGATGAGAGTGTCTATAGGTAGTAAGGGCTGCAAAACTTCCATTAGGTCATCATATAGTCCTCTCTACTGACATGACAGCAAGACAGTGCCAAGTCATTCGATCTGCCTGTCTTTAAGAGCCTGCTGAGCAAAGGGTGGGTAAGAAAACTTGCAACTTGGAAGGTTTTTCACAGGGACATTTGTTTCATGGCTAGTGTCTAAAGCTAAGGGGTGCAGGCATTATTCTAATAATGCCTAAGGAAAGGGTTGAAGATGACAAAGTTTTGTGAACCAGAAGTTGTAATGCAACTTCACCTGGAAGTTACAGTGCTTAAATACATTCACACTAGACCCTTTAGAAATAATACTTTTAGGTCATTTGTGTTTCAAATGGCTTTCTCATGTCACTTGATTTTTTTTTCTCATCTTCATCAGCACTTTCACCATCAGTTTTATACTTTATTGTTCTTATCTTTGCTGTACCGGGACCTCTCAGACCACTCCATTCCTTTCTCCTGCACAATTATTTCTAAACCTCTGTCCTGCATGGGAGGTGAGACAAATAAGGCAAAGCTTAACTCTTTTCTTTGTCCAGCATCTATTTTTGTGATCAGCATCTAGCATGTATTAACTTCCAGCTTCTAACAGTTATTGAAACTGCTGCAAGAATAAGGGTTCCAGCCTGCTCCAAAGCTCTTATCAGCTAAAATTTCAAGCATAAAAGATAAGCACAGTTCTGTCCCCTCTGCTGATATAAGGCATTCTCTCAACATTTAGCCCACTGAAATGGGGAATATATGAATTAGCCAATTAAAATGCCCTCCATGCCAAATTTTAAAGAATTTATCTTCATCTCAGTGTGACAATCCAACACCCACACATTCAGATCAGTAACCATCCTTCAAACTAAGTTTGGCTTAAAGCTACAGGACTATAAAATACTATGTGACTGTACTGCTCCATGAAACAGCTCTTCACTTTGTAAGCCACGTCCTTAAAAATAGAAAAGCTAAGAGCTACCTTATTTACAAATTAAGAAGTGCGTCCATTCCTAATACATGCTTATAACCTTCTCTGATCCTCTCCTCCAACAAGCTTTTTGATGACTAATCAGAAGCAGCTGAGAAACACAGAAATGTGTTGGAGGTTTGAACACGAACAGGACGGGACTACTGCTACACATTCCTCGAGCGTTTATTGCAGCATCAGTCTCATAACAGGCTTTTAGACAATTGAAAGATGGCAACAGCTCACCTCTGCCAGAAGCAGCCAAAGATTTCTTTGTTACAGGGCATTTTAGAAACTTTTTAAAAACTAGTCAACAGCATATTGCTAAAGCTGACAGACAATTATTGTAGCCAATCACTGAAAGAAGTACACCTGCTTCAAACAATGCTTGCTTGTATGCTTTCTATTAACAATAAACAATATTCCATTATTAAGCTTAAAACTTTCTACTCTCTTGCTAAGCATATTTTTCTGCAGTCTTAAGATCTATTCTAGCCAAACCTAAGACTCAAATTATTCTTTCATGTCCTTGCTTACTGTACTATTGTAACTTTTCCTACTTTCAAGCTTTGCAGTTACAGCTAATTCTAAATTCTTCTGCCCTTTCTGTTTCTGGGGCCTGATTTCACAGCTTTCTGAAAGCCTTCTCACCTTTAGTATTTCCCACAAGAAAGGTTTGAAAGTATGATTTTTCCAGGATATTTTCCCTAAATTGTCACATCTTCACTAGCAAGATAACTCCTAGGAAAAGAAATAGTGTAAGAGAAGCCAAGTTTCTGGAAGCCTCCCGTTTTGTTAATAGAGAAATTAAAATTTTGGACATTGTGCTTTTACATACCATCCTGAAAATCCTACCCTGTGCACTATTCCCTGCATTTGACAGAGAAACAGCTTTCTCCATTCTTCTAATCTTGCTCAGTGGCTATTTTGAAGACAGTGAGATAAATATCTTATCATTATCTTGTTGGCTCAAGGAAAAGTCATAATTTGACAAAGCTTCTGTTTCAGGGAAAACTTAAGGCCCAAAGCTAAAAGCTGGGACTGAACTCTAGTTAGGCTGACATGGTAACAAAGGGGATCCAAACAATAAGCACAGCCACAGAAAGATTTGACAACTAGCTTTGAAGGCATCCAGGCCTAGTCTGTCATAATACTCATGATAGCTCAAGAAAACTTCCCAGTTCCCTTCAGTAAGGCATTTTTTGTCCC
This sequence comes from Cyanoderma ruficeps, assembly GCA_008694505.1. Taxonomy (NCBI): domain Eukaryota; kingdom Metazoa; phylum Chordata; class Aves; order Passeriformes; family Timaliidae; genus Cyanoderma; species Cyanoderma ruficeps. The sequence continues at coordinate 6,875,462 of VZDJ01000346.1, forward strand.
TCCACCTGATAGCTGCATTCCCTAAGTCCACCTTCATATCTTTTGGAGACAGGAGAACTGGGAATACACACACTCAACAACTCCCCACACTCCAAACTAGGACTTTAGAAAGAGTGAGGGAAAGGAAAATAAAAACATGTCAGAAAATGCGAATAGCCGTGGATTTCTCTTTTGCCCATCTTACATTCACATAGCCTGATAACAGATTTTGAAAATCAAAAAAGAAGAAGAAACTATGTGTACAGCTCCCCTCAGAATGGATGGGGGAATAGAAAAATTATTACTGATGAACCTGAATGCTTTATGATAATCTCTATGCAGGGTATTTTCCAAGTTCCTCATTTTTAAAGTTACAGTATTAGATAATTTCTTTTTTCTGTATATTGCAGACTATATGCTGTGTGCTTGCATGCAACTCTAGGGAGCTAAATTGTAATAAATATCTTGAGATAGTAAGTTCATTTTCCAACACATCCCCTGCCAGCCCTTGGAAAGGGATTGTTTGCTTTTTATTTGCAGTTTCCAAGTAGACTTCTCTTTCCGCATGAGTATTTAAGTGTTTCTGCTTGTTTGCTTATAAATTTTAATTTTCAGTAACTTAATACCTTTAAAAAAAAATGCACGAAAGACTATCATCTTTACATGGAGCACAGCTTTCTTCAATAAAAGATATATCACTGCTCAAAAGCAAAGAACGTGACACTGGTATTTTTCATTGTAAAGAAGCAGCCACAGTTCCATTTAATAGACAAGTTACTATTGTGAAACTTTCATTTTAATCCCTCCAACTTCTTTGGGAAATGTTGAATATCTTACATCTAACATAATTCTTTTTCTTTATTTTCTGATCATGCAATACCCTTCTGATTTCTGGTTTCCTTCCCCTCTCCTTCATTATCTTCATTAGCTCAAATGCAAAGCACATTTAACTGGGGCAAATGAAAAGTATATTTCTCTGCCAATTCACTGCTCTTTTCTCCAATGTGTGAATATCCTGGTTATATCATCTATAATTACATAAAGCCTAGTTATTCATATGACAGCAAGATATGATCATACCAAATTATAAATTAGGTTGTACTAACTGTGGAAATATCCCACTAGAATTATGCAAGTCTGGATTTGTTTTGCAGCAGCATTGCAGATGGCTGCCCCATCCAGGAAAGAGTTGCTAAAGATTATGAGATGCTGCCTTTGGTGGTGAAGCTGCTGTAAAGTTCCTTATTTCCATCTCACTCTCTACTAGCACCGTGTATCTCAGCATTCACCTGGTGTGAGTCCCAAATTCAAGACAAAAAAACACAGTTAGGAATGTGACAACAGCCCAGGGGAACACCGAGTGTGCACAATCAGCTGGGAAACACTAGGGAAGGCCTTAAGACAGCAGCAGAGTAGAAAACATTGTTTCATACCCCAAGGAAGAGCACCAAGTAAAAGGTGCTCTCGTGAGGAGATATCAAAGAATCCCAAAGCTACAGACTAAAAAACACGAGACCCACTGTGATCTATAAATGAACATTTCTGGAACCAGCATCCAATCAGATATGGACAATTTATCTTATGATGTATTTACATCAATCCAGTTTTATTAACTAATTCCCATCCCTTGAGATGGACTGATCAAACAGGCACAGATGTCACCTCAACAGTAAAGCAACTATCCTGAATTGAGATTAAATTTGTCTATTCACTATTATAAACTATTCTAGAACATTACAGGGAGAAGAACATTTTAAATCATAAAGATCTATCAAAGTAATTTGATGCTATTTTAAGTAAGAAATCACAACAAAATTTATAGACTTGTAAAATCTTACTTGCAAACAATGCAATAATAAATTACTTACACTCAAGCATCCAGTCACATAGCTGTTCTAAGGTGTGCTTGGTAATTACTGAGAGGTACAGATGATTATGGAGTACCTTTTACCCAAAGATTTAACTGCTTTACCAGCTGTTTATAAAAGCATTCAAAGGACACACAGAACTGCAGCTACACATGCAGCTCCCCCACTAAAACCGACTGAGTGAAATATCTTTTCTAGTTCACCTGTGAAGTGCAACAACAGAAATTAATACCTGTACTTTTGCAGATATCAAAGCAACTCTAGGAATAAGCTCCTTCATTATGAGATGCTAGGCATGAATGTTTTTAGTTCTGCTCCTAGAAACCGTAAGTAGGCAGGTAGACTGAAACTGCACAATATGAAAGTCCTGAAAATAAAATTTTTTTAGTCCTCTGATTAAATGTGACAGGTAATTGATTGCTATTGTCATAAATGAACAGTGGATTTTCTCTTAATATTCACATTAATTGGTTAAAAGGATTTTATTCATATGAAGTGGTAAGAGGTATCAGACAGACCTGTAACAATGTTCTAAAAAGCTGAAGGAACCACATTATGAAAAATTATTAATGCTTAAGTATGCAAAGCTACGAATGTAGTCAGTAAATATTAGCATCCAGAGAAGATAGAGAAAATATATTCAAAACTATATGCAAATAGCAAGTAGAGTTGATATCATCAGCATGAAAGACATTCAGATACATCTATTTAGAGACTTAGGGTGAGCACATTAACCCCGTTATGAAATACAGCTACAATTTGTCCTCATTGTTAGCTCAAAGATAGTATCTGATCATGACTTCTGGCAGAGTTCCTCTTGGAAGATGGATTAGCAGGTGTTAGTGATGGATGAAAGACAAGATACTCTTGAACCAAAAACCAGCCAAACAGGAGGTGAGCTGTAACAGAATAAAACTCTTTATCCATTTTTTCTGTTCACCTACATCTGGTTCAAACAATGAAATCTCAGTCCAACTGGAATACTGTGTCTTAAGTGTTCAGGTGAAAGAGCTGTTCATTTCCACACACAAAATACTAAGCCCAAAGGGCAAAACACAGCAACATTCTCCGAGATTAAAAGTACCAACAGAAAGCAAGCTGTAAAGTCAGATAATAAAGTTTAATTAAATTATCTAACCTTTATATAAATAAAATAAATATATATTAAATCCTTAAATTGAAGGCAATGTGGGTAAAACCCTCAGTTCTTGCCAATACCACTCAGTAACAACACTGAGGAAATACTCAGTATAGTTTAGGGATCTGCCTGTCCATTGTTTCTTCAAATGCAAATTATTTGTATTTTGTTGTTAGTGCTAATAGAACTCAGAGTGCCATGAGGACAAATAGAAACTGAGCACTTGAGAGGTGCAATAATATCCTTCCAAACGCATTTATGGTTTTGTTTTCAGTTACTGGTAAATAGTTTAGCAATGTTTAAGTAATTTTCGTTTTTAAAGAGCATGCACACTTAGCTGAATTCTTTGGAGGCATGGGAGAAAAAGTATTAGTGAAAATGTCAAATAAATCACCTCCCTCCCAAAGATCCATTGTGTGAACAAGTATTATATTCTGACTACAAAACAAAGGTACCAAAGTGATTGCCATGTTCATTCCTCTCAAAAACAAGCAAATACCAATTCTTAAAGCAGTAGTAAAGTTCATTTTCCTTCCAAGAAACATGTATCATTATTTTCCAGTATTCAGAACTTATAATCACAAGTCGTAAGCTGCCCAAGGAACATGTTCAATATCTTACAGTTCAAACACTCCAAAAAATTACAACACATATGTAGGTTTCATTCAACTGTTGCTACAAATTTATTAAATATCTCTGGAAATACCTCATCTCACAGAATTTCAGAGTCCCTTGCAATTCCCTTGTACTAATGGCATTTTAGGGAAAAGGTTTTTTTAAAAGAAAGTTAGAAAAACAAGTATTTTTTAAAGCCAGATATGCTATAATTTTTAGATTGATTCCATCTAATAAAATCCTTACTTGTCTGCTCCAAGAAATGGACCCCATGTGTTCAGATAACTGAGGTTTTGGGGTTTTTTTTTTTTTTTTTAAAGAATGCACAGCGTTTTCAGGGCTGGGTTTCAGAAAGATTAGATCTATGAACAGTGCAGTTGTCCAATGGTTCACAGGTGTTTCAAAAGAATTTCAGTGGAACTTAGGGTATTTATTTACACATTCCACCGCTGCACTGGAAACCCAAACAGCAGCTTTGAGTGTGATATATAACTATCAAACTCTTTATCATCTGCATTAAATGATATGGAGACACTAAGCAAAATAATGCATACACAAAGACTTTTTCAATCTCAAAATTATTTTAGTATCTCTTTAACAGAGAAGCATGAGGCTCCAGATATTAATAATAATAAAAATCCCCAACTGACTCTGGCTTTCACAACTGTTTTCCATTACTTCTGAATTTCATACCAAATCCAGCTCTGACAAAACTGCAAAGGTTATGATTTACAAAATCAATGCAATTGCTACATTAGCTGTAATGAATAGCAGATAAAAGTGACGTAAAGGGCAGAAACTGGAAAATCTAAGTTATTAAGAAGTTACTTAAGATTTAAGGAAGATTCAATACAGGATTGTTTTCTCACTACAGTGCTTGCATCACCAGTGAACCTGAAAACCATAACTAACACTGACATTAGATTTCCTTCTTTTATACCACATTTCATGACAGCTTTTCAAGGCTTGCAGGGTTAGCCTCATTCTGCAGGCACAGAAAGGGCTTTGACACAAAATGCCTTATTCAGAAAGGCAACAGCACATCAACAGAAGCAGCTCACCCAGTTTCAATCCACGACTTTTTGGTTGTTTTTCTAAAGTCATCACAGAGGACCCACACCAGCTGCACCCAAAATTCACGATACAGAAGAGTCATTTAGTATCTTTTCCACTTCATAACATTTTTTGCTGCAATGACTGCTGATTTCCCAGATTATTTTGGAGTTACATCCACTATTTATCTTTCAAGTGCACTGCTAAGCAGAACTAGCAGAAATTTTTGCAGATGTACCTACAGGGAAGCATGAGCCCTCAAACAACATGTCCCATAGACACTGAAAATTTTCTTAAAGCATAGGCTTCAACTGGAAGTTTCAGCATGCAGCAGATAAACATGAAAGCCGTAAGACTTAAAGACATACAAGGAAGCTGAATTTCCCCACATTAGCTCTGCCAAACAGAGAGCATACACTCTGGGTTACATGCCATGCCAGTGGCAGCATCCTATCAGGACTATCACATTCCCATTTTCTGGGACTGAAACCCAGAAAAAAGGGTCAATGGGAAAGGCTCTCCAAAGCACCTTACAGAATGGAGGGGGTTGCTGCCTACCAGGGCCTGGCATTTGTGCAGTCTCCAGAAAGAGCTTTGATGGAGAAAAAAAAGAATCAAAAAGTACAGAGACATGCAAAAGGGAGAGACAATGATGGTTCAGGCAGGAACAAGCACATAACAATAAAAGGAAAAAGGCAGCCACTTTTAAACAGATGAAGGCCAGTAATTTTCTTCAGCAATGCACTGCATCCTATTGCCAGACCAAGTCCCATCTTCCTACTAAACTACATTTTTAAATATTTTCCCAGGTGAAAGCTGGAGTTGGACCACACGCAGGTTATAGAGCTCAGGTACTGGCTATGCCAGCAAGCAGAGAGGCCAGAGACCAAGAACACTGACTGGATATACTGTGTGAGACTGCTAACCAACACCAACTTGGACTAGCTGGCAAGGAGGGTAAAAGGCTTGGAAGCCAAATACTGGAGCAGCCATGAGTCTAGGCCAGATATTGGAGAGAGCAGAAGGTCTGAGACTTGACTACTGAAGGGACCAAGAAGTCCATGCAAGTTACTCAAGAGACCAGGACATCTTGGAGTTGGCTCGTGGTAAGTTCAGCTGCCAGCCAGAAATGTTTGTATGTGTGCACCTCTTGGGCACAAGGCGGCTGGGAGATCAGAATCCAGGAGCCCACCACTAAGTAGATCAAGGGGCTCAGATGAGTTCTACAGTGTTCTTGTACCTGTGGGAGTGCAGCTCTGCATACCAGCCACTGGACTGGGAGCTGTGGGCCTGTGTGGCCCATGTGCCCACAGCTGGGGTGTCCGACAAATCAAGGAGCCAGCTACTGCTCAGACTGAGTGCATAAGGTCGGTTACTGGGGGGATCTAAATTCTCTGTGTGCATGTGTATTTACACATAGATACATGTGTATTCATTTGTTTTTCCACAAACAGGCTTTCACCCAGAGCAGAGAAGGGAAAGGATGTGTCCATGGGCACTGCTGGTGCTTGCCTGAGTGCTGTGTTCTCTATCTGTGCTGGCCTATGTGACCAGTCATGTGTATGTGTGTATAGGACATGTGTGTGCCTGTTGGGAATAACTCCCTTTTGGAAATTAGCCTCACTATTGGCTGGACCTTGGGACACAAAGCTATGTCAGTTTTGCTTCAATGAGGCTTCAAGATTTAAGAGGTCTTATAACAAACAAAATTAAATACGACTGTTAAAGCCTTCCAATAATTCAAGGTGATAAGTGGCCCTGAAATGCTCTTTTAAAACTTTACTCACTACACAAAGTATTATTAATTAAATGAACCTTAAACCATGATTATCAGTGTAATTAATTATGAAGAAACAACAGTGAAGTAACTGTTAGAGAGAGGTGTTTAAAATGCCTGAGCTGGCTCCAAAAGGAGCTATTTTCATCCATCAATGTTAGTAACCCAGTTCAAGTGGCAGGCTTTCAGGATGTACTTGGTCCCTGAGGTCATGCACTTGCATTCACAACACAGAACTGTGCTGCATCTGGGGACAGGACACACCCAGACTGGGAAATGAAGACACTCAACCTCACAATGTCGTTCAGGTCCACCCAAATGCACTTGCTATAGTTCAGACGCTTCAGTGTCTTTGCAGTGCTTACTACCCTGGTTTTTCAGAGGCATCCATTAGCAGGGCACAGCTGATGAAGTGCACACCCACAGAGGAGCAAAGCCAGCTCTGCTCTGTGGCTAAAGTTGGCTTAAACCTTAAGTGCCCACAGGAGACACTGAAGAAAAGAAACCCTCATGAATTCTGAAAAAAATCCTGAATCTATTCAGAATGGTTAGCTTTCTCTGCATGAGGTCAGCAAGGTCTCCAAATTACAACACTTTCCCACTATTTAAGGTATCACAATTCTTGCATTGCACAACTGTAGAGTAGAGTGAGTTGACTGTAAGGCTGTTCTGAATAGCAACACTGTCAACTGGCTTCCAAAACACCTTGGTTCTTTTTTATTAAAAAAATCGTTTAAGACTTGCTTCTTTCACTCTATCCAGTATAACACAAATAATGCCACCACTGCACAACATTTGTAACAGTACTTCACAAAAGCTTAGTATATGCAGTCTATCATTCATAAGCTTTAAAATTCTTTGATGATACGTGGTAGTAAAAAAGAAAGAGCATCTTACCAGCTTTGGGCACATTTAGCATTTTCACTTCTGCCTTGCTACACTTGTTAATGCTGAAACATGGTTTTGTCTTTACTTTTTCAGTTGACTCCACAGATTGTGTGTAATTTTCATTTTGATTCTGGACATTTATTTTAGATAGCAATGAAGCACCTCCTTTCTCATCTATCTGCAAAAGAGAAATAAGTTCACAATAGTAACTGTTAGAGAGGTGTTTAAAATTATAAAATATTTCCTTCATGCAGGTGAAGAGAAATAGAAAAAAGAGCAACAAGAAGGGATTTCATGACATGTTAATTATCATTATCAAATTGTTACATAAATATATACATCTCTGCAAAACTATACGTGTCACAACAAAAAATGTGGGCACACAATACCAAACACTTGTGTAAACAGTTTATAAATTTAGTTTAATACAATTCTTCTGTAAACAAATAAATAAAATAAAAATTGTGCTGCTTTCCTGTGTCAATATTAAAGGTTTCATAGAAAGTACCTTTGCAGCAGAACTGCAACCTGGCATATTGAGACTTTATTACAAGTATCCTGGCTTTTTAACTGCTTTTACAAAAAAAAAACCCACAATAAAGCCCATGCCAAGATGCAATCCCCACCTCCTTTACATTTGAGAATTGCATTTGGACTCAATACCAATTAATATTATTTATTTGAAAAACATTTTTCTGCAACCACTCCACAGTGAGAGAAGCCTGACCTGAGAAGCAAGATCAAAGCTATCAAAATTTGTTCTGAATAGATTATTGAAGCAGAGATTGTTTGTGGTAAGCTCAAATGTTATCTTTTAATCACAATACTGTACAAAATACTTTTTAGTTTTTGTTCAGTTTACCTCCTTTAACTTAATTTCTTGGTCCATCTCCTTAGTTTCATTCTTGAGACAAACAGCAATACATTTTCCTGGTGGTATAAACCTTGGCTTTTTGCCTGCATTTCCTAGGACTTGACTCGGAGCTGCAGATCGCCTCATATTTAGCTGTACTGCTCTGCAGGTTGGACAGGAAGAAAGGAAGCAGGATAGGATTTAAATATAAAAGTATATCCATACATGACAACAAAAGTACTATTTCAAAATATAAGAGAGCATACAAGATCTTCAAATAACAATATTAATTCACAAGCATAACAATATTTAAGTAGTATTGTTGCAATGCCTTGTTCAAGTACTAAGAAAGATCAACTACAGCAAATTCTGCAGCTGAACACCTCGATTTTCATTTTAAAAGCCACTAATGCAGTTCCCAATAGCAATAAATGCTCTGGACATGCACAGTATAGGGCTACTTAACAAACTTACAGTTTATAAGAAGACAGACAATTTTAAGCAAAACTTACTATTCTATACACTTGAAATATAATTTTGAAAAGCCCATTATTAGTGCAAAATGAACAATGAATCTTGAAGGTATGTCTCATACCTGGGACCAGCTTTTTGCATTGAACAGTCAATTACATTGGTGATTCAGGTTCACCATAATAAGATTAACATTCAGCAGAAAGTTATCTCAGAATTACAGTGGATATTATTGGTCCATGTTATGTCCACTTGAACACTGGAAGGAATGCATTATAGCTTTTCCCTCAAAATATAAGACTATTATTACCCTGAGCAACCTTAGGACAAAACCAAACATTAATGTGACAAAGTTTACTTTGCAACCAATAGAAAAACAAGTTATAATCTTAATGCTTCAAAGTAGTAGGCAGAAATCAAACAAAAGAGGAAAACGCCAACAAAATAACACAGCAGCTGAAATGAAGCAGGCAAGCACAACTTACACTACAGTTACAGGTTTAATTCTCCATTTACACACATTTATTTTAAATGATTTCCCCAACTACTAAGTTAAAAATAAACCACAATACAGATTGCAGAATCAAACTTCTGTACCCTCTCAAAAGCATGTTTGCATCCTGCTGCAACAGACAGTATGTTTCTGCACCTTTTTTGGTGCTACTCTGCACTCCAGTGGCTTCCTGGGGGACAACCACCGTTCTTTCCAAGGTTTGCACTGAAGCACTGACAGGAGTGCAAAAACACCTTGCAAACATGCAGGGATTAGTGGCAGGAGTACTGCTCTCTCCCCCATATCTGCACAATTAGCATATGGATGATGCTGTTACTAGACATAAATCTCAGGGACAAAATGGCCTCAATTGCTGTCACTTACACTGTTATTAAAAATAACAGTTATTAAATAAACAGTTATTAAATAACAGTTATATTATGGCTGTTATTAAAAATATCAGGAAAGAAGCCTCTGTATGTGTCTACAGCAGTTAAGTTAGGCTTACCTGACAACAGTGATAGCATATGAATTTTAGTTAACCCTGTGCAATAAGGGAGTAGCTTGGTTATTTTAACAGGAGTCTCTGTAGCGTGAAAAGCCACTGGGAACACTGCAAAGGTGTCCAGAACCTTCTGAGGGAGCAGGCTGCAAGTGCTGGTGCTCAGCACAGCCAGCTTAAGGTGCCTTGTGAATTTGAACAAGTCGTCTGCCCAATCCTACACTGCACAGTGAGGCTTGGGAAAACAACACAGACACCCCAGGGCTCTACATGAGGACATGCATGACTGCAGTGCTACACTAACCCTGCCCACTGCACTCCAGGTTCTGTGGAACAGAAAAGCTGTGCAATTCATAAATTGCACGTTTCTATGATTAAAGTGCTCTGGTTCCCAAATCCATTTGGCCATTGCACTGTCATTTGGTTTTAAACCAGAAAAACAGACTCACTAGGAGATTTGAAAATTACTAAGACATTTGAAGACACTACCCTTGATAACTTAGTAATTTCACTGTTACCAACGTTACCTACTTGCAACTACAAAGATCCTTATGGGTTTGTGGGTTTTAAAATTAAATACTGCATCCAAAAATACATTTTTGTCTTTTAAAATACAAATTTTCATAAAACATAACAAAAAATTTGTTTAAAAAAATAACCAAAATGTTTACATTTTGTCCCTTTACACTACTGCACAACAGAAATAGAACATCAGGGATGTACAACAAACCACTGATGCCAGATCTTTCAGGTAAGATCAGAGTGTTGCAAGGCAAGGAACAGCTCCAGACTACAACTAAATGAAAGATATGCAAATATGCCCTTTCCTCAGAGACAGCACCAATACACCAGGGAATCTCGTACTTGCCTATTAGGTCTGGTTGCAGGAAAACAGCTGCAAGCAATGCAAAAATCACTGCTCCTAGCTTTTATTAGCAACCAACCTGACCAAACCCAGTGCACCACAAAACCACAGCCCAAACCGTCTCATGGGTGCATCTGATTTGTCAGGTGTTGAATTCGGTTGTACCTTGCCCTTAAGGGCACATTAATAGCTGCATTAAAAATGAAATACACATACAAAGAATGTTTCAAGATTTTACACATCCGACTCAACACGGTGTGCACGGCGCTCTGCTACAGGCACCTACAATGCCCGTCTCGGCCCAGACTCAACAGGCTGCTCCCGGAGTGTTTGAAGAGGCACTGCCGGCACAGACGGAGAGGCAGAACAGGGGCTGTGGGCAACTGCAGAGACGTGACACGGCATCAGCTTTTACTTAGTTAAATTGCAGGCAGCGAGTGCATCGCCTTGAAGATCAATATTACTGAAAAATCGCTTCAGATTAGAAGCAGCTGTAAGGAATTTTACAAGAGCATGTAGTGATAGGGAAAGGGAGAACGGCTTCAAACTGAGAGAGCGAGATAAGATTACATGTAAGGCAGAAATTCTTCACTCTGAGGACTGTGAGGCACTGCAACAGGTTGCCCAGAGAACTTGTGGATGCCCCACCCCTCAAGGCCAGGCTGAATGAAGGTCTGAACAACCTAATCTAGTGAAAGATGTCTTTGCCCACAGCAGGGGAGTTCCCACTAGATAATTTTTAGGGTCTTTCCCGGGGTGGCTTCCCCCAGCCCTCCCCGCCCGCGGTTCCCGTACCTGCCGTCCCGCCGCCGGTCCCGCCTCTGCGCTCAATTGTCCCGCCGCGCTCTCCCGGCAGCCCCACCGGGGGCACTGCGCATGCTCCCTGCGCAACCTCCCCTCTTCGCTGGGCGCGCGTGCGCCGGAGCCGCGCCGCTGGGAGTGGCCCTGGCAAGGCCCTTCCCGCCTTCGGGGGCAGCTGTCACGCGCGTGCGCAGTGCCGGGTCGCGGCGCCTGTGCCACACACAGCATGGCGGAGTGCCTGCCCGCCGCGCCGCCGTCAAGCGAGAGCGGCCGTAAAGGCACCCTCGGCTGCGCGACAGCGAGCGGCTGCGGGCGGGGTGAGTGAATGGGGCCGCGGCCCCGAGCGGGCCGGGGGCGAGGGGAGAGGGGCGGGCGGGGGCAGCGGGGCCCGAGCGGGGCTGGGCCCGGGCCCGGGGCGGGAGATGCTCAGCGTTTGTCAAGGCCCTGTGCCGGGCTGGCAGCGGCACCGCTGCCGTGTGGGGAAGGGAGCGGGGTGTGTGCAGCTGTTAAGGGTGTTTGTCGCTGCCTGAGGCCGCGCAGATGCTGTTTTTTGGTGTGGGTCGCTTCTCCAGGTGTTTCCGGGCCAGCTCTGTGCTCTGTGACCAGGATCGTTGTCCCTCCCTGAAACACCTTTCCAGGCCGTATCCAGAGGCCTTTCCCCTGTTACCTGTACAGAATTCCCTCTTCCACAGCTCCGAGGGGAGCGAACTCCTCTGACCCTGGTCGTGGCTCGGGATGGCAGAGGCCGGCCCTGCACGGCCTCCAAGGTGGTCACAGAATTAATTAGGTTGGAAAAAGACCTCTGAGATCATCAAGCCCATTCCAAGGGCTGACCACCCTTTCTGTGAAGAAATTCTTCCTGCTGTCCAACCTGAAACCCAATCCCCGGCACAGCTTGAGGCGATGTCTTCTCATCCTGTCACTGGGAGAAGAGACCGGTCCTCACCTGGCTACAGTCTCCTTTCAGGTGGACCGATGAGGTCCCCTCTGAGCCTCTTTTTCTTCAGGCATAACAACCCCAGCTCCCTCAGCCTCATAGGACTTGTGCTCCAGACCCTTCACAAGCTCCGTTGCCTTCTCTGGACTCTGATCTGTGCAAGGCAGGTTGTGGATGACATTGTTCTGAGTAGGTTTTGCAGGGCAGCAGGTGTTGTACAAAAACGGTTTTTGTCAAAATAGTTACAGTAGTTATGTAGTTCCTGGTAGAGGTCTTAATTGTGTCGTATTTTTTATGTAAGCTTTTTTTGAAAAAATCAGTTGTTTGCATCAGTGTAAGGTGGTGTTGCTGTTGATTTATTCTTACCCTCCTCTGTTCCTTTTCTCTTACACAAATGTTCATCAGACTCCCCAGTGCACTACTCTGGGGAGCTGAGCTGAGGGAGCTGTTCTATGGCAGCCTTGACCATGGACTGCTGCTGTCTGTCTTTCTTCCCTTTCTGCCCTGGCTGCAATTTCTTAACCATGGTCATGCCCTGCTTACACAGTCCCTAAAACGTTTGCTGAGCCATCTACAAGAAATTCTAGCCTAACAAATCAAATCAGGGTGTAGTTGTCTGTATGGTGATTCACATGAACCAATTCAGGAAAGGGCAAATTAAATATTCTCACTGATTCAAAGGAAAAAGTGGAGGAAGGTGTGGAGCACATTATTTTGTGGATAGATAGGCTTGGGCTACAGTAATAAAACTGCCGAAGTTTGGGGGTTTTTTTCCCCAATTCAGTCTTAAAATAGATCAGCTACCGAGAGTGGTGCATCAAGTGCCTGAGAAACCATTTGCACAGTCATCATTGAAGGGGTGAATCTGCCCCTTTGAGCATTGATGCTGGCTTGGAGTGTCAGAGTGTCAAAAAACACACCAAAATGTTACTTCTGTATAGCAGAATTTAAGGCACACTGTGTCTTTGTGAAAATAAAGGCTGAAGAAATCTCTTGTCTCAGTGTCACTTCATCTCTGGGCCCTGTGTAGGACTCTGTTACTCCAGCATTTCTGAGAATGCTGTCTTAGCCATGCACATAAGTATTCTGTCATGGTTCACTCCAGCCTTTCAAACAGCTATGCTTTGTTTTGTCACATGGAAAAGAAGCATTTTTTAAAAATCAGAAGCTACTGCACATGACGAGATGAAGGTCACTATTTTCATTTCAGTGTCCTGACTTTCACAGTGAAATAGCTTTGATTAGTGCCAGACATTTAGTAAGCTATGTGATGGTTTTGATGGGAACTACATCCCACCTGTATTCTCCCTGTTATCATATCCACACCAGATCTCTGTTTGAGGGCAGTGAAGTCCACAACTCGGGGGTGGTTTTGGATGTGCGTCTGCCTGGCAAACAACGTGGGGTGACAACTGTTGAAAAATTGCTTGATACCTGTGAAGCGTGGAAGAGATTTTTGCTTGTCCAGCACTGCAGGGAAAAATAAAATATGTGAAACAATAGAAAGCAAATAGCATGTCATAGTTTGTGTGCTTTCTCTCCCAAAGAAATCCCTGCACAATGGTACCCTGACAATTTATACACCCTCCCCTACATGCTCTTCACACAGCCCTTTTAGTCCAGTGGTGATTTTTGGTCTGGAGTCTTCTAACAGCTTATTGAATTCTCTCTCCATGTCCATGCAGGCGAGCTATTAACTGTTTTTGAGTTGCAGCTTCTGCTGATGACCATGAGCTCCTTATCTGTCTGGTTTGTGCTACTTGTGCACCTGCTCCCCGCTAGAGCATGGGAAACTAAAATAAAGTCCTAGACTTAGGATAAACATTACTTAGCAACAGCTAAAACATTGGTGTGTTGGCAACATTCTTCTCTTTCTAAAGGCAAAACACAGCTCTGTAGCAGCTACTGGGAGAATTGCTAAGGAAATTAACTCTCTTCCAGCCAAAAGCATGTCTAGGCAAAAGTCCACAGCTTTCAGCCTAAGGCTTCCAGCAACCCCAGCTACATATGCTAAGCAAATAGATATAAGCAGACAGCATTCTAAATCACACAGTGTTATAATTCTAAGTGACTTACTCTGTTTAGAAGTTACGTGCTTAAGCTAAGCAACTGACAACTCTCAACAAAATAATGTAATTTCTAGGCGCCATCAAAAAAGGAGTGTGACAGTTGGTGAATTGTAGTAGAATTGGGAAAGTAAGTTTTGAGGCCAAATGGAGAAGAGAGAAGTTTCTGGGGATAAGCAGAAGCTGAAAATTGTCTAATTTTGTGGTGAAGATACTGGGTAAGGTGATTTGTGCTGCCAAAGTGCATGACATTCATCAGATGTTCTCCCTCTGCTTTTCTCTTGACTAAGGTCCATCTCTTGAAGTTGACAAGAAAATAAAACATCTCTGGTTCTTCAGGTCAGGAAACTTCTACTGGAAAAAGTCTGTGACTTCAGTAACAGCTGTTGTCATGGGTCTCAGATCCATGGCCACAAGGGTTCCAGCATCATGTTTTGCTGCTCCAACATGAGTCTTGAAAATGTCCTGAAGAATCCCCCTTCAGGATTTTTTGCCTCAAACTTCCCATCCGCTCTTCATTTGAACTCCAGTTTGGCTCAGGCTTTATATATCCATATATGTTTATATGCAGAGGCATATGTATATAATATATATATATTTTGTTGTTGCTGTTGCAATTCATTTCTCTGTTGAGCACAAATAAAGTTTTTGTTCCTTATTTGATAAAAATACTCCTTCCTGCACTCTGTTAGTCTTCAAACTTGCTAAAATGTGCTGAAGAGTGTCTTGAAAACCTGGTCCTCAGGGACTAGCAGTGTTTGTGCAAAATGTAGCTCACAGCATCCATAATTCCAATAGAACAGAAACTCTAGGACAGTGAAAGTACTTCGCTTTGGTCTCTTATCTGTCCTCAAAAGTTTTGTAAAAGCAGAATCCTCTGGGCTCCACCAAATCCAATCAGTGTTAGGCTTACATTTCAATTTAGCAAATCTATATGTGCTGTTTAAGTCCTCCAGCCTAACTTAAGGGGTTTAAGTAATGACATCTTTTATGAAGGTTTAAGTGGGCAACCCTAGTTATGCTACATATATTTGGCAATGATATGCTACAAATATCATTGGCAATGATATTTGCCAATACAACAAACTTGACTGTAATAGTTTTGTTTTAGAAATGAACTGCCTGTCATGACTGGATAAGAACCTGTAGATAAGGAACTTCCATCTTTTTAAGGAATGTAATTTTATCAGATTTCAGTTGTTACCTTTCAATAATACTGAATTTTGTTGTCTTCAGTCTTACAAACAAAACTGGCTTCAAAATTGATAATCAGCGGGGTGTTCAGTTTTGTGATAAGTGTCTGCATCAGTAGTAACTGAAACAGAGACTGATGATTATTTTCACCTGAATCTAGTCCGTTCTCCTGTGTTGAATTGTAGGTTTTCAGTGGCTTGCTTTGGAAAACTTGGTTTTTATGGGCTGTTAGGACAGCATCTCTTCAGTAGCTGGCTTGTTAGACATAGGACTCAGTAACTTAGGAAACACTGCCGAGCCTTACTCTGTCTAATTTTTCTCATAGGCATAATAAAGCAGTGAAGAGAAACTGAAGGGAGCATTACATGCCTTACTGATCAGAAAACTGTTTCTGAAGTATTTGAGCAAACTACATATATATGTAGTAAAGTCTACAAAGGTAAGATTTTCTATTTTCCATTTTATTTAGAAAACCTCACAACTAATGAAAACCTCTTTCATGAGTCTCAGTGGGTTTACAAAAGTAACTTTGTATGTCAAGGAGCAATGTGGAGCCTAAAACTTATTCTTTTAAGGGAATTCTGTGAAGTCTTACTAATTCCACAAGGTTTTTTGTGATAGGATTTAGACGAAGGCAGATTGCCCATTAGTTCTTCTTCACAAAGCTTTCAAATCCATTCAAAAGCTTCTCAGTTTTATAAAATAGACCATGTAGGAAAAGAAAAGCTCTTCATGATTTCAGGGTTAGCTGCAGTTTTGGCTTCTTTTACTTCCTGAATATTAAGTATATCTTTAGGCATGTTGAGATTTCATGCTGTTCCCTCTGAAATGGAGGTCTGCAGTGAGTAAATAATCTTTTTTTTTCAGTATGAAAGCAACATCTTAAGTGATGTGCAGTTCATAAATCCAGGATCTTCTAGCTGACAGTGCCACAGCTATTGTCAGTAAGAACACCATTTTGTAAGTTTGCTAGGCGTTACGTGAAAGGTATTAAAATGGAAAGCAAACATTTGCATATGAGCTTCTGTGATGTTTTGGCTTCACATAGAATTAGTGTAAGTAGAAACTGTATGTTTCACAGTGGCTGCTACAGTTAAGTTCAATAACAGCATTCAGTTAAGTGCGGCTTAACTGTGCCAAAGTCTTTGCTTTCAGAGTTCAGAATATCTTGATGGAAAATGGCAATTCTGACATCCAGCAGTACAATTCTCAAATTCCCACTTAAATCTGAAAGTCTCCAAAGTGTGTGTGTGTGTTTGTATTCACACATTCACTTCTTTATTCACATTAAGGTCTCCATGTTTTTAGAATTTTTCAGGCCTCTTTGTGGATCTACCCATACAGACCCAGCACAAAGATTGTTTTATTTCTGTGTGTTTGGGGCTTTTGAATAGGTTGAAGGTGTGGAGAGCATGGGTTATGATATTGAGCGCTTCGTGGGCTATGTTAACGAAGGGCTGTTGTGCTCCATCTGCCGAGACGTGTTAGAGGACCCACTGCAGGCTCCTTGTGAACACGCCTTCTGCACTGCCTGTATCCATGGGTGGCTCGTTCATCACAGTAACTGCCCTGAGGACAGACAAGTGATTGATGTGTCTTTGCTACGACCTCTCTACAGGTATCCAATAATCTTGCTGTGTGTTGAAATTACATGAATTTAGGATTTCTCAGTTTTGCTTGCACAGCTTCATCTCCTGTCAATGCTGTCACTGAGGCTCTTTATCCAGTGTGCCCGTGGCAGACACCAACTACTTGCTTGAAAGCATTAGCATTTTCTATTTATTATAACTATCTTTCAGGATGTTAAGATTTCAAAACTGAGAGAACATTTAGTTTGTTCTCCACCATTTTATATCTTGAATGCTAATTCTAGATTCCTGTCTGGATATTGTTCTGAATGTCCCTTACAGTATCAAAACTTTTCCAAACTTTATTTTAGAGAAAGCAAGCAAAGCAGCTCTTGATGATAGTCACTACACACTCTATATCTCTTTTCTTTTCAGTCTTAGCTAGATGCTGTAGTGAGGCTTGTAAATAACAATTCCTGGAGATATGAACCAAATTTCTGACCTTCAAATTCTTTTTAAAGAAGATCTTTAGACATAGGAGTATCTGTTGTGAGCCACCTTGTCATGTAAAGCAGGCTGTTTTCACAAGTGACTTCTATAACTGGTCAGGCAGTTGGACCATATGATTGTTGTTGGTCCTTTCTGAACAAACTGTTACATTTTAAACTGTTAATTCCTGCCAGTGTCGGCACGAAAGTTTCAGCAGTGTTTAACACCTGCATTATCTAATCTTGCTCAGACTGACAGTTATGTATTTAAAGTCTCCAGCTACAGTAAATTTAACTTTGTTAGTACTCACAGTGTAATTTTTCATTCATGAGATTCTACTATCTGGAAGTTAACAGAACACCAGAGTTTAATTTTTAGATGGTTTTGTCCGTACTCACTTTAGTCCTTTAGTCTGGCATGTTTAGAAACAAAGAACTTAAATGGCAAATGAGTAGCCCTGGTGTTTGTTATTGATAATATCTGCTGAGCCAATGAAAGGTCGCAATGAAAAATTATTCAAAAATAAAGATTTCATTTGCACATTTAAATTTGGAGACTGAATTTTCCATTAACATTGTTTCTTTCAAGCTGTTTTTTACTGATACGGTCACTTGAATTCTAAAAAAAAGAAATAAAGCTAGTTACTCGCAATTTTTCCCAATAGAGGTTCAAATCTTGCTTTCTTTTCCCAAAAGTTGAAAATACAAATTTTTTAAATATTGTTCCTAGATTTAAGAACAAATTCTTTTCTTTGCATGTAGATATATGAAAAATGATTTAAACCGTCTTCAGCTACACTGCAGAAACAGAGAGTATGGCTGTGAAATGGTTTGTTCTCTGGAGTCTATAGACAGGCATGAAAGGGAGTGTGAGTACAGTCAGATACCTTGCTCCAATGCTGGTGAGTAACATTCAAAGAAGTTGAATCTTTTATATTTAGAAAACACGTTTGTCATCTTCCCATCGACAGAACTGCAATAAGGGCCATTACTTCCTAACAGAAGTTCAAAGCTTTGGCATGATCTGCTCTTTCCAGCAGTGTTTTTGAGTAAAATGTAGTAGAATTTTATGGCAGTCATGATGATTAGCAACTGTTTCTTATCCAAAAACTAACCAAAATGAATGTGACGAACTTCAGACGTATGAAAAGTAGTAAATGCATTCTGTCAAGTTATGAGTTTGCTTTCCAATTCTGCCTGCATGTTCTGGTGTTTGAATGAATGCAGTAGCCCCTGCAGAAGACTTAAGAGTCATAATTTATTTTTAAAACACCTGATTGCCTGGTGCATGTGCAGCTGCCACGTCTGTGACATGATTTTGGCAAGAAGGTATCTTGGAAATAAGAATTATTCTAAGAATTGTTCATGGTGAGATTCTTATTTAAAACAAGGCTATACCTCCTGAGAAAGAAACATGCCTCTAAAAAGGAACATACTTTCAAAATTTCCCAGTTGATTTCATTTGAAATGTTGTATGTTCCTAGATAAAGTTAATTTTTAATTAATGATGTTAAGGGTGTAGTTGAGTCTGCCATTGTAATTAATTATGAGATGATTAAGGTACTAGAATTGCTCTGCTGGAAGTTACAATTTCTCTCAGAAGTGAGTGACTTCTGCAGATGCTTGATTCACCTGTTCTGTTTCCAACAGAAACAGTAGGATTTTACAGTTTCGTGTGCTTTACAGTGTTGTACAGATTTATGTTTTTACACCATACTGGATGTCTGGTGTTTGGTGTGTGAAGGCTCTGACATCTCTTGAACTCTTTCCCAAGAACACATGGAGTGTATTTTGAGTACCTCGATTACAAGTCATTTTATTTATTAGTAAAACGGTTCTAGAGAGTTCATGTATCATTTTCTGGCATGATTTGTTGGAAGTTTCAATACTCCATTGTTTCAATTTTCTTAAAGTTGATATTCTCTTCAAATTAAATGCAAGTGTGTATTTAATTTGAAGAGAGTATCAACAAAGGGAGCCTCAGAGATTAAACTACAAGCTGCCTAAATCTGACTTCATAAGTTAAGACTACAAACTTTGAGTTTAGAGTGTTAAATGCAGCAATAATTTATATAGTGCTTATTTTAGATTCTTTACATTTTACTTTTAATCACTACAGAACTGCAAAGGATGTATCCTAGAATTTCTGTGGAAATATTTCTGTCTTTATATGAGTTATTAAATGTTCATTAAAATGTATTATTATTATTTATATGGTCTAGTACATTACGGACAAGACCAACAAATTGTCTGGAAAACAAGTTTATGTTCCATCTCTCTTACCCACGTCTCTCTTTACTGCATCTTTGGATTTTCCTGTGGTTTGATAGCGTAATATTTTTTTACACGTGTATTGTTTATCAATTCCAATCATTGCAACCTGTGATGGTAGCACAGGCAAGCTGCTGATGTCTTAGCTTGGCATCAGGATTGTCATTACTGAAGTTGATTTAATGCCAAACCAGCAGTAGAAGACTTTACAGAAAATACCTCCTTCCAACCTTTCAGTATTTTCAGTTAATGGATTAGTATCTTAATAAGACCTTTTAACGGCATTGTATTAGTAGCTGCAGATGTGTAACTGTCCTACATCATATCCTAAACAAACCACTTGACTCAGCTTCTTTTCTTGAGTGTTTTTGTGTGGAACGACTCAAAGCGCTTTTGTTGTCACTGTCTGTCTTGCCCTGCTGCACCTTGCTCAGGTTGCTCGGTGCAGGTTGAGCGGCGGAACTTGGACGGGCACCTGGCAGTGTGCGAGTACCGGAGCCGGGAGTGCCCCAACGGCTGTGGCTACACCATCCTCAGCGCCGACGACACGCAGCACAACTGTGTGGCAGAGCTCAGAACAGAGCTGGAGCTGCTTCGGTACAAACCTTCTGTTTCTCTCCTGTCTCTGGTGGGCTGGGCTTAAAGTCACTGCATGAAGCACTTTGAAATACTAGCACTGGATTCTGGTATGTGTTAAATGATCCATTAATTACTTGACGCTAATGAGTCAGAATTTTATTATGTGTCAGCATAGACTTTAAATTCTTCCTGGTTTGATTCTTTTGTTGTTGGGGGTTTTTTCCCAAGTTACTATAAATCTTAAAAATACCATTGCTTCCAGTTGAACAGAACTATGAGTTTACTATTTAAAATGACAAAAAACCTAAGAAAACTGAAGTTGGCAATTTAGTTTTTCCATTGGCCTGTTATAAACACGAAGTCACAGTATTTAATAATTGTATTTAGCTTGTGTTTTTACAGATCAAGAAGATAAAGATCTGTAATTATTTTGGCAGGTACAGGTAGATTCAACCACTAAAGGTGTAATTTTGATTTTTTTTTAGGTCCTGGTAGATTAACAGTCAGTGAATAGGACTCTTCTTACCAGCGTCCTTGTTTTCCTCTTACACATTTCTGTAGCTTTCCCTTTTCATTATATTCCAGTTGGACTTTTTTTCCCCTCCCTCATTCTCCTTCCCATTTGTATGTTTCAGCTTCTAAGTGTTGTGCTTTTGAACGCTGCTGTGAAGTCAGGTTCCTCAAGTATGGTTTAAATGTGTTGAGACTCAAGGGATTCTACAACCTGGTTTCTGAACTCAAAAGGTTAATGTAGTGCCATCTGGTTTTGGCTGTGGAGCTGTGTGAGTGACTAGGCTGTAACAGTTTACTACATAAAAGTGAACAAGATTACACAGAACCATGGAATCATTAAAATTGGAAAAGAGCTTTAAGATCCTTGAGTCCAGCAGTTAATCCAGCACTGCCAGGCCCAGCACTAAACTGTGTCTATAAGTGCCTACTGTGTCCACACACTCAGGCTGTCTCACATGGTTAGCAGTACTATAGGATTCAGACTTTTTATCTTGGCTGCCTCTATTTCATAATACTTAGCAATCGCATACTGTAGGCAAAGAGCAAAAAATCACTTAAAGTCATAAATACACCTTGAGCTCATAGAATTACGTGAGGAATATGATATGATTGTCTCTCTGTAGGCTCCTCATGGGCCCTTTAGTGCCCCTGGCACTTCTTTATGCCAGCTTGTTGGATTTTTTTTTTTAATTAATAAATCATGCCTCTACAGGGGCATCCTGTAGAACTTGGCAGGAATCAGTTCAGTCTGTTTGGCTGCAAGAAAGCTTTCTGGATTTTGAAGATCATTCTTTTCTCTGCTTACAAGACTTAACAAGGAGAAATAAACTTTTTAGGTCAGAAATGATCTGCAGAGTGGAGGAGGCAAAACATGAGATGGAGTCCAGGTTAGATTCACAGAGAAGGCACATGGTCCAAAAAGAGAGTATTCTGCAAAATGAAATTGAAGAACTGAAGGTAAATACAATCCTTTTTTTTTATTTATTTCTCTTAACAGTCTAGTTTTTTGCTTTTCCCAGTAGCAGTTTCTTATTCTGTAAATAAAGTCTCATACAGAGGAAAATGGCATTAGGTATGGGAAGCAAAACCATCAAAGCTTTACCAGGTTAGCTCTGTGGAGAAGCAGGCTGGGTGCTGTATTCCCATGGTTTATCTGCTTCAGGTTCACTGGAACTCACCTGGGTACTCCATCTGCGTTCTGTGTGTGCGTAACTTTGTCAACAGATCAATCTGAAACTGATTTCAGTGTCT
The DNA here is from genome assembly GCA_008694505.1 of Cyanoderma ruficeps. NCBI lineage: Eukaryota > Metazoa > Chordata > Aves > Passeriformes > Timaliidae > Cyanoderma > Cyanoderma ruficeps. The sequence goes on from VZDJ01000346.1 coordinate 6,897,632, forward strand.
AAATGTAGAGTATACATCACAAACTGGATGTAATTAAACATCCATCTCCATTTATAATTGCAATCCAAAGCGGCTTAGTCCAGAGCTGATACAGAGCCCTACTGCCAGCAGTGGTATTTGCACTGTGGTCAGAAGGTTGGAAAGGTTCACAGTGAACTGCATCAAGTAACAAGCAAGGCTGTCTTATCCTTTTATTCATCCTGTTTTGATTATATCACAGAGCAATGATTTTTAAAGCAATAGTTTTTAAGAGCTTTATTCAGTTTTTTGAAACTTCATAGTTTACATTTTTATTTTTACTGGATTTGATGTTAAATCCCTGCAGAATATATCTTAAGCAAAACCACAACCATATTTTGTTTGGATTCTTGAAATAGAAAAAAAAAAAGCAGCAAGTGGGTAAATTGGCTATTTCTTATCATACTTTGTAAGAAACAAAATATGAAAAGAAAATATTTTCGAAAAACATATTGGAATCTTTAGAACAAGACCATCCCAGAAGGTGAATGCTGGATTGTGTCTCAAATTGTTTACATTTGTTGCACTACCAAAAAACTGTTCTGGTGTTTTTTATTCATAAGACTCCATCACCCTACGTGCATGTCCTGCTCAGCTTCCTTGCACCATCATTAGAGGAGGGTTTGTTTCTTGCAGTAAATCCGTATTTGCGTTTCAGAGTCAGATGTCACGACTGATGTCAGATGTGCGGTCTCTGATGGCCGCGGAGAGGCAGCACCGTCAAGAGCTGGAGCAGGCAGAGCTGGAAAAACGGGAGTTGATGGAGCTGCTGAAGGGGCTGCAGAAGGACTGCAGATCAACTACTACAGAGGGAAGCAGGAAGTCAAATTTCCGTCCTTTGACACGACTAGAGAGTGTAAAAAGAAAACCTAGGGAAGTTACAGTTATCTAAATGGTACTAAGCTCAAAAAGTGTTTTCTTCAAATACAGGCTTCTGGCAAACTACTTTCTTTGATTGGTAAACTTTATATAATTTCTGATTTACTTATTTTCTTTTAAAGTCTGAATTACAACTGTATTTCCTTTGGGGCCATAAAAACAAACAAGATTTTTTTTCTTAGAGAATACTGGTCACTAAAAATAGTAATTGGAAGACATATTTTTAGCTAATGTTTTTATAAAAAGGGGAAGGACACTTGATTTATTCTTTCTTTACTGCGTCACTTACAGGAATCTTTCAAGATTGAAAGTTACAGCTTTTTAAAGTAAAAAAATTAGACTATTATGAACCAGGAAGAAAAAAACATTTAAGTATCTCTGTTTCAAACAAAAAAGCAAATGTGACCATTTGGCGTGTACTTAATTTGGGGAAAAGTGAACAGTAGAATTAGTAAGTCAGTAATAGAAATTAATAAGATTTTGTTGTTTGTAGTCTGTAGAAGGTCTCATTTCAAAGGTGGAAAGCAAGCACTTTAAATTGTAATTCTTCTGCTATGTAACAGCTTCAGGTGAGGTTGACTGTTGCTTTAGAGCTTCTTATTTCCCAGGCTGATACACGCTTAACAGACTAATACTAAAGCCTGAGGTAGTAGAATAATTACTATGTGTGAATAACTGTGAGTTTGTGGGAATGGATCTACTTCTTATTTAAAAATTTGAAAGTTTTGTATGTGAAAGTATCAGGTATTTCTACAGGATCTTCTAAGCATAAGACCAGTCCATTTGGTACTCAATGTCTTTAAAATAGATATAAATACGTAGAGTATCCTTAATTTTCTTGTGGCAGGTTTAAGGCTACTTGATATGCACAAGAGATGAATATTTGCACAGTCACTTGGGCTTCAGACATCTGTGCTAGTGCTCAAGCAGGCTGCAGGGAGTGCCAGAGCCTGGCATTGGCATCAGAGGGTAACAGAACACCTGTGTGAGTGCGAGTAGGTCAGTGATACGCTCTGCTTATAGCAGTACAGCTCAAAGGGGAGGTGGGAGGGTTAAGGGACATTAGAGCATCTGAAGAAGAGATTGACTGGTCTCTCTACCAGTTCTACCATTCTCTGCCTCCCCTGAGACAAATATACCAGTCAAATGCACCTCAGAAAGTGGAGGATCACTGGAGATGAGCCTAGGGTGGCAGGTCAGTGATGCAGGCAAAACTGTTGACCCTGCTAAAGTCCATCTGCACCAGCGCACAGTGTGGGCAGCAGCAGGAGGAGCTGGAAGCTGTTGTTCAGCGTGAAGGTTTTGATGTTGTCACCATCACAGAAACATGGTGAGATTACTCTCATCATGGCAGTGCTGCAATTGCTGGGTATGAACTCTTTAGAAGAGACAGGCAAAGCAGGAGAGGTGGTTGGACAGCACTGTGCAATAGGGAGTGTTTTGATTGTGTTGAAATTGATGATGAAGATGACAAGGTTGAATGCCTCTGGATAAGGATCACAGATAAGGCCAGCAGGGCAGACATCATGGTGGGAGTCCATTAGAGGCCACCCAGCCAGGAACAGGCTGATGAGGTGTTCTACAGGCAGCTGGCAGCGGCGTCACAGTCACCAGCCTTTGTACTCATGGGGGACTTCAACTTGCCAGATGTCTGCTGGAAATACAGCAGAGAGGAAGCCGCCCAGGGGATTCCTGGAATATGTGGAAGACAGCTTTCTAACTAACACAGCTGGTAAATGAGCCTAACAGAGGAGGGCCCCTGGTGTTTGTGGGCAAAGCAAGACTGGTGGGTGATGTGGTGGTCGGTGGCCATCTTGGGCAGAGTGACCATTGTCGCTATAGGGCACGAAATTAACACAGTCAGGTCGTCAGGGCAAAAAGAGGGAAGTTTAAGAGAGTTTAAGAGAGTAAAAGAGTTTATTTTTCTACTTCAGTTTATATAGATTTTGGACAATGAGGTTGCCACCTCTCCAACCACACTGGTCAAACTAGATGTCCATCAATTGTCCCTCCTCAAGAGAGGAATGATAAACAAGAAGGACAGTTTACAATAACATTACTTTGTTTACATGAAAATCTGTAAGAAACTCCACTACAAAAAATGCAAACATCAGAAGGCTGAAAAAGATCAGGGCGACAGACCATGAACTTGGGCTTTTCTGTGCTGGGTGAAGTAAGGAGGGGCACCAGCAGGACTTCTGCTTTGGACTTTGGTGAGCAGACTTTGGCCTGTTTAGGACACTGATTGTCCAGGTCCCTTGGAAGTCAGTCCTAGAGGGTGAAGGAGTCCAGGAAGGCTGGATGTTCTTTAAGAGCTGGCAGCCCACAGCTTGGACAGGAGCACTCTTTGCTGGGTTAGGGACTGGCTGGATGGCCAAGCTCAGAGAGTGGTGGTGAGTGGTGCTGCATCCATCTGGCAGCCTGTCACCAGTGGTGTCCCACAGGGGTCTGTGCTGGGCCAGTTCTGGTCAATGTCTTTTTTGATGACATGGATGAGGGTATTGAGTCTTTCATTAGTAAATTGCAGATGACACTAAGCTGGGAGAATGTGTTGATCTATTGGAAGGGAGGAGGGCTCTGCAAAGTGACCTGGAACAGTTGGATCGATGGGCAGATCCCAATACGATGAAGCTTAATAAGTCCAAGTGTCGAGTCCTGCACTTTGGCCACAATAACCCCCTGCAGTGTTATAGATTGGGGACAGTGTGGCTGGACAGTGCCCAGGAGGAAAGGGACCTGGGGGTTCTGGTCAGCAGCCGGCTGAACAGGAGCCAACAGTGTGCCCAGGTGGCCAAGAGGGCCAACGGCATCCTGGCCTGGATCACGAATAGTGTGTCCAGCAGGAGCAGGGAGGTCATTCTTCCCCTGTACCTGCCACTGGTGAGGCCACACCTCGAGTGCTGTGTCCAGTTCTGGGCCCTGAGTTTAAGAAGGACATTGAGATGCTTGAGCACATCCAGAGGAGGCAACAAGGCTGGTGAGGGGCTTGGAACACAAACCCTGTGAGGAATGACTGAGGGAGCTGGGGTTGCTTAGCCTGGAGAAAAAGAGACTCAGAGGTGACCTTATCACTCTCTACAACTTCCTGAAAGGTGGCTGTAGCCAGGTGGGGGTTGGTCTCTTTCTCCTGGCAGCAGCAGACAGAACGAAAGGACACAGTCTTAAGCTGCACCAAGGGAAATATAGGTTGGATGTTAGGAGAAGGTTTTTTACAGAAGGGGTGATACAGTACTGGAATGGTTTTCCCAGAGAGGTGGTGGAGTCACCATCCCTGGATGTGTTTAAGAAAAGACTGGATGTGGCACTCAGCTCCATGGTTTAGTTGAGGTGTTAGGGATGGGTTGGACTCGATGACCTTGAAGGTCCCTTCCAACCTAGTGATTCTGTGTGAAATTCTGTGTGAAAAAGCAATTGTTAAATATTCAGGAACAGACTGTGTAGAAAGACAAGCTGTCAGGGAAAAAGACTGGCATGGTTAAACAGAGAACTTAAGTGGAACTTAAGTAGGGGGGAAAAAGAGAATATGTCACCTCTGGAAGGAGGGTCAGGTAACTTGGGAGGACTATAAGGACGTCACAAGGTCATGTAGGAAGAAGATTAAAAGGGACAAAACCCAACTGGAACTTGCTTTGGCCACCATAGTTAAAGACAACAAAAAAAGTTTCTATAAATATGTTGACTCATGTTCAGCAAAAGGAGGGTCAAGGAGTGTCTCTGCCATTAGTTGAATCCAGAGGGTGGTGTAGTGACAGGGTCGAGGAAAAGGCAGAGGTACTTAATGCCTTCTTTGCCCCAGTCTTTATCAGGATCAGTTGTCCTCAGGATACCCAGCCCCCTGAGGTGGAAATTGTTGATGGGCAGATGAGTGAAGCCCCCATAGTCCAGGGCAAGATGGTTGATGACCTTCTATGCCAATTAGACACTCACAGGTCTATGGGCCCTGATGGGATCCACCCCAGAGTAATGAGGAAACTGGCAAAAGTATTTGCTAAAACACTTTCAATCATCTATCAGCAGTCCTGCCTAACTGGAGAAGTTCCAGCTGACTGGAGATCAGCAGATACAACACTCATCTACAAGAATGGTTGAAAGGATGGTCTGAGGCACTGCAGGCCAGTCAGCCTGACCTCAGGTCTGGGCAAGGTTCTGGATGAGATCATCCTGAGTGCCATTACATGGCACATGTAGGACAACCAAGGGATCAAGCCCAGACAACACAGATTTAGGAAAGGTAGGTTCTGCTTGACTGATCTGATCTATGACTAAGTGGCCTGCTGAGAAGATGAAGGAAAGGCTGTGGATGTTGTCTATCTAGACTTCAGTAAAGCATTTCACACCATCTTTCACAGCATCCTCCTAAAAAAACTGATGGCTTAGGACTTGAATGGGTGAACTCTCCAAGGGATAAAAAGTTGGCTGGTTGTCAGGCCCAGAGAGTGGTGGGGAGCTAAGTCCAGTTAACTAGTGGTGTTCCCCAGGGCTCAGTATTTGGGCCAGTCCTGTTTAACACCATTATTAATGATCTGGACGTGGGGATTGAGTGCATCCTGAGTAAATTTGCAGACAACACCAAGTTGGATGGAAGTGTTGATCTGCTCAAGGGTAGGAAGGCTCTGCAGACAGACCTGGACAGACTCGATCGATGTGCTAAGGACAGCTGCACAAGGTTCAGGAAGTCAGAGTGCTGGGTCCTGCACTTGGGTTGCAGCAACCCCATGCACTGCTGAGGGCAGAGTGGCTCAAGAGCTCTTCAGCAGAAAGGGACTTGGTCGTGCTGGTTGACAACCAGCTTAATATGAGTCAATGTGTGCCCAGGTAGCCAAGAAGGCCAATGGCATCCTGGCCTGTATCAGAAATACTGTGGCAGTGATTGTCCCTCTGTATTTGGCACTGGTGAGGCCACACCTCGCATGCTCTATTCAGTTTTGGCCCTCCACTTTAAAAAGGAAATTGAAATGCTGAAGCATGTCCAGCAAAGGGCAACAGAGTTCATGAAAGATCTAGAAAGCTTTTTCTGTGAGGAGCAGCCGAAAGAAGTGGGTTTGTTTAGTCTGGAGAAGAGGAGGCTCAGGGGAGACTTCTTCACTCTCTACAACTCCCTGAAAGGAGGGTGTACCCAGGTGGGGACTGGTCTCCACTTCTTTGTCTACAGTGAGAGGACGAGAGGCTTTAAGCTCAGACAGGGGAGTTTCAAAAAAAGTTTTTGCTGTTAGGATGGCCAGGTGTTGGAATAGGGTCACCATCCCTGGAGGTGTTGAAGAGTTGTCAGGATCTGGGGCTGAGCAATGGGTTAGTGGTTTAGGGATTGCAGGACTTATTCTGGGTTGACAGTTGAACTTGGTCTCTTCTACCCTCGATGATTCTATGATTCAAAGTCTGCAACAGGATTTTTTAACAGACCCACAAATCAAGGAGGCATTTTCTGTAAGCACTGCATGAGAAATCTGTTCAAAGACTTTCTCCAAACTTTTTACGCAGCCTGTTCATGTTGTTTTCAGTGGTATAACTAAGCCATGTTCTCAGCTCATCAGTGGACTAACTGTAGAGATATCTGGCCGCCTGTTTACTGAATGTGTTAAACTGGTTTTGAAGGCTCAGGAAAATGTATGCAGGTTCAACAACCCAAATATGTTTATTTTATAGTTTGAAAAGTAGCTGCATTACTGTGCATGCCTTGCTGTCACTCAGAGCAATGCTTTTATAGCTAATAGCATAACCAAAGAGAGAGGCAGCAGTCTTCTTTAGCACATAGTCTGCATTATGAAGATTTGTGGTTAGAACTGCCTAAATTTTGGGCATTAATAAGTCCTTCTAACTTGCTGTTTCTTTCTTTCTGCTCAGTACCACAGAGGCAGATGTGCACATGTTCAGGTTTTACATATTTAAAAACTGGTCTTGTGTATTTAAAAACTGACATAAATAGCTCTTCTGTAAAAGCAGAGTTTTTTCAGGGAAAAAAACCCACATTCAAAGTAATTGAGAGTATTTGGGACACTAGCAATCTCACCAATTCATGCCATAGCACATCTCTTAAGCAGCCATATTTAATAATCTGAAACAGTAAACCAGTAGCTATAATTTGGTAAGACCTTCATTCACACTAAATGTTCAGTGGTCAGTTCACTTACATCAGTGTGTGTATTAAAGCAATAGGTAGAAAGTAAGAATGCTGTTACTCTTGTGTTCTAAACAAGCAAGCTGTGAGTGTCTGTGCTCGGTGTGACATTATTGCAGCATTCACGTTAATGTTCAAGCTTTTTGGCAACACCAGATTTCATGCTGTTAGATGCAGTTAGTGCTTTTCTGTGTACTGTAACTGTGTGGTTGTGATGTGACTTTATCTACTTTGCCTAATGTAAAGAAGAAAATTACTTCAAAATCCTTTAGAACACGATGAGCTGGATCATCTTTCCTGAGTCAGAGGGCAGTAACCCAATCTTTTCTGTCCTGACCACAGAAGAAAGCAAGTCACTAGCTCTGTGCATTCCCCATAATGGGATCTCTGCATTTGTTTGCTTTAGAAACTTCACCCACACATTTATGACTAAATTCCTCCTAGTATGGGAAATAGGGTTTATTTAATGTTAACTTAGCCTCTGGTCTGCTGTCTTTTCCCTAAGTGATGGACATGAAACTGCATGAGAAGACGTGTCCTAGGTGGTAAGGAAGGACTTTCTGCTGTGCAATCAAGCTCTGACAGTCCAAATTTCCAGCGTGGAGATGTGCTGCTGGGAAGGGCTGTCAGTTTGGGTTTCCTTTAGCGGCAGACAAACACTTTCAGAGACATTTTAAACAGGCACACAGTAGCTAATGGCATCAGGTCCCTCTGGTGACTTTAAGCTTTATGCCATTCCTCTGGGTTGGTAATGGTTCTACACTTCAGATTTTCCTCTGCTAATCAACCCCTCAGAGGGTGGCATTGCTGAAGTATCATCATCATCATCTTACAATTGACTAGACTGACATTAAATAGCCCGTTATGGTAGTATTTCATCTACTTCTTGCTTTTCCAGTCTCATGTATTATGCAGCTCTTAATAGCAGTTGGCAGCAGCAAGGGATTTTTTTCTTTCTTTCAAATAGTCTCTTAATCCTGTTCACAAAAACTAAGATTCCAAATATTGTACTAGACTTGACATAAGTTATTCACTTGGAAATGCTACTTCCTTCTAGTCATGATCATACTTTAGCATTATATGAGACACTGCTAAAAGTGCATTACAGGAGGATTCCAGCACAGAATTACTGGTATTACTATTCTCATTACTATTCTATTACTTTAATCAGTTCCATTTCCTCACAAGTGGAACTGCTGCTCCAAGTGGACCAGTAACTGTGCAAATTGTTGCATTTTGAGTTGCTGCTTCTGGCTCTTTGCAGCTGGAAGAGGGACAGCAAAGAGAGGGGAAAGTGTGGTGTGACTGTTCCCTCAGCCCAAAAGCAGAGATGTGGCTGCACCAGCTTGTGCCACCAGCCAGCTCACCAGTGTGAGCTGCCAGCGTGTGGCAGGGAGTTAACATGGCATTAGAATTAAAAGGAGATTAAGTCTTTATCCACAGTTAGGTGGGTACATGATGTCACAGTACCAAGCCTGGGAGATTCAGAAACAAAACTCAGAGAGAGCAAGTGGTTAAGTAAGGTATGTGGGAACTTGCATATACAAGTTTCTTGTCAGCACAGAGGGGAAGGGAATTGCACAGTCAAGCAAAATACCTGCTATAGTGATGTATTTTGACTGGCCAAAAGTGGTTTTATCTGAACTGTTCTATAGTGTTTGTATGAAGTAACATATTAATAGACCCCAGTTGCAAACAGTTCCTGCAATTTATAGAAATTGGTTGCCTTGCAAATGCAATTTTCCATGTGCTGTCCTCTTGGATGTTTCTGGCATGGTGCTTCTCTACAGCCACTTTCCTTAGAAGTGCTGGGTAGTATTGACAAGGAGCAGTACTAGCCTTGCCTTTCTCCCGTACTGTTGTCAGATGGAGTACGGTAGGTCAGGGAGATTTTACCACGTACAAGATGCCTTTATAAAGACCTACAATTCTATGCAACTTTCTATTAACTGAGTAAACACTGAACTGTCTTCCAGCATTATGGGTCGCTGCCAGTCTATTTACATTTTCTACCTTTATATGCACAAGGATAAACCAGCGCTTAACAGATCTTAATCTCTAGTGTGTATAAGAAATGGTAACACTTTGTATCACTTTGAAGTACACTTTGTATAAAAGTTGAACTAATAAAGGGTCTACACCATAACTAACACACGGTGGTTCACTTCATTCTGTAGAGAAGTTTGAGTACCTTCTTTATCAGACAGAGTAGCAGCATTTAGGTACCCTGGCCTGCAGAGCACAGGAGTCACAAATGCACTGCAGTTACAGGCTCAGTGCCCTGGAGTAGGTAAGGCTGCATTTTCCCTCCTAGAAGGAGCAATAAACAAAGCAGGTGTTCAGTCAAACTACGCTCCTTCTCCAGGATTTCCCTCCCACTTCACAGAATGGAGTTCCTGAATGGGATGAGTAGCTGCTTGGCAGGCAAAGCACTAGCAAAACGAGAATTCCTGGAGTACACCACTCCAGTCCTGCACAGACAACAGGACAATGAAGGGGGAAGAAGGGAAAAATTCATTCTCTATCCATCAACTACAGGGATCTCACTCGTAATGCAAGTTTTTTTATGGCCACTACAAAAACCGAGGTGGGAACATGCAAGAAGAGCAAAACAACAGAGCTGTTGTCTTTGCTTAAAAATGAGCAATCTACAAATGAGGCACTCAAGCAGAAATTTGCTGCATGCAGTCCTCTTCCTTCACTGTCTAGACACATTCTCTTACCTGATGGAGGAATTACTCAGCAGAAAAAAAAAGGCTGAAAGCCAACACAGCACAACCAGAGATCAGCCCAAGATCTGGGCTGATAACCTGTTTATCTCCTACACCTCTCCATGTGCATCTGACCCTCAGCCACATTACAGACTGCACAGCAGCTAAAGATTATGGAAGCAAAAATAAATGCACACAACTTGTCTCACTAAATTCATTAATTAAAAAAAATTTAAAAAAAAACCCCAAAAAACATGACATACACACCTTTTTTTTTCAAGTTTAACTAAATTTACAGAGCTTTCATACGCCAATGTAATCAACCCTTTAATTCCTCCTAGTTTGAAAATTACTAATGTGACATGCTGTGTATTTTAAACTCTGAAGAACCAGTACTGAATATTTACATATTTATTCCATGCTTGACACTACTTTTCATTTCAAATTCCCTGACAGAAACCAAATGATTTATATCCCTGCTTGTTTCAAAAACAGTAAAACTTCTAAAAAAATAAAACCACCTTAAACACATGGTATAAAGGAGTGAGTCAGCTTTAAAAATATTTATGCAGTGCTCCTTAAAAAATAGCATTAATAACAGTAATGCCTGTGAAAGCTCCACCCATTTTAGATATTATAATTATTAGTAAAATTACATCTCCCTGCTATTTTACCATTCAGGAAATTGTTTGGCTTCCAATCCAAATCTGTCTATGTTATTTTAAATAAGGTTAAACCCTTGATGAACTGATACTGTTCCCTGTAGGTGAACCCAGTCAATTCATGGACATTTCCCACTTTCATAGGTTATTCAATCACCTCCCAAGCAGTGGGACAGTTGCAGAAAAAATACACCTAATAGGGGCCTTCTGTCTATCAAATGAAAAACCTACTTAATTTGGTCAGGCAGTATAAAAGGTTAAAATAATGTCACTTTAACGTATTACCATACATTAGAAACACTTAAAAGAGGGTGTTCAAGTTCATGAGTCTAGGCAGACAAGCTGTACAAAGTAAGTAAAAAATCACATGAAACAAGAACTGGGCCATATTTAAGTAAAGTAAGACCCCTCTATAGCACTTCTGTAATGCCAACAGACCAAGTGTAAGTGCAAAATCAAAGTCTGACAGTGGAGCTCATATGCAAAGATTGCATGTGGCCTTTAGGCTACCACACCCCACCCTGTCCAAAAATGCAATGGCTACTGAAAATCTGTTAATTCCATGAAACCCATGGAGCCCAAACAAATGCAAACACATAAAACCTTACTTCACTGAATTCAGTATGAAAATAAATTCAGAATTTAATTGAGTAGTGACATTTCTTTATGAATTCCCACTCCTCAAAGTTTTTCTCTTGGCACTGTATCTCAGTCTAATCACAGGAACAAAATTCCAACTCTTTATAGACAAGGTTTAACATCACTACCTCACTACATGGTTGCTTAGGTTATATACCTGTGTCTCTACCCTCTCCTCAACTATGTTAGGCAGAGGAGAGGCAGGGAACAAAGTAACTCCAGGTGCTCCAAGGGCATGAGTATCTTGCTTTTAAACTGAAAGTATATATTGCTTTCCAATGAAATAACTTGTGCTCCTAATGGATGAGCTGAAGTTGTAAAGTGAGTGACGGAATGTTGACTTATTCTCCATGAAGCCAGAGAATGATTTTACTCAAATTTTATCTGGTGTGGGACTTAGAAGTTTCTAATCTCATTACCAAGATGTACATTAAAAACTACAAAAATTACATTTACATTTGTATTCGTTAACAGATTAATTATTTTCAGTCATTCTACTATCATTGGCTACTTCATCTGTGGGCAGATACACCTCATTCATCAATAACCCAGACTGGCTACCAAAAGAGCAAAGGAAACAAAGGGCTAATGGCTCTAAACCTGAGAGAAGAAACCAAAATTGCCTTACATACATATTTTTTTAATTTTCTTGCAGTAATAAGTCACACACAAAACACTTGCACCTTTCTTTTGGCACAATGAATATTTAAGAAGTCCTTCAAGTCTTAACTCAAAGACGTGCTTTTACTGAATATTGTCTACTGAAATCCACAAAAAAAAGAAACATTCTTTCAAAAGGAACAAAAATTTTACAATTGTACACAAAAAGTCTTGAATTTTATTGAAATTTCACGTCTTGTATCAAACAAAAGCTTTTTCTTCAGACAAAAATATTCTCTTGGCGTCCTCCAGATACCAGAAACTCTGAATTGGTCCATTAGTGACGCTGCTTTCTTTGTCATCTTCACAGAAGTCCACAAGGTTGAGCTGTTCCACCATTAAGTCTTATTTTATCGTGTGAAGGAACGTACATGACGACCTCTTCCACTGCCTCCACTAACAAATTTCCCTCTTGAGCCACCACTGCTACTACTATTAGCACTTGTCCAAGACGGTCCAATTCCTCCACGGCCTCTGGAAGCACGATCGCGAGGACTCGGTCGGTAGCCTTAAAGCAAAGAAAAGTATACTCAGTTGGAAAAAAAAAAAAAAAAAAAAGCCCTAGGCGGAGTAGCTGCTGCCAAAGCGTAAGAAACAAAACCAGGATGAGATACAAACAGCGTCTGTTTCCTCCTGTTAACTTTCACTTTTCTCTTAGGCAAGCATTGCTGCTTTAATTGCGCTATGATTACCATGGAGGTACGAAGACAACCGAATGACAAAAGTCTGAGTGCAAAATTAAGATTCTGCGATCAAGTGTTCAATTCAGCAACTTTTACGGGTTACAGGGCGGTTCGTACGAAAGCACGTATTTGACACAGTCTCAGTGACAACTGTTCATATATGCTTAAAACATTTGCTGAATTTCAAGGTGTCTGCAGCATCCTTGCATGGTTTCATTTGTAAAGCAAAAATGAAATTCAAGGAATTCTCTATAGTTCGATGCCCATATGAATACCATGTACCTGCTGAACTTAATGGTCTCAGTGGTGGCAGTGGACCCCTGTTAAAATTGCTTTGACCACCTCTACTGTCATTGTAGGTTCCCCTGGGCGTACTCTGTGCACTCCAGCTTGAGCCTCGAGCACCTTCACGACGACTGTAATTTCCTAGATAGGGAAAGAAAAATCAACACGCTCTTGAGCAAACATCACGGGGTTTGGATTTTTTTTTTTCCCTTTCAATCTTCACAATACTCAGGGTACCAACATAATATTTACACACCTCAAATAGATAAAGATACTCTGTATCAACAGACCTGCATATTCCAACTTGAAGTCTACAAGTTACTCTACTCTGCACAGAATCAAGGGAACAGATCTATTTATCAGGCAACGACTCAAGTTTAAAAGGATTTACATTATCTAGCATATTAAGACAGACTCTTACACTTTCAGATTTTGTGGTGAAATAAACCCTAGTATTTATAACTTAATAAACAGAAGTATTTTCTGTTTCTACTTTGCAAGGACTTGACCTAATTATGGGATGGAATGAAAAGGAATGCAATCTTGTACAAAAGAAATTCAACACTCTGTAGGCTAGTCTCCAGGTTCACTGCAATTGCATCTTATTCTTGTCAGGATCTTCCATCCTTTAATTCCAAAGCCTCATTTAAACCTAGAAATGTACTGTGGTGCTTGATTTCAGGAACTACCCATGTCACAAAAGGCAGGGAAGGACTCCAAGTGTTGCCACAACAGCTGACTCCTTTTGTAGAAGAGAGGCAGAAAGGCAGCATGGGAATTCACAGCCTTGCTTCAATAGTACAGCTTTGGAGGTTCTCACCTTCAAGAGAATCTTTCCTGGTGCTAAACAACTCATTACAACAACACTGCTTCAGGAAGATCTCACACTGGGGATGATAAACTGCTAGGAAACTGGGTTAGTATTACTGAAGCAATTTTAGCATGCATTTGCTCCAGTTCTAATACAGGAAGGAACCAACATACCTTTAGAAGCAGGTGGTGTAAAGAACCTGTTCTGACTGTGAAAAGCTCCTCGTCCTCCACGATTCCCTGAGAACCCACCACGTGAAGAAATCTTCTGTGACACTTTTGGTGGCCTTTTGGCTGGTGGTATCCCATCTGGAGCAACCACTTCTTTGCTCTCTGCAGCAACAAAATCATCCACATGCATAGAGGGTGGCCTGCTTGTGTTCTGCTTCCTCTGACGGAAAATATCGTGCGGTCGAATTCCTTGTCCAAATCCTCCCCTTCCTCTTCCTCTGGGTGGTGGCACAACATGAGCTCTCTTTGCAGGCTCTATGTACTCAGATTTCCCACTGTCATGACAAACCACGATTTAGTTAGCTAATATAACACTGTACTACTGATGGTCAGGTATTCTCCATATTGGAGATGCAATTTGAAAGGTATTTGACAACATACAAAACAGTGCTGAAGTCACTGTTAACTCATTTTACCTTGAAGTTATGAAGGTTTCATGCTTGTGCTTGCCGAGCTTGAACCCTTTTGTGGTTTTTGTGCGTCCAGGAGATGATGGTTCTGACAAAAATGATCTCTCCAATTCAGCTTGCAAGTCAAAGTCACTGCAGCCCTTCTCTGACAGTTCAATTAAGTCAACTTTTACCTTCAAAGAGAGTATTTAATAAAAATGGTCATTACTAGCACCTCCAAAAAAAAAAAAATAGGCAGCAGAGCTGCAGCAAAATTATCTTGACATATTTGAACGCAAAAGGAGTGAAGGGCATAGCTCTCAAATATGAGCATCTGTCTTATCACTTAATGACCTGCAGTGGGACAATTCTCTTGCTTAAGCTACACTCCTATAAATTTATTGATGTCACTTTTATACAGTTTTGGTTTTGCTTAAGAAATTAAAACATAACTATCTTTGCACATAAATTAAATGAGTAAAAATAAAAAAGAATTAAGGCAATGAAGTCAACAGAAACTGATTATTTCTCACATAAGAATTCAAGATACTGCTAATGCCTTAGTTCTAAAATACCAGGAATGCTACTGTATTTTTCACTATTGGCTTTAAAGTTTAGATTTTAAGTTTCAAAAACTGGGAAAAGCTTTTATGCATGTAGTTCATTTAATACTGCCATGTTTCCCACTTTTGTCATATCAGAGCAAGTATTTAAATTTTAAAAAAGTGAGGCTATCAGGCTCTTGTGGATATTACTGCAATGACAGAAGACAAGCAAGGAAAAGAAACTAAATCACATTTTTTTCTACATTTAATACAAACTGATGAAAAGCCTCAACAGCAGCGCAAAAGCAGTTTGGGATTGACAAACAGCAACTCTTCCCCTTGGGTACTACAAAAGATCCCAATTTTGTAGCAGCTTCCAAGTCAATTTGAAGGCATTTGATAAACCCTTTAACAAATGCCAACCTCTCTATCTGGGTCAAGTCAGCATGGTGAGGAAAGCAAACCATTTGGCCATATGAATTTCAGATGCAACTATTTCAGATTAACCCTCATTTTTAAATCCACTTCAGATTAATTAATGAAGCCTTTTACCATATCCAAGTCAGTGTCTATTTCTTCAGCCTGAAAGGGTGAGAACCACATGGACTTCAGCTGGTCATCCATCACATCTGCCAACACATATGTAGTCCTACAACAAAACAATTCCAAAGCCTGTTTATTTATGAACCACAACCAACTGCAAGTGTACACTGCACCACAGAACCTAGGGTGAACTTTGCTGCCTTACCCTTGATACTCACATGACATTAACTACAGTGGGACTAGTGGGTAGTAGTGACAGCAGTGCTCTTTAGATCCTGTTTTCAACATACTTAATTTACATATGCATAAATTACTCCGTTTTCTCAAATAAATCACAGTGATGACACACTCAACCATTTTACCTGTTGTTAAACAGATTCTGAAGAGAATCTGGTGCAGAAAGAGTAGGCTCAACATCTTGGTCACTCAGTGGACAGGAATCACCTGCTGATTCCAACATCTGCCTTACTCCAACAATGTTGTCCAATAAGGATTCGAGGCCATCATCTTCCTTAGAACGATCCTGTGTCAACACAGAACAAGTCAGAAAATTTTCCCCTCCTCAGAAAAGAAATAATGTTTTGCTTATTTATTTAAAAAAGGGAGATGGTACTATACAACAGCCTATCCAGCCACAAATAGTGAAACTAAGACACCTGACTACACAACAGCAGAGAGCTCCTAGGTGTGGTATTAAACAAACCATGTCACCACATGCACATTCCCAGATGATGCAATATCCTTTATAACAGTCCCAAGGAAGACAATGCCCCACGTTTTAAGAAGCTCTCTGTTAAAGCATTCCAATGTCCTATGTCTGCTCGTCCTCATTCAGAACAATTGTGGCTTTTAATCTCTTACCTAATAGATATAGGCAGCCAGGCAACAGACAGGAGGGAATATAGCACTTGAAAGGCATTTCTGATCAATAGGTTGTGCAGCAGCTCTTTCATGGACTTCCTTAAATTAGCCATCTACTGCATGGCTGCCATCAGTTACACAGAATCAGATTTGAATATCAGAGTTAAGTTTGCAATTATAACCACAGAAAAGTTGGATGCATTGAATTCTGCACGTCCTCTAGTCCAGTCCCCACCATCACTGCTTGAAGCAGGACTATCATCAAAGTCAGATCAGGTCAGCCATAACATTATCCAGTCATGTCTAAAAAAAGTTCCAGTGTCAGAGAGCCCATAGCCCCACAGACCTGTTTAGTGCTTCACTTCTCTCTCAGTGATTAATTTTTTTTTTCCTAATACCATCCTGAACCTCTGAAGTCACAATTTGGGATCACTGCCTCTTGACTTATCATCTGGAATTACCAAAAGAAGTTTGATTCCATCATCTTCGTTGCTATCTCCCCAAACAGCTGTGGCAAACTCTGAAATAGCTCCTGAGCCCTCTTCCCCAGGCTAAACAAGCCCAGCTTCCTCCTCCTCTCTCTCTAGCACATGCACTGTAGGTCCCTGATCACCTCAGTAGAACCCTCTCCAGCTTCCCCAGCTCTCTCCAGAACTGGTGAGAGGGCAAAGCTGGTCAAAGGTGAACACAACACTCCACATGAGAGCTCAGCAGCATCCCATGGAGGGAGACAACAAGGCTCCTGGATGTGCTGACCATGCTCCTTCCAGGATGGCTCAGAACACACATACCCACCTATTTCTAGTGACTGTGCACTGTGGACCCAATTTAACCTATCAACCAACCTGCAGCAAGGAATGGGATTATCCTGCTTTCACTGCAGACCTTTGCATTTTTCCTAATGAACCACACAAACTTTCTGCTAAATCAATCCCAAAGCATTTACTGAGGTCTCTCCGGATTGAGGCTTTGCTGTATGTCAGATTAGTCACGCCCCATCCTACTGGCATCCACAAATTCACTGGAAATGTATCCATTGTTCAGGCCTCTGATGAAAACATCCACCAATATCCAGCCCCCAGAATTAATTCCACTTGTTACCAGTCACCACTAACATCAAGCCACTGCTAAGCTGAGTTTCCTGTTTATTACATTAATAATCTGCTTCACACTACCTATACCCTCTGCAGCTAGGCATGTGCTGCCTTCCATGACACCACTAACTGCCTGGACTCTTTGGATGTGCTAATAGAAAACTGCAATTTGATTATTTGAATTCTTTTACCATAACATGTTTCTCCAGATCAAGAAGCAGGCTCTCTGGGGTTTCTTCTTTGTTCTGCAGTAGATGTTTTAACTCTGCAGTGGTAAGACCCAGCGTCCTGCCTGAATGGGATCCATCTGTTTCCATAAGGCTTCCATCATCTCCACAACATCCCTGAAATATTTGACAGTTGGGGAATAAGTACTCACAAATGTTCAGTACTTCTGGACTGCAAACTGCTTTGAATTCAAGCACACATTAGACCAAATCTAGCAAAATGAGTTCTCTTGATTTAAAAACATATGATGTAAATTATTTTAACAAAGTACACTTCAGCAGGCAAGTTTATATACTGCATCAAGACAAATGCAACCCTTTCCTGTACAAGATGAGGTCTGTGTCACAGAATTAACACATATTTTATAGTTTTTTCTATACTACACATCAATACAGCAGGTCTCTAACAGGATGCTGGGAATCTAAAACTGGGATACCACCGCATACTATTCACTTCCAAAGTCAGTATGAACTGATGCCACTCCTTCTACTGAAAAACCCTCTTACTTACTAAATATACATCCTGCCCAGCTTTCACGGATTTCATGAAAAACTAAAAATGGCACTAACACTACTAATGGAAAAGCCTTATCCAGCAATCTGCACAATCAACTGCTTTCTGAAACAATTGTTCCTGAACATGTCTCACACTGCAGATTTCAAAGGAATGCAGCTGATTTTAAGCATTCAATACATATTCACTTACCAGAGTATCAGAGTTTAGAATCTGTCGCATAAAATCCAAAAATGAAGAGGCCAGTTCACCTGTGTCTTTGCTGAAACTAGTTATGACTCGCTTTAATACAGTGTACAGAGCATTGCTGTGTTTTCTCAGAGAACTGTTTTAAAAACAAAGAGGGAAAATACTTTATTAGTACATACATTGTGACCATTTCACCATAACTGGTTATAAGAAAATGACATATGTGCAAAATAAACTTGGCAAATTTTACAACTATCAAGTTCAACCTTGATTACAAAGCTCAAGCTTCATTATTTTCTCTGTACTACTCCTGTTTTCACCAGTACTGTCTGCAGATATTTCAGACTGCACATATACAGCTATATATACTACCTCTAAAACATTCAAAAATTACAATTTCATCTTTAGCAGAAAAGGGACTGAAGTACAGAAATATGTGCTTCCACAAGGACCTCATGTATAAAGCAGGATCATGCTTGCAGCTACAACTTCACTCCATCCCATGATGCCTAACTGCAGAAAACAAACTTTAAAGACAATGTGAACAGAAATAGCAAGGCTGCGCACTGAAGCTGACAGCTGGACACATGGGATCATAGAAAAAAAGCATCTGTACATTTCTAATTTTTCATTGGTGGTTGTATGGATTCTTGTATCCAACAGCACAACTTGAAGTGTTTTGAACAACCTTGTATTGACATGGCTCCTTTTTCTCTCTGCAAAAGTCACCTTTTTGCTTCTGCACTTCAACTTCAGCAAACAGAAACAGGTCCAAATACAGAACAAAGAATCAAATGTCAAAACAATATTGCAATATTGTCCAATACATGTGTGTGTATACATATATATATATATATATATTTTCTGTTCAAAGTGAGTGGAGTTAACAAAAATAGTTTGGAAAAAAACAACCCATTTTTAAAACCTTAATTGTCTGGAGGTCACAACACTTGAGGAAGTGCAAACTGAATCCCCTAAAAATAGAGGAATTACAGACAGTTCTCCAATGTTCCAGATGAAAGCTCTTTGAGTGTCTAAAAAGGGAAAGAACAAGAGCACTATACTCATTCTAATCCTCCAGCCTAGGAGTGGGAAAAGAGAGTGTACAAACCTGATTTCAGTGTTTTGTCTCCTTTTTGAAACTAAATGCTTCTGTGTGCACACTGTAGAAATTATTCAGAGGGTGAAGGAAGACCAAAATACTGAGTAAAACACTGAAGCTCCAAAGAGAAACAAAAAGCTTAGGTGGCTTATTCTCAACATTTTCTACTAAGCATGCAAGAAATTATTTCACACTACTGTTTTAGACAATTTTAAGCTGTCAGTGAAATCATAAAATACCATACCTCTTCAGGTGGTAGAAGCCATAGTCATGCTCTGTAAGGAACATCATTGTTCGGATGCATGTCAGCAGACAACTGTAACTGCTCTCAGAATTCGTTAATGTTTCCATCAGACAGTCACAAATTAAGGGCATCAGCTCTTTGCTTGGTAAGGAGTTGGAAAGCTGCTCTAATTCAGACACAGAGCCTTCTGATGAACTTGGTAAAATAAGTGCAATATCCTAAAAAAATTATTATTATACGTATAGTAAAAATGCATTCTGTATGCCTGCAGTAAATATTAACCATACATGAGGTCAGAAGCACTGGGTTCTTTCACTATCCCTTTGTCATCTTATTCCGATATTTCAATTATTACTGACCAGCAAAATACTAGAGTATCCTTTTCATTTAGTTCTGTTATGGGTTACAAACTATAATTTATTTCTAAAACATAAAAGCTTCAAATTCTGAAGTATTATAGCAGAGCTAAAATTAAAGCCAAATAGCCACTGGGCAACATACAGAGTTTCCTGCCTAGAGAGTCGATGTGTCCCTCCATCTCAAACACTGGTCAAAGAGGCTGAAGCCCCTTGGCTGGTTCAGCCTGGAGGGGAGAAGGCTGAGGGGTGACCTCACAGGTATCTAAAAGTGCCTTAAGGGGAGCAGCAGAGGAGCAGGTGCTCTCCTCCCTCTGGTGACCAGTCATAGGACACAAGGAAATGGAATGAAGCTGCATCAAGGGACGCTCAGGTTGGACATTAGGAAAAGGTTCTTCACTGAGAGGTTGGTCACTCACTGGAACAGGGTTCACAGGGAAGTGATTAGGCAACAAGCCTGTCAGAGTTAGCATCTGGATGACACTCTTAGTCATGGTTTAGTTTTAGATATTCCTGTTAAGAGCAGGGAGTTGGACTTGGTGATCCTTATGGGTCCCTTCCAATTTGAGATACCCTTTGATTCTGTGGTTCTGTGAAAATTACGAGGCTGCAGACACCACCTAAGAAGTTCAGGATGTTCTGTCACTTCCATATTTTACATAAAATAAAACAAGATTGATTTTCCCAATGAGTTTGTATGGACAGAGAGATCTGGTTTATATGCAAATGGCTGATTATCTCAACAGACCAACAACATCCCAATGTCTTTTGTGTAAGCACTAGGCCAAATAAATATATGCACTAATGAAACAAATAATGACATGCAAATCCGTGCACATATTAATAAGAAAGTACAGGGCCAGTCTATGAATCAATTTTCAACTAACATTTCTTACCTTGCTCTAGTAACTCCTACTTTTTTTTTAATGGAGGAGTTTTACCATACCAGTATAGCATATGTATCTTTATACTTGGAATACATTTTCAAGAGGTTTCAGTTAGACCACTAAGAGACAGATATTTATTTAACTAGGTAAGAAGTGAACAGTGACAAGTCAAGTTTTGTCAGTGGCCCACATGGAAAAACAGCATCCCTCTCCCAGCTGACAGGACAGGAAATTTTTGTGCCATTCAGGTTCTGGTCTCTAATGAGCTACCAGAACAGTGCACATAATGCAGAAGACCTATCATAAAATGGAAAGTATTTACATTCAAGAACAAGAAGGCAGCACGTCTGCCAAAGTAGCCAACCATGCACACTTTTTAACAATGTTGATTTTTTTTTAATTTTGGGAAAAAAAGGGTACTTAAGAAAAATCCCATTTAATTTGTCTCCTACAATAATCAACGCACATTATGCATTAAATATAGCAAATACCTGATCACAGAGGGACTGCAAAAGGGAAGTTACATATTCAGCACACTGTTGATGAGTGACATTGTCACCAGCTGATCGCATCAAAGCCAAGAGCTCCTGGAAAACCTCTGCATATTTTTCATCTCCTTTAGTAGTTCCATTGATAAGATGCAAAATAGCCAATTTACAAGCTTTATGTGAAGCCAGGGCATCCAATAAAGCGAGCAGTCGAGTGGTCTGTCCAGAGTACTGCTTCTCTTTATCTTCTGTGTTGCTGAAAGGGTATCAATGCATTGTGAAAAAGCTGTTTTAAAGTGATCTAAGAAACTATAAAACAACCATCACATATCATTCTGCATTTTAGAAAACAAAAGCACCTAGTTTGCATACTTAACCTTATAGTTCCATTTACTTTTTGAAAACTGCTCAACTTTCACTGAAGAATTTCTGGTCACATCATTAATTAATCTACTATGCATTTAACATACTCTAGGGCATCTAATTGTACAAGAAAAATATGTTGTTATGTAAACAGTACCTAAGTGGATAATTATGCTTTAAAGAAAGAGCACTCATAGTTTCAAAACTCTCTGAATTTGTATCATTCCACTTCCTCCAGTTTACAAACATCTACACACATATGTAATCCCTGTACAGCAAACTTTACTGGCTGACTCTTCTTATTTATGTCATACAGGTCCTTAAAAGCATTTCATAGGCAAGATGAGGTTTTGCAAGGCCAGCCTGAAGAAAATCTTCCTAAAAACATTCCATAAACATGCAACATGAAACTGTCTACATCAAAACTTAGAGGTACAAACTGGTTCTCTGGCAACCTTAAGCATCATCAGGACACAGCATATAGCACTGGAATGAGAACTCATTCAGCCCATAACAAATAATATCTCCAAAAGTATTTTCCTCCTGCTAAATCTACTGCGCAGAAGCAAGGTGAATTTAACAGTTCATTAATGAAATCTCTGCAAGCGAAAACAGAAATACCTTTGGAGGTCTTCTACAATTAAATCCAATACTGTCCTCATGATGAGAAGAGCAGTAGGTGAAGCCAAGTCACACAGCTGGACACAAATCCGCCTCAACATGTGCTGGATGGGCTGGCAGGACGAACCGGAGAACGATCGAACGATCTCTTGTATCAGTTTGGCCTGCACGTGGAGGTGCATACTCCACAGCTTCCTGGTGTTGAGTGCCACGGCAATATCATGGGCTTCAATTACCTGCAGGAACAGAAGGGCAGGATTCCTATCCATTTTTATGATAAGACCTGAATTCTATCACAATGTATAAACAAAAACGACCTACGAGTACCGTCCTCATTAAAAATATGGAATGCCATTTTCATTGTCATCAAACGACAGGGCATGAGCCAGGAAATTAGGTATTCCTTCAGGAGCATGGATTGTCACACACCTTTTATGCTTACTTATTAAAGATCACAAATTCAAGATCCATGACAAAAGAAAGCAGAGCCTTAATATACCAAGTTCAGCATTCAGAGTTAAAAGCTTCAGAGACAGTCATTTAAGTAACAGAACAAGAGTCTAGATAATCTCACAAGGGACGAAAGAACACATGACTGCTAACTTAAGAAAAATGCTCCAAATAATACCAAATTTGGTTCTATTGAAAAAGACTTATCTACAAAGAATCTGTGTGAGTGCAAACACTTTGCAACAACTTTAATTCTTTGTTTCAAGTATCTGTTCTTTCCACCATGCCAGAAATGGTCCGAGGGTCAAAGGTCAAAATATATAAAAATTCTTTAAAAACTAAATACATCTAAGTTATACCTGAGTAGTCTGCATGGGCAGTGGAAGAGGCAACAATTCTGAAAGCAATATAAGTCCAGAGAAAAAGCCTTCGGGAATTCTCAAAATTGAAGAGAGAACTTCCTTCAGCATTAAAGACCAGGTATTGTTTGCCAAAGTCTCCTCAGAAATGGTAAGTTTTTCATTAACACCTTGTGTAAAAGTCAGTAAGATATCAACAATGTCATTCTGGATTTTCTGTTCATCACTGTCCAAGCGGCCTGAGAGAGGAATAGAGCAGAGGAGCATGTGTAAAGAAACAAGTGCTGCAGGAACACGCATGTCCTTGAACTCAAAGGATCCACCCCTCAGGAGTTCTGTGAGCATTGTTTTAAGGAGTGTAAGTGTGCAGCGGGCCATAGAAATCGTAGTGACTCTGTGCAGCGTGGTGCCCATGTTGACATGGAGTCGCCAAGGCTGGATGAGGATGCTGTTCAGCTTCTGTAACACCCGGATGAAGGTGTCCATTCCCTCTGAAGAGAAGAGCTGAATAACTGCCAGATTCCATTTAAGGTCTTTCTGTTGACCTGTACAGAAAAAAAATAACATTTCTGTATTTCTAATTTCTCCTGGGCAATCACAATTTCACTTTAGCCAGGTTTAAGTAGAAGACTCAGAAAACTAAGATTTGTACTTCAACCTGTACAAATACATCAGCCATACCTTCTACCAGAGGCGGTGGACATGCAATATGACAAAGAACACGAAGTGCAGTGGGAAGACCAACTCCATCTGGGGTCATCAAACTGTCAATATTCTTTTAGGAGAAGAGAAGAAGAAAAAAAATTGAATAAGCCTGTATTACAAGGAAGGACTTTATGAGTATATTGCCATTTAGTATTCAAATTCTGTATTTAGTTACTGTAAGTATGTCACAAAATGTAATTATTTTACATTTTGGTAAGCAGCCATAAATAAGACAGAAACAAGAAAAGAGCATCAACATTTGCATTGTGATTTACAGGAAGCTAAAATATTTAAATATTTAGATCTTTGCATCATATATTTACCTTAGATTTTGTTTTAATATAATAATGCAAGACCCAACCTAGATTATAAGCTTTAATAGAAACAACTCTTTTGGATAACAGTATGTATTTTTAAATACCGTGTCTTAGTACATATCTAAGACAAAATATCAGACTACAAAAGGTCTAAGCTTATAGAATAAAAGATAGCATCTACCTGTATTTTACTGACCTGTTTGATATATTCAATAAGATTTGGAATACAATTTATTTCAAATCTAAGATTTTTCAAAGGTTCAAGCCACTTGCTGAGCTCTGGGAAAAAAAAAAAAGACTTAGGTCAATGAATTTATGATCATAAAACTTTTTTCAATCAAAATGTACTTAATTTACACAATAGGTACTAAGGCCAAGTGTGAAATTTGTGGGCCACATAGTGCAGCTGTAGCCAGCTGTAAAGCATCAACAAAAATGGAACTTCAGGACAGACAATATATATTATGCACACTGACAAAATTTGGCTCAAGTCAATCTGAAGACAATTTTCATCTCATTATCTGCAATTAAACACTTTTTACAAAAGACACTAAGGGGCACTGTCAGCTAAAGAAAAGAACCAAAACACATTCCCCTTAATGTACAGAATAGGTTATTACAAACTGAGCACAAAGCTTCTATTAAGTGCCCAAACAGAGCCAATCTCTGCCCTGCACTGCACTCACACTAGAAGTCCTTACAGATTATCAGTCTCTCTCTTAGTCTAGAATAACCTGGAAGTCCCAGGTTCCTGGGATAAGAGATTTAAATATTTAAAAAAATATTGTTCCTGAAAATATTTATTAGAACATGAAGATCAAGTGGATATGAATTGGTAACTCAGACTGATTTCATGATGTGGTTTAATAAACTAGCCCTGCTTCTCATGAAGCAGTCAGATGATCAGGTGAGGAGTGAAAACAAGAGCATGACAGAGGAGAGATTTAAACTAAAACACTGAAGAACTCCGATTTCTTTCAGTGCATTTTCAGTTTTGGAAGAAATTACTGGTATGTCTACATGAGCTGGTTAACCAGTGCAGAGCACAACTTTGGTCATCAGAGTTTCAATGTTCAGGTGTCAGAATAGTCCCCAGAAGGGTTTTTCTGAGGGTCCCAGGCCTGATCTCTAAGTCAACACAAGCCGGGAACACACCAAGACACAGCTTGGACATCAAAAGATGTAGTAACAGGGTAACATGGACTATGCCTGCCTAGGCACCTTAAAACAATCCCAAGATTATTTATTAGTAAAGATCCTGTCAGACTACATCACTGTCCTGGCTCCAGCTGGGATACAGCTTGTTTTCCTCCTAGTAGCTGGTTCAGTGCTGTGGTTTGGATTCAGCATGAGAACAACATTGATAACACACTGATGTTTTGATTGTTGCTAGGTAGTGCTTATCCCAAGTCAAGGACTTTCCGTTGTCTCATGCTCTGTGAATGAGGAGCTGCACAAAGAGCTGGGAGGGAGCACAGCCAGGGGAGCAGACCCAAATTGTCTAATGGGATACTCTGTACCACAGGATGTCACATGTTCAGTATGAAAACTGGGAAAAGTTGCCTGGAAGGGGCCGATCACTGTTTGGGGAGGGGCTGGGCATTGATCAGCAGGTGGGCAATTGCACTGTGCATGACTTGTTTTCTTGAGTTTTATCTCTTTTCTCCTTTTTATTACAATTATTATTGTTGTTATCATTAGTATTATTATGATTACTACATGTTACTTTTTTCAATTATTTAACTTCTTATGTTAATCTATGAGTTTTACCTGTTTTTCCCTGATTCTCCTCCTCATCCCACTGGGAATAGGCAGGGGAGTGAGCAAGAGTGGTGTGGTACTTGGTGTCCAGTAGGGGTTAAACCACCACAATAGCAATAGTAAATAAAAATAAGACTCAGCTCACTGACTAGTTAGTTCACTTTTACAGAAATTTGCTCCCCTATTATCAACACAGTTTGAATAATTTCAAACTTCCTGTAATTATCCAAAATTCATGGTAGCTGTTTTACTTGAAAAATAACTTAACTATAAATAATTACCTATTTAACTCTCACTAACAGAAAAAAAAATTACATATAATCTCAGTGACTCAACTAATCAGATGCAACTGGCAAAGTAATTTCATTATCCAAGCCAGACAACTGTGAAGCACCAATTATTCATATAAAAAAGATATCTTCTGTACATTCAAACAATACAGTTAATAATTACACATACAGTACCTTGCAACTTGGTGTTATTTTCATCTGCTTTACAAAGCTTCAGCAAAGGTGCTGAGTGCTGTTCCAGCATTTGGACATCACTGGAAGATTGTACCACCAGCAAAACCAGGATGCAGGCATAATTATAAGCAACTGACTTCTTAGACTTTGAGTCTCTGAAACAACAAGGATTTTCTTTAGATCTCAGCTAATACAACTGGGCATCTGTTAGATTTTCATAATTTGACCCCTCAAAATCCACCTACAGAACTTTTACCTTCAACAAGGATTGCCCCATAACCAGTGAAAGAAACCCAAACAATTTCCTCCTATCCTTTAGTACGTGAACACTTTCTGGCGCATTATACACATTTGTATTTATTTCAGCATCAACAAACTATGAGATCCAGTCAAGTGGCATGCAAATACTTTTATGTAATTTCATCTGTTTCACAAATCATTTTAAAATCACTGCTACCTAAAGTAGTACAACTCCCTGTCCCAAGAAAACAATGACTGCATTTAACATCTGCAAGAACTTGAAGAATTGAGAGATTCCCACCCCCAAGCCTGTAGTCTTTGTACCTAGTCAGGCCTTTAGCTTGTTTCACTGGCAATATTTTATGCTTGAATGAAAACTGCCTACTTACTGATTTTTTCACATAACCAAAAGTTTGCCCTACATATATTACAAGAACTTTGTTGATGACCTACACAGATTTGGGGTATTAAGTACTTGATTACAAATGACAGGCTTGATTTTGCATTACATGCTTCTACTTAAAAGTTGTTCTGGTTTTAAAAAAAAATATCAGTATATAAAAGAAAAATATTTTAGATTTAATGAATTATTTATAAAAGGTAGATACTTTTAAAATGAAAAAACTAAAGGAAATAAATAAATGTATACATTACCCTAAAGCTTCTTTGGAATAGTACTCCATTAAAGTAATAAGACTTTGGAGATTTTTTTCCAGACTGAATACATGAGCCACAGCAGATCTTCCCACAGGGTTAAAGGTGATCAAGTAAAGGTTGTGAAGTGTTCCCAGCAGGTCTGAGTGGTCAGTCTCCTCGCTGGCTGTGCACCGCTGGAAGTGGCAGAACAATTCCGAAATGCACTGTAACGTCTGTGTGGAATGCAGCAGCCACAGGGCAAAAGTATCCTCGTTGGCACCATCTGACTGCAGACCATCCTCCTGATCTGCATCAGAAAACTGACAGAGCGCTCTAACCAACAAGTTTGTTGCTTCATGCTCAGAAATAAAGAAAAGAAGACCCTTCTGTGACTGTGCCAGGAAACGCAATATATCTCGGATAGCCTGAAGCACACCTGGATGTGCACCTGTCACTGGAAGAGACAGTAGCAAAGTAATGCATTCCAAGAAATGGTGACTATGAAGATATCTGAAAAAAAAAAAAAAGAAACCAAAACCAGGAAAATAATCAGCAATGCTACAAATATTTGTCAACACTGCACAATAACATTATATAAGACTGCATATCTTCTAGCTTCAGCACTTATTGCTCTGTGGACTACAAGAAATAATAACTAATGGTGAAGTAGTACAAAATTTAAACCTTACAAAATGTAACTGCTATACTATTTACAAGAAACAAGTCCTAAAATTCTGATCTCCATAAAAACCCCAAACAAAAAAAAAACCCTCAACCGTACCTACACACAAAACAGGACACTGTATTTTATTAAATTTGCTGCATCTGAATCATCATCAATGCCAGATTCAATGTTTTAAACTGCTAAGAAATCAATCATTATAATATATCTAGCAGGCAATTTCTGAGACTCTTTGCATGTAGATGCTTATACTCAGCCATGACCTACACCACTGCTACCAAAGAAATCTGTCAGCATTTAGACAAATACTTTCTAGACAGAAACTTGCTAACAGAGTAAGAACCCATGGGATGTTTTAACTGGCTCCTCTGCCTTTGCTGTGAAAGGGAGCCACAGAGACACAACCCATGACGTCTTCATGAATCTGAGGCCAGTTTGCATCTTGCCACCTCAACATGCAGACTGAGGAATTCCAGACCTATTTTATCCATACACACAGACATGTTCCAAGATATCAAATAAAACCCTCTAGATTTACAACCATTTTCAAACTGGACAGCACCTAGCATAAACTGTCAGCATCTATGAATGCATCTGAGGGGCGAGCACATCACCAGTAATAAGGAGATGTTAACTTCTGCCTAGGTGCAATCTAGGTTGATCAAAAGCCAGCAAAACAGGTACATTAACTTATCAAACCCTCTCAGGCCTTACATGCGCAATCTAGAATCTAGACTAAAAGAATTAAGTGAAATATCTAGCAAAGTGTTATTCAATAAAGTCACCCTTGAAACATATCTCTATTAAGCTGGAGGAAATGCACTCTAGAAACTGAATTTGCAACTGCTGTACCTAAACAGGACAGGGTAAGGATCATCCCTTTCTGGAGGGCCTGTAATGCGTGCCATGGTCGGGAAAGATTTCACAGGTGGCTGAATCATTGTATGAGGAGCAGTTTCCATCAAATGGAAGATCTCTTCAAGAAGGCTAACAAGTTTTTCCATCTCTCCTTCGCTTATATTAGAAGATTCCAAAAGATGGTCCATGTCCATAGGAGCCTCCACATCATTTTCATATTCTTGGTTGGTTCTTTCAAGTCCTGCCAAGTCCTGCTCCTGTTCTGGCTCTGTGTGATTAGGAAGAGGAGGGGTGTTCTCTGCTAACTGATCAACCACCTTTTTAATGTCTGACAGAATCTCGTAGAAGTGACATTTCTGGAGAATTGCAGAACCAGCTGTAACAACTCGCACAGTCTGATCTAACAGTATGAGTTCCAGGAGTTTCTGATAACCACTTTTTTCATGTACATCTGTGCCACCTCTTAGAAACATTTCCATTCCCTCAGTCATACTAATGACACTATCCAAAGCTTTAAAAGCATTAAGTTTAAGGGAGGATGATACATGATCTGCAAACAACAGTTCAAACAACACATTAATAACTCCTGCCTGCAAGAGTGCCGTTATTCCTTGAGTCCCACATTCTGCTAATGAAGACACCAATTTTGTCCCAGCTTTGAGCTGTCGAACATTCAAAGCAATGGGCTGTTTGAGAGCCACCTGAAGGTTTAAAGCTTGCAGAGTCCAGTCTACTAGCTGGGTAATATAGTCTTGCTTTGTGTCTTTCACCAGCAGGTAGCTCAATTCTTTTACTATTAAACTTGGAATTTCTTCTAATGCAGTGACCCACTTTGCACCCCTTTCCTCTTGATACAATTCCAACAGTTCAGTTAATTTAACTGAGCCTTCCACTGCCCCTGAATTTTCTTTTTCTGATTCTTGGTCCTTTATTTTAGCAACTTCATTTTCAAATACAGTCTTGTAAGGGCAGCTGAAGTATAAAAGCGGTCCAAGCTCCTTTTCAAAAGGTTCATATGTCACAGGAGGCACAGATGCCAGATCCTCAGGAGTATATTCAATATCAAAGCTTGGATACTTAAATGTTTCACGTTCCAGATCAGCAATTACATCTTCATCACTTGAAATCTGCTCATAGCCATCATCTCCTAAAAAGAGAAAGATTAAGTTACCAAATCAGTTATGAATAAACCAGTTCATAACTGCAGAGTATCTTCCAAATACAAAGTAGCGATTCATTTTACACAAATATTACTACCTAGAGAACAATCACACAATAACACACAAAAAGCCTTCTCTCTTTCAAGACATGAGTGGAAAGTGCCACCTGACAGGTGTTTTTTATGTAATAATGGAGTCATTTAAAAGAATGTATAAAGCAAAAAGTTTAACTAGAGTACACATTACTACAAGTACATTGTCCAATTTTCTTACAGTCATTGTATCTATCATAAAACTTCTAGCCTGAAATTTTTGCATAGACATAGGTGGGAACTTTAAGTAATATAAGATGATGACAACTAACTTTTATTACATAAACAACTTCATTTGTTTTTTACTTAAGAAATAATCTTTCATCACTTGCCTACATTTTTAAACAGAACACAAGATTGAATGTTCATTCTCACCTATACAACTGTATCTATTTCCTCTATTTACAGAAAGTTTTACTATAAAGGAATAAATATTCCACAGCAAAATACTGTTCTTGAGAGATGTCACGACTACAAGTAAGACAATGTTGCAATAACCAAGGGAAAAATATTCAGTTCCCTTTGCACATATTCATCACGAAGGAGCTGCCATCAAAATTTCATAAACCTCACTTTTTTTTCTAAACTCTCTACAACTTACCATCACCTTCTTCCTCCTCCTCACCCTCTTCTTCATCTTCATCATCTTCCTCCTCCTCCTCGTCTTCTTCCTCATCGGCAATACTCTCTACTGTATGACCATCATCATCATCATCGTCATCGTCGTCCTCATCTTCCTCCTCCTCAACATCCACATCATCATCATCATCCCCTTCTTCTGGTTGATCTTCCTCTACTTCTCCATCATCGGAATACTGGCTTTCCTGATGAATGGATGTTCGATCAGGAGAAATCGGCTCAAAGTAATCCTCCCTATGGTCCACGTCATCTTCTTTTTGCCCAACCACTAAAAACAAACACAAAGTTTCAGAAACAAGAGCACTTTTCTGAAATCCAAAGATATTAAACAGGACTGGTCCTATGAGTGGATCCCATCTGGCCCCATGCACTCGGGCTGACCATTCCCTCCTTGATTAGTATGGGTTCATTCTGCCCCACATCTGTCTTCCAGCCCAGGGTATGTGTAAAGTAACTGATCTTCCTTTTAAAGACAGAGGCAAAGATTGCAAATTCAGCCTTTTCCACATCCTTTATCACCATGTATCCCCCTGCATCCAGTAAAGGAGATTCTCCTCAGCCCTCCATTTTTTTTTTGCTAATGTATTTATAGAAATAATTTTTTATTGTTTTTAATGGCAATATACATGTTTTAAGTTTCTGCATTACATATACTAGAGATACAAAAAAAGCATCTGAAAAATCTTCATGTGATTTGACTGAACACAATCACTTAGTTCAGTAAGACTATGCAGAGTTCTTGATGGTTTTAACCAATACAGAGACCAGGTAACTTGGCAGATGCTGCAAAATAAAAGATGCTGCAAACAAATTGGCCAGAGCCAACAGAACACTTATGTAAAACATGAGCAGCATGTTCAACAGTGTATTGGTTAACGACCAATATTCTCAATCTACTATCTTTTAAAAAGATGCAATTTAACAAAGCCAAATTTATTCATTTTTTCCTAAATCCCTTTCCTAAAACTGAATCTGTCCAGCAGAAATAACAGCAGACAAGAAACCTCACGCTGGGCAGGAACCTCAGCAGACAAGAGACCTCACACTGGGCAGAAACACAGAATCCTGCTTCCTCTAAGCAGTGATGTGCAGCAAATAAAACACAGTCCCTTCTCATTCTACCTGACACTGGCATAGGTTCATCCTCATCATCATCAGGAGGAGGAGGGCCTGGAGGTGTCCTTGGTCCCCTGGGTTGTGGTCTTGGAGGACTGCCATTGAATTGATCTTCTTTCTCTCCATCAACTGTATTTATTGGAAAAATAAAAACTTCCATTTAATGAAATCACAGGAATAAAAGCAGAAAGTTTTGGGGTTTCAGTGCTACTTTTGAATGGGAAACATCATTGCCCAGCTTTTATTTTATCTATATTCCACATTACATGAGGCAACTTTCTAAAGTGACTTTTGACAAAGTAATTTTTGATGTAAACAAGAACTGTATCAATAAACAAGTTTATTAACACTAATTTTTTTATGTAATACTTGTTTAAAACTTACATGAGTAATTGCCCAGTTTTGCTTTTGACACTACCCATATTGTAACTCTATCAATAATACTTAAATTGCTTTTAAAGGAAAAGTTTTCACTTTACTCAGCTGGTTTTTATGGTTTACAATTGTTTTTTACTACACGTAGCATTCAAATTTTGCAGTCCTCTAGCCATACTTTGAACAATAGTTCCGATTTTAAATCTAAAACCAAAATTGAAGCAGAAACCTGACCATGAATTATTTTCATGTGCGGAGCACTCTTCGGTCATGTATTTCACACAAGTCAGATAAGCAAAGTTAATTATGACTGTGAAATTTTCTTGTTATGATTTTAATACTTTTCTAACCACTTTTTTTTTATATTCCCATCATCTACATTGTAATGAGTTCACACAAGTTAAACTGCATTTTGACCATCCAAAGTAACAAGCAACAGATCAAATAAACCACTCCCATAAAAGCACCGGATGAGACCCTACTTAAAACCATTTAATATAAATCTAGAAGAAAATATGAAACTAAAGACATAAAAAAGAAAAATTAAAGTCACTGTAATTTAAAATGTGGAAGAACTGGGGATTTGTTTTTCTGATGGGATACTGTAACACTGATTTGTAAAAGAAAAAAAAAATCTCTGTCTTCTCCCCAGACTCACCATGTTTTGGATTCCTTTTCAATCCAGGCTGCTGCTGGGGAGGTGGAGGCGGAGGGGGTGGTGGAGGGGGTGACTCTCTCTCATGAGTTATTACCCTGTCAACTGAGCCGTATATTGCCAAAGTCAGACAGTTGTACCACCCTCTAAGAACCAATCCATCCGTGTTGACCTGTTGGGTTTTTTTTAAAAAAAAAACACAAACAAACAAGCCCTTAAAGAAAACTTCAAAACAGTTACTCTAGTATCACTGTATCAGTATCTGCATAAAAGCCAAAAGAAAAATTCAACATTAAAATACCTCCTTATCCCACATTTTGAAAACTGAGAAAATGTTAAACACCTCAGTCATTGCAACAAATAATCTTTCTCTAAAAGCATTAAATTCCTTGCAGTATATACACTGACTAGATAGATCCCTAATCTACTACAGCCTATTAATGAAAAAAAAGGTCAACAAAAAAAACCAAACCAAAGACAAAACAAAAAGCTACAAGAAGACTCTAAATTAAAGAGTTTTAAGGCAGTTTTAAAAGGCAGGTTTTAGGATAAGGTCTGAAACAATAAACACTTCACACAGCACTAACACACCACATGAAACCATATTTACACCTAAATAACAGATATGCAGGGAAAGAAGAGGTTTAAATCACACTGCATTACCTTTGCATTGGGCCTGAAAATAATTGAAGTGTTTTCATCATATTCAAGGCTGTTAAATGAAAGATACAAAGTCATTTTTCATCAATATAAAGCATGTTTACAGAAATGAAACACAGCAATACTAATCACACAAGCCTACCATAAAACACTGAACAAATACGTACAAGAGTGAATAATCACTTCTTTCTACAGAGTTCTTTGCATTAATATATATGGACTCTGTAAATTTAAAAATAACAGAAACTTTTCTTACTTTAAGGATAAACCTCTGTCCTTCCACACTGATCAGAGAAAAGAATAAGAACACAAACTAGCAAAATCCAAACCAAACATGAAAGTTATGGGAGATACAGGATCTTCTATTTCTATATAGTGCATTCCCTGCACTATAAAAATTTTCAGGAAGAAAAGGTAGATGATGAAGTCACACACTAATTTTGAAAGAACTTACCTTCCCAGCCGATCAAACACAGGGGCACTTGGTTTGCTGACATTGTTGAAAAACAAGTCCAGCTGAAATGAATGGGGGGATGTCTCCCTGGGAACAGAACAGAAGTAAAATTAAAATCTATTAGATGAGGTCCTTATCAGAGTAAGCAGGACTACCAAGGGAAAAAAATCCACAAAATTACACTGTTTAAGTAACGCCTCAAAACAATTATAAGTTCAGCAAACACATAAATGCATTTTACATTTTTATGGAGGAAAATCCATTGAGATA
The DNA here is from genome assembly GCA_008694505.1 of Cyanoderma ruficeps. Taxonomy (NCBI): domain Eukaryota; kingdom Metazoa; phylum Chordata; class Aves; order Passeriformes; family Timaliidae; genus Cyanoderma; species Cyanoderma ruficeps. The sequence continues at coordinate 6,931,641 of VZDJ01000346.1, forward strand.
CAAAAGTTCAACAAAAAAATAAGAGGTTTTCCTGAATCTGATACCTGGTATCTTTCACTTACCCATAAGCCCTATTGTCAGGCAAACTTGTGTGAGCTCTCACTCCTGGAGGAATGACTCGGACCTCATTTATGTAAACCACACATGGAAAACGAACCACATCAATATTGGTACTTTGCTACAAAACAAAGAAGAAATAAAGTCTAAGAAACGTAAAACACAAACAACATAATGTACTTGTATTCTCTACTGATGGAACATGCTGCAATCTTAATGACAAAATTCAATCCTGTAAAATGCTAAACACTGATAAACACTGTTACACAGAAAAATAGGGGTTTTAATATAATCTCGACACTTTCCATATATTTAACACTATTTTTTTCATAGAAAGTGTTACTGGTTTATTTACCCAATTTATTATCTTTATTTGCAAGAATCTTTTAAACAGCAACAGGCCGTTTTTTCCAGACAGAAGGGATGTGTGGTGCAATTCTAAACATTAGCAAATTTCATATTTCAAATATAATATTAAAAATTATAACAATACTGCAAGTCAGTTTTGCTAGATCTGTACAAAAATTCCATATGATTCCATATGATTTCCCACTTTGCAACACCTGAAAACCTTTAGCAAGCATAATTTCTGTTTACCACAGAAACAGTATAAAGAATAAAGAGTATAAAGAATTCTTAACACCCTCCAAAAAGATGTTTGAGCAAACTAGGAAGTTATCAAACTTACAGTGACTTTCCATGTAGCAGCTACTAAATAATCAATGCTGAACGTCTTCTCTCACAAAATTCACTGCATTAGATCTTATTACATATATCCATCATTTTTAGCATTTATCCATCATTTAGCATTTTTAGCTCATAAAACAATACACATATATAACTTTATGTTCAATTGTAAACATACAAAGAATTTCTTAACAGAAGCTCAGAATCACGTTTCCAATTAGCAAGCTGAATTAGCAGACTGACAAGAAAAAACCCCAAACCACTGACCTGTCTATTAACACAACTAAAAAATGAAAATTAAAAAACAAGTTGATCTGCTGTCGAAATGTATCTCTTTCACCACAACCAGAACACAAATGAAACCAGCAGAAAGCAAGTACTTAAATTTTTAGAAAGCTAGTAACCAATGAAACAGACAAAGTGGAGCTTTAAAAGCAGTTTTTAAGATATGGTTTTGGGCATGTGTTACTGTCTTCTAAAAAATCTATGCAGACATTTTTTAGCACACAATACAACATCCTGGCCTGTGGGCTGACGTGTTAGAAGCTGGATGGTGGAACCAAAGGAATCCTGCTAGGACAGGGAGCACAGATGCACAAACAGGAACAGGGTGAGTGCAGCCTGCATGGAGTGAGGGCTGTGGGAGTTCTTCTGTGCCTCTAAAAAAGATCTGTGTCATGCAGGAGACTCAGATTTCTGGAGGAAGGGCTGCTGTGGGGAGCTTCATCCCCAGGAGCACCACCCAAAGAAAAACAAATTCCTCTTTAAATGATACACGATTATGCCCTGACAGCCATGGCTCAACATCACCAAAACGGGAAGTGAATTCGAGCCACTTTTCCTACAAAACATTAAAATAAACCCTACATCAGAACTGCTCAACAGCAGTTAAACTGCTCAGCTAAGCCAAATAAATAATTTTATTCAAAAGCACAGCAGTACTTTTCAAGAACTGTAAGTTCCAGTGCAACACTCATAATCCACAAAGCAGAAGAATTAGCATAAAATAAAGGAGTACGTTACCTTAAATACATAAGGTTCAGGTTTGGACAATGTCACTGGTAAGAGTGCAATTGACAGAAAATGATTTAAAAAGAACACGATTAAAAATGTCCAACAGAAGAACACAGGGTCCTGGAGAGGAATAAGAGTGGCTACTGTTTCTACCCAGGAGAACACCTCTGGCAAGCATTCCCCACCTAACATTGTCTTAAACAGTGGAATTAAAAACAATTTGGGCCTAACTGATCCCAACAGCTACAAGACTCCTGAATAACTTTTCAATTGCACTTCATTGCAGCATGAGCTCAAAATACTGCAATTTAATTCCCTAATGCCTATCCATGAACACAGTCGAGTTACTCTATGAAGCTGAAACATCTTTCTCGTGTTACCGTGTACACAATCACTTTCCTCCTAACAGGGTCTCTCTCCCATTCTTCCTCCCTGAACAGCACATCGAGCTCAGCCCTGGACAAACCTGCTGCAAGACCAGCAGTTTCAAAGATGCTCAGGATCCCAACAGCCTGTAAGTGCAACATTTGCACGATCTACCACTGCCAAAAAAGCTTGAAATGCTCATTTTGTGTAAAGTGAATAAATCTAAGGAAACATCTCACAAACACACAAATATTCCTCCTCATCATCGGCAACACAAGAGCATCAGGAATCTCACGAGCGGCAGGGTATGGCCCTCTAGTCGACTTCTTCCATTATCGCTTTCTCGAAGCACGCTCATCTTCTTTGTTCTCCGCTCATCTCTACTCCCCGCCACCTCTAAATCCCCGCTCATTTCCCACCACCCTCCGCCCCCTGCCAGCAGCACCTCGGGCTGCCAGGACAGCGGCTGGAGCAAGGCTTTGTGTCAGGCGAGGCAAGAAGGAGGCGGCAGCCCGCCCTTGACGGCACCTGCCCCGGGGCTGCTCCTGCCCGATCGCCGCCGGGGCCCGCCCCAGCGGGGGCTCGCACGCCGGGGAGGCCCCGGCGCGAGTAAAGGGGCGCCGGCAGTAGCCCAGGAGAATGGAGAGGAGGAGAAGAAAGGTGAGAGGAGAGGCGGACCCGAACTCGGTTTTACCTCCGCGCTCTGGTGCTTGAACGTGTCCAGGAACAGCAGCTCGGTGGCGGCATCCGCCGCCATCTTGGCCGGGCCGCGGGGGACGCGCTTCCGGCGCGCGCGCGAGCGCTTCCGGGCCGCGCGGACGGGGCGGGCGGGACTGGGGCGGACCGGGGCGGGCGGGACTGGGGCGGACCGGGGCGGGCGGGACTGGGGCGGATTGCGCCGCCCTCAGCGCCGTGAGGCGAGACAGAGTTGGCCTTGTCTCAGCAGTCACGGAGGCGCCGGATGGACTAGGTTGGAGAACACTTCTGACATCGTCGAGTCCAACCTTTCGCCTGCTAAAACTCGGGCCGCAGTCGGGGTTGTGAGCAGTCGGGCGGTGCCCCCGCTCTCCACAGACCCCAGTCCCCGCTGGGCGTCACCGCACTCCCCGCCGAGCCTTTGCCTCCGCGCGGTTTCACAAGCTCGGTGCTGGTTAATTTCAGCCTCGCCTGAGAAATTTCCTTTGTAGGTTTCCCCGTGCTTAAAACAAACCCTTTTCAGATGAAGAAATTGACGGTTCTCTCAAGTTCGTGTAGCACAATTCCTTTCAACATTTCCGCAGCGCCAAATGTACCTGTTCAGCATCCATTGCCCTTCTGCAACAGCAGTCAAGTTGTACAAGCACTGGGGACACGAAGCCAAAGCCAGCCCGTGGCCAGGAGAATGATGTGGAATTAACCTTACGCAAGTGGTATTGGTTATACAAGTTTTCTGTACCAGCTCTATGCCTGACAGCAAAGCTGCACCATGTGCCTTTGGAGGAAGCTGTAAAAAGATGTGTTATGTCTCTAGATGGAACCTTCAGCCAAATACCTGCACTTTTCTTAACGGTGATAATTATCATTTGCTATCTGTCTCCTGTGTCTGAAACAGCTGCTTATGAAATACACTGATTTATGTGTGTATCAGGACTTCACAAGCACCTTTTTTGTTTCAGTAGATGAGCTTGCTGCTCTCTCAGCACTCCGAACTTTCACTTAGACCAGGAGCAGCAGTCCTCTAGGTTGTACTTCACATGAAAATGTTGCATCACTTTAAACAAATCTGTGGTTCAATATATCCTTTTGTGGTGGTGAAACTAGTTCAGGAAGTTTCTGTCCCCACAGCACGTGTTGGGGAGCCAGCAACAGCAATTCCCCAACCAGTTCTACTGGCACACCTGAAGAGGTGATTTTTGGCAGTGCAGGGATACTCACCAACTAGAATTTTTTTTTAGTTCACCAAAAACATGGTTCTGCCTCATGCTGTTTGAACAGATGTAGTTAAAATACAAATCCCTTTAAAGAAATATTTCACAATTTGAAAACCAAGAGGCATCCTTGGCCATGCTGGCCGATTTACCTGCTGTAATTCTTGCCCCAATGTGGATCTCTCTTTCACCCTGATGAATTACCATATCTAAACTCCTGAAGTAAAATACAATATATTTATGCATATAACCCTTTATATGTACTTTACTAAAGTAGCACAATGCCTTTTGACACTTGGCATAGCTTGTCTTGACTATGTTTAGGGGCTCTTTGGAGACTTCTGTGGGGCAGCAGCTTTGCAACTCCTCCAAACATGGGCATCGCCGTGTGTGCCATTGCGCCAGAGGAGCGCAGTCCCTGTCAGGTGACTTCTCTGCTGGGACAGCCTGCAACAGTACTGCAACCAGGTCAGCCAGGGAGAGTCCTTCTGGTAACTGGCAGGGGAATTCCAGCCCTGCATTTTTATCTGCAGTGACTCCCTCGCTGCTGGTAACAGCTGCAGCTCTGGATGTGAACAGAATCAGCTTTGCAGGATTAAATTTAGACAGCTCTGAATGCAGTGTCGTTGACTTCAGCACATGGCTGGGCTTACTGGTCAGGCATTTCCTTGCTGCAAGGTAGAACGGCAGTGCTTGAATGTCACACACAGTTGCACGGTATCAAGAAGCAATTTGGGTACTTTGGGGGGGTATTTTCTCCACTGATGAGAGGGGAGACAACAGAATTTGGTTAGGAACAGCAGTTATCTTAGAGACATTTCAAAAAACCTGGTGGTAAACATTAACACATCCAAAAAAGAATGATACAGTTGATTCTCCAATTTCAGTTGTAAGAAGTTGATATTCTGGAAGCAAACTGGGGAAAAGTGATACAGTTGGGATACTTGTCAGAGGTCAAAGGTTTGTGCAGGAAAGGGTAACAGTTGCAGGTGGTATTGGCGTGAAGACCTACCTTTCTGTAGCAGAATAGAGCAGGGCAGGAGATGCAGAACTGGCAGAAAAAATCTGGACGTACTGAGAAATGCCAAGACACAGGTTGTTTGTTTGGAAGGAAGGGGATCAATGGGTGAAAGAAGAAAGCTTCAGAAAAATGGAGGAAATAAATAAGGACATGAGTCCCTTGCAGTGTAGGGGGCGAGGGTGTGTGAGCTCCTTGCCAAAAAGAATGATAGGAGTTGTTTCAGAACTGTCCTGTTATAGGAAGTGGAACAAAAGGACACATGGTGGGAAATCACCAGAACTAATATAAAAATGACAGAAAAACAGTTACACTGAGATTAGCAAAAGGGCTGGGCAGACAGCAGGCAGGAAACAAAAGGATTGCCAGAGAGATGAGTACAGTAACCATCTGCTGGGAGGAGCCCTGAGAAGTCACCTTGCTTCAAAGCACCCCAGTACCTTCCTGTAGATAACACCACCAACGTCATCTGGAAGGTGACATTTCATGAAAAGACTGTGCTTAACCAGTCCCAGGACAACAGAATGGCCAGGGACAAGCAACTGGAATAGGAGTCTACAAATACCAAGAGCCTGGGCAACACAACACAGGAACTTGACCAACTGGTGCATGTTGTCAGACCAGATCCTGCAAGCAGGCAAGAAAGAGGGTGGAATGGGAGTGCAACTGGAAAACAGGTGTTTGAGGGAATGTATTAGCAAAGGAAGAGAAAAATAAAAAGTAATAGCTCTACAGTAGCAATTAATGACAAGCAGCTTCATAAACAATGAATAAATAAAACAAGGGTTAGCCAGTAACACAAAAGACATAATGGGAATTAAAAATACTTTCAGGGTACAGTTTCACCTTTGAAAGGGGTTACTATACATAATGCAGTCTGCTGTAGCAATAATTTGGGGAGTGTCATGCTCCTAGATGGACAGAGGCGTAGGATGAGACAATAAGATGGAAGAAAGAAGGAAAAAAAGTGCTTAAGCCAGAACAGAACAAATCACAAGTAAAGGAACAGGTGCCCATCCAAAAATCATTCTCACAAAGACAAGGGCTGCATCTCAAAAGCCAAGCTGGCACTGAGAAAAAACTGCCTAGGACAGATGATTAAGTTTCACTGAAAGACGAGCAGCCAGCCAAGCCAGAACTCTCTGTCTGGCGTGCTCCACTGTGAAGTACTTTCAGAAACATTCTGGTTTTTTGTACTAAAGTATAGATGTTTTTCTAAGAAGTTGCAGTAAACTAAGCCCTGAAAGGGAAACTGCACAAAGAAATCTTATACCGTTGAATCCTTCTGCGCCAGGCTAAGCAGAGGTCACAAAGAAAACTCCCTGTGTGAGGACCAACCTCACTCCTCAGATGCTGAGTACAGATCATCTGCAGCCACTGCTGAGGACAAACACCCCAGACCTACACTTCACAAATGTTTTACTCAATGCATCAAAAGTCAAAAGACAAATGCACAAAGAAAATGAGGTGCTCCAAACCTCTGACTAATAGGGCACAATTATCTTAGTTGTTTCCTGATACCAGACTCACATGACAAATTTCAGCTACTGCTTTTAAAAACTGGAGGGATTAATTTGACATTTTAACCCCTTAAATTGCAGTCTCTGCCACCAGTGAATGTCAATTTTGAAATCTTGGACCAGAGAGAGTGAAAATTACTCCAGCCATCATGTGTCATGCTGGAATTTGGTGGCAGTCCCCACAAGGAGAGCCAGGCTACACCAAACCACAATAGGGCAGGAAGAGGATGTCAGGCACTATGGGGACAAGTCAGTGGCTGACAGGATCCCCAGCAGTGGTGAAACACATCTGCTCCCTTCCTGCCAAACAAATGTGTATGTGTTAATAAAAGGTGGTGCAAGCTGTGAACCTGCACCAGCATGAGGAACGGTGATGAAGAAACACATGCACCTTCATAGAAATGTCCAACACACAGCTGAACAACTGGGTGACATGATGGGTGAGCAGCTGGCTCACAGGCCAGGTGCAGAGTCACAGTGAATGGGCTGACATCAGGCTGGCAATCTGTCACCAGTTGGGTTCCACAAGGCTCCGTCCTTGGCCCAGTTCTTTTCAATGTCTTCATTACAGACTTGGAAGTGGGACTCAAAGAGATACTAAATAAATTTACCAAACACACCAAATTGGGAGGAGCTGTCGAGAACTCCTTTGAGGGCAAAGAGGCCCTGCAGAGAGATGTTGACAAATTAAGAGAGATGGGCAGTCACCAACTGCATGATGTTTAACAAAGGTTAATGCCAGATTCTGCACCTTGGATGGGCAATCCTGGATGTACAGACAGCCTGGAGAACGAGAGGCTGGAGAGCAGCGCCAGAGAGAGAAAGGGACCCGGGGGTCCTGGTCAATGGAAAGTTGAATGTAAGTCAGCAGTGCCCTGGCAGCCAGGAGGGCCAACCATGTCCTGGGGGGCACAGCATGGCCAGCCGGGCAAGGGAGGGGATTGTTCCACTCTGCTCTGCAAAGCGGCAGCCTCACCTCAAATATTGTGTGATATTTTGGTGACTGCAATATAAGAAAGATATAAACCTCTTTGAGAGTGTTCAAAGGAGGGCCATGAGAATGGTGAAAGGCCTTAAGGGGAAACTTTATTAGGAGCAGCTGAGAAAAAAGGAGGAGACTGAGGCGAGACCTCATGACTGTCCTCAACATCCTCACACAAGCAAGTACAGATCTCTTGTCATCAGTGACAGAACTTGAGGAAATGGCATGAAGCCAAGTCAGGAGAGGTTTCTGTTAGATATGAAGAAAAGGTTTTTCACACAGAGGATTGCTAGGCCCTGGAACAGGCTCCCCAGGGAAGTGGTCACAGCACCAAGCCTTCATTAGTTCAAGAAGCATTTGGACAATGCTCTCAGGCACATGGTGTGATTTTTGGGGTGTCCTGCACAGGGCCAGGAGTTGGATTCGATGATCCTGATGGGTCCCCTTGTTGCATTTTTCCCAACCTGGAAATGAAACTCAAAATAATTTTAGTAAGGAGGTAATATAAAAGAGGATCTTTAATGAAGGCCTTCAGGGGCAGTTATGGAAACATGTCCACAAAAGCCTATCCCCTCCAAGGGTGAGTACATTTTTATAGGTTTTAGGAAATGAGCATAATTGATAAAAAGCACCTATTAGAAGGACAATATGCAATTACATCCCCCCAGGTCAAGCCCCTTCTCTCGAGCCCATCCTTCAGCACTAGTTGTACTTTGTCCCTGAGAATGTATCTCAAAGAGTTGTTCTCGGCCTTGGTTCCCAGGAAGAGCCAAGAACCAGAACCACTGGGGCCTTGTACCCCCTGGGGCTTGGAGCTCTGGAATATGTTTTGTCTTTCTGCTTAGGGAAAGGCCATGGAAAAGTACTGGGAAAACTAGCTACTAATACAATAGGTGACAGTTACAAATGTGTGTGTGAAGAATACAGAGAACATAGAAAAGAAAAAAAAGGCAAAACCCAAACGGCATCACCCTCTAACTCAGTATATTCTATGATTCCATGATCTCAGTAAAAATTTCAAGAAGCAGCATCTCAATGAAGTTGTAAATGAACAACTTAAGTCTTAAAGAAGCAAGTGTATGACAGGATTTCCCTGCAGAAAGTTAGTGTTGTTTACCCTGCGTTCTGCGATTTGTGATGAAAAAGATTTGCATTGGAGAATTATGCATTGAAAGCAGAGATTTTAGAAGAGATTTCACCGTGAAACCAGAGAGATTGTCAAAAGGGCCAAAATCACCAGTTCATCGAGGGAAGGCTGCGACAGCCAGACGAGCCGGCTGTTAATACACGACTTGATCCGCCGTGCCAGAACCCTGCAGGAGCTGTGATGCCGCTGCCTTGAGGATGACAGAGGAAAAGGCTTCACCGCCCTGGTCTCCCTGGGCAGGAGCTGCTCCCGGGGGCAGCGCTCCCTGGCACCACACTCGGTCCCTGCGGCGTCCGACCAAAAGCGGGGTACCCGCCGGGGCTGGTACGAGCGGTGTGGTCATCTCCCCTGCCCTTCCGTCCGGGGGACGGAGCTTCCCGGAGCAGGGCAGAACTGCCCTCTGCGGCGTGTCCCGGCAGGACCGGGCGATCCCGCCCCGTCGCTCAGGAGTTGCACCATCCCGGTGCAGCGCACCTCGCCGGCGAAAGGCGCAGCCCGGCAGGGTCTGGGGCGCCGTCGGGGCACGCTAAAGCTCCTCTGAGGCCCGGGGCTGCTCCTCCGCTGCCGCGCCCCCGCAACCCGTCCGCATTCCCGGCCCCGCACTCCCGGCCCCGCAATCCCGGCCCCGCACTCCGGTGCCGCGCTGCCACGTCCCCGCCCGGCCGGGCCAATGGGCGGCGGCGCCAGGTGTGTGTTACCTGCACCACGTGGGCCGGGGGTGGGCAGGTGGTGCCGCGGCCCCGCGCAGAAAAGCTCGCAGCCATTGCGCTTTTCCCAGGGGTGCACTTGGTGTGGGAGCGGCTACCACCCACCTCGGGGAAAAGGGGGTGGGGAAGGGGGGGAGCCGTGCGCCTCCCTCGCGCCAGGTCCTTGGGGAGGGAGGCTGCAGCTGGGGATTCTGCCGCTTGGGTCTCGCTTGGGAGCGCCTGGGGCAAGGAAAGTTTCCGGCTCCTTCTCTTTCCCCCCTTCTTCCTTTCCTCCTTTTTATCCTCTCTGCTGGCCCGGTGGCACCATGACGGCGTCCCCCGACTACCTGGTGATTCTCTTCGTGACTACGGCGGGCACCAACGGGGCAAGGTTGGGCTCAGACGAACGAGAGCTGCTCCAGCTCCTGTGGAAAGTGGTCGACCTGAGGAGTAAGGAGGTATTTTCACCCGGCGGGGGAGCACCCCGACCTGCTGCTCCCCTTGGCGCCTGCCATGCTGGATGTGGGCAGGGCGGTCTCGGCGCTGGGCTGGTAATGGGTGTCCCAGGCTGGAGCAAGCTCTGGTGGAGGGTAGGGGCTGGTGCTGCAGGTGGGGACCTCCAGCCCGGAGAGCTGACTCACCCCCTCCTCTGCTTTCTCTGGAGCTGGGGCACCTGCATGACGTGCTGGTCCGGCCTGACCACACAGAACTGACGGCTGAGTGCCAGGAGATCACCCAAGTGGATGTGGAGAGCCTGGCACTGGCTCCACCGCTGGAGCAGGCATTGAGACAGGTGACACACCGTAACTGCTGAGTGTTGGTCTCCTTTGGGAGCTCTCCCCTGGGGTAGAGGTGGTATCATCATTTGCTTCTCCCCACCATCAGAGCAGTGGAGCCCGGTACAGGAGCACCACAGACATGTGTGGGCCAGGAAGCTTATATGTGTAGGGCTTTGTGGGCATTCCTTCCTTGCCTTTTCTTTATTTGCCTTGGGAGGAACTGAAGCCCAAGAGAGGAGGGTTAGGGTCAGCTATTTCCCTACTCTGCTCTCCTGCCATGCTGAACCCTGAGTGGGTCTCAGCTGAGGGTGAGCCCTAATCAGTGTTGGAAGAAGTCAGCTTTAGGTGTCCCCTGTTAAGGTTTGTGCTCATCAGTCCTGGGAAGGTGATGGTACTGAAGCCTCCAGATTAACAAGAAAATGTGTGTGATTTCCCATTGAGGGTAGGGCTGGAAGCCTGTCTTCTTTCTGACATGCTTGAGTGCCCTGTCTGAAAAGCTCTTTTGCCCCAGTACTGCCTCAGCTCTCTGGAATCAGCTTTGTCTTGTTGCAATGCTCTTGCAAGTCTTGAAAAGGATTTTCTTCTGTGATGTGGTCTGTCTGTGTAGCCATATCTCATTAGAAGGGGAAAAGGGCTGGTTTCCTTGTGGAAAGATTTATCATGGAAGTTAGGATGTGTTTAGCTAGTAAGAAACAAATTTACATAAGTGAAGGAGTAGGCTTATATGAAAAGGAATTCCAGCTCCATGTTCCTGCTGCCCAGGAATAACATGTTACCAACTGATGACACTGCCAAGTGGAGCCACTCTGATCTTGTAACATAACATGTATGTCTTTTCTTGTTCCTGCCAACAGTTTAATCAGTCCGTGAGCAATGAGCTGAACATTGGTGTAGGTACCTCTTTCTGTTTCTGTACTGATGGACAGTTGCACATTAGGCAGGTTCTACACCCTGAAGCTTCCAAAAAGGTATGTAGTTGTAGCTTAAGTTTGACTCCTAATGTGCTTTTTATGATTTCTTCCAAAATAAATCAACTTCTCTCTAGTATGAGGGTGCCTCCTCACAACCATAGCACAAATAATGCTCATATGTAATGTGCTTACCAGACTAAAGAGCCTGTCTGTGTGGAAGGGCATATACAGTGCCTGTCCTTATGCAGTCTTGAAATGCCTTTTTATGTTAAATCAGAAGGACAATGCTCTTAAATGTTTGAGAAAGGAGCAACATATTGATAGTACTTGTTGCTTCTATAGAGTTAACAGATGGGATTTGGGATTGTTGCTAAATAATTAACCATCTTAACCATGAACTGTTTTTTGAAATTTTACATTCATACCTAGTTATAGCAACTTTCAGTCTTTGGGTATTCAGTTGACATTCCAAGGGCGGTGTTTGTAAGGAGCTGAACAGTAGTTTGAGGCAGGCAATGAGGGATGATTAGTCCTGTAGTCTGGAGTTTTCCATAACTTCAGAGTTGCCAAATCGCTAACAGTGTTATGAAGTCCTGCCTGCTTTTTGTTAGTGATAGGGTTGCAGCAATATGTGAGTCTCCCTGGTTCTGAAATAACTGCCTCAATATTAATAACACCTCATTTGGTGGTTTGTGGAAAGTGGTCCCCAATACATGTATGAACATGCATTGCTCTGTGTGAACTGAGCTGCTCTGCTCCTCTCATTGTACCTGACTTCTGTGTACATCAGTTTGCTGCCCTGTCTTTGAAGGGACACTGCTGCAAGTGTGTGCTGTTACAAAAGTGATACAGAATGAGCTTGGTTGTAATACTTGTTTGTGCTTTAAGTATTGATAGCTTTTAAGGCTTAGGCAAGAAACAGTGGGCATTATTCACGGTGAACTGACAGTTCTTATATATGGAACTTGTCTTCTATGACATATAACATGAGAATATATGTGGAAACAGGTTTTTAAAAGACTTCCTTCTTGGCTAATGAAGTAAAACTTGTCATCCATTTAAATTATGTGGATAAAAGAAGGGACACATCCTACAATTAAAGTTGGCTTGATGTCAGGGATCCTTTTCTGTATCATCACAGGGTCACAGACAAAAATCAAGTCTTCATCAAAATCTTCTGTTGCTGGTTCATTAAGAATTGTTCGTTTGAAATTTGCTCTGTGTTGCCTGTAGATTAAATAAACCAGATGCTTATAACACTTGTAATAGTTTTTTGATGAATATCCTAATGCAGGGATTGGAGCGTGGGACCACTAAAATCCAAATTGACAGAAGTCTAGGCTCTTGAGAAGATATTTATTTCTAAGATATTCATTTTGAAGCCATCTAGCAACTCCTGGTATTCAGACAATAAATTGGCATCAGCCATTCAAAAACAACATAAATGGAGTATGGAACTTTCCATCAAGGAATTTCCTATCAAGGAAGAAAATCATGCTTAAACTAGAGCAGGAGATGTTGGCAAGCCCATCTGTATTTTCATAAGCCTTTAAAGAGTATCATTTGCCTAAAACACCTGTCCATATGTTAAGATAAGCTCTAATGTTCTCAAAGCAGAATTTGTTTTAGAGCCTAAATTGCTTTCTTTGGGCTCCCTAAATGTGCTCTCACATAGGCTGCTATGTTGTGTTGCCAACATTAATGCTAACTATATTGCTAACTGGTTGTTAAATCCCAGAAAGCCTTTATGTGTAGTCTAGAAAGGCCTTGCAGGCAACAAACAGCCAGAAGGAATATGTAGTATTCTGTCTGGGGTGAAGAGCTAACTGAAGGAGTCAGGGTTTGTGTTGGTTTCAACAGCTGTCCCCAAGACTTCTCCTTTCCACTCCCCCAAAAAATTAAAACCATCTGGAAGATGTAGTGGTAGGGCAAGAAAGGTTTTATTGACTTATGGTGTGCTACATAACTTGCTTCTGGCTTGGTATCCTGCCAGAAGCATAGGCTGACAACCTCTGCACCTTGTCAAACCCTTTTCTGCACAGTCAGATTTTTTTACTCGTTGGAAATAAATATTTGAAGTATGACTATTGTCTAAAAATATAAAAACTTTCTATAAACTAAAATATCAACTAGGCTTGCAAAATTTGCTTAATTCTAGGAACTGGACTACCCTCTGGCTTTATATAGTTAAAATTGCAATCAAGATTTGATGATAAATGTTGCAATAGGAGGCATTTGCTCTGGTACATATATATTGGATTTGAAGCTCTAGTAATAATGGCAAATGTTTCCCTGGCAGTGTAAAAGCACATTTCTCTTATTAAACAATATAAGGAGAAAGCTGTTTAAGCAAAAAAGTTTATGGATGTACTTACCTGGCTAAGAAGAGCTATGTGAGTTTCTCTGTAGCAAAGACTGTTTGTGTTTCCTATCTATTCCAAAGATATTGTTACAAAGTTTGGTATCTAGTCACAAAGTAGGTTAAACTCACCCTAACTGACTTTGTTCCTTTTACAGAATATTTTACTGCCTGAATGCTTCTACTCCTTTTTTGATTTGCGGAAAGAGTTCAAGAAGTGTTGCCCTGGCTCACCTGAAGTTAGCAAACTCGATGTTGCAGCCATGACAGAATGTATCCTTTTAATAGTAATGGTGTCTCTGCTGCTGTTACAGTCTTGGCTGAATTTTAGGACAGAGGTGCGTGAGTAATGCTTGCAACACATGTTTAGGGATCGTATAACTTTAATGAGTGACTCGGTGCTGTACTGAGTTTTCTCACAAAGATAAAAGCATATGAGGACAAATGCTTGCATGGAAAAAATCCTATATTTCTTCTTGACTGCTGTATGTTTTCTTTACCATCTTTATAGTTGCCTCTCTTTAAACTTCACAATCTAGTGTAACCAGCACTTTTTTTTTTTTCAAATTGCTGTTGTGAATTGTAATATTAAAGTTTGGGTGTTGAGTTTCATAGCATCAGTTAGATTTATATTTTATTTTAGGCAAGAGCAAATGTTGGGAGACCACCTTAATTTTCAGGAGAGGAAATGGTTGTTCTTGATGTGACCTTTTAGTGAATCTGTAGCACAGGATTGAAGCTAAGGCAGGGATGCTGTTGGGACACGTGGTATTCAGTCTCCTAGAAAGTGCACATGCTACACCTCGCAGGGTGAGGTTTGGCTGGCACCAGGATGCAGTCAGTAGTATGTTTCCATTTTCAGTGACTGGGATGTCTAGAATTACTTTCTGAATGGTCTGAAGTAGTCTGTAACCCCATCCTGGCTCTTTCCTAGTCTGAGCTTGGGAGCTGAAGGTGTGATTTGGCCATGCCTTCTTCCCTCGCTTACCTGGCAGTCTCCCCTCTTGCTGCAAGCTCCAGTCTCATTCCAAAGATATTATTGGTTACAGATCTATTGAAGTAGTGGTCACAAAAGTCAGGTATCAAGGCAGAATAAAGGAATTTGAGATGTTTGTGCTTGCTATTGGTGGTTGATATTGCTGCTACTGTTTTTAGTAACTTTTCCTCTGACTTGCTTATTGTGTCCATGGACTAATTGCCATTAAGAGGTGATATCTGTGGCTTCAGAATTTTTTTGGCTTTCAGTGAAGGACTAGTATTGCCTGGACTTTGTACTTGTTGGGGGCATAAAATACACATATGGGGTGGATTTTTGTGTTTAACCATTCTGCTCTGCTTTATCTGCAAATTAAGATTAATCTCTGCTAGTGAAGGGGCAAAAAATATTTCTCCTTGCGTTATGAAGGAAAGCAGTACATTTAGAGTAGGATTCTGAAACTTTATGTAGGAAAGTGAAATGAATCCTGTGGTGCATAGAAACTGGATGATGGAGACTCAAAGTTATGGTCAAAAAATACGTTGTGTAGGAAATGCTTTGACATGATCTGGAAAAATTAAAGACAATGAGCTACTTCAGCTGTTCCAGAGAGTTTCCCTTGGTTTCTT
This sequence comes from Cyanoderma ruficeps, assembly GCA_008694505.1. Lineage (NCBI taxonomy): Eukaryota > Metazoa > Chordata > Aves > Passeriformes > Timaliidae > Cyanoderma > Cyanoderma ruficeps. The sequence goes on from VZDJ01000346.1 coordinate 6,946,679, forward strand.
CTTATGGGAATGTCTGGGGTATGCCTTTCCACTGTGGAAGGAGTTGTATGACTGTAGCTACCTGGAGTGTCACTGGTCAGCTAAGGCGTGGTGATGGACTGTGCATTCCCTGCCTGCTGGGAGAGGAGAGGCAGACCACCCTGTGTTGCCTGACTGTCAGGAAGTCCCTAAAGAGTCAGTGCTGCCTGAGAGTAGTTCTGGCAGTTGACAAAAATATTTTCTCCAAGTTCCTAGAGGCCTTAGTCAGTCTATCCAAATGCATTCAGCTTGAGTCCGAGTTCTGGAGAAGATATGCTTCTTAAGGCATATAAACCTAACTTCATTCTAGTCTTACATTTATTTTTGTGGCTTGTCTTGTTTTGTAACTTCTGAGGCTCTTATCTGTAAACTTGCTGTGTTTATGCCACATGGCTGAAATCAACTGTCTCTCCCCTATTATGGTGTGGGAGCAGAGGATGTGGAGACCAAAAAGGGTAAAACAATTTTTGGTCTTTTATTGATAATATTCTTTCTCCTCACCTTGCTGAAATATATCAACCAAATCTTCTCAATGTCAGAGGCTGTATAGGTTAATTGCACTTGTAGACAATGGACATGTGTGTCATGTTTAGGATAAAAAGATTGTTTAAGCACGTGCTGAGTCTAAAGATTCGTTCTGTAAGCGGTGTGCAGAGTGGTTTGGCTTTTCTTCCTTCATGTATGGATATGCTGAGGTGTGGGACACAAAACCAGATCAGAAATAAGTGCAGTAGGTTGAAATGAAGCTGCAGATTAGTGCATAGCATCTGATCAAGCTCTTTTTATTCTTGTAGAAAGTGCAGTTTCTTGGCCTCACAACTAAAGAGGGTGCATGAATCTTCCATGGTTTCTGCCACAGAAACCATAGTGTTCCAGATACATTAGCATTTGGTGAGGATAGAAGGTTTTAGTATGGAGCTAAGGTACTGCCTAGATATTCAAGACACCTGCATTTCCAGACTGGTAGATGCAGGAGTAAAATGATTTTTGGGCACATCCCTTCATGTACTTACATCTCCATTTATCTGTGTGGAACCTGGTTGTGTTCAATAAGAGGAAACTTTCATGATATGAAATAGTTAGGAGAAAGCTGGGTATTAATCGAGAGCAGTTTAGATTATTAAAGTCTTCAAAAGCTTTTGTTTTGATGGGTCACTTTTGATTAAGGAACAAATTGCAGGCAAATGGGGAATGTACACCACTGTTGCCAGCTGTCAGGGGAGATAACGTCCTACTGCACAGTCAATTCCAGATACACATTTCAGTATACAGCACACTGGATTATAGGTGCTTGGTTATGTATTTCTTGCAGACAAGGCAAGCATAGTATTGTAAAAAAGCTTAGAGATAATAGACTGAATAACTGGCTGGGTTATTCTTCCTTTAGAAAATACTTTGTGGACTTACTCTCTCAGGAGGTTACTTGAAATTTGTGTACAGCAATGAAACCATGCCAAACTTAAGAACTCCGGTGAAAGCTTTACAAATCTTTACTCCCAACCCCTGCAACAAGTTATACATTTCACAACAAACAGCCACTCATTTCTTTTAGATAAAGGTAGAGCAATGTTTAAAATGCTATGAAATTCAATGGACCAAGGCAGAACTGAGACTAGTTGTAATCATCTCTGAGTGCTACTGCTGCCTAACTCATGGTATCAAAACAGTTCTTGAGTATGAGACAGTTTTCTGGCAGACTGTCAGAATTGTGTAAGCATAATGACAGCGGGACAATTATGAGAAATTTTGAGTAACAAAACTTGAGAGAGGCGATCGTGTTCCAGCAGAGAAAAGAACTTGGGTCTGTCGACATTTTTTTAAATTTGTAAGCATACAAAAGGAGCAGAGTTGTTCTTGCACCCTCTGTACCTCCCATACTTGCTACACTTCTTGATTTGCAAAGCTTGCTGAGCCAGTTTTCACCCTGTGAGTGCCTTCAGGGTGGAGTGAATAAAGCTTGCATGACTATTCCTATTAGGTTTGCAGAAGACTCATCCTTTGCCTCGAGATTGGGTGTGCAGAAGCCATTAAATGGCAAATAGCTCTTGCTTCCTCCAGTACCTGGTTTGCTCCACTCACTTCTGAACTGGATGTGTGAGGATAACTTCTTACTAGGAGTATCTGCCAATGTTGTCGGTTAGAAACTCAGGGGCACTCCAGAACAGCTTGTTTAATGTGCTAAATATTGTAGTACTGAAACTTGGTTTGTTGGGGTTTTATTGTTTGGGGTTTTTTTGTGTTTTTACCTGGGTGTCTTAGAAACAATAATGTGGAACACAATTATAACCAATAGTGCTTAACTCTGGCAGTGAAAAGCCCATAACTGGTTATTAGCTGAGAACCTTGGATATTGCTATTTGTATTTCCTGTGATAGTACTCAGCAACTGGGTAATATATTACCTTTGTGCAAAGCATAATGTAGAAAGATGTAATCTTCTGTCTAAAGGGACTTAAATAAGAGACAGAGCCAAGGGGAAAGGATCAGTGCAGAGCACAATTGCAATGCTGTTTTGTGTCGTCTTAGGTTAAGTCAGTTGTTCAATGAGAAAGCAGTTAAAAGACAGAAATGGAATGGCACTGGCAGTGAGTAAAGCTGTGGTGATACATCTGAGGAAATGATTTACAAATTTCTTCCATGTTAAGGAGGCCACCCTGATATAGAATGCCTTTCCTTCCTGTTCCTTTTAACTTGCTGAGTGTTGCAGGAGGTGGTACCACAGCTGCACACCAAGATCAAGTAGTTTGTTGTTTCCCATCCTGCCTTATTTGAGACTATCTTTTGCTTGTTGCTTCATTAAGAATATACATGTGGATGCTACTGCATATATTAACTCTGGACAGCCATGTCTGGTTTCTAACACTTCTTTAAATGTGAACTTGGATTATCCCCTGTAATTGTCTTTCTCCAATTGCCTAGGAGAGGCATCCTTTAAATATGAATGTACAGAGACATATATGTGGTCTCCTATCCCTTCACAGAACAAGGGTTGGGGTTTATTGACTATTTCATTTATATTTTTCCCCAAGTACTGTGATTTCTAGTGCTTCTGTGTTAGTCAATCTTGTTCATTAGAATACGATTTTCACTTGGCATGCTCTTTAAACATGCAGAAAATGATTAATTTTCTTCTCCAATCTTGCCTAAAAGCTGTGCTTCTAACTAATCAGAGGTGAAGGTGTGAGGTTACGCCTGCAATAATGTTGATGACTTTCTTCATCTCCTCCTGTGTTTACATTTCTCTAGAGTTTGGCACAACTGACTCCCTGTGTTTGACAACTGGTACCAGCTTCTGTTGGCACTAGAGCATTTTCAGGAACTACTTCTTCCATGGGTCAGTGTCTTCAGAAAACAGTTTCACCAAAGAAAATTATTGTGGGGTGGGGTCCTTGTTTGTTTTCCTTGTGTGATGGCCTCTCTTCAAATTCCCACCCCTTTCACACTGCTGCATTCCTGTCTCTGAGTGCTGATCACTTGTAGGGATCTTTGGCTCAGCACAAAGGAAATACTGAAATGTCTTTTCAGTTCTGACAGCACAGTCTAACAGCCAAGCACATGTGCATGCATGTCCCTTGCTGGAATAGCTATTGAGACTCCTGCCCAATTTCTCTTGACTTTTGACAGAGGAAACACATTCCCAAAATCTTTATGAAACTTGGCCAGGCAAGACTGGGGTTCTAACACCTGTTCCATCAGCAGCTTCTGGTTCACTGTATGAACAGAAGAAGCTCTGCCCAAGCCCAGTGTGGAGCTCTTAGGTGCTACAGGGGGAACAGTGTAAGGAAAGAGAGGAGAAGCAATTCTGCTCTGATACACAAGATGCCCAGAAACATCTGTGTGGTGCTGCTAGGCACCCTCTCTGTCAGAGTCTGTTTGTGGGTTGTTTTTCTTTTCAACCCCCCTTTTCAGGTGGCAGAGGAGGTGAGCTTGAGTTTGTTTAAAGCTTAGGAAGAGAAACTGCGATGAAGAATTTTTTTGTTGTCATAAATAGTCGTAATCTCTTAAACAATGCTGTGGAGTTGCTCAGGTTTTTTGGCTTGGTTTTTAAGAAAACTATTTAATGTTCACACTACTTTACCTTAAAGAAGGATCTAGGAGGGGGAGGGTAAAGGCAATGACTAGCAAACTATTTATAGTCAAGCAGTTGGAGGGGAGAAATGACTGGTTTAAGTATTCTGGTTTTTAAACTAAGATAATTCACTTAAGCTTCAAATGTTCTTCAAAGACTTAAGCATCATCCTCTCACATTCCATACTCCAATGGATGCTTAAAACCAACAAGGCTTCAAAATCAAATTAGCCTGAAGTGTATTTTGTTGGCACAGCAGCTTTGCTGTCCTTTCTGTGGAAGGGGAATGCATTAATTCAGTTCAAGTTATTTTTCATCTTGCAACAAGACAACTGTTAAAAATTTTTTTAAAGCTCTGTTTTGTAGAACTGACTTGCAGTCATCCTACAAATAATAGGGAAGACTTTATCTCACAAAGAAATTTGTGCTTGCTCACTTGTTGATGAGATGATACAACAAAGCTGGTATGAGGTGTTTGTTTCTAACAGAAACTGTTCTGTTCCCTATACTTCATGGAGGCATCTGAAAACTCAAATGTTGCTCAGCTCTAGGTGGAGAAAGCAGGTTTCCTCTTAAAAGGGGAAAGCTATCTTGGACTATGAAGCAACCTTTGAACATCATAATGTGGGCTCTGGAGCATTTGAAATGTGTTTAATGTAGTCTGGGGGTCATGTGGGCAAATAATTGGTGCATTTAGCTGTTTTCAATGTGTTGAGGTACTGTATCTCTATGTCAGGATGGGTCTTGTTTAAGAAACTCTCATTTTTGCTCTAAAGTCTTGATGTAAACTGATAAGGCAAGTAAAAAGTGCAGTGCTTATTCCCAGATTTCTTTATTTTTAGTTCTGTTCTTGATTATTTTTCCTACCCTTCAGTCCTCAGTGAAAAAGACCTTTTTCAAAATTTGCTTCATACATAATGGAGTAGAAGTTTAAGTAATCTTACAGTCCTGTAGCCTGGTGTTGGAGAGGGGAAATAAGATGGAAAGCAGGAGATACCATTGTAAACTGTTTACTGTTGTCTGAAAAAAGACAGTATATGCAACTTATATCAGCCTTCTTTTATAAATGTGGCAGGGTTTTTTTGGTCTTTCTGTGGACTTCCTAGGACAGGATGCTTCCCGCTCTCTATTGCCATCATTTCTGACATCCTTCACACTGAACCTGTGGGTTGTGGGACTCTGTTTTGCCTCTTGACAAAACACAGCTGGTGGACTCTAACCAGATTCTCAAAATGCTTCTGTGCCACAGCACAGAACTTGGGTTATAAGTTCCAACAGGCGAGGTTTAGACAAGCTGTCATTTATGAATTTTGTTGGAATGGTAAGATACTTATTCTGCTTTGGGATTTACTTGGTCAAAAAGCATGTGGTATATCCCTCCATTTCTGGAGGTTTTAGTTGATTATTTGCTTCTTCTTCTGCTCCAAATCTTCCTCTGAAGATTAAAGAGGATGTTAATTAAAGAGGACAGGGCTTCAGTCTCTTCCACATGCAGAGGTGTATTTGTCAAACATACATATTTCATGGACTTGTTAAATACGTATCCTGATTATGGGGTCTCATGTCCCCAAGACACTTCCTGGAGTGACTTTACACTCCCACAGGTGGCAGTAACTAGAGGACAAGGCAGAGCAGCTGATGTATCCCAGCAGGAAGATGGATTTAATCTTCCCCTGAGAAGCAACATACAAGGACAACATGAAAGTGTGTTGCTCTAGCAGGAAATCAATTAGAAATCTGTTTGGTGATGATTGACTTAACTCCAGCATAAAGATTTAAATCTTGACAAGAACAGTCCAGCATTTCCCTATGGAGCCTCTCAAGTTGAAGATATGGGGAATATTATTTTAACATTAATATCTGAACCATACAGTAAGTGATTATGATGAATGGGTTTTCTTTGTTCTTTCTTTGGTTTTGCTGCCTGTCATGTACACAAAATAGGAAATAACTTGTGCTGTATTTCATAGATCACCGATTTTCAGATCCAGAAAGGGTCAACTACAAATTTGAAAGTGGGCCTTGGTAAGTACTTCTTCCCTCTTCTTGTTGTGCATGTTTCAACCCCCACAACTTTTTGTTTAAGGTTGCTGTTTAGATCATCTCTACTTCTCTCTTCCTAATTTGCCAATAGTTGTTACCATTATATTTATTTACCTTCCCACTGCTGTGGGAATTGATTAGATCCTTCAAGTGAGGAAGGGAACAGACAATCTATGATCAGATGCAAGCCTGTTTTCTTGTTAGGCTTCAGTGTTGCCTATTAGGTCCTCTTGCAGTCTTCCTGCAATTTACTACACGGGTACTGCATATATATAATTTTTTTCTAATAGGGGAGAAACACTTTCATAAAGATACTGTGCCAGAAATATTGTGCTAGGCACTCAGTTGTTTATGATGGTTCTTGTCTAATGGTGATTCTTATTCCCAAATATGTTTTAAACATGAAGCTTTATCTGCTTTTGATGCCTGCTTTGTTGCTTGGGTGGTTGTGGAGTTTTTTTAAATGTAACTGTGTTTTTTTTCTTTGTGTAAATACAGATTTTTCTCAGTGGTTTTTTCAATGATTTCTCTCAAATATCACAAGATACTGGTGTTAAACTGACCTTCTTTATATTCCCATCTTGCACAAACACTTCCCTCTTTCAGATTAAGGACCTGTCATAGTGGTAGGTGATGCTTATACTTTTGAGTCAAAAAAGTAAGAAAAAATGCAACATTGACAGAAAGTATCCAGAGAGATTAGCTCAGGGGCTATGTTCAGCCTTGTTCTAAGCTTTTTTTCCGTTTCACTAACAAAATTCTGGGATGAAGTGGAAGATTCACATTTTATTTGAGATAATGAGAAGTACAGAACTAGGAGGCAAGGGAGAACAGCTTGAGACAGCTACAGAGAGGCCATCTGAGAAATTAAGATGGAGTGAGAAACATAACCCTCCAGGCATACCACAGCCCTTTTGTATGAGAGAGTCCTGTACTACTGAACAACTTCATCTATTTAATCAATCACTTAAGCCCTTCCGTGCAAAAAAGCTGTTCCTTCCATAGCCAGAAAGGCAGGCTGGGGTAGCTGTGGGTGTTTTGTTGCACTTGACACCTTCAAGCACTAAGACAACAAAAGGGACTGCAGTAATGACTAATTAAACCTGGCTTTCTGTGGCTAAGCTATTCCCATGCTAAGCAGCCAACTTAGCCTTTAGCTATATTAGTCTCTAGCAGCCCAATAATGGCCTGAGCCAGCAATGTTAAGGCTCAACCCTTCAGGCCAGAGTCCTGTGTGTGCTGGGTACAGTCCTGAACAGATTTGGACTTGGCTTGTGACTGGTTCTTATACACTGTCACAGTACAAATGATAAGCACTGATCTGTTGCATCTAATTGTTCTGCTTCAGTTTCTACCTAGCTAGATTAGAACAGCAAGTGCTTGATTTTTATACCAGTAACCCTCTTCAGATAACAGAGAAGCACAAATAATGTCAGGAGAAGGAAGTAAATTGGGAATATGATTAAAGAGATGACAGCTCAAACAGCAATGAGGTAAAGCAGGGAAGGGGAACTTGGAAAGTGGCAAGTTAATAAAGCAAACTTTCCCTTGGAGACACTTATACAGTGGCTTTCAATTGTTGGTGGCACTTGGGCCTCACTGCCTTTGCGTTGCCATTCAGCAGACATGGAGCAGGGACAGAAGCCTGTTCCTGGAGTACAAATGATAAGCAGATAGGTTGGCATGTGGCAGATACTAGAGGCAGATGTCTCTGCATTACTACTTCTTTCTGTACCTGCAGCAGCAAGATGGAACTTGTGGATGACAATGCTGTTATCCGAGCAAGAGGATTGCCTTGGCAGTCATCTGACCAGGACATAGCAAGATTCTTCAAAGGTCTAAATATTGCCAAGTTAGTAGCTAAGAATTTATTTGTACATTTGTAGCTCTTCAGCTGCATAGGTCATGGAGTTTCATCTCTTGATTTAAATCTTTCAGAGGAGGTGCTGCACTCTGTCTCAATGCCCAGGGTAGGAGGAATGGGGAGGCTCTTGTGAGGTTCGTAAGCGAAGAGCATAGAGATCTAGCACTACAGAGACACAAGCATCACATGGGGAACCGATACATAGAGGTGGGTGACATGATGATGGGCTTTGAAATCCTCTTCTCAAAAGGAATGCAAATTACATGCCAATCACATGTTCCTTTTTTTCCCTTTAGGTATACAAGGCAACAGGTGAAGACTTCCTTAAAATTGCAGGAGGTAATTTTTAGGGGGTGAAAAGGGATGGTTTGTTCCATCAGCACCTCTAACTTTTGGGTGCAAACTGCTCCTGTTGAATGTGGCCCTTTTTTCTGTCTTTGAACAAGTAGTTGGCTGGTGTATTGATTGCTATGTATTCTGCTAGTAGCAGTGCATGTTCTATGATTTATCTATCTGCCTCTGTCTTCCATGTTCTTGCCATTTTCAAGTGTCCTGTCAATCAAGATTTGATTGGGCAAAGTGATCTTGTATATGAACTTAATTTGTTAGGTCACCTTCATGACAGCGGGAATCTAAATGTTATTGATTGCTGAAAAAATGAAACCAGAGTAGTTTTTCAAAACAGTGTAACTGCTGTTGCTGTGGAGGCTTGCACATAAAAACAAATCACAGATATCACAGTGTAAATGCAAGGGATTTATGGAACTGATTTTCTTCAAATCAAATCTTTGCCTCAGACTTAGTAGGGAGGATTTAGGGGGAATGCCTATTTAAGGGGAATCTTGAAATATTTGCTGGTAATTGAAAGGCTGCAAAATTTGCTCTTCAGACTCTCTTGATCTCTTTTCTTCCCTTTGTCTGCAAGCATACAAAATTTGAATTAAGAACCAATAAGCTGTTTTCTCCGCACTACTTTAAGGTCCTCGGTGCTTCCTGACAGATTTGGGCTGAGGTTTGTAAGTGACTAACTGGCTATCCGAGGTTGAGGCTTCAAAGTGGAAGAGGCTGTTAAGCTGTCAGCATAGTTAACTCATAGCTTTGGTGGTAGTTATACCATTCAAAGTAAAACCATTGCACAGTGACATTCGTGAAGAATGCTGTGTGTCTGGTACAACCAAATTTTGCAGACTAAGAGAGCTGTAAGTGAAAGGACTATATTAAGATAGGAATTTGGTTAGTAGCTACCTTTGAATAAGGTAGTGTTATTACCATCACTGGTCCTCTAAAGGTACTGAAAGTAGAATTGGCAGACTTTGGCAGTTCTGTTAGGATAGGATGAAATCCCTGAGCTGTTTTCAACGTGTTCCTCCAACTTTTTTTCCTAGCACAGCAATCTGAGTACTTGGTTGCCATATGTTATGGCTCCAGAGCATGCCAGAGGTGTTTGAAAGTTAGATAAGGGGCAGAGTAGCACAAGTCCTGCTCACACAAGAGATTGACAGATGGTGCTTTCCTTGGGCTTTGAATGTTGCAAGTATTTCCTATTTTTTCTTTGAATGAAGATTAATCTCCTCTAAATGATGGAGTAACATTATTATACTTTAATGGGAGGTGTCCTATACAATATATTTAGTTAATCAGAAGGTCATCTTTCCTGACTTCAGAGGCAAATATTGTTCTACATGCTCAAAAACTGCCTGGGGAGAGGATGTAGCTATTCTCATGATTTTATATTGTTGCCTAGACTGAAGTGCTTCTATACTTGTTAAAGGTACTTCCAATGAGGTTGCACAGTTCTTGTCGAAAGAAAACCAAGTGATTGTCCGGATGCGAGGTCTTCCTTTCAATGTAACGACAGAAGAAGTGCTGACTTTCTTTGGCCAGCACTGCCCTGTAACAGGAGGAAAGGAGGGAGTCCTGTTTGTCACTTACCCTGACAGCAGGCCAACAGGAGATGCCTTTGTCTTGTTTGCTTGTGAGGAATATGCACAAAATGCACTGAAAAAGCACAAGGATTTGCTGGGGAAAAGGTACATTGAACTCTTCCGGAGCACTGCAGCAGAAGTTCAGCAGGTAGGTGCAAACCCTTCAAATGTTGGCTTTTTGTAGTCCAAACTTCTATGCTGGCAGGAGAGGAAACAAATAATGCTTGGCCTTGATTTGAAAGCTTCTTTTATCTTTTTTCACTCTTGACTCTTGCTGGAATGAGTATTGTCTGAATTTCTGAGAGACTTTGCTTCCTTGAAATGTATGATCTTATGGTATAGGGTGCTCTCAATTGTATAGAAACCTTTGGAGTTTTGGCTTCCAATAGCTTTGTAAAATGTGGATACTGGTCTAGTGTTTTATGCTACATATTCTGAATTTGACTAAGTCCAATGGTGATCTATTCAGAAGGAGTATTTAGCAACAAATCTTGAGCTAAAAGATTTATCTTTAGTCATTGACACAAAAAAGCAAAGCCTTTTGTCCTTTCCAGTGTAATGCATCTGAAGAATTCTACAAATTGTCTTTAAGGGCAGATCTTGCCATCTTCTGCAAGCACAGGCTACTTAACAGAGGGTGGCAGGACTTTGAAACTGAAGAGTCTGGCTTAACAGGGCTTGGTGGACCATTAATTGCAGCTAAGGTGTCAGGGAAAGGAAGGAGAGCTGAATGGACTGTTTAAGTCTCCAAAAAAGATTTGCAGAACTTCAGTTGAGGTAAATAATTTCTGGACGGTATTCTAAAAAGTATCCTCTATAATGCAAATCATAGCCATGTCATTGTATCCAAGAAATTATGCAGCTGTTTTCCCCAATATGTAGAGATTTCAGTGCCTTGTTTAAAAGGTGATATTTGTGATGAGAAGGCAGAGCTGCAGTGCTCACTCATCGTTGCATTTTTCTCAAGTACTCTCATATGTTTCTTTGTTTAGTAAAAACTTCTGATAGCTGTATAAATGCAAATAAGTCTTAACCTTGCTCAGAGAGAGTTCAGAAGTAGTGATTGGATATTCAGGGATCTCTTCACCAGACAGAGTTTTTGCTGTTAAAATTATTAACAAGAAATGTCACAGGTACTGTGACTTGGTAATGCTCCTCATGTTTCTTGAATGGACTGTGGCAGGCAGAGTTAGGAACGTGTAGTAGTGAAATGTGCTTCTACTTCCCAAACTCTCCTGAAGTTTTGCAGAGGGGAAATTTTTGGGTAAAAGTGTCATCGTGATGCTGTAGATGGTAGAATGCTGTAGGATAGTTTCAGACTAAAAACACTGTAGATATACAGGTTTCATGTTGTAGGATCTCTATTGAGACTTGCATTAACTGTTCAAATAAGTTTCCCAAAATGAAACTGTTTTTCAAGAAAAAATTACCCAATTTTTTTTTAAACAATAGCATGACCATTTATTGTAGAATGACTATAGAAGTGCGCTAGATTCTGAGCGTAAACCACAACACAGTGCTTAGAATTCAGATGGTTTACAGTTGCCATTTGTATCTAGCTCATTTATTTCTTCAAATGCTGCCCAGAGTGAAAGCAAGGTGGCATTGGGGTTAGAGTCACTCCTTCTAAGTTGAAGAATGAGTAAAGAGGCTTCTGTAATGTTTTTGTTTTGCACAGGTGCTGAACAGGTACTCTTCCACACCCCTCATTCCTCTCCCAACACCTCCAATTCTTCCAGTATTACCTCAACAATTTGTGCCTCCCACCAACATCAGAGACTGCATACGTTTGCGTGGTCTTCCCTATGCTGCAACTATAGAGGACATTCTGGAGTTTCTGGGAGAGTTTTCTACAGATATTCGGACCCATGGAGTTCACATGGTACTAAATCACCAGGTTGGTGCCACTCCGCCAAATGCTTGTATACATATGAATACAGTCCTGATGATGTTATCCAAAGGGGAAGCACCTTTGGGATTAGCACTAATGGTATTAATGGGCCTCCTGCTCTCCTAAAAGTGTACTGGCAATAGATGACTTGAACCCTGCTGTGCCAGCTGCTGCATTTGCTGTAGAGTTGTTTATTTCACTGAGATCTACGTGCTGAAAGCTAAGCCATAGTCTTGGAGGGGGTTGATGCTCCAAGAACAGCAGCCATTATCCTGACCTGTAGGAGGCTTGAACTGAAGAGTCTTGCTCAACAGCATGCATGATTCCTCTTGTACCTCGTGAGGAGTGCCATCAAAACACAAGTGTGGGCAATGTCAGCTCTCAAAGGAGTGGTTTGTCCCTGCCTTGCTGAACAATGTGCCGCAAGCATATTTGAGGACAAATGTGACTGCAGCCTTCTAGAGACAGGGATTCCTATGTCAAAAGTCAGAAACTGAAGCTTTGGGTTTCCTGTGTTGTTGCTTTCTTTAAACAGTCACAGCTAAGCACCAAGATTAACAGCTTGTCAATATGTATAAAGTGTCACATCTTTGCCATTGTTTTCTGGAAGCAGTTTCTACCAAAATATTTTAGACAAAGGATTGGGCTTTTTTGTGATCTTTATCATTCTATTCTTGTGAATTAAGGGGGAGGAGTCCTTTAGCTCTATGGAAATGCTCTGAGTGGTTCAATGGAACAAACTGATTATTGTTGTATAAAAATGATAGTTCTAAAATTGTTTCAGCTTAGGCTTAATGTCAACCAAAACTAAAAAATACTTCCCGGTCCTGATGTAGGACTTCTGTGTTTCAGGAATATGGGGATGGAGAAGGGACTGTAGTTATTTCAGTACCTATCTATCTAAAGACATTCCTGTGTCTGTGGGGACTTGACCTAGACAAAGCTAAAAAACTGTAATGAGTGCTGGGAGAGATAAAATGCAGATATTAAAACACAAGTAATGATTTAGAGTAGTAAATCAGTAGCCCTTGACAGCACTAATGGAAGAAACTGGATGAAATTGGTGTGTGCATATAACCCTAAGGGCTGTCTACCACCCTTGCCCTGCCCAAAGCTATCAGACTTTTTTTTTCTCCCCAAATACTGCTTTGCCTGACTACTAGATTTTTCTTTCTCCATGTTCCCAGGTTTCAACCCTCTAATCATGAATGACTGTGTAAAGGATGCTGATAAAGTTGTTGTCCCTCCAAAACGAGAAGAACTGGCCCAGAACTTGAGTTAGAGCTGGCTTCAGCTCTCTAGCTTTGGCTACTTCAAATCAACAGCTGCATGTGGCTAAAATAACTCCTCCCAGCAGTGTATCCCACTCATTTACAGATATAAAGATGCCTTTTTTTTTCTTCTCTGCAAGCTCATACCACATGTTAGGCTAGTGTTACTCTACTAAAACATTCCAGCCTGTGTTGGTCTTCAGAAAATAAAACTTAAAACAAATTGTTTAGCAATGAGCATTTGACTGTATTTATGCTTGAATTTTTAAAATCACAGGTAATGAATGAGGACTGGATCTTCTAATTCTGCATTCGTAGTAAATTTGTAAGAGCAGGTCTCAAAGCACCAAAGTAGTCCTGAATTAGTCTCTCCCATATGTGTATTTTTTTTTTTTTTTTGGATATAGAAGTAACAAGCCACCGTGTAGCTTAATCAAAACGGGTAAATAAATACAATCAAGTTATCACAAGTGGGAAAAACTTTGGAGAAGAGAGCTTAAACATGCTGACAAGTGCTCAGGAAGACCTGACTTTGGAGATGAATGTATTTATGACTGAAGAGACTGCTTATAACAGCAAAAATTATTGCTATGCTGCTCCTTCATGGAACCTACAGAAACATTTATTTTTTGTCTGCTTTGTTTGTAGGGACGCCCATCAGGAGATGCTTTCATTCAGATGAAATCTGCAGATCGAGCTTTCCTGGCTGCACAGAAGTGTCATAAGAAGACTATGAAGGACAGATATGTTGAAGTCTTTCAATGTTCTGCTGAAGAGATGAACTTTGTATTAATGGGGGGCACTTTAAATCGAAATGGCTTGTCCCCGCCACCATGTAAGTTACCATGTAAGTTTTGCTTGGGTCTTGCCACTACGCTCTACACTGTGTGCTGGTAGGTATTGGAGGTGCTTTGCTGACTCTGATCCTGGTTCTTGGAAAACACTGTCAGATGGAGGTGTTAAAACAAGGTCTTTTGTCTTAAATCATCACCAGCTTGCAATCATTATTTTTCCCTTTGGTTGTGAATTATTATGACTGAAAAACTACTTTTGCTTTTCCAGTGGCAAATTTTCCCTCCCCTCCCTGAAACTTCAATTGGTTGGGGTCTGTGATGATTCTGAAAAGTAATTTCTAAGCCCTGCCTAGACCTTAAAGAAATGTTTTGCATTTAAACTGATCTGTACTTATTTTTTCATCACAGTGAACATGTTAAGTAAAAGACCTCCCTTTTCACTTCCAAAACTTAATTTGAGAAACCATAGGTTATGCTCCCCTTTGAGACTTAATCACGTGTTCTGCCTTTTGAACTGCAATTGACGGAACTCTTCCTTTGCTTTTTATTGTTCATATGGAATGGAGGTTGGCTTTGTGGGAGTGAAATGCATGTGGCTTCTGCCTCAGAGAATTGTGTATTTAAAAGGAAATCTGTATTTCCTTTTAAATTTTGATTCTCAGAGCTACTAGGATGAACACTGACTTCTACACAAACTTCTGGGGGAAATGCTTTAAGATCTTAAGGGCTGATTTACTAAGCATCTGTGCCACATAAATCTGAGCCTATGGGAAAAATAATACTTTGCTTCCAAAATCATAAATGGCAAGGTAGTCAAGTAGTAGCTTTCTCTGTGTCTGTCTATGCAAGTGTATTTTTTTTGGTGATGGACTTTTTAAGAAATGTCCTCTACATGCTAGTCAGAGCCGCCAATACAGCAGCAAGCTTCCTGGGAGTGGTTTCTTTTGAGTGCAAGTAGACCTTCAGCTAATCCTTGAGAGAGTTTTTTTTCTTTCAATGAAAGTATCTTGAGCAGGGGTCAGCAGTAGACAGTCCTATGTGTGACAGCCCCTGCTGTTCCAGATGGGTTGGAACCTGCTGAGAGCTCCTAGGACAGGTTCTTGGTCAGAGCCACAAACTTTGGAAAGACAGAGGTGTCAATGTTCCCATTTCCAATTACAAATGCCAGTGATGTATTCCTCAGATAAGGCCTTTTGGGCCTATTGTTCCACTTTTTACAATACAGTGAGATGCTGGCTGGAACTCTGAAAAGCAAAATTAAAGGCTTACTTTATCTAAAGCATTATGTTCACTTATTTGGCAATGGGGAGGAGAAGAGAAAGGCTAAGGAGGAGGGTGAACTCTCATCAGTGAGAATTCCTTTAGGGCCTAACACCTCTTCAAAACAACACAAAGTGCACTTTTGGTTTGTTCTTTTTTTTAAATTCAGTGTTAATGCTTCAAGCTGCAAAGCCATGACTTTTCTCATTCTGCTGTTGATTAATTAAGGGATAAGCAATACCAAGATGAAAGTCTTCTCTCTTTTGTTGAATGTTAAACAGATCTTTATCATGGAAGTTTTCTTCTTACCATGGAGAAGTCTCCCAGTTTTTGAATGCAGACTTCATTAAAATCTGAGCCTAGACAAGCAATACTGACCTGTATATCACAAAGAGACCCTATTCCTAGAGCAAGAGGTGGCTTTTTGTGTATTTTTGACTTTACTGTTGACTGGAGGCTGGGTGCAACACTTTGTAGTCACACTCACATTGGTGGCTCACATTTATTTTCTGTGGTGAACAAGGATGAGAAGACTGTGAAGGTTCTTGATGTACTGTGGAATTGTGTAGGTATGGTCTTGATTAGCTCTAGAATTTCAAAGGTCCTAATCTATTTTCCATTTGCTCCCTGTAGGCCTTTCACCCCCTGCCTACTCCTTTCCGGCTCCTGCTGCAGTTGTGCCCACGGAAGCTGCTCTGTATCAGCCATCCATGCTTCTGAACCCACGAACACTCCAACCCTCCACAGCATACTACCCTGCTGGGGCTCAGCTCTTCATGAACTACACGGCATATTACCCCAGGTAAAGCAGAGGAGAACACAAGCCACAACGAAGAAGTCTTTTTTTTTTTTAAATTGTCTCCAGAAAATGCACAGAACTCACAAAAGAACATTGTCTGCTCTGCTAAGGACTTGTGATACCAAGAACAGCTTGTTCAGTGTCTTGTTCAGGGAGAAAAATTCAGGATAACTAGGGATTTTCCAAGTTTTAGAATATTGCAGGTAACAACGTTTGGGGGGCAGGGGGGGTTGTGTTAGTGTGTTTGTTTTTATTTTGAGTTGTTTTGGGTTTTTTTTGACCTAGGGCACACATTTAAATGGGATATTTTTTATTATTTTTGTTTCACCTAACATTCCTCTTAAACTTACTAGTTTGCTTTGTTATCCCCTCAGTGGGAATTGATGTGTGCAGCACCCCTTCCCATGTCCATAAAGAAGCCCTTGGCCCCTCTTTAGAATGGGTGGACTGGGGTCTGCCTTAACTTCTGAAATACTGCCTCTTTGTCTTTGTAACAAAGAAACTTTTGACCTTTATGATGAAAACTGTTTACTTCTGTGAATTCTGTTGTATTGAATGCATATGTAAAGCATATAGAGGCATATATTCTTCTTGTCCTCATAAACACCTCACAAAGGGCTTTTGATTCTTCTGGATATATTAGCTATCTGCTACAGAACAAAATCTCTGGATACCTGTTACCCTCTGCAGTCAAGAGGCCTTGGAAGGAGCCATTTTCCCTTTAAGCCATATACCATTTCTCATCTGCTAGGAAATCTGCTAAATAACTCAAGTTTTTTATCTCTGCAGCAGGGACCAAATAGCTACTTAGGAAGTTAAGCAATATGAGCTCTTCAATACCTGTAAAATAACAAAGGTTTTCTTATTACTTTACCTGTATATCTGTGAACTGACTGTTGTGGTTTTTTATTAAAATGTTTCCTTCACTCATGAGTTATTTTCTATAATACCTTCAGTATCTGTTTTATGGTTATGCTAATATTACCAAACTCAGCCTTGTTAATGTAAGATTAAGAAAAATAAAATTCCAAACTTGCACTGGCAATATAAAACAAGGTTCTCAATAACAGTTCTATATTTCATGAAAACATAGTAGCAGTAATAGTCTGTGGTTACTGACATGTTTTACTACTTAAGATAAGAGCAGACTGGCCACTCTAGGCTAAATGTCAGGCCCTAGTGATTTCTCACTGAATGAGATGCCACATGAGTCCCATCACTGGCTTCCTGGGCTGTGGGCATGTATGTTGGTCACAGACTGATCAATCCCAAATCCTAAAATACCCTTTTTATATTCTTGTCTAGCTGTTCACTGTTTTTAGGAAACCATTATTACATAGCTTCTCTGCCAATTACAATTACTGCCCTTTTAAAGAAAACAAGGAAAAATTTCTGGAGTCAAGTTGGCTTCTTTCTTTATTGTGAGATTTGGTGTTTAGGTATTGCTTTTCCATCCAGAGTAGATGTTTGATCTACAGACAATGTGGATATACTCCAATAGATGTAGTGATGCTTTGTAGCTGATGTTTTGGGCTTGTTTTGTTTTTTATTCTTCCTGCTTTTCAGGTAAGTTCCCGTGCTTTGTCCAGAAGGCAAAAAATTATTGGGTCCATTGGAAGTTGCAGTGAGAACTCTCTTAAATGTAGCTTTCTGTTTCTGAAGCTTAATTCAAAAAAAAGTATATGCAGCAAGAAAGACAGGGGTATCCTCTGTACTAAGTGTTCCATTTAAAAGTACATCTAGGAAAAGCAATATAGAGCTGGTAGGTAATGATCAGACAATGGTTCATAAATCTAACTGGTGAATATTTATGGAAATAAGGAAAATTTCTCTGAGCTGCTGCCAAAACTTCTATAACTTGTGTTTTGCTAGGTCAGGTTGCTTTATAATAGTCCAACACTATTTTCCACATGGAAATCAACTTAAATGGTGGAAAGGAAGGAGATAATTGTTTGGTCTTCAGTACCTATGAGAAATCCTGAAACTCTCAGACTTGTCTTAATGTTCTTATGGCTTCAGTGATGAAACCAGTGGTGTAAAGAAATGGATGCCTTCTAAGCTATTAAAATAGCTTTAGTGAACTGCTAATGAAAAGGGGGGAGAGCAAGTTATTCGGGATCTGTCAGTCTTTGATATCACTGTTCAGCTTATAATTATAATTATATATTACAATTATATCTGGCAACATGTTTTGACAGCAAATCAGTGGTCTTGCTCTCTGTCTAGTCCCAAGCCTTTAGGAAAGAACAATAGGATTCATGGGAGGGAGGAGTTTCCCTTTATCCAATCCCAGGAGTACTGTACTAGGTGCTGCA
The DNA here is from genome assembly GCA_008694505.1 of Cyanoderma ruficeps. Classification (NCBI taxonomy): domain Eukaryota; kingdom Metazoa; phylum Chordata; class Aves; order Passeriformes; family Timaliidae; genus Cyanoderma; species Cyanoderma ruficeps. Next base: position 6,964,926 of record VZDJ01000346.1, read on the forward strand.
CGTACATTGAAATAATAACTGCACTACTTGGCAATTGCTAACACATCCTATAGAAACTTTTACCATATATGATCTTGAGAGCTATTGCTACAGGGTAAACAGTTTTAAAACAAAGTTAAATCTTATTGTATTTATTGAGTTCTAATGCCATTTTTATCACTTGCAAGCAGGGCCTTTAAAGCCTCAAAAGTGTCTGTCAAAATCCATACATGTAGGAATATATTTGTGCTTTTTACTGTTTCAAAAAGTGTTTTAAATAGCATAGTGGAAAGAGGACCTTCTTAATTGTAGGACTTATAGCCAAAGCATGATATGGAAACTGAAACCTGCTGAGGGTTCAAACAAACTGGATAAATTCCATGGCAGGAAATTCATTGTGAGTTAGTGAATACACAGAAACCACACCTGGCTCAGAAAGTCCTTGAACTCAAAGTAACTGGAAGAGTGTTCTTGTGTTCTGTGTCCTATGGTAAATTCTTGCACTGTTGAACCAAGGTGGGTAGGTAAACTTGTTGTTTGCACCTTTGTGGGATTTGTCTTGAGAGATACAGGTGCTGCTTGAGAGTGTGGGTCTGTTCCAATGTGTTTGTGAAATAGTGGCTAAGTTGGGGTTATTTCCCTGTTGTGCTAGGGTGTACAGTTCTCTCCATTGGAGTGGTTTGAGTTAAAAGGTCTTTTTATGCGATGAAGGTATGATTCTGACACTTGCTGCCCAAGGAAACAGAGTAATGTCTTAGTGTTCTCATCTGTCTGCTTATGTCTCTTCCTGCTCTGGATAAGGTATGGGTTTTCTCATTATACACTAATAACCTTGTAGAAGTAAATACATGTGCAACATACACAAGCATTAATATTTATGTATGCATACATGCAGAAGTATGTATGTATAAAAGTAAAATGACCAATCTGAGCAATAATGAAGGTTAGAAGAAAGCCTTACTTGTTCTCTGTGACAAATCAGATTCTCAATAATGATCATCATCAGAAACAAGTGAGTCTTTTCTAACCTTGAATATTGCTCAGATTCTTATTGAAGCACAATTAAATTACAGGGATTTTAAAACTGGCAAACCTAGCAAGAAGTGGGTGATACCATTCAGAGCTGCTGCCAGCTGCTTTGTTTACATATCTGTGTCTGGCTAACCAGCATCACTTGACAGAACTGGGTTAGGAAACAACCATATGTGTATTTAGCCTGGGAGCTCTGTCACAGATGGAGAACAGCAGCAGCCAGAAACAAAACCTCTTTTAGTTGTACTAACAGCATCACATCCACACTGTGGACCACAGCTCTTAAACTCTTGTGATTTTGTTTTTATTATTATTTTTATGCTGAGTATGTCAGCTTAGATTGCATGAAATCACATCTGCAGTGATGGGCTCACTGGATATAAAAGCCTATTGCTGGCTTTTAGTTGCTGTCCAGCAAATGGAGTTCAAATGTTTTAAATCAAGTGTCTGAGCCTGGGACTCTTCATTACTTCTCCTTGTTCTGTTGAGCTGCTCTTCATCATGAATTTGTCAAAATAACCTTAACTCTTTAGTTAATGTCACCAATTTGTCACCAGAATGATTGTTTGGGGGGACGCTTCATGATTCACTTTCAAAATAAATGTAACTTGCCAAGGACTAAAACAGCAGGAATGCCTTTAACTACTACCATATTTCATGAGAAGAGGAGTGCATTAGCAGGGAAGACTAATTGTTGCATGCCTCCATAGGCTGTCATTATCCCTTCATTTGTAGGTTTTAATTAGTAAAACTGCCATGGTGTGTGAAAGCAGCAGAACAGTAATGCCCTGATCAACAGCTATCTGGATATCAGGATAGTAAAATTATTTAAATTAAAAAACCAAACCAAACAAACCCCACCTTTCTTCAAAGCTGGGTAAGCCTGTTAAAGTGTTGTTGCTGGTAGCAGTGTTGAAGTTTTTACTCTGCCCACCATACGAAATGCTGCCACGGAGACTGGTGGGGACTTTTTCCTTTTTTTTCCTTAATATACTCAACAACTTGATTTTCAGGTAGTAGCTCTTGCTGTCATCTTCTGACTGTTCCTCTGCTAACTAGTAAAACATTTGGATTTATATGAGGGATTAATTGTTCCAGCAACATTGTGCAAGCTTGCTGCAGAGATCAGTTTGGGTATAGTTTTTCCTTTTGCCTATTTACAACACAGTTCAGTGGTGGGAGAGATGTGTCTTGACATGAAGGCATGTGTGTCATCCATGCAGGTGGCTTTTTTAAAACATTTGCAATGATCTCAGGTTATTCATGGCACCAACATGCATTGCTGGATGCTTCACTTTACTCAGATGCAGCCTTCTACAGGGATATGTTGAAAGTCCCAGCCCTACCCAGGGCAGACTGTTGCAGTCTTCTGTGGCAGAGCTTCTGGATCCATTCCCCGTGCTTATTGTTGTTTTATGTTGTGTTGTCTGTGACCTTATCCAGCTGGGAAGTTGATTTCAGTAGGCAGAGTGAGCAGCACTCAGGTAATCTGGTTAAATGTAGGAAGGCGTCTGTGTTGAAGGAGCTTTAGGTGTTTCTAGGGATAGAGCTAGGTTGATCTTGGAATAAGACTTCTTAGAGCTGAAAGCTTTTTTTTTTTAATTAAAAAAAAGTCTTCATTGTTGAGAACACAATCTGTGATATTCCTCCATAATTATATAGTCATAAGGATCTAAATGTTTGTTTGTTTAACAGGTGACCTGATGGTTTAGTGCTCCTACTTCTGCTATTTGTCAACGTATGCAGCCTTTCTTTAAATGTGGATAAACATTCCAATCTTGGAACCGGAAAATTATTCTGGCTATGTAAATACTTTTGCTAATAATGTCTTGTTAGTTTTTGTGAACAAAGTACCATGTTAAAACTTTCAACTTTGGTGGCTATACCACAGAATTGACTATTAACTTTTGTATGAACCACTTCTAAAAAAGCTTTATATTGAAACTGCATTTCCTTGTGGGCTGCTTTCCAGTAGTGAAAGTATAGGCATTATGCTGTAAGCTTGTATATACCTTCACATTATAGTCATGTCCTGTATCCAGCCCAAGGAGTATTTGAAAATCCCTACCAGTTTCTGAGAAGATCTGTTGTTCACTGAAGTCTGTCAATTTTTTTTTTTTTTTTTGTTTTTCTGAAGGCTACTTGGTAATGTGCACCCTTTACTTTTTCTGTTCTTCCTGCTGGCTTCAGTAAGATGATCTCATTTTGGGGTGCTGCAGAGATGCTCTAGGTCTGCTGAGCTTCCTAGACTAGAAAAGAGGGGCAATAACTTAATCTTGCAACCCTAATGGATGAGTCTGACAAGTTCTCTTTCACTGCTAATACTCCTCTAAGTATTAGAGTAAGGAATATGAAGTAAGACTAACCTGCAATCAGGACCTGTTTTACAGTCCTGAAATTAGTAGAAGCTGCTAATCAGTAGCTTGATGAAAGGATATTGTGACTATCTGTCACAAAGAAGAAAATACTTAATATACTTCACAAACAAAAAACTGCCAGGATTACAGATTTTAAAAAAATCAAAGGAAAAATAGGGATAGAAAATCTGCAGGGAGAGAACTGAAACCTCTAGATGGTGTCTATGCACATATTTTTTCCTATGTGCAAATAGCACTAGGTATGTTTGTGGTTCTCTTGATGGACCTGCAGGATACTTGGCAGAGATCTGAAAACCTGCTTGGTTATGTATGCTCACTGCGCTCAACTCACACCCACTTGTAATGTAAACCACAGCTTCCTTCTGGATATTGGTATCTGTTAAGCAAATGTATAATGGAAAAAATTGTTAGGAAATCAGGCGAGACAGTGAACCTCGATGTTTCCACATAATATTTTAGTGATGAATATTTGGGATCCCTTGAGGTGTATAAATGTTGCTTGAATGCCAACATCAACCTTTAGAATGTGTGAAAACTTGTTCTTGCATCCAAAACTGATTTCTGAAACTTAATTGTGTTTTGAGATTCTTTGGAGAATACAACAATCTCAGAAATACTGATTGGAAAAAATCCAGTCCGCCTGTTGGTGAGATCCAAGAAGGATCACTTCATAAGGAAAAATGGTTTGCATTGGGAAATGCTTCATATCATATTTGATTTCAAGAACTAGATGGATGTAAAAAGAGCTCAAGATCTTGCACTGCATCATTATATAGTGGTATACACCTACTAAGAACAACTATAGAAATTCTGTCTGGCCTGATGTAAAACATGTGACTACTTATTCCTGAGGCTTGTTTGATTAGAGAATATAGGCTGGAATACTCATCTTGTATGCCTGCCAAGACACTTTTCACTATGTTTTCATGTGTCTTCTATTGACTTCTTTTCCATCTGGAGACATGACCACTCAAAGTCACTTGCTGCTGTTCCTCTGGGAGATTGTCACCCCTCAGACTGGGCGAACATAGAATTGGCTGGGAACAGTCTATATGTTATCTTCTCTTAGGGAGTGGGAGCAGGTAGCACCCTTAGCCTTTGAGAAAAGCCATGAAAGACCTGAAAAAGAATATCAAAGTTTCTAACATCTAGAGATTTAATATTTTGGGCATAAGAAGAGATTTTTCTTTATTGCTCCTGAATAAATTATATTATTGTGGCATTAATATTGCTTTAAAATAAGACAAGCCTGTCCCTTTCTGGCACTAACCTTTAATACCTGGCAGTTGCCATTGACCACAAAAGATGCTGTGTATAAACAGTCCACAAAACATGAGTAAATGGAAGCAAATACTGCCTTGCTGTCAGCTGCGGGAGTTCCATCCCCAGATGTATTTGGCAGATACTGACCTGGAGCTTGCATCCAAACTGTGGATGGGCATATCTGCCATGGATTCATATCTTTATTCTATAGCTGTATTTGAAAAAAAAAATGGTTGAAGACAGCATGTGATGGCTATAAGTTCCAAAGCTGAATGGTGCACTGGTTGGAGAAGACTTATTTTCAGGTTCATTAGTGTCATAAGCTGACCCCTGGATCTTATGTTTGGGAATCTGAATAGCACAAAGGTGTATTGACTGTGGTAGTAGATTTTTAGGGATTAGTATGACTACTAGTGCAACAGAAAGGGCTTGCAGGAAATGATTAGTGAAAAGTGTTGTCATAAGTTTATATGAAGATGCTACTCTACAGCATAAAGTCTTACCTACAGCTGTTTTTTCAAGACAATAGGCTCAAAATTGACAAAAATGTTTACAAGTGTTGTCCTTGGCACCAGATTATCTCTGCTATCTAGTGGAACCACCAGTGAAGATGTTGTCACAAAGGTACCTGGGAATGCAGTTGTGCGGATAAACAAGCATTATAAGCGGTTCCTATGGAAAAAGGAAAAGCAGCTCTCTTTCTAGACATGGATAGCTGTTCTCTCTAGAAGCAGCAGTGTTAAACTTCAGCCAATTACATTTACTTCCTAAAGCACCTTGAAGAGGTTTCTCTGAAGGGAGGCTATAAACATTTATATATTGTCTCCAGGAATGGCTTGTCTCCTGGATTTACTTGTTACCTGCTGTGATGAAACTATTCCCTTCCATGCTCTGCTGCATAAAGATAGCTCAGGGCTTTGCAAATAATAGGAACTCAGTGAGGGCAAGACTGAAAACTGGTGAGAACGTATGCTTGGGGGCAAATGTGCCTACTGGACGTGGAAGCTACAGAGGCACTCAAGAAGATGAGCTTTAATTTAGAGAGATGGAATATAGACTAGCACTGTAGGACTCAGGGGGAGGGAAGATTCCTCCACAAGGCATCTTGGGACAGTAGTCTTTGGGCTAAACTTGGTCTTCATGAATATTGGCTTAGTTAAGGATTGGAACACCAATGTAAGGATGCAAAGGGAAGACTGATGGAGCCCAGTAAAAATTTTCTCATGATATTTTCATGGCCTTGAGCTGGGAGAAGTTGAGGTGGTCAGGGAGCCACCTTTCTTGTGTGGTTTGGAGAGGTTATCCCAGGTCTAAGGAATAGCAGTGAAATGGTGATGAAAATGATTAGGTGCTTGATGCCGTGCTCAGGAGATAAAGCAAAACTATTGAGGTAGCTTTGAGCAAGAAGTATGAGCTCTTGGAGGAGTGAGTTCCTAATTTTTTATTTTTTTTTTTTACTTTCATAAAATTATGAAGTAGGAGAAGCCAATGACATCCTTCAGTATTAGGACAACTTTAGGGGTAAGTGTTCTATGCAGATCTATTTAGTAGTGAACTTCTCGCCATGTGTCACTGTGCAGGAGGTGTTTGTCTCCAGGGACACTCTTGACATCAGTTTTGGCTGCCAGAGTCTGGAGACAGTGAGTGGTCTTCAGCTGATCCTGTGTGTACCCTTGTGTTGTGCTGTTAGGGAAAGCTGATTACCCCAGTGTTGTTTCTGTTGCTGAATTGACTCTTAATGCCATGGTGATGGGAGCATTATGAATGCCTAATTCTGCAGCCTGAACTTTGATATCTGCCCAGCACTTTAAGAAAGGTTCAGGTTGCATATCCAGCAGCTGCTCTCTTCTGCTGTAGTATGGCTTCTGATTGCTTCTATTCTAACTTGTGTTTGTAGTATGCAGCAGAGGATGGACTTGTACATGCAAATGATGCTGCCAGGACAGTGTCCAAAGAATGGATTTGCATTTAAAGGCCCCAGCAGTTAGATTTCCTTAGTGAAGGTAAGGATAACAAACCCCAAGAGATAGGGTTTGGGGGTATCATAGTGTTTTATTCAGATAACCACCATAGTCAACATAATTTGTCATTTGCTACCCTGAGAAGGTGACTACACTTCGCTGTGTCTAGAACATCACACTGCAGTATGTAAAGCCCTATGAAAGCCATAATGTAAAGGATTTTGTCAACTCCGGCCATCTTAAGGGGCTGCTGCTTTGCCTGTTTCCTAGGGCTTCAAATGCATGCTACTTCAAGCTTTAATATCAGTACTGAGAGCCACTTTTCTCTATGGAGCAAAGTGTGGAATGATGCACTAGGATGAGGTGTTGGTTAGACAGAATGAACCTACTTTTCTTTAGGTAACTACAGAATCTGATGTCTAAGCTTCACACTGATGTAAAAATGCAGCAATGAAGTAGTTTGTATAATGGCAGCTACTCTCTGGCTTTTGTGAGTTTTTTGATCAGGCCACTTCAGCCTTTCAAATTTGGTTTACTTGATCTTCCATATAGGAACAGTCAAAGGATGAAGTCACCTAGAAAGCATTTGGGTAGAAAAATGCAAGTTGAACTGCAAAGAACTGTATTGATGGATGATGTGACTTATCGTGTTGTAGTCTTGGAGGAATATATAGAAATGTATTTGCAAAAAATGCTTCTGTAATCTCTAGTCTTTGAAAAAATACATAGTCAAAGAAGTGATTAATTTTCTTTTATATCCCTTTCTTTCCTCTATTCCTTCCCCTCTGAAAAATAGCAACAAAACTCTAGTTTTTTATAATTCTTCTGGTTTTGACGCAGACAACTTAGCCCAGGGTGTAATCTACTTCTGCTCAAAATCTTTACCTGCAGCATCACCTCTCTGTCATCTGCTCCAAGTGTGCTGCTTTTGCATGTGTAAAAATGACCATCTCAGCTCATTTTCTAACAAGCTGACCTATAGCTGAATTGATAAAGTTAAATCCTATCTCTGCACTGACAGTCAGAGCCATAATTAGCTGGTTACCAGACTCCTGGCCTAAACTATGCTACATCATTTCTCATCACAATCCATTTATTGTGTTGCCATCAAGAGAATGACTAGATCAGGAAGCTGATCCAGCTGGAAAAATTCATGGGGTTTGGGGGTTTTCTTGGTCTGTTTTCAGGCAGTTTACAGCTTAGCAGTGTGTAGAGGTTTGAAAACAAACCAAGTGAGAGGCTCTAAGTCAGGGAAAAAAAAATTTAATAAGAAGAAAGAAAAAAAAATAGGTAGAATAAAATAAATTCAATAATACAAAAGACCACTGACAGAGTCAGAATACAACCTGATCCGGGTGATGGAAGCAGTCCAGATGAGGTGGTCTTCCTGAAGCAGTGATCCCGTAGAAAGGTCTGGTAGCTCCGGTCCTCTGGGAAATCCAGTGGGTAAGGGCTTCTCAAATCCCAGATTATATCCAGGTGAGAATGCCTGGCTCCTCCCCCTGGGCGGAGCATCTCACAATGGGATGGTGAGTCATGCAGGAGAGACTTTGATGGCCCATTAGCGAGAGATTGCTCCCAGAGGCAGTTATCTATGGGTCATACAGCAAGGCATCTGATGGGCCATTAACAGAAGACAGTCCAAGGGGAGGGATCTGGGAAACACTGCTTCAACAATTGGATTCAACAGTTCATGAAGATGGTGATAGAATACTTTTGCATATTCTATACTACAACCCAGAACACAGTGTTAGTACCTGTGTTGGTCCAGAAGACAGGAAGGTAGAAGTGGACAAAACTGGCACTGAGAGATAGTAATGGCATTGTCATGTTGGACTTGATTGTAAAACTTTGCTTCCAAAGGTACAAGGTCACGTAATAGTGGATAAATTCTGGTATTCTCTTAGTGAAGCACTCTTAACTTTAGTAGAAAATGTCATCTAAACTGTGTGTGTAAGGTGAAAACTAAACCTTTTGGTTCTTCTGTAAAGGTTATAAGTTTAGAAAATCAAGAAATTAATATTTGCTTTTATCATGGTGCTCAGTGACCTGCACAACTCTTTCATGCAGATTCCTCTACCCTTTCTGATGTTTTGAACAAACACAGCGAGCCTAGATGGAGATTTTGATTATGTTTCCAGCTTTACTGCTTCTCAAGCCAGTTGTGCTCAAGAGAAAAATCACCAGAATTCTGGAAGTGACCTGATGCATCTGTTACTGTTTTAAAGTTCATGCACAGTTTTCAGACATGTACACACAGACCACTAAGCCCTTCACTGAGAGCACAGGTGCTGAAATCATGCAAGTCCTTGAGGGTGTTTCTGCTTGATAAAGAAAGTATTAAGCTGCTCTTAACACAAAAATAGTTCAGCCTGAACCTACAAAGTCTGATCTTTCATTCTTTGAAATAGCAAAAAAAATCTTTTTTACATAATTTTGCACAGTTTAAAATTGTTCTTTTTAATTAGTGCTTTTTACAACCTCGAATTTTGCATATGACATTTTAATAAAAAATCTTGTCTTGTATATATTTGTCTAATCTTTGCAAAAGAAGCCACTGTAAACTTTATATGCAGGCATATTTTACACAGTGCAGAAATAATTAGGAATGTAAAATAAATTATCTAAGGAAAAAAATGCTGTAACTTTGTAAAAATGTGTGGGATGTTAAATGCTTTGTCTCTGATTCTTATCTTGTATGCTTTTCCTATGCACTCAGGTATTTAAATTTTAAAAGGCTTACAGGAGTAGGCATTTTCAAACTTTGATCACAGTGCATAGTCAAAAAATGAGAAATGCAGTTAACCTCTCTCCTGTGGTCCTATTTTTATATTTCCACTTTGTGCTCTCCCCACCCTTCTTGGTGTTTGACTCTTTTATGCAAGAAAAGTAATGTGACCTGTAGTTACGACCCAGTGTCTCGTCTGCTTTGAGAGAGGGTCAGTCAGAGCTGGTAGTTTGAGCTTGCTCTCTCTGGACTCTAGCAAGTAACCCAGCATCACAATTGTCACTCTTGCCAGAGAAATCAGATGCTGTCCATGCTCTTAAATAACTGCTGTCTTTTAGCAGCCCCTGGTCTCCCTGCCTGCCCTGGGATTGGGCTTCAGGAACAGGAGTAGACCACTACACCTTTCCATGGCAATTATAATCCTCATTTGTGCTGAAGAAAGGGAGAAGGAAACTCTGAAATGAAGAGGTGTATGAGGCTAAAAGTGGCAGATTGGATCAGTTCTTTGGCACATTCAAAATAAATATTGCAGAACTGAGGAATACAAGCACTTTAGGTAGGTGGTGCTGTAGGAGTTTTTAGTTACCATGAACCCAAATCCAGAACAGTGCCTTGGTATCCCTGAAGTAAGTACAAGGGAAGAAAAAACAAAAGAGGGTGGTAGGGTGGCAAAGTAGAAAAAGTCTACCAGACAAGACAAGTGATAATCTCATTTCTAGTATCTAATTTAAAAAAACCCTCAATCTTTCCCCTCTCCCTTTTAATTCTTTTTTGCCTTTCTCTTTCCTTGGTGCAACCTTCCTCCACTCACTACTGCCATAGTAATCTAGATTTACATTTTATCCTGGAAAACGTCATAGTGTTACAGTCTAAAGTATTTGACAGGGCCGTTTTTCTTAAGTCACTGTTCTTTAAACATGAGTACATTGAACATGATTAATTGATGCAAAATACTTTTAAATGGTATTTTTAATTTTTCCTTCTGGGAAAATGGTTCTACCTTTAATTCCGTAGCATGAGTACAATTTAGTAGTTATAAGGAAAATTAGCCTATATGAGCCACTAGGGCAGTGTTGGGGAATAGAATTTTTGCCTATTAACTGTGCAGGAAGTGTGCAAATAGAGACAGACAATGAGAGAAGGGGAAGCACGAGGCCAGAAAAGGTTTGGAAATATAAATCACAAACTGAATGCAAAAATAATTAAATACTTCTGCCAAAACAGACTTCATGTTGGATTGCACAAGTGGACTTCTTGTTTGGGATCCCTTTGTATTTTTCCAAGTATTCTCTACAGTGTAACTGTAAAACTTCAGCAAAAACTTATAACCAACAATTTGCTCAAAAACTGTGGAGTGAAGAGAGGCAGTGTGAAAACAGCTCCCCCAGACCTGCTGAAGGCATTAGCATTGCTTAGTTTGGTGAAAGGAGGCTGGGGAGAGGTATGAGAACAGTATATTAAAAAATGTGGCTATGAAGAGAGAAAGAATAAATTCTTCCCAGGAGCAAAGGATGGAGTTACAGGCAGGGATTAAGGGTTCAGAACAAACCTTCTACCAACAGTAGCTAAATAATGATCTGAACTGCCTGGGGAGGCTGCACAGTCTCCACCCTGGTAATCTTTTGGGACTGGTTGGCCAAGCACTTATCAGAAATGGCACTGGTATAACTGGTCCCACTGTCAGGCACAGATGTGGACAAGATGTCCTCTTCAGATGTTCATCTTTGTGATGATACTGCTTTTTTCTTAGGATCCTCACCTCAGATATTATAAAGTTAGCTGTACATCTTAGCCCCCAACTCAGAGCATATATATTTTGCTATTTTTCACAAGCTCCCTCACGTTTGGGAATTTTTGGATTCTATATTTTCAGAACTGAATCCTTTAATATTCCTTTTCAATATGTCTCTGTTTAAATTCATTACAACCTTAAATATCATTTAACCTTAAGCTGGATAGAACACTTATTTCCCTGTTAGAATGTGTATATGGTTTAGAAAACAAATTAGAAATGTTTCCTGCAAAAGGGGGAAATGTGTATGTTCTGTTTTCTTCTGGCAAAATTAGTTGGCCAATCTCACAGCTTTGCTATCCCTTAACATCTCCATTATCTCAGTTAGGCAGGTTCTCAGCTAGAGGCAATTTTATTTATTTAAGCAGGAAAGCCTGAGACTCCATCGGTAAAGATGAAAGTCCAATTCCGCAATGTAACTTTCTTGAGGTTAAGAGTATTGATTGAACTTGAAATGTGAATCTATCGCTCATGTGTTTGAATTCTCTTTTTCTATGCTCCCACCTCTGCCCTGTTCTGCTTTTCCCAGAGTCACATCCTTGGCCTCCCTGGAGCTGGGAATAGGGTAGACTTGGGCTGTTCCCCCCTCTCTGGGAGGGAAGGGATGAAAGGAGACCCAAAGCACCAACCATCCTATGCAAATGTCAAAGCGCTGTCCCGGGAGAGAGGACAACAAAGGGCAGGCATGGTCCATTCCCCTGCATCTCCCATCCAGACTGTGTCCCTTTCTGGTGCTGTACTCAGGGAAGGAGCCTGTGTTTGCTGGGCTTGCCACCCCCTCAAAACAACTGGTTATTTCAGCATGTGCTGACAGGCACCTGTGGAGCCACACAAACTCTTTGTTTTGTTGTTTAATCATCAATCACTTGAATGGACATGTAAACAACTGTGCTCTCTTGTATCCTCACCCAGAAAAGAGCAAAGTGATCCTTTTACACACCACAGGTCACAGATGGGCTACTTGGCAAACAAGTCTGGGCAGTCAGAGTGAGTGTAAGCAAGATGAGTTTGCTTTCACCCACCATTGCCACCTTTGCCCTGCTTGGTTTGTGAAGCTGATGGAAGGTCATGCTGTACTAAAGGAAACAAGGAAAAAAATTGTTTTTGTGGTGTAAATGGAGCATGGTGATAAAAACTGTTCTCCTGAGGCTCTTGCATATCAGTGTGGCAGTTCCTTGGTGTACTACCTGCATCTCCCCAAAGAATGTAGTTCTGGTCTGCTCTGGGAGCTCCTGCCCTGAGACACTGCAGTAACAGAGTCGCAGCAAATCCTGCTGAAAGGACATACAGCCAAAGCACTGCCTACAGAACCAAGCTGAAAAAGCTGACTGTGATTGCACTGAGAAAAATTATTAAAGAACAATCCCACTTCTTCATTTACTCCTGTGAGAAATATGGCTGCACACATCAGCCTGGCTGGGCTGGAGGGAGATGGCTGATTGATTGGCCATAACTGAGCAAGGAGCTCACATGAACTCCAGTAAGCCCTACCCTGACTGGCTCTCATTGCCTATGACAAACTATCTGAAACACAGAAATATCATACCATCTCACACCCAAACTTTGGGGGTTTTTCAACTTTATCTCTTCAGTTAATGAAAAATGTCACTTCTGCCTATAAGCTATGCCCCTAATCATACCCTGGGGCCATGATTTCGTAGTATGAGAGCAACCCCTTTTGAAAATCTCTTCTTCCTCACCAGCCAGGCTTGCACCCAGCCTTGTGCCACCACACACCACCTTGGGTCCTGGGCATAGCCCTGAGGGTCCATGGCATTCTTGGACGTAGAGAAGCAATGGAGATCTTTAACTACTCAATAGTTGGCTATTACTGAACACAGTTTGGAGCTGGATCAACAGTGGTGGCTGCACACACAAGGGAGCCCCAGTACGAAGCCGGGAATGAGCAGTGCAGAACCCAGGAGCACCATCAACAACACAGGTGTGTCACTAGAGCATGACAGGATCACAGGCAATGGAACAGCCTGAGAAGACAGGGGAATTTAGGGCAGGCCAGCTGGAGGCTCTCACCCTCATGACAGCACAAGCGCATCAAATCATTCCACACTCAGTCAAGATTTCCCATGATGGGCAAGTGGGGGGAAGAAGCTTATCCCACCCAGTCTTGTTGCACCACAGAAGAGAAATTAAATTCAGGAGTGGTTTGGACCTCAAAGCTACAAGCCTTGTTGGCCCAAACAATTAATGACTAATCTCATGCTGATTTGTGAGCCTGACTAGTAATAAAAGAATGGATCTGGGCTCACCACACTCAGAGAGCCTGGAGGGGGGAGTGCTGAGGCCCTGCTGTGGATTGCTGCTGGTGTTTGAGAGGTTTGGGCAGGAGCTGGGGCTGTATGAACTCAGCTGCAGTGAGATCCTTGATGGGGAGGGAGAGAGGGAGAAAGGGACAGAGGAGAGTCCTCTCTCACATGGCTGTAGTCACATTTAAATGCACTTAGGAGTGAGAGCCCGCCATAATAGCACAGGAATGAAATGAGAATGTACAGAAGTGAGTGCAGAGAAAATTAAAGATGGCCTATTTAATCAGCAAGCCTGCTTTGCTTTTTAGAGAGCTGCTACACATTGGTGCCTCCAGACAGAATCTATCCATCATTGTATAAAGAAGCATCAGCAGCAGAATGGGATTTTGTGAGTGCTTGCTCTGAGATCTTTACCACCAAAACCCATGTCTTGTGTTCTTCCATGAATAGGGGCAGTTGCATGGGCTGCTGCAATCCAGAGGCTGCTGGCTCTGTCCGTGCTGTCCTGTGTCCCTCCACCCGCTCCTCTGGCTTCCAGGAAACAAAGGATCACTCATGGCTTTGCTTAGCTTCCAGTCTCAGCCCCTACATCAAAGCTAGCATCAGGTTACAGAGGAAGGTGTCTGTGGCGCAGGCTCCCCAGCAGTCCCGGCTTTCCGCAGGCGGCAGCAGCGTCTGGCACGGGCTCACCACATGAAAAGGAGCACAGCAGCGCTTCACCTGCGTCTTTTAGGAGACTGATGTGTAACTGGGAGTGCAAGATTCAGACCAAATACAGAACAGAGCAGCCCGCGTATTAGAAAGTTTCAGCCTATGCAAGTCTGCCTTCAGGTGAAGTGGGAAGAGATATTGCATGGAAAAAAATGTCACTTATAACCTATCACAAAGTAAGCACAAAGTGACAGAGTGACATTACTAGAGCACCCCACAGCTTGTGAGCCATCCCTGAAGTACAGTTACAACCAGATGGGAAAAACTAGTAAGGCAGAGTTGAGACATGAGCTTTAACACTAGATTCTTTTTCTGACAGCAACTGCAAAAATAGAATGGAATAGCATGACATGTTCATTATTTCTTTCTGACTTCAGGTTAAAAAGCAGCCTGTGTTCAAGGAGATTGTACCCAAAGTTTCAAACCCAGCCTGAACTCGAAGTGTCAGGCAGGCTGGGTGTCCTTTCCATGCGTGGTCACCAATTGCAGCTGCTCTGCAGGTTCAGTAACAGCCTCGCTGGTACCTGGTGGAGGTTTCTGACTGTGCAGGCTCCTGGGGTGGTGGCTGTGCAGGTTACAACCACCCGAGGAGCTCACGGGCTGTGGGGCCCTTGGTCTGCAATGCTGCTGGAGCATCACACAACATCACTGCAGATGTTCTTCCCCCTGCTGCTCCCCAAGCAGGATGAAAAAGGTATAATGAGGTAAAATAAATAAATAGTGATAGTGTAAAAGTGGGTGCTGTGCTTGGCTGTACAGCTCAGGGCAGTAACAGCATATTTAAGGTCATTGGTCAAATCTTCATCCTTTGTCAGGAAAAAAGAGGAAAACAATGTTTGGGAAAAGCTGGGAGCCTCTGGCACAGCCAATCCATCTTCATGGGCATCAAACCACCAACCCAGCACTGCAGTTAGTGGGAAAAACTGCTTGAAACCAAGTTCTTGGCCACAAAGGGTTTGAGAATAAACTCCACTTCTGGCCTATTGTGCAGGTGATTTTCTTCACCTCCCAACTCATTATAAAACCTATGAGCTGTGACCAGCTTTTTTGTTGGTACAAGCAAGTAATTCTACTATAGATGTGCCTGTCTGAGGGACAGTGAGACCTGGCATGGCCTCCAGCAGCTGAGACGGTGGCCACAGAGAGCACTTCCCAACCCAAGAAGATGGAGCCTGGTAGGTGGAAATACAAAAAGGCAGTGCCTTCCAAATCTCTCTCTGTATGTGCTCTGGGATAAATGCACAGCAGCTGAACCAACTGGAAGGAAGGACATTTCTGGTTTAACTAAATGAGCAGACTGAGGAACCAGATTCAAGAATGAATAAAGAATAAAGAATAAAGAATAAATAATAAAGAATAAAGAATAAAGAAAGAATAAAGAATAGCTACCTCTTCTCCAGGAGACAACTTCAGAGCTGGGGGCTGGTTTGTGGATGGACCACTTCCTCCTGCTCCTGTCTGTGAGAAAACCACTGTATTGTCTCTTGGCATGTAGGTGACTTGAACTGACATCAGTGGTGATCATACACTTGCACTGGAGGGGAAATTGAGCTTTCCTTGATGGCAGACGCTGGCTCTCCCCGCAGTGCACACTAGGATCACCTGACAAATCCTGCCAGGGTGATGCACAACACACTTTGGGTACTGACAGATTTACAGAAAGCTGCTAAAGGTAGAAGGCAGCTGCACAGCAGCTGTAAAAGGCGCCTGCACATTCTTATTTTGTTGTGTTCAACTCAACTGAACTAATAAGACAAAAGGCAATTTCAAAACACCTTGCAGATTACCTTGTCCAAGAGCTTCTTAAAAGCTCACACAAATGAAAGTGCATTTGATCTAAAAATACGGCATCAGTCGTGAGGGTGTGTAATAGCTACAATGTTTTAACCCAGGAGAATCAGCTCTGTTAATTGTATCACGTTACAACTGCTGGCACCTGGGAATAGCGTCTGTGTTTCTGGGTCAGTCTTTCAGATCCCAGTTTGTCAGACTAAAAGGGACTGAACCTCTTCTACCTAAAAACGTAACAGCTCTCTCTGTACTGTGCACTCCAGTAAATGTAATGGCCAGCAACAGGGCAACAAAAGTCACGCATGCAGCTGGTGAGAGAGCTGGTGTCTGTGATTTAGACCATCCTGAAATCAGTCTCTGGCACCCCATTTCAATGCAATTTGTGTGCTATGGAAGTGTTTCTTCTGCTGAGTGATTTCTTTTGTTTCAAACTTGACAGTGCTCACTCAGTACCTCCTGCCCCACCCTGCAGAGCTAACCCTGGTCCCACTCTCTGGAGACTCCGTGACAGCAGAGTCTGAGCAACCCCTGGTCTCAGGGAGCCTGAGTTTCACCTTACTCTTTGCTAGCCCAGCGGTCTGACTTCTCTTGGGTTTAGCACAAGATGGCTAATGAGCATTATCTGCAAGGGAGGGAAAGTGCAAACAGCTTTTATCTCCACAAAGCCAGGCAGTGTGTCCCCCCCACCGACTTGGGGTCAACAGCGCCTATCTGAGAGGTTAAAAACTAACAGCCTCTTATCTACAAAACCTCTTGCAACACAGACACCTGATATATCTTGTTTTCTGGCTCTTGAGACAAAGACCAAGGCTTAGGTTGACACTTTAAAGTTTCATTTTGCCAGTTGGGAATTTACAGGGCTTCGTGTGTACCATCCACAGCCACACCACAGGGTTGCTGTTATCACAAAAGTGAAACCTATTTAAACTGTCTTCCTGCTATCGAGTATCCCAGCCCCACTATGTCCAAGGAGAAGCAGGTAGTCAGTTCAAGGGCTACAGCTGTTTACTTGATAAATATTGATGCTGTAGTGCAAGGAGTATTGCAACACTGCAAAAGGTCCTTAAAAATGTTCAGAGGATGAAAATTGCCAGCACTGTTGTGATTTTGAAGCTCAAATAATAAATGATTCAACAACTGTACAGTTACCATGGGGATGAATTCTCATTGAGCCTAAAATTACCAAGCTGCTGACAAGGAGCTATTTTTAGTATCAGCAGATGTGTATCTTTAAGAACATCAGCACAGACCTACTACTGTGTGTTTGTGTATGCATGCCTGCTCGCCTGTAATTGAGTTTTCTCATGCTAATAATAAAAGCAAAAATAAGTAAATGTCTGACCGCTGCAACAGACAATGCAGTGATTTAGGCTAGGGGCGATAAGTGGAAGTTGCAATTAATACCTGATAAATAAAGCATGCAAAGAGGCCAGATTGCCAGTATGTAACTGAACTAGTAAGCAGAGCCCTATCATTACTGTCAGCTAGCATGCTGCAGTAATGGAGCGTCTATTTTTGGTGTCTGTGAGTATCTAATGGGAAGCACTCATCTGCCCTGTCAGAGCCCCACAACACAGGAAAACGGAGGCTCAAAGCCGACACGAGCTGCTGGCACAGATCCTGAATCCCCACGCTCAAAGACGGAGTTTGTAAGCGCCCTCCCTCTACTTCGCACTTGAGGGAGGTGCAAGGATAACCACGCCAGAAGTGCCGGGCTCAGGCGAGGTGTGAATCCCCGCCGAGCGGTGACACAGCGCAGCCGCTGCGGGGCTGAGCCGAGGAGCGTTCGCTGCCGGCGGCGCGTCCCCTGTGCTGACTCACCGCAGCCCCGCTCCGTGCCGCCGGCTCGGGAACCGAACGGCCCCTGCACCGCTGACTTTCACCCAGTTTTCCTCATTAACTCTAATAGGACGGGCGGGAGACATGCCTTTTTTAAATTTTTTTTTNNNNTTTTTTTTTTTTTTGAGCCTCATTTTGCTGAGGGAGAAGCCAGAGGGTGGCTATAATGACATCTCGTTTGGTGATAAAAGGATTGGCTTGTTTTTGCCAAACACGTAGCAGGATAGACATATCTCTGCTCGCCTCTTGGCACGCCAGTGCAGTACATATACATGTAAAAGGGGTTGCTAGCAAACCAGCCAAGCAAAAATCAAAAGCAGTACATTGCAGCAAAATAGGATAATAGGGTATTACAGAAGACAGTTCAGCAATTTTGTTTAAAAAAAACCAAACAAGCTCTTCTAGTTTCTGAAAGGCAGGGATGAAGACAAGGGAGAAGACTGGTGGTTCAGAGCAGGCAGCAGTGCTTCTGTCTGCACTGCCATGTGAGGCTCTGGTCACACCTCTCACAGAGAGCAACAGAGAATAATGGCATTTCAGATAAGAGAGAGGAGAATTAAGGATCAAGAAAAGCCCTTGTGCAGAGACACGTTTGGAAAAAAAAGCAAACCGTCTACCCCAGAATAAATTATGCAACAGGCCTGACTAAACCATCCATCATTCCCCATTTTTGATATTTAATTGGGAAAGAATGGTTAGTTCCTCAGAGTTGGCTCTTGGAGGTGTGGGTGCCAGTACACTCTCTCTGGGAGCATACATGCATCTGTTACAAATGTCTGACTCTGCTGAGAAATACCACAGTGTTCTGCCACCACAGAAAACTACACACACACATGCACGCACACACACTTTTTTCTCTCTTAATATTTGACCTAATATAATGAAACCTTGGGGGAAATTGGTTTGACTTCAAAGAACCCATCCCTGTGGAAGCTAACCAACCAATATTCCAAGTGAGATTTAGAGATGCTGTCATTCAGGAAAACTGAACAACTTGCCATAGCTGTTGGAGATTAAAGTGAGAGCTTCAGGAGATCTGGACAGATGAACTGCCTGGGCTGGCCATCCCTGTTAAGATCACACATGTGGGCTTTCTTCTGAATTTCCTAATGCCAATGCCAAAAGAAGAATAGGAGGTATATGCTGGGGAGCAGAGAGGTACAGGGCACGCAGAAAGGTATGAAAGGTGGTCTCAGGCTCATCTGTAGCAAAGGATGTGAATTTAATTATATACCAAAGAGAAACTTGACCTCACATTCAATTTTCATCTTGAACAACCAAAATTGGAGGTGTTTTGTTGTCCAGGCACAGTGATCAGAAACACCCACACAGGCACCGGCCTAGAACAATTTCTGAGAAATCACTGGTACACAGGAAACTGCTTCCTGATACAGAGGGTGGTGTCAGCTCTTGTCAGGTCCCAAAACACTGGGTTTACTGAGACAAGAGCTGCCACTGTGAACACAATCCTAAGAACATCGAGGACTGGGGTCCTTCAAACCCAGGAAAAGGCTTTTTTCTTGGTCTCTTAGGAATAACCCTTGCCCTTGGGCACACATGAACATTGCAGTGTTTTGTTTCCTCTTGAGTCCAAAGGTATGATCCAAATAATCCAGATATGAGCCATGGAAGAAAGAATGCCCAAACCACAAAGATGGCATCTGCCATCCTTTCTGTCCTTTTTGTCTGTCTTTTCTACTGCTGGAGAAGAAAGTGCATGTGTCTGCCTGAGCAGTATCAGCTGACAGTGGATGTCCTCCTTGTCATAGATGAGCAATCAGTGCCTGGGAAAAGGATGTTATTGCTTTTGAAACCTCACAGATTTCAGTGAGAAATACCAGAATCTAGACATAGAAAAAAATGAGGAGAATGGTCTTTTCAACCACAGGACCCTAAATGAGAGTAGTAGTCAAGGTGAATGAACCTACAGCAGGAAAAGCCTTGAAATTACATACTTGCTAAGGACTACATTCATATAGCCTGGATTCCTTATTCCTAGTTGAGATTTAGAAAAATGCTAGGTGAATTCCATGTACTGCATTAGAAAAAAATATTTTGCTGCAAGCAAATGTGCCAACTCTGTGGGATCATAGGATAATTCAGATCAGAAGCATCTCTCAAAAGATCTCAAGTCCAGAAACCTGTCCAAAGCAGGGACAGCTCTGAAGTCAGACCATGTTGTTCTGTGTTTTCTCCAGTATAATCAAACCCACCAAGGAGAGAGACTACAACTTCTAGGCAACCTGTTCCAATATCTTCATGGGAAAGAGGTTTATCCTTATATCCAGGACGTAAGGATGTGGTAAATTATATAATCGGCTTTGCTGTGCCCCAGAGACATCACCAAATACAGTGTGAGTGTTAACAACTGAGTAACAGCAGCTATTCAAGGGAAGCTGTTGATGCCGGGAACGCCCAGGGGAATGAATTTCAGCTGTGAGCTATAAATGACAAAGTAAGTGCTGAAGTCTTTGGTACCAACAAAATTTTGTCATCATTGTTGAATGTACAGTCAAAAGAGCAGCAAGACAATAGATATTACTTATACTTAATTTCATTCACTGTGATATGGATGGAAGTGCAGTAGCAACTAACTTACTTAAAC
The DNA here is from genome assembly GCA_008694505.1 of Cyanoderma ruficeps. NCBI lineage: Eukaryota > Metazoa > Chordata > Aves > Passeriformes > Timaliidae > Cyanoderma > Cyanoderma ruficeps. The sequence goes on from VZDJ01000346.1 coordinate 6,985,269, forward strand.
AAAGAAAAAAAGAAAGAGACATGTTGAAGAGGAAGGTGTAGCTGCTACAACTCCAGTGCTGTCAAAATCACTTTGAAACAACCAAGGAGTCAATAACCACACAGGTTGTTTTATAGGCACAACCATAGAAATCAGACTGGGTAGTGCTGTACTTCTCCCACTTCCCCATAGAGGCCGAGACTTTTAAGTGGAGCATTAGACAAAAGGTTCAGATCTCAAGTGCTGGGGTGTTGAGGAGTACTGACACAGGGCAAGCCCTCAAACTTTGTCTGTCCTGCCATCTGTCCTGCAAACCCACAATCCCAGAGTCAGTCAGTGATAGGAAAAGGGTAAAACCCCAGGAAGACTCAGGCCAACAGCACACCAGAACAGATGGAACAGTCAGTGCTGCCCAAAGTCAGTGTCCACATTTCCACACCCTTTTTTATGCAGTCAGGGATAGCTATTCAAGCCTCTCTTAGTTTTCTCTGCCATGCAACTGCTTTTTCCCATCAAGAAGTTTGTATCTACCTACAGTTCCCCACATCGGTCTCTAACAATCCTTCCTCTCATAATGGAGCTCCATAATGTGCTGTCAAGGTGTCAGTAACCTGTTTCTCTAGGAGTTAGTAAGGGGAATTGAAGCTTATGTACCCTTTTGAGTTTCAGTGTAGATCCTTTGATATAGAGTGTCTAGAAGCATTTTTTCCCAGAGTTGTTCCCATCTTTCTGTTGGCTCAAATGTCACCTCTAAGCAGTGTTTTCTCATCTTCTGTTTCTCTTCCTGGTCAGCTCGAATGTGTCCTGAGGAGTTTTTTGTGTAGAACCTGACTTGCAGTCCCACATCCCTCTCCAGAGGCAGCTTCCACAGGAAACATCCATTCCTACTCTTTGATCATCAGCCCTCAGCATTAAATGCAGAAGTCCAGGCAGTCAGGTCTGATGGGCTGGCCAGCCCTCTGCTTCTCACAAGGAGAACCTTGCTCCCTGACCATGTTGATCACCCTCCCACCACCATCCACAGAAGGCAGCTTGGAATCTGAGCAGACACAGGCCATCCAGCAGGGCAGCTCTCCTGGCTTGGAAAGCACTGGAACATGCATAACATCATGCAGAGTTATCAGGAAAATCAACTGTAACCATGGCCAAAGCTCCAAAATCCAACAGCATGGAAGGGACTCTAACCAGGAAGGAGCCAAACTGCCAGACATCAGGACAAGAGATGCTGGGGGCTATTCCACCACACAGCAGGTGATATGAAGCAGCTGACTGGCATCCAAGATATTGAGCTACCCAGAGCTCAGGTCTTACCCAGTATGACAGTTCCTACAGTTTTAAAGGTTTACTTTTGTGAGAGATGATCCTACCCCTCTGCTCTCCTGAGACCTGAGGTACTAAAGGGGGCCTACAGGAAGGCTGGAGAGGACTTTTGACCAAGGTATATAATGACAGGACAAGGGGGGGTGGCTTTTTCTTTGCTGTGAGGGTGGTGAGGCACTGGAGCTGGTTCCCCAGGGAAGCTGTGGATGCCCCATCCCTAAAAGTGTTCAAGTCTAGATTTGATGGGACTTTGAGCAGTCTGATCTAGTGGAAAGTGTCCCTGCCCATGGCAGGGGAGTTGGAGCTGGTTGATCCTAAAGGCCCAACTCAAACCATTCTGTGATTCTATGACTATCACTTACAAAAGGTCACATTTGGTGTCAATTTTTTAATCTCCTCTGCTGATTCACAAGAGCTCAAATAAACCGAATGACTTGTGAAGTTGAAATCACCCATGCAAAATCAGTACTGTATTTAATCTTACCATTCAAGTTAACTTCCTCTCTCCAATTTAAAACTTTCTAAAGTTTATGAACTTAAAAGTAGTGCCTCCTGAACAACACAATTTCAACTTCTATGTCTTTGCAACATATTTAAAATTACTGAAGCCAAAATAATTGAGACTTTTAATAATAGATAAGCTAAAGCCATTGCAGTAATAAGGCAGATCTGTATTATGCTGGCTGCAAGCTTAAATCACTCCTGCATGAAGACATTCTTCAAAGAGTTATTCAGCATTGATATATATCTTACAATAAGGATTTTTGTTTTGTTTAGGAAGAAGCAGGTAAACCAAAATCCATTTGAAATTCTATTTCTTACAGTAATTTGGTAGTTCTGGTAGGGTTTGATCTGCTTTCTCTAAGATAAGGCCTGTTCAGGAGCAGCTATCAAGGCAAGACACACGCAGGACAGGCAATATTACACTAGAACACATTTGCCTTAACTTCTACAACACAAAAAACACAACTATATTCTTCCATAGATTTTACTGTATTTTTTCCTGAAAATTTAGTTTTAAATCTAATTGATAGCACATGTCCTTTTTTGTATAAGTCTACATTTATTCTTAGTGTCAATAAAATATCTGCACATTTGACCCTGAACACAAGTACTGTTTCAGCAAGTCACATCTGATCCATGCTTGTGTGTGCACATGCACAGCACCCAGGCTGAGCATGTTTGCTCTTTAGCCCCAAAGCATCTTTGTTTCTGCAGACTGGAGAACAGGATCAGCACAAACCAAATGTGCTATGAAAGGCTCTCCAGGAAAACAAGGGGAAAAGTGAACATAGGGACCATGGATCACTTCTAAACCCCTACTGAGGTAGGCAGCTCGATCTCCAGAGATTCTTGACATCTGTGGCTTCTCTTAAAAAAAAAAAAAGGTGGGAGAAGAACAGATCTATACAAATGCAGATGTGGAAATTTATGTTTCTTATTTCCATCTTACTACCAGTCTGACAGGCTCCAGGGTTACTCCTGTTTCTATGGGAATAAGTTTTCTGTGTCCTGTGATCCAGAATCCAGCCACAGTTCAGGTAGAGCTGACAGCAGCTGAGGAAGTTTGCATCAGAGGCATTGGAGGAAAGCAGCTGTCAAGGCAGCCTGGTGAAAACAAACAACAAAGCAGAACAGCAAGATGGAAAGCATAAACATCTAGTTTTTTACCTTCCACTACAACGTAGAGATGAGATATCACACCAGTGGGACATAGCCATGCACTGACAGACTGGTATTGCCAGAATAGCAGCTGCCAGTGCTGCCTGCTGACAACGGGAGAGGATTAGGTATCCCCCTTCCATTTTGTGGGAGAAGCTGGGGATGTACATACATGCATCCAGTGACCTGCTTCAGCCCTATGTGGTTTCCTCTGGAACACTAAGTTAGTCTTGTAAACAAGAAGAGGCATTGCAATGTGGGTTTAAGAACACTAATAACCCAAATTTGCACTTTAACTGCGAGTCCAAGCCTCTGTATATTTAAGCCTTGAAACTAGGACAATTGTTGTGATGCGGGTAAAATAAGCCCCAATCTCTTATGGTAAAATGTTTACAGCAGTAAATATTTACTATTAAGCCAGCCAGGATCCATTTCCTCTAATTAAAACATTTTTATCCTGGTGCTGTTTCATCCCTTACCACCAAACAAAAAATGTTTCTAAGTCAGCGCTGCTCCTGAAAGTGATCCCATTGAGCTGGAAGACTACAACTTCCCTGGACTGTAAAATCAATCAGAGATCATCTCCTGAGGGGCAGCTGATGATACAAGCCCCATAGTGTGCCAGGGAGCAGTGAAGATCATTGGAAAAGGACTGAAGTACCTACATGGGAGGAAAATGAAAGCAGGTCCATTTATTCTCGAATTTACCACTTGGCTTCCAAGCTCAAAGTTCCAGCAGGATTTTTTCCTTCTAGCTTTAAAATTGTTGCTGCTATAAAATATGTAGTTGGGGTTGGAATTGAACATATTAAACTTCTTCATATAACTCAGGAGCTTACAGCCTCTCCTTAGCACTTCTTAATGAATGAAGTCCTGCCAAGTCGGTAATTACAAGGAGGACACAGAGACAAGGTGTTTTTTACAATTTCTTTTGATTGCTTATATCCTACCTAATGCCTGCAGTGATGAAGAGCAGCCTTAGCTGGCTGTATTACTCCACCAGACACCACCATATTATATAATGGGAAGCAAAAATAATACAATTTAAATACAGGATATTGCATAAGGAACAGCTAATGCTGCACGCCTCTGAATTTATGGTGCTTGATTTCCTGTAGCTTCCTCTGCTGTGGAGTTTACAGTGTTTACTACTGCAGCTTGGGCACACTGCAGCCTTCCTCTCTCTATGGGCATCAATTCTTTTCCAGCAGCTGCCTTTTGCCAAGGAAATTGTATAATGACAATTCTGCAGCTTTGACAAAGGTGACTGAGGTTAGTCACACAGCTAAAACATAATTTTTGGAAGAGAAAAAGCGAACCAAACTCATTGACTCAGGAAATGAGTTTGCTGATGTCATCTTTGTGTCCCCCAAAGGCATTTATGTAGTCATTGAGCCACTTTAAGTGGTATTTCCCAGCTACTTCTAAAAAAAAAATTTAAAAAACAAGAAACCAAACCAAACAACAATAACAAAAAACACCCCAACCAACTAACCAAACAAACAGCCCTCCCCCCCCAAAAAACACCAGGAGGAAATTCCCATAGAAGTTGAAAATAATTTTTCTGTTAACTTCATCTGTTCATTTCATTGCAGCCAAGATTTCTCTGATTTCTGCCCTGTGCTGCACAGACTGAAGATGAAGGACTCTTGTAATTTGCCCTCCAACTCACACTGCAAAGTTTGTAAGGAGTTAACCAGATTGTGGCCACCATTTGAAAGTCAACTGAACAAGCACATCAGAAGCACCCACCAAAAGGCAACTGAAGAGAACAAAGCTACTTAATATTTGGGAAGAGTAATATGACATGGACAAAAGACATGTAAATGTGAAAGACTTCAACCACAAGCTGAAAAAAATGGCCTGGCTAAGGCAGGGAATGCAGGGTGAAGAGATGAAAATCATGGGGCCAGGGACTAGGAGAGATTGAGAAATGCTTTTTATATGGAGATGGAGGAGAAGTCACCAACACTGGGACTGACCCCAACTGACCAGAACTTAAATTGTTCATTAATCAGCATACATCCTTCTTCTCTCTTATACCTTCCATGAGATGCACTTGCTATTTGCTTGAAAGGCTTTTTTTAACCTCATTTTAAGGACTTAGGGTGGAGTCCCTACTTTCCCACCATGTTTACCATGGCAAGTACCATGCCAACATAATTTTTATAGTAGATTCTAAGTGCTGGTACAATACACAATAGTGAGCTACAACAGAGATGGGTCACACAAGGGAAATAGCAGACAAAAAACATTCTACCTGCCAGAATTCTGGCTAAATTGAGTTACTTCTAAGAGCTCAGGGAACATGGGAGTACAAAGAACAAAATGTAACTGGGATGCAAAGCTGAATTTTGGGCAGTCAGGAAAACAGTTGTCCAGTCATATAGAGAAAACTCAGGAGGACTTAAGCAGCAATGTAGACTACAAATAAAAAAATCTGTGGCAACCCAGCGCCATGCTAGCACAGCACCACAGAGAGGCACATTGAAAGATGAGGTTGTGAGCTTTCAGTGTATTTGTTTACAACATTATTTAAAATCAAGTTTACCCTCAAAATATATAGCCTCCTGTAGATATAATGGAATTAAACTTCTTCCCCAATGCACAAAAATGTTACCTGTTACAAAAATCTAAATGGTTTACTTTTGGTTCTACAGCTCATGTCACCCACTGCAAAAATCTGTTTGAACTTTTTTTTTTCCTTCACAGTATGAAAAAAAAAATAGCCAAAACCTAGCTAAATGCCTATCATGAAAACAGTTTTATTCCAAATTTAAAACAGTAAGTAAACTTATATTTTCACTTATGAATGAAGAAAGTTTAAGCATACTGTGAAGGCCAAATGTATTTCCATTTTGCTTCTCTAGAAACCAATAACTGGTATTTGAGGACTGGCACAGACTTAATATACTGAAGAAACCCCACCTCTGAAACACAGATAAATAAAACTTAGAAAAATTATTGTTTCCCAGGTCAACACTTTTTATCTTGTTTGGGAAACAAAGCAGATGATGACTTTTATATCACAGTTTGTATGCTTGCATAGTGTAGCACAAGACAAAGAAAAGGTGAATTTGCAACGAATCAATGGAAACCTTCTGGCAATACTTCAATTGGTCCAACATTTTTTAAAATGTGCCTTCCAAAACAAAAATGAGCCATGTTCAATGTGTTCCCTTATGAAGGAGTGACATGTTCTATATTTTGAAGGAGACAAAGACTTATATGGGAGATGTAAGTAGCAAGTTATCTGAAACAAGGGCCAAAATTCCTTTTACTGAATCATCACACATGCTGCAAAACACTTAGCTTACTATAACCCTGTTCATATATACATCTCCCAGCCTTGCACAAAGGAGAAAGTAAAAGCTACTTTAGAAGTAATTTAGGAAGCTTAAAAACCAGCCAGTCACAGTGAAATTTATTAGCATCTTTTCTACGCCTCACTTCAACTGCCACTTTATTGAAAAGTGTTATTCTAGTAAAATCCTTGAAAGGAATGTCTCCAGGCTTTCAATGACTACAAAGGACACTTGTAAAGTTAGCTGTTCTCATTAGTATACAGGGGCTAGGGTTTGGGGAGGAGGAAGGGGGGGGAAGGAGATGCAAAATCGATGCATAATTATCAGTGGCAAAAAGTTCAAGTCAAACTCACCAGCTTTCAGAATTCCAGCTGACCCCCACCCATATACTTTTAACCACTGTTAGCTATTCAAGCTCCACCAGCTATGCCCAGCTTTTAGCTTGTTTCCTCCAGCTTTTTTAGTAATTAAAACTACTCATCCCAGGGCTCAAATTCAGCATCTGCACAGCAAATACCTACCTCCCTGAGCATCTAAAGGACAAATACAATAACTAGCTCTTCAGTTGTGGCTAGATATATTCTTTGTATCTGCTACTGAACTTTTTTTTTTGCTGGAGAAAGAAAGAAACAAGAAAACTGCAAATAAAAATTCATTTGAAGGATAACCTACACAGTGCATCATTGTATTAGAGAGTAAGAACTAATGGCAGATCTGAATCTTTTCCAAGTTGTGCAAAATGCCACAAAGGCAGCCCAAGTTATGAGAAAAAGGACTTCAAATGTTAGTAATTAAGGAGGATCTAAAATGCACAGAACTTCCTTTTTTTGCATTTTACATGCTTTGATATGGAAAACTGCATTCAACTTATAAATTAGTCAAGATAAAGCTAATAATAACATCACATACTGGTCCTAATGCAGGAGGAATTCAGTGAGACATCTTAAAAACCTTCAGCACCAGTTTCTAGTAGCAGCTGTGGCAGAGAAAGAAATCTAAAATATTTTGTGGATTTAACGTATTCATGAAAGAACTAATCCCACAAGTAAACGTAGCTGCTCAAATTGCTCTCTTGGACAAAGGCAAACATCTTCCATTTTCTTTCATGTGGGATTGCTACCTTCTTCAAAGGAGAAGCTTTTACCTCAAATTGAGTGGGGGTTGGGAGATTGTTAAGCTCCAGTCTGTCTGATGTGTTCAGTTCTGATCTTGAAGCTCAATGACTTCTAAAAACCCAACACAGGATTTTACAAATGAAGCTATTCAAAATAGGTATTGGAACTTAATGACCAGCATCGAATTATAAAATTTTGGTTTACAGATTTTTAAATTTTTTTTTGATTGGTGCCTAGACCTCTTTTCTCTTTTCTAGAGTCTTTTCCCCCCTTCTATCTTCAGAGAAAGAAAAAAAAAAACCAAAACAACCGGAACAAGTGACCAACACAAGCCATGTTCCTTCCCCAGTACAAAACACCTAATTTTTTGTTTCAGTATGATTCGACTTATAAATTCCAAGAGCCATTCTCGGCTGCTCGAAGGGGCGGCTCACGAACGAACGCTGCTGGCAAACAAAGGGGCTCAGTTGCATCTCCGTGCATTAATAACCGGTGTCCCACTGCATCAGACTATGCGGATTGTTGTGGGGATTTTTTTTTTTTTGCTTGCAAAATGGAGATCTTAAAACTGAAAGAAGATCAAGGGGGAACGCGCCTACAGTTTTGTTCTCATGAACCAGAATTCATTTCCCCTTAACAATGAGACACAGACCCAAAAATAAAAACAAGACCACGTTTATTCAATACAGACAGGTTAATTAAGACAGTAAGTCCTGTAAATCAGGAACACATTTCAAACGCTCCGGTACGAAGTGCATATATTTAAAATCAACAGCTGCATCTTGTACTTGAGCCATTGAGTTTGTCGGGGAAGGGTGGATTCAGGGTTTTTCTTTTTGGTAGAAAAAACTTGTGTCGGCTACCTTATGTGAACAATGCATCTCAGGCTCCATTCACGCATTTGTTATAAGTCCAGCTGCCTTACAGCTTTGATATTCACATTTTTTAAAACTGCTTCAAACAGTCACAACGTGAAATAATAACAATAAACGTTAAAATAACAACAAATAAACCCCCAACAAAAAACCAAACCAGCCCGGGAGGGGAAAGGAAACACCTCCCGCCGGGGTCAGCGAGGATTATTGCAAATGGCTCCTGGGAGACGGAGGAGCTCCGCGGCAGCGGGGGACCGGCGGAGGGGGGGTCCGCGGCCCCGGCCGGGCTGCCCCGGCGGGGGGAGGAGAAGGAGGAGCTCCCGGGGAAGGCAGAGGAGGGACGGGGGGGGCACAACAACAGCTCGGGGCGGGCGGCGTGCGCGGCCTCGCCGGCTTGGGGCTCCGCGGGGTCTGCGCAGCGGGTGACCTTGGGGCCGGGGGGTTCGAGCACCCTCCCCGCCTCAACCGGCACCGGCCCGGGGGGCCCCGCCGCCGGGATACACTTACATCCTGGCGGAGCCCGCACCGCGCTCCCGCAGCCCGCCCGGCGGGGGCTCCGCCGCCACCGCCGCTGCCAGCGGCCGCGCTCCTTCGCCCCGGTCACCGCCGCCGCTCGTCCCCGCCGGCTACTGCAGGGGCTGCACCGCCGCCGCCGCCGCCTCGCCGTCCACGCCGCCGCTCCCCGCCGAGGCGCTGCCGCTGGAGGCCGCGGATGCCGCTGCTGCCGCCGCCGCCGCCGCCAGCTGCAGCCGCCGGACGGCTTCTTTGATGAGGTTGCCGGAAAGGATGAGCTGCTGCAGGAGCCGGTGCGGGTCCTCCTCCTCCGCCGGCCCGTCGCCCGGCCCCGGCGGAGGCTGCTTCCTCCGGCGGGCGGCGCTCCGCAGCCAGCCCCGTCCGCACAGCTGTTTGGTCACCCGCTGCTGCCCGCTCCGGTCCGGCCGCGGAGGCTCAACGTGTTGCGAGTGAGCTTGCGGCGGGGCCGGTCCCCGCGGCGCCAGCAGCCCGGCCCCGGCCCCGCCGCCGCTGCAGCACCGCGGGGAGTAGGGAGCGGCGCGGTCGCGGGCGCTGCCCGGCCCCAGGTGCTTGGGGGCGCGGGGCGGCGGCGGCGCCCGCTGGGCGCTCAGCTGCAGCACCTCGCCCAGCTTGGCCACCAGTGCGTCCACCTCCTTCGAGCCCGCCTGTCCCACGGCGACCGGGCGCTCCAGCAGCAAGAAGCGCTCGCCCGGGCGGCACGGCATCTCTGCCGGGTCCCCGCCGTGCCGCAGCCGCCGCAGCGGGACCGGGGCCGCCGCCCGCCCGCCGCCCCGCGCGCGCGCGAGCACACGCGGCTCCGGCGCTGCGGTCGCGGCTGGAGCTCGGCCCGCTGGCGTTGGTTTGTAAACAATGGGTGACGCGCGCGCCCGGGCGCCTCCCACTGCGCCGGCCGGGGGGGGAGAGGGGCGGCCCTCCGGACCAACCGCTCGCCGGCCGCTCCCGGGGCCGGCGCCCCACACGGGGACGGTGCGGCCAGCGGCGCGGGGGCTGCTTCTGCCGGCGGCCGCCGCCGGCCGGGCGAGCCCGGCCCGCGACCACCGAGCGCGACGCTCCTCGTTACGTTCTCCTTCCCCCCCCGTCTGCGCGCCGCGTGGACCGGCCCGCTTTCAAACCCCGCACCTCGGGTCTCGGGGGCGGGGCCGCGGTGATTGGCAGGAGGGGGCGGGGCGGGCGGAGCGGCCGAGGGTCTTGCACCGCCCCGTCGCCTCGAGACGAACGCTTGGAGAGGGTACGGGGGGTGGCGTGCCGAGCCAGCGGCGCCCGGTGACCCGCACGTGACCAGCCGGTGCCGGCTCGGCCGCTGCCGCTCCCGCCCCGCCGTTAACGGCCCGCGGAGAGCCGGTGCGGGCGCGCGCCGGTGTCCCCGCGAGCGCCCGGAGGTTGCGCACGTGCGGCTCTCCCGCGGCACCGCGCGCATGGAAGCGGGAGCTGGCGCTTCCCAGCGGAGCGCGACCGGCCCGCGCCGGCCATTGCGGTTCCCATTACCCAGCGTAGTCCCCCGCAAGGTTCCGTGCTGGGGTCGCGGAGCGCTCGTACCGCAGCGCCCGGCTCTGACCGCTTGGTTCGCGCTCGGCGGTCGTCTTTGCCCTGATTGCTGTGCCCGCTGTGTGCCCACACCCGGCAGCCCATTGGTTTGGGGTTTAACTCCTTGACATGGAAATGCCTTAGTAGCCTTATTTTGCATCACTAGAATTAGCAGACGTGAAGCAACAACTCTGTGCAGGTGTTCTGTCGGGATTTCTCTCAGCCTGCGGTTTACTTCAGTCATCTGCTACAACGCTCTGCCCTGGCTCTTCATGGCCCAGTCCCATTCCTTCCCTTGTTTCTGTCACTGCATCATTCAAGCAAGTGCTAGAATTTCTATGATGAGCATTAAATAAGGTTTTCTGGGCGTTGGAACTGTGGGGACATAGTCCAGAACATGCTTATTCACGTGATGGCCATGCGGTCGCCTCTGTTGGGAACAGCTTGTAAAGTGTAAGTTGCTCATACATGTAACTGCTCTTACCATTGTGCCCTTGATTAATCAGTAAGCGGTTGGCAAAGGAGAGGGCACGTCCTTTGGTCCATTTGTCCTCATGTTCTCCTCAGCTACTTCCACTTGCTGTACAGAGCAAGAGACCCTGTGCATAAATGCCAGTGTTTGTGAACGTGTCTGCTATCTGCACATGCTTCTGGTCACTCCAGCCTGGGTGTCGAAGCTCGTTGCTACATGCTCTGTCTGGATTTATATGAGCTGGGCATAAATCATGCTACCTAATTGCATATTATTTATTCATGCGCATACTTAAGGTACTGATACTTTCTTATTTTCAGCACCTTTTTGGTAACTCAATTAAAACTCAGATCCCATTTTTCTACAGAGGATGAAAAGTGAGATTTTGTTGCCCCCCTGCCTGCCCCCAAATATTTTTGAGAGAACACTTTCACCTTTATTCCTTATTTATGGAGTATCTATTCAAAATTAATAGAAGCTGGCCTACATAGATGCAATGTATGGATCTTCTTCAGCTCCAAGGGAGATCTATATTCAGATCACTTCTGAGTAGGTAATCTGGTATTCTATACAAGCAAAACTGCAATAAACCAGTACAGCTTATTCCAGCCTTTTCTTCTCCCACAAAAGCAAAATAAGCTATACCAGCAGAAGCTCAGTGCTGCTTGTGATTACATCTACACCTGGGGCTTTCATGAGCCTGGGAATGATAATCGCAAATCGTGCTTCATTGCATCCCTAACCAACGGCAGTGCTGGGAAAAGCTTGCAGGATCGTGCTGATCAGTGCCACAGATAGGGAGCTCCGAGTGCAGTCATTAGCAGAATCTCGATGTCCTCAGATCTTTTTAAATGCAAAATTTTAGTGATGATTTGATTGACAATGGACTGAGTATCTGCTGAGGGTTTTAGGACTAAACATACTGCAAATGTTTACACTGAATGCTACTGATCAGTATTAATAGATATACCAGCTGAACAAAACGAGATTTGTGGACCTTCAGGAGAAGGGTGTTTGAGATTATGTCCTCCTAGAGGAATTAGGAACCTCAGCCATTACTTTGGTACTGTCTGCTCTTTTCACTGGATGCTGAAAGAAGAGCTAAAATGCGGGGGAAGACAAGTATATCCTATATCTGCGTTTCTCCCTCTAACATTTGTTTATGTGGGAAAACTGTACCAAAGAAGGCTCAATATGAATTTACATCATAGTCAAATCTGTGGAATGGATGTCTGTCTGTCAGCACCCAGAGATCTTTCTGGGATTAAACCCCAAACCGTGCTAGGGGAGATCTAAACTGTCCGCAGCCATTATTGGGTGCTCCTGGCAGAAATATTACCGCAGTTCATGAACAGGCAGCTGTTTGCTAGTGCCTCTCTGTAGAAATGAGAACAACTTCTGCAGTTGGTTTTGCAATAAAGGGGCTAGCATAGGTGGCCTGATGCAAAGTTTGTGAGGGTAAGTGGCAGGGTTGGTGGCCCGGTCAGCCCCAGAGAAGCTGAGGCCTCATCAGTTGTAACTATCAGGTAATTTAGCCAAGTCCTGAGTAAGCTATGGCTTACTCACCGTATTCTCTTTAAAATTAGGAGACTCACAGCCTGGTTATCATACTTGGTCTTCTACTGCTGGAGATGAGCTCAGCAGCGCTGCTTTTACTTTAGCATTATATCACAGTAATTGCAATTTAAAAAATCCTCAAAACCCCAAAGCATAGAACACTAAGGATAGAAGGAGGTTCTTTTTAAAATAAATGTATAAAGGGAGTTGTGAAACTGTTGACAAATTTTTTCCGAACTCTGACAGTATTTTTCTGAGCAGAAATTTGAAAATGACCACTGTTGCTATTATTTTTTTTCCCCAGATGCATTTCTGTGTATGGTCTGTTTCTCTACTGGGATTGCCAAAATTCTCATGGCAACTTGTCGTCTAAGTCATTCTATTAGCAAGACATTACAGTTGAGAACAGTGATCTGTCCCTTTGTATGATTATTGTTCACTTGCTGTCTCACTTTATCTGTTCAAATGTTTAGAAAACAGTCTTTAAGATACTTTTAGTAATACTAGTCTTTCAGATATTCCTATCAGAGGACAAAATCTGAGTTTCATAAACAAGTACTAATTATATTAATTATGTGTCCATCTATAAATTTTGACATAATTTTATTGTGTTTCCTGAGGATACATTTTAATTTCAGAATATAAAGGCCAATTTATATATTTTACCTTTTGTACTAATCCTGACAACAGGGACAACTGGATGTGAGTTCTGAGCTTTAAACCTATTACCTATTAAAGGCAAAGAAAGAAAACCCTTAAATCCTTTGAAGTCTTCAATTCAGTGTAATCTCAATCCTTTGACTACATGTATGTGTTCAGGATCATGCACACATTCTAATCTGTTATGGAGGCCCTGTAACCCAGTCAATGTGAAAATTATAAGTAATACTTCATTTATGCAGGTGTTTACATTCCAAACCCTTTTACCAGAGCTGCATGATCTGTGATCTCAGACTTTGGCATGTGTTGAAATGAATCAGGTTGATAAATTCATGATAGAGACTATGTAGTGTTGCATCACAGTGTTAAAGTATTTATAGTGTTGTTTACAAAACAGTAAGACAGCTTTGAACTGGGTGAACTCAGTGACTAGGAGGCCCTTTCCAGTCCTTTCTTTCTCCAGGCGTTTCTCACATCCTTTATTTTCTACAGAAACTTCTGTCATATTTGTTAAATATGCACAGCTTCTCTTCATAACAATAGTGTCAATGAAGGATGGTTGTGCAAAGTAAATTAATTTCCTGTGCACACTTCAAATGCAGAATGGGGAAAGGCCAGAACACCATCCAAATAAAACAAGTTTAGATTCCCCAGTAATTGTTTGGTAGTCTGCATTTATAATAGATTTCCAAGAACAAAAGACATTCCTTTAGAAACAACAGAGGTTGCTAAGTGACACAAATGTATTTACTGTGTCATAACTTGCAAAAGCCAAGCACATTAAAACAAGAGCTTTAATAAGCAGCAGTGTCATGAATCTTACCTTGATTCCCAGAATAAATATAAACCTGTTGGCCAACATCTTTACATGGTTTGGGATGCCCAGTCTGAGACCTTAATGGAAACAGGAAACATCTGTTGCTTTAGAAAATACAGACTTTCATTCTTAAGGAATTGAAATATGCATACTTTGTCCCAATGCATGTTTGGGATTTGTTTCTTTTGTGTATAGTTTCTGTTTATCCTCATTCAATTACATAAGAATTTGCATGTAGGGATACTGCTTCCTAACAAGGCTGGGAACTACACTGTCGGTTGTGAGGCTGNGTTTCTTATATCCTTTAGACACAAAAAACCCACTCCAGTCTTTTGGGTAAAGCAAAAAGCCGGCACTTTCTTCTGTCTTCTCACCTTCTTCTAGTGTCTGACACACCAAACTGCTGTATTTCAGCTTGTCCAAGCAATCAGAACACAGGGCCCCTTTGGAGGGACCACAGTAACGTTCCTTTGGCCTGGTAAGCTGATCCTTCTCTTTCCCTAAGCTGCAAAACCTATTCCTCCTGTGATACACACAAGATGCAGTTGATGCCCTGTACCTGCAGCAAATGTGCAGAAGTGGACAGTGTGCAGAAATTGCTTCTGAGGAATGCATTGAGCTACCTGTTCATTAGGAGCTGCCAGGTTGCCTTGCACAACAGCCTCTGCTAGTTTAGGAATGAGACAGGAGGCGTGGGAAAGGAGCCTACAGACGTCTCAGGGATGCACTAAACTACGGGGCAACCAACCCTTTGTTTGTTTATTCAAATAATTGACTCGCTTCCAGCTTTCCTAATAACTGGAATACATTTTAATGATAACCTATATTGTAAGTAATGAGCCAGTGTAATCCATTATGTGGGCTCTCATAGGTTTTTCATATAGGCAATTCCTGAGAATAATTTCCATTTGTTCAATCTTTTCAAATATTGAAATATAGGAAGAAGAGATGAAAACAATATATTGAACCACTCCTAAAATATCACTAAATGGACTTTAGGAACATCTCTTAAAAAATACCAGATTCAAGAGAAAAACCCTTTCACCTTTTGTCAAAATACCCTGCACATTTCTGACAAAATCCCTGTGCTTGTTTCTATACCTTCAATTGGTAATTGTTTGTTAACCAGACATGTCTCTTGAAAGTTTGGTACAAACAAGCCTATCTACAGTGAATACTGAAAAGCCACGATCAATAAACTAGTATATAATGATTACAAGTAATGCGTCTCACTCAGCATGTAGGGCAAAAAAGGGAAAAAAAAAGCCTCCTGTCTAATTATATTTGAAGTAGACTTGTCTAAAATTAAGGGAGCACTTGTCCCACAAGGACTGCAGCCAATTCCACTGAATCAATGGAACCTGGGCAGGACTGCCAGCTTTCCTCATTGAAATTCCTCATTCAAGCATACTTTTGACATTAAGCCATTAGAAAAAGTTGACTGTTACTTAAAAAGAAAAATGAAGGCCAGGCACTACCTGAGATCTGACAGCCCCTTCTTGTTTTGAGTCTGAACTGTGCTGTTAGCACAACTTAGGCCCTGGATTTGCTCCTCACAGAAGCATGATCAACCTTCAGGTAAGAAACCTCTCAGGGCAGCTACTGTGGTTATAGATGTGGTCACATTTCCTTCTTTTGCTCCCTGACCACAGCTCACTTTTTTTCTTTTTTTTTATTTTTGGCAGTATTACTCAACTCATTGTGAATTCCTCAGTTTTCCTCCTTAATCTAATCCTGCAGAGCACTGTGATGTTCACTTGTGGTACTCAGGATGATATTTAATCTCTGCCATTTTTCCCTGTGAGAGATTAGTAAAAGATGTTAAAACTAAGAAATTACATATCCATTTTTCTCAAGATTTATTAGCCCTTTAGAACAAGACAGATAGATCCACCTTCTTGAAACACCTTTCCTTCTTCTCTTTAAAAATATTGTGTCCATGACAGCCTGATTCCATGGCATGTGCTCCTTTCTGTTTTACCTAAAAGAGTCCTTTTGATCTGCTTACAGTCCTTTTATTCTTTTTTTTTCTCCAGTAACTTCTGAAATATCCAAACACATTTCATAGAATCAACAATGGTTTGGGTTGCAATGGACCTTAAAGATCATCTTGTTCCAATCCCCCTACTGTGGGCAGGAACACAGTAGACCTGGTTGCTCAGAGTTCCATGCAACCTGGCCTTGAAAACTTCCAGGGATGGGGCATCCACAACTTCTCTGGGCAGCCTGTGCCAGTGTCTCATCACCCTCACAGTAAAGACTTTCTTCCTAGTATCCAATCTAAACCTGCTGCCTTTCAGTCCTATCACTACATACCTGGTCAAAAGCCCCTCTCCAGCCTTTTTTTAAGCCCCCTTGAGGTACTGGAAGGCAACTCTCACAGCCTGTCCTCACAGGACAGGTACTCCAGCCCACCATTCATGTTTATGACCCACCTTTGAACTCACTTCAAAAGCTCTACATATTTCTTGTGTTGGGGGGACCCAGAGCTGGAAGCCATACTCTAGGTGGGATCTCACCAGAGTGGAGTAGAGGGACAGAATCGCCTTCCTCAACCTGCTGGTCAGAGGGTGAAGAAGTGGCTTATTTTGAGGGGTTTGGGGGTTTTTGTTCCTCTATCTGCCTATTTTATCTTCCAACCATCTATTAGGTAAGCCTGATTTTTCCCTTTTAAAAATCAAGCCTATATATTTAGACAGTGAATTTCTCAATAGCAAAGTCAACAAACAACACCCATAAATTATTACACAGTAATAATTCCCATCACATTAACAACCGTGTTTTCCTGTACATTTTGTTTAGAGCTAAATTCACCCTCAGTTGATAATGAAAAACAGCCTTTTGTGTTGCAAACTTTTCAGCATATAATGTTCATCATAATAGATTTCATGATATCCTTGGGTGCTATTATATATGCATAATTTAGAGGAAGTATCACAGGTCATGTCAGTTACCTCCTTCTGGTGTACTGTTCTCAAGACTTTCGTATAAAAAAAGTCTTTGGCTCACAATAAGTGACATGGAGGATGTTCCTGCCTCATTCAATTTTCCTCTCTCCAGGGTCCTGCTGAACCACCACAGTTCACAGCTGGGGCACACACATAAACTGGCCATGATTTTAAATTATAGAATAATAGAATACAGGTTGGAAAGAACTGACCTCAAGGAACATTTCATCCAACCTTTCTTGGTAAAAGCACAGTCTAGATAAGATGGCCCAGCGCATTGGTGGCCAAATCTCAGGAGTGTACTATATTGGGGAATCCACCACTTCCCTGGGGAGATCATTCCAATGATGGTTCTCATTGTGAAAAGTTTTCCTTGTGTGAGTAGCTGTAACTTCCCCAGGAGTAACTTGTACCCAGTACCCCTGTCATTTTCATGTGACTTCTTGTAAAAAGAGAGTCTCTGTAACCACCCATCAAATAGTGGGATATGATGAAGAGGTCTCCCCTAAGCCTTCTTTTCGCAAGGCTGCACAAACCCAGTTCTCTCAGCCTTTCCCCCTGTCACAGGCTTCCCAGTCATTTGATCATCATTTGTGGCTCTTCTCTGGACCTTCTCCAGCCTGTCCACATCTTTTCTGCACAGCAGGGACCAAAACTAAACACAGTATTCCAGTGTGGCCTGATGAGCACTGAGCAAAGTGGGATAATGACTTCTGGATCTCTGCTGGTGATGCCCTTGTGGATGCATCAGCCTGGATTTTTTGTCTCCATGGCTGGATGCCCAGCAGTGCTGGTGCAGACAGAAATGGAGGTGGTGTTGAGAACCTCTGCTATTTCAGCATTGTTAGTGGCAAATTCACCTCTCTTATCAGTGAGACAGTGTTTTCTTTCTCTTTCTGCTTGTTGTTTATGTATCTGAGGAATGGTTTCTGTTAGTTTTGAGCAGACTCAGAAGCACAGAGTTAACCTGAATTTTAATTTTCCTTTATAGCAAGACTTGGATTTGTGGCAGTTCTATAGCTGCAGAGGAGCAGACTGAGTTGCCTCTGAAGCAGAAGAGCCGAGTAGTGTGGAAGTGGTGGGGAGAAGCTCTTTAAACCATCTCAGTGAGAGCTTTGCCTTCCCACTTGGGGTTGGAGGTTTGCTCAGATTGAGTGGATTCTTCATCTCTGAAATAAAGATTTACAGGTAAATCCTTAGGGCACCCACTGCTTTTTTGCATGATCTGAATTGTTCTTCTTGGACTACCACTGTTGTTTTAGATAAATGTGCTCTTCTACCTTTGAAAACATCCAACACTTTGGAATAATTCCCCCTTCTTCTTGTATAGCATCTCTTAAACTAAGAGCAGTAAACCAAAAGTCCTGCCAATTATGAAGAAAGTTTTCTACACTTTGGAGCCAAGTAGCAATGACTGTTTCGTGTCTCACTCTATGTTTCCTCTTCCCCACACCTCCTGCTACAAGACAATTGATTGCCACTGGACATTTTGATTCCTGTGTTACATCCTTTTTTGCTGAAAGATGTGACTATTTCAAAGGAGTGAGTCATGGGGATTCAAGTGGGTTTTTTTGTCAGGAAAATTACAACTAGCCCTCTCCAATAATTCCCTGAGCACTGGTCACATTTCGGGGGGATTTAGAAGGGTTCTATGTGCTCTTGCAGTAGCTGCCTCAAGCCTCTCGCTAGTTTCTGAGGAGGCATTTGTAGCCTCTGCCCCTGGAGTGTGTCTTTATACCTTCCCTTGTGTCTCCTGTAGTAGTCACAGCTACACAATGCCACATATTTTGTAAAAATAGTGTTTTAAGCTTTCTGAGCCTACATGCCCACTGCCATGCTCATGTTGCTGCCCTCATTGTTGTGCTGGAGAGGTGTGTTGTGACACACTAGGACCCACCGAGCTGTTCTTTGGAAATGTATCTTTTCCAGAACTTTAAAAATACTGGATCAGCAGAAATGAGCAGTGCAGGGGCAGAGGAAGGCATGACTGAGGAAGGATGTTGAAATAGGAACACTAAAAGTAGGTTCTACCCTTAAAAAAACTTCACACTATAAAACCATGCCCCAGGATTTCTGCCAACCTAAAAGGTTCTTATTGGTACCACTGGTGGTGCTATTCATTCTGTGGCAGGCAAGAGCAGGAGGCCTCTGGCAATAAGGAAGGAGGAATGGAAAGGCATTGGAAGAGTAATATCATTCAAGTGGTGGAAAAATGTCATCGTAGTACAGAGTAGCTGACAAGGCAGACACTTCAGTATCAGCCTTTATCCTCTTGTTGAACTGGCTACCTCAAATCAAAAGCAACCGCAGGCTTGGGTTTCATATTTTTTGTGCAGAAAGGATTCCAGTTATAACTGGAATAACTTACAACTCAGGTTAACTTTGCAGTGAAATTGAGTTCAAAGAGCTTATAAACAGAATTCTTGATTGCAAAATTGATTTTAAACTGTATAAAGTAGTTCTGTTGGCACTATGCTATTTTAGCAAGGACAACAGGACCCCTAAGGCAAACATTTCTAAGGCAATTTGTCCAAGAAAGAAACCTCTTTTCAGTTAATGAACCAATTTATAAAGAACTTAATATTGTTAGTTTGTACTATAATTTTCCTATAAAATACATCTTCAGCTGGGAAGTCATCACTTAGGTTATGTACCATTGGCATCATGAGTTCATATATTTTAGAAGTTACCTTCTTTACTGTTTTCACAAATTTACATTCATGATCCATTTCCAAATGGTCCCTACTTAAAGTCTGTGTTTCTTACTGAATGTCAAGCTGGAGTAAGAAAACTCTCCACCGCATTTACCAAAATTCGTTGGCGTTGCAGCCTGGTCGGTTTTATTACTTTCCTTTAACGTTCATTTGAATAAGATAGTAAATTGGGCAAAACAGTACTAAAACCAGAAGTTGCAACATGGTTTGTGAGCACACAAACTTATAAATGTGCAACAAAGCCAGCAACCAGGGAGACTAGGTATCATCTGTCTACATGCTTGAGTCTACCTTTCTTCTACTTCAGAATCACACCTGACTTGAAAGACACTCGCACAGCAATTGAAAAAAAAATAATCAGAACAGTAAACAACCATGGCAGTTCCAGCTTAGTGATTACTTTCTTCCTCATGGCTTTCCTACTCTTTATATTTATCAGCACTGGGCATTGCAGTCTACTACAGCAAATTGTGTATATCAGAGTAGGAATTGCACCACAGAAAATAAAATGTTAATGACAATGATTAAAGTTTTCCTGGGATTCCCACATGTGCTCATTATCACTGCTGACATCATTCACTCTCTGTGCTGTGTTCATTGAAGGCTCTGCAACTGAAGTAGGTAGGATATACTGAAACTGAAATAATTTCTTGAAAATATGGTGAATCTAAATTCATCTCTCTTCACAAAATAATTCTGAAATAACAGCACAGTCCCAAAATCCCAAAAGAAAACCTCTTCTGAGATACCAAAAGAGGAAGTTGGTTGCATTGCTCAATAAGAAACCCCTTGAAAATGACAAGCACAAGGGAGTGACCACACGAATATTTCTTGTGCTGAGGTATCCCAGCTTTCGCAGGGGTGTTGCAAGGTGACTTGTGTAACTTGTGGGTAGTCTGGATGGCACCTCATTGTGGAGATGGCATTTGATAATGACCAAACCTGACTAAGCCAACATAATGCCAAGCTGACTTTGACAGCACTTCCCCGGCTGCTCCCCTTTCTGTGTTTCTAACACATCCCTTGTGCTGTCTCTGGTGCACATTGCAACCACAGGCAGTCAGATCAGAGGGTCCAGACAGCAGAAAACTAAGCCTGCAAAAAAGCATTGAGTTCTAGATCAGTTTAGCTTTCTGCTCTGGATTATTTATGGTTTGATGTACATCCCTAACAAAGAGCTTGCAGAAAGTATGGCTGGCAGGCAGAAGAGGGAGTGGGACTTCTTTCAGCTATTAAGTCTGGTTTAATTGAGTTATAAACCTGACTGGGGAGAAGTCTCCCCAATACACTGACTTGGTAGTGAAGCTCTTTCAAACAGTGTCTGCCATGCTCCAGGCCTGGCTGACTGCTTCTACCTTTGTGCTAAAATTCATCACCTCTTCAGGTGGGTCTGTGAAATCAATCTCTGCAGAGCTAGACTATAAACTGGGCTGTGGCTCAAGGTACATAACTTCTGACGCAAGAGCAGAGGTGATGAGCTGTGGTGTAACACCAGGAGTGAGTAACTGGAGGTCATAGGGCAGGAACTTGACCCACGTGGTTGCTGGAGCCAGTCTTTCATGAAACTACATTTGGAGTGGTCTCAATGGTTCATGTTCCTTGAACTGATCAGCCCCTGCAATTCTTCTCTGCTTTTTGATTAAAGAAGATGCTCTGTGTGGCAGCTAAACTGGTGGATTCAGTGTTTTTCCCAGAAAACATTTGGCTGAGGGAACAAATTAACATATAGAAATTGTAGCATGGCATTGTGGGCTTGTAAAGGACACAATGGTTTTCCATAATCCAGTCTTGCAGCATAGACGAGCATGGCAGAGGGGACACTACTACAGCAGCAGTGCAGTTACTAGGCCTTACTGGTGTCACAGATCTCCTTTGCAGAATGGAGCCATGCAGATGTGCTCAATACAGACTCACTGGCTCACATTACAGACCTTCAAAATCCATTGCTTTTAACATGGTTTAGGAATAAAAAGAAATCTAATTTCTTCCATGCTGGAAACAAACCATAGGATATGCTGGGGATAAAAAACTCTTTAAAAGTGCCTATATTTAGATTTGGACCAAAGTGCCTGAAGGCATGGTCTTCATGGGTAGTTTCAGTGTTCCACTGGGAGTTTGCATGCAGTCAAGTCTCCATAAAAAGTGTGATTCTATATGCAACCATATGACTTGCAGGAGTGGTGTCAGAGGCAAGGACAAGTCGCTGTAAAGATCCATCTCTGTCATGGTGGGTGTAAGGAATGAGTAAACATTTTGGACTTCTCTGTCCGAGAAAACATTGTAAAATATATTACTTGTAATACGTTTTCTGCTTGGAAAGTGTGTCAAAGTTTGAACTGATTGTCCACTATGAGGGAACTCTTTCTTTCATCCTTAGCTCTTTGAATTGCCCAGTGCCCAATGGACGCCTTCTCTTATTACAGCCAAGACAAAACATGTAATGGATTTTAGCAGAACCCCTCCCACCCCTGCCAATATGTAAAGGAGGCTAATACTGCTTGTAAAAAAAATTCATGCACATGGTTTATCATTGTGATCACAAGACAAAGCCAAGTACGATGGAAAGCATTTTCCCTCTGTACTGATTTGTTGTATATATATTACTGTTTGTAGCAACAAACTTGCCACTGTAATGTAAAAATGTCCATCCTCAGGTAGAATTTGTGGTTGCAGTTATCTGATTACATAAAATGAAATGCTGAAGAACTGTAAAACTCTCAAGTATTTATTCAGCAAAAAAGCTGAGTCCTGTAGACTCTTCCTTCACTGTGCACGTGTGCATGTTTCTTGTGTACTATTTAGTGTGTACTGCTTTTTATAGCATAGTTTGTGTAATTTGTTACTTTGATTTACTGTATTATTTCCTGAGTATGGAACAATCCTGAAGTAAGTGCCATTTTGTGGTTAGCAAAGTGTTTGAGTGTAGCTCACCACCTCCAATGTGTCAGCTAGATCTATTGCACAACTATTAATGGCATGTTCAGAAGAACTTTTACACTAATATTGAAATTCTTTTAAGACCATATTTAGCTTTGGCAAATGTTTCCTACATGTCTTTGAGTGGCAGTCCATCTTTTGATGTTTATATTTGCCATCTGGATATGTCAGCTTTGTGCAACAGAAGCATGAAATGGTGTAAGTAAATCTCAGGAAGTGGAAAGAACATTTTAAAAGGTTTACAAACAAATGTACCCATGAGTAGTATAGAAAAATGAATGTGTAATGGTGTGGACATACTTTTTTGGCAAGTCACTCTACAGTCTGAATTTTTTTTGGATCTTATTGCTACAGATATCCCAAAAGGAATTTTAAGGAAGTTATATAAGAGAAAGAATATACATTGTAGTTTTTAGTTTGTTAATTTTACGTATGTGATCATATGTTCAGTATGATCAAGCTCACATTTCTTCAGGTACTTCTTATAAAGAGGCAGGTTTCCTGATTTTCATGGATTTTCCCACACAGCTTTTGTGGAAAATATTTGAACAAAAGATAAACTACATATAAAAAGTAAAAAAATCCTCGGTTCCTTGGACAGGCAGACACAAGAATTATACGTTACGCTTATGGCTGTTGCCATTACTCTTTGTACTTACAAGAATTTGAATGCAGAATGTTTTTCCTTGTACTCAGCTACAACTCAGATAAGCATCAGGAGAGATTAAATATAACCGTGTAAAGGACGTAACCTCCTGTTATGCTGCAGTAGGTTTGTTTTGCCACCAGCTACTGCAGGATAACATGGAATTCAGATCTTGGCAGGTAAAACACTTCTAGCTGAACTTCATATTTTCTGTAACGTGGAACATTTGAAGCCATAGCCATGTTAAATATAATTAGATGCAACCAATGGTTGTATACCACAGAACAATTAGAACTCAATCCCTAGAAATGTGTTAAAGTTCTTCCCAGTTATTTATGCTGTTGAGATAGGCAGAGCCATATACAGTACTCAGAAGTGATATGCATTCATCTGTGTTTATATCACCAGGAAAGGCACTGCCATCTGCCCTTAGCAATTCTCTCACTACTCTTTGCTCTTTGTAAGATGAGCCCAGCTTCAATGTCACGTTACGATTTATTGCTGGGGATCTGTTTCGAGTTGTTTTATGGTCACCAGTAGTTTGTTTGGATTCCCTTTTTTCTTGTCTGTTGTCTAGTGTCGCTGTGGGACTTGGGCTTGTCGGACTTATTTTATACATCATTAGCTCAGCAGTGCAGGGGATGATTACTTTCTCATAAAAAAGTAATTCTTTCTCGGAAGACATGTGTAAATCTTGGCTGTTGAGACAGTGTTTTTTGCAAATTTCCTTGAAAGCAAAATACTCAAGGCTTTATTCTTCATTGCCTCACACCTCTTGCTGTCATTTAAACTCCTGGTAAAGAACATCACTGAAGCAGCGGCTCTGCACTCTGCGTCTTCCAACCTTTGAGACTGCTGCTTTGTAATCTTAATGTCCTTGTACACAAGTCTTATTTACTTTTTTTTAATGTCATCCCAAGTTCATTTCCTTTAATGATCAAAAGTCCATGGCACGGTTTAGCCCTGAAAAGGACTGATACTACAGCCCTCACTGAGTTACTGAGTGTAACTAGGGCAGAGGCCAGCTGGGCAGCAGCCAGTGCCTGGCTCCAGCATTTGAGAGCTGGGAAGCTTTAAGGTGAAACATTATTGGACACACATATTGGAGAACTAGAGGCTGTAAATAGAATAAAGCAAATAAAAACATTCAGAAAAATGAGGGCTGCGAGAACTGGGCTCTTTCCAAACACTCTTCCTATTTTTTTTTTTAAAAGTCTTCATTTCATTTGTAGGGTAATACAAGTTCTAGATCTTGGGTCTGCCCTTTCCACAGCACAACATGTGCTCAATTCTCTGTCCTATTTCTTCTTGTGATGTAGTTTGCTGAAAGGCTCTGGTATGTAGTTGTTAAAGTTCATGACAAAGTGGCTGGTGGGGTAAGGGCACAGCAATTCTTCAAGTGTATTTTGTGTGCCTCAGTGATCATCTTCCACTTGTGCACCAGGGAATTCATTTTCATAACCTCAGAGCTGCTCTGTCATTGAAACTTGTAAGAACTTGGAGCATTCCCCACTGCTCCATGTTTCTCCAAAGAGAAACAACCAAAGTTTATTGTAGAATAATTGCTCCAAAGTCCTGTTCTGTTCCAGTTTTGCTGGTGTTCTAATACTACAGCAGTGTCTGCTGTTTAATAGGGAACGCAGGCTTACAGGGAAACAGGTTCATTGTGGCAGCAGCAAAATTGTCAACCATCACTCCACAATACAAACTCTTCAACACGTAGGTGGGCCCACATATGTGCTAATATTTGTTAGCACACAACTATTAACCAAGCTGTCAGCCTGACTCAAAGCCTTTTCCATTCAACCTTTATGTCCTCTGAATTGCCCAACTTCATTTTTCCACAATGAGCTCTGCCCATCATTATCAAGAGCAGCACTTTCTGGAGTAATCTGGAAGAAACTTTGTGATTCCTTTGTCTTCCATTGATAACATTTTATTTTAATTAAAACTTGATTTTTTTTCAGTCTCCCTGCACTGTAGCAGTATCATTGAAGGAATGTGTTTTCCAATCAGTTAAGGGAGAATCATTTATTTGTGAAATTTCAATAGTGTTTACTTTATTTAATGGCTGCACAAATTACCTCCCAGAGGAGGCTGCAGATTTAATAAAACTTATGTCCCTTGGCCCAATTCTCTTCTATCTTGGTTTCTTCTTAGCTATGCATCCCTGTGCAAGGTGTATATCCGCTATTAGGAGGAGTATATATTTGGGATTCGGTAGCATTTTACCTTCATCCACAAAACCCTGCAGTGACGCGAAAGTCGTGCCAGCAATACTGTACTTCTGGCCAAAGCTGTATTTTGTTGTGCCCTACTTACAGGCCAGGGGTGACTGGCATAGCTGTGGTGTAGAACTACACAACCCTTCCAGATGTACACCAGCCCTGCAGGAATAGACAAGGCATGATGGAGAATCAAAATCAATACTGGTGGAGACCAAGCAAGTAAGACGTAAAGCAACATTTCTGCAAGCATTTCAGAGAAGTTTATGCACTTAGGTCCCATAAAGGACTTTTGTGGTTGAGACTTTGAAGGGGCAAAGACTCCCTTGGTGGAATTGTGTGGGAGTGAGCATACATCATAGCCGGTGGGTTCCTACTGTGATCTTTCTGTGATGGAAACAGGTCTCAGACCACGACTCAACTAAAGGAATCATCAAGACAGTGATAACTGCAGGTATTTGCTTCTCTGACATTTGTCTCTGTCCCTGCCAGTGCTGCTGCAGGCTGGCCCTTTGGTCTATCAGCTTAAAAAAGTAACCCTGAGGGTAAATAATTTGCTGACTTTTCAAAGCTGGACTAGCTTTTCAATCACTCCCACAAAGAGCTGGGTTGGCTTTCCCGATGGAGTGTTGCATTGTGATTTCAGGACTGGATACTTTTGATCAAGATGGATAGAGAAAGATAGAGAGGGGCTCCATGGTTTGCAACCCATCTGCTTGGTGGTTGTGTTCCAGATATGGGAATATATTCTGACTGAAGCAGATTTACTGGGGTGCTCAAGAAAGAATGACTCTTTTGCAGTCAGTGTGTAAGGGTAAGTTACCATATAACATGCACAGAAACTACAAAATGAAAGATCCAAATGTATGACTGCCTCTATTACTTCGTGAGAAGCTGCAAGAAAGAAGCCAGAACAAAAGGAAAAACTGGAATTATTCACAACTGTCAGTTAGAAAGTGATGCAGTATGTCAGAAAAGTAGAAACTTTATGAAAGCCAACTACGCACTGCAGTCATTTATGCTTAGTAAAGCTTGTAACTATTGCTGTACATAGAAGGATAGCAAATAATTAACATAAAACTGGTTAGTTATCACTTGGGCGTGGAGCCAAACCACGTTATGGCTGATTTACGGTAAAGGCTTATCTGCACTCGAGCTGTTCCCACCCTTGCTCTGGTACCAGCGTGGCTTCACTTGCGGTAACAATTTCAGGAGCTCTCGTTCGACCAGGCAGGAGCACTTTTACTGCCATGTGTCCTAATCTGGTTGTGCAGTCATGTGTGCAGAGAGCAGCACATGGGTGTATGTTTTACAGGTTTTCCTTAGAAATGGCTTTAATATGCACACCAACAGTCAGCACATAAAAATCATTTCCATCGAGTGATTTGGGGATATAGGAAAGACAGATTTCAAGGCTTGTTATTATGCCACTGTGATGGGCTTTAAAAAGGAAACATTTTTCCTAGCATGTTATAAATATCTCATCATGCCATTACGATCACAGGCTAGGAAACCATCACGGCTATCCACGAGAAAGGCAACGCTGCAGTAACATAAAATCTCTCACTCTCTTGTTTTCCTGGTGGATTGTTGCAAGAAGGAAAACTTGCTAATGTTCAGACATTTTCTTTCTCTTTTTTTAAAAATCAGAATTTTTTCTTGTTTACCTTAGAAATTGAGGCTTTATTTATGGTGTGTTCTGTGCTGTGAAGCACATGGAAATACAGGCAGTCCCTGCTTGAGAGGGTTCCTTACTCACTGATCTACTCCTAGGCTGAGTATGCAGAGGGGAACCTAGACTCGGGTGTGGTGATTGACCCAGCACATGTACATGTGTCAGAGGACTCAGGCATTTGAGAACATAAGCTTAAGTTTCTAAAAGTAAACAAGGAGTTAAAGAATAAACCATATCAGGTAGCCTGTTTATTACCACATGGCCATTTCCACTGCTGTTCTCCGTAAAGTTGTGCCAGCAGTTTCATTTTAAACATTGCTTTTCATTAGTTTATATAATACAGCTGTAAATATTTTTGCAGGCTCAAACTTGGAATTTAAAGGGAGAAATTACGAAAAAAACACACCCCTGAGTATTCTGTTTTTGAATGATATAGAAGTGGGAGTATTGAATGGGATGGATATGTCCATCTCAATAAAAGCTTTGGATTAACGAGTGGAGGATGTGCAAAGCCATCTCTGCAGATGTCCTCCATGAGGCAGATGTCCTGGAAAAGGCCAGGGAATGAGCCTGTGTGTTGAATCTTGAACTAGAGTGGAAGAGCTCAATAAACAAAATACCAATATAGTAATGCTGAAGGAATATAATTAGTCACTACATTCTTGACTTGTGCTCTCTGCTATTTCCATTGTAAACATGGATTGTTTTCATCAAGCATAAGGACAACCATGGATACAACTGCGTGTCCTTGTGTAAGTGACAAGCATCAAGGATCTGATCACTGAGGTTGATATCACACGAGACAACTAAACCTTCTAACAACCCAGTAGAAAATTAGCCTCCTTTTTACCCAGCCTGCCTAGTTTCTGCCAGGTTAGTGAGCTTGGTTACTCTGGTGAAGTCTCCAAATACTAGAGCCAACACATGTGAAATGGCTCAAGCAAAGACCCTTTTGAGAGCACCTGCTGATGTAGCTCAGTCCGTTTGCCTCACCAGCCTGGGATCAGCACCAGTCTTCCAAGGGGGACATTTTGTTGGTAGCAGTGTTGAGCAGCTGTTTCTCCTTCCTTGCCCTGGACCCCATGCCAGCCCTGT
Source organism: Cyanoderma ruficeps (assembly GCA_008694505.1). Taxonomy (NCBI): domain Eukaryota; kingdom Metazoa; phylum Chordata; class Aves; order Passeriformes; family Timaliidae; genus Cyanoderma; species Cyanoderma ruficeps. The sequence goes on from VZDJ01000346.1 coordinate 7,013,329, forward strand.
GCCACCTGTCTGTGGGGCTGGCGCAGCTGTTTGTGCAGCCAGGCAGTGAGCTGTGCTGGGGAACATCCCTGTGCTGGGGAATATCCCTGTGCTGGGCTATTTCCTAAGGCAGTTTACTGCATGGTTACACAAACAGTCGGGCTGCTGCAACTCAGGAGGCTGCAGGGAGGCACAACAGATCAGCTGATGGGGACAGGGTAAACAGCAACTGATATAGCCAGTTCCAAAGCAGTAGTGAGACCAGAAGCCAGACCACAGGCTCAAGTTATTTACACTCCTTTCCACTGGCTTCAGTGAACAACATTTAGTCCCTCTATTGCAACCTCAAATCCTGGTAAGACTGAAATCAGTGATCAATTCTTTTCCCTCTGATTTCAATTGATTTGTATTTAGAGTAAAAAAACTTAGGTAAGTTTTGATGTTATCTATGAAGGTCCTGTCTGAGGGCATTTGGAATGGGTATTAAAAGACCATTTGGGCAGCAATGCATAGATTTTTATCCCTGGCTTCCTGGCTCATTCACCATGGTCTCTGTTGTGACTAGGGATGATGTAAAATAATATGAAAGCTAGTTCCTTCAGTCTGAACCAGGGGGAAATAAAAAAACGTGGCTGACAGAGGCTCCTATGCATCCAGCTCAGCTGAGAACACAGGCTGAGAAAAAAAGCACTTGATGCCTGGGGCATGTCCACTGAAAGAGAGCACTCGGTCTTCTTCTTCCTCATGCTAGGCCACATACTCTGTGATCATGTTGTTTGAGCAGTTGTGCAGAGGAAGTCCCATGCTGGGTCCCTAAAAGCCATCCTGGACATGACCATCTGGGTAGGTCAGTACATCCATAAAAAGCCTCTTGCATTAAACCAAAATGAAGAACAACACTCCCAATCCATCAAAGGAAGTCCAACATGTGGGCGTTAATACAATGGGCACTTTAGGTGTGTAGCTCTTGTCTACAGCAGGATTACTAAAACCTCATTTATTTTTTTGGCTTGTTTTGAATCTAGGTGCCCACTATCCAGGGCAAGTATCAAAGTTTTGGCCAGGAACGCCCTAGATGTGGAGATACCAAATGATAATTTCTGCATGAACCTGCGAGGGCTTGGTATTTGGAAGGAGGTTTCAAGCAACCCTAGAAAAAAAACCAGAGAAAACAACTTGATGTCTCTGGCAGGAATATTTGTTTTGCAGTCCCTTTATCTGAAAAATGCCTACAATTACACCTACCTAACAGAAAAGCTCTGAGGCTTGATTAGTGTGTGCAGAGCCCATCAGTGTGTACATGGTGAAGTCTGTAGCCCTGAGAAAGGAAGGAATGAGGTGGCCCAATAACACTGCAGTGAGTCAGTAGTGTTACCTAATCTATTGTACAGCTGTGCCACATGGGATACTCACTATAAACACACTGCCTTATCACCTGTTTGTTGGGAAGGGTGAACTGGTTCAGCTAAAATAAGAACAGGAATAAACCTGTGTCCTACAGCACTTCTGTCTCACCTCCAGTTATGCTCCAGTGCTCCCTGTCCTGAGTGAAGTGAACTCCCAGGTTCAGAAATGAGCTCACAGGGGTTTCTTTTTCCTTGAAGTATTAATTATTTCATTATTAACAAAACAAAAATAATGAAAAGAGGGAGGATGAAAATAACCCACAGAAATTGGGGTTTGTTCAGTGTTTCAGCCAAGGTTTCCAAGCTGATATACAGCAATAAATATCAGAGACCAGCTGCTTCCTTTGTTACATGAGTGGAGATGATGATTCCCTCCAGATCTGGAGGGAAACTGTATCAGAGCATTATTTAAAAAAGAAATAGAGGATGTCAGCAAACAAAGGTGGACTTTGCATTATTCCCGTTTAATTTTCTCCTTTACAATGCACCAAGTTCCATGGCTGCGTTCATGGGGTCTCATGAAACCATCTGGCCCACAGAGGCTTTGCTTACACTGGAGTTATGTCCTGCTTCCCACCACCGTGAGGAAAGGGGGAGGAGCAAGCATCAAAGCTTAGCACAAGGGATCAGTAGATGTTGGTTCTCAAGTCTGTAGGGACATGTCATGTGTCTTGTGTTACATCCCTGTTGCTCATGTGCGGTGTGAGGGTAAGAGCACCTTGTCACTTCTGGAGGATCCTGCAAGCTCCTTAAAGCTGGGTAGGTGGACGATCACAGAGAGAGATGCTTAGGAAGTACACAACTCCAGACATCCTAAGAGTGCAGTGCAGTGATAGCTTTATGTATTATTTTGATGATTATACAGCATTTATATTGTAGGAGTGATCAGATGTGCTAGAAATTGTACAAACCGATAGGGTAATATAGTCTCTGTCACTAGGGAACATTTTTAAAAGATAAAAAAGACGAGTCTGGGGGAAGTTAATACTCTGTCTTACAAATACGTACCAAGGTAATGATGAGAGTTCTTGCACATGCTCATAGATCTAGCCCAGAAAAATACACTTGTAGCAGAATTGTTAATCTTGGCTTTCCTGTTTGGTTGTGTTTTGTTTAGAAATCCAGTTTTTGAATCAGAAAAAGCTCATCAGAATAGAAATGGAAAAGAGGGGAAGGGCTAATCAGTAAGGGCACAAAAAAATAAGAAGATGGGAATAAGGAAGGAACAGAAAGAAGATGAGTGCAAGAGGAATAGAAAAGCTTATCATTTGAGAACTTTAGGATGGGGAGATTACAGAATACAGAGTTAGGAGAAGTGCAGTGTAAAGCAGGGACAATTGCCATTGGTAGTTTGGGAAAAGAATGAAAAATAGCCAGGATTTTAAACATGTGTAGATGTTGGCTTCATGAGCTCTAGAGGCATCAGAAAGAAACTGGTGACCACAGGGACTAAGACAGGGGCACTACCTGAGCAAGGACAGAAGAGGATGCTGCTGCCCCCTCCCACACTCCTTCCCATCATCAGCGCCCTTTTGTTAACTATTCTTTGAGTAGTTGCTCCTGAGACCACCTGTCTTGATCCAAGCAGTCCTGCACCCCAGTGCTGAGAAATGTGCAAAATACAGTTGTCCTTCATTTCAGTGAAGTCTCAAACCAAATCTGGGTCTATGAGTTTTAAGAGGAACTGATTCCAGGGAAAGGCATTTCTTAGGTGCAGTTTTCCTCACTTAGCTCTCTGAAGTCATTTCTTCTTGAGCAGTGCAAGAAAGCCAGGCCTGTCCTTCCATAAAACACCACTCCCAAATCTTAGTTTCTTCCTTACTTCCACTAGAAACGACACACCATCCCTTCTCTGATTTTTCTCCTTTCTTTCCATTTCCTATGCACGTGCACCCTTTGGTCTGTAATCAGTCCTAAGAAAGCTCTTTGGTACTCAGTGATGCCTCCCACTTGGATCACTTTGCATCCCCACTGCCCCTTCAGAGGTGTCATTGCCACTGCTGTGGTGCCATCCATCAAGAAGGAATAGGAAACTGATCCAGGTGTAAAGTAATGCTCTAAAACTGGGAGACTGGGAGAGGGGGAGGGAGAACCGTGGTCATTTTTAACCTGAATTGATTCCCTTGCCCACTTCATGCTGCAGCCTCACAGACACTTGCACCAGTGGAGCAGGCAATGGCAATGAACTGGTGGGTGGGGGAATCTGTGCTGCTGAATGTTCTTTGCCAAAATATGGATGTGCTCTGGCCTGCTCAACCCATCCTGTGCTTGCCAGTGGCTTCTGCTGCACTTCTCCAAAACGGACCCTTCCTTCCTCTTTCCACATGGGGAGTTCATGGCAGCTGGAGTTGAAAGTTTTCATTCCCACAGAAAACCAGGGGTGTATAAGCTCGAGGTGACAGTGTTTTAGCTGAGTCGTGTTGGCCCATCACACAGATGAGGGTGTGTTTGACTGTGCTGACTGCTCTTACAGCATTATCTTGAATTTTGTGATATCAGGTGATGTTGGTAGGGGCCAGCTGTTGGAATCAGATGATCATATGTTAATCCTAGCTTTCCTTTTCTTTTCTTAAAGCAAGCTTGTGGCAGGAAAGTGAGGGAAGTCTGACAGCATGGCACAAAGCCTGAAACATTTGAAGGCCCATAAAACACACTTCAAGTGAACACATTTTGTAAAATCTCATTAGTTGTTGAGGCTTGACTCATGACAGCTGAATCCTCAGGACTGGCAATATTCATATAATGTAAAAGAGCTATAAACATTAAAGAAGTAAAAATGCACAAAGCTTCTACATCAGTCACCAGCTGCAGCCAAGCTATGGCTCATTGGAATTTATTGCAGCATCTTCAAGCGGAGCAAGTGGTGAAGTGGTGCTATTACTTCTGATTACAAATGGACTGGGTAAGAGCATTGGTGCTATAAACACCCCATTATAGAATGGGCTGCACAGTACAACACCTACTATATTAATAACATTCAATTCTTCAGATTTAAAAATAGTGCTCTTAGGAAGAAAAGCAATTGCATTCTAGTCTGACACCTGAAAGGAAATGTGGGAAGGAAATAACTGTAACTGGCACAGCTAATAATGGATTATGATGTTACCCTCCTGGGAATTGGAGGGAATTGTCCTGCACTTTAGATTGGAACTAGCCTGCTTTCTCAAACATAAATCTGTGTTAATCTTTCTAAAAGCTAAAAAAAAAAAAGCCCAGGTGAGATTTTAGTTCCCATGGAGCCATTTTGATGAAAGAAAAGGATCAGAAAGCTGCCTCTACAGTTCATCTGAAAGCACCCCTCTGAAAAGGGAACCATCCCTGCTACCTACCCCACACACAGTGTCTCCACACCTGCTGATGACAAGAAGAGGCTGGAGCAACCTGCCCTTTGATAGCTTTGCCTAACATAATGATCCCTCAAGGCCTTTGGCAATTCGAAGATTAGAGGGCTCAGCTGAACACAGAAGCTGCACCAATTTATCATGGCTTTGATTTGCAGTCCCAGAGCCAGTTCAAGGTGTGGTTTCACAGGTTCCTAGGTCTCTGTTCCCATCCCCTTGCCAGAGGTCTGTCTCTCCCAGCAGAGCTGATGGCCCTTGCCCTGGGTGCTCATTGCAGCTGGTTTTGTGCAAAAAAACCCCACACACCTTCCCACACACCTGCGTTCATCAGCCACTTGTGGGAGGACACTGAACTTTTGCCCTACAGGAACTGGGGCACAGGGAGGCTTGTTTCTGCCAGCTCACAGCAGGATGATGAGGATAGCACAAGTGCTGAGTAAACACCTGAGGAGGGGACTCCAACGTAGCAGCAAGGGTTGTCAGACTTGGTCAGTCAGCACAGCTGCTCCACAGCCCCAGGGAGTTCAAACCCTTCCTCTCCCACACCCCAGGAGTATGCCCGGGCCACATGACTGTGGGATAGCTGGAGAGGAAGGGAACACTCTCTGTCTCATCCCATGATTTTTTAATTGCTGAAAAGAAAGAGATCAAGATTCAGGCAGGAGGAGCAAAGTGAGGCTTTAGGTATCACTTCCCACTGGTGGATCTCAAAGGGGTTTTGGAGGTAGATAGTTTTAAGCCCATTGCATAGGCACTGCACTAATAGCATTGAGTAGGTGGTTGATCTGAGGAAGGTCATCTAGCAAGCAAATGGCAGAACTGGGAAAAAATGTTACCTTAGACCCTTTCCAGTAACCCACTTACTTTACAGAGCCTCCAACTATGAACTCCTCTGGCAGAGACAGACCATGGTTAAATGCTTGCATCTTCCTCCTATCTTCTATCCAGGCATCAGATTTTAACCAAACCTGTCCTACCCCCTGCCTAGGCCCCCTTCCACCACCCAGATCATGCACAAAGGGCCTTACATGACTGCACTCACCCTCATACACCCTGGAGGAGTGGGATGGGACATAGTCATGCTTTGGGACACACCAGTTTATTCATCCCAGACCAGCCTTAAATTGATGAGACAGTGCACATGGGCTACAACAAAAAAACCCATGACCTCTGGGAAATAAAATGGCTGAAGAGGGACCTAAAGGTTTGTTTGAACCTTTGTCCTGTCATTTTTTCAGACTAAGTAGTGCATGAGCACAGCTGAAGATCCAGCCTATTTTGTAGCAAGTGTAGATTTAATAAATCTGTCTCAACTCCAGTTATACAATGAGAAGCTGTTATAATGGGAGGAAGTCGGCTGACCTCATATTCTTCCCTGAGACAAAAGTCCTGGGCTAGATGAGAAAATAGCTACAGCTTTTTCTAAAGAGCCAGTGAAATAAAATCACCAGAGGAAGTACTCCAAAACCCTTCAATACAGCAAACTATGTAAGCAAGCAGTACAAGCAAAGATTACATCATTGTCAGAAGCAACCAAATAGCCCCATCAAGATAATTACCAAGTATGAGGCAAACAACCGGATCAGGGTACAGGTAAATACTACTAAACCAGAATACTGAGCATGTTATCCTGGAGAACAGAATGAGAGCATTTCAAGACATAATGTTAATTCATCAGCTCTCACCATTATTCTTGATCAGAAGTGCTTGTGTTTCAATACTGTCTTGGGAAGCTGTGAACATCAAAGCCCAGACATACACACACATCCAGGTCCACCAGCTCTACCAGGCAGGTATGAATCTCCAGCAAGCAGATGATAACAAATAGCAGGAAGCCCATGAAAATACATCTTAAGCCAGCTCTGGGAACAGGAATCAAAGCCACAGTTTAAGTTACTTTGATTCAGCCCCTGTGTAGAGACTAGAAACTGAAAATCAAAGTGGGGCTTGGTACCTTTTTAAAGGAGCCAATTCACCACAGCCTAAATGAAAAGAGTTAGTAGCTCCCACAGAAGTGCAGGTACAATTCTCAGCTGAGATGTGAGAAGCTCTTTTCTCTTTTCAGAGCTGGTTACACAAAGAAGTTTACTTTGAAATGTGTGGTGCTGGAATGTAATTGCTTCATATAAACTAGTGTGCAGGAGCAGTCTCCAAATGAACACAGGGCTTCTTCCCAAGTCATTGTTTCTACTTGGAGAAAAAAGAGCGAGGATGCTTCAGCTGGACACCAGGGTACTCCAGGGTGGAGTTGCTATGCTGTGGGATAGCTCCAGTGGCGCCCAGTGGGGCAGATGACAGAGCATAGCTGGAAGTCACAAATTTCCATCCAGATGTTCACACCATCAAATCTCTGTGATTCACCTTTTGGGTGTATCATTGTTACCAACAAATCACTATGAAGAAACCAGCTTTCCCCAAAGTAACTGGGTGTAGGTGGCCATCAGTGTGGGGATACTTGGCATGGCAGTGTCAGACAGCTGCAAGTTTTCCAAACAGGCAGAACTTTTCCATGTAATTTTGGTTGCCATTTTCCCAGCTTCGTCTTCCTCACCCAGCAGCAGTGCCACAAGTACAAGGATGCAGAGAAGAAGCAGAAGGAGTTCAATATGGTGCTCTTCTGGTAGAACTGCATTTCATATGTCTTCCCTCCTTGTCATGAGCTTGGGAGAGTGGAGAGGAGTATGCTGAGGGCCACCACTGGCCTACAGAATGTGCTTCAAGGTGTGAAAAAGAACTTTTCCACAGTTACCTGAGAGATACTGCATCAGACTACTCAAAAGGACACAGTTATCACCATCCAAAAAGGTGTTGTCAGGGCAGCATGTGGAAATCCCGGGTCTTGGAGTGTTGTTAGTGTCACCTATGAGGGTCCCTAATTTCACTGGCTTGGCACAGCCCTCACTGTTGTTATCCCTGAGCCAAGGCTTGCACTTAACAAATACAACCAGGTATGGGTAACTGGGTGCAGCCCTGGCCTCAGTGGGGCAGACCACCCATGAACAAGATCACTCCTGCTTACCTGGACCGGTCCCATCTTGGGCTATGCCACTGATGGTACCTTGAGCTCCAGAGTCTTCCAGTAAAACTTCATCTAGGAGTTGTCTGCTCTACTTCAGGCCTTCTGAAAACCTCACAGTGGTCTTGGCTTTACAGTGTATGCAATTCACCAGATTGTCACCTGACTCCGCTACTGAAAAAAAAAAACTTAAAAAAAGAAGACTTAATCCCACTTAAGAGTGTCATTAGCACTGCCAGGGTTTCTTCTTTAGTTTCTAGAAGGTTCTGTGAACACCCCCTGTGTGTGGCTCAGTAAGATATTTGTGGGACATCTGGACCATAGAAAAATCTATTTAATGGCTGCAGGAGCAGTGACAGGCCAGCAGCACAGTGCTGTTCCCCATCACCACAAGCTGTGTGGAGACTCCAGCCAGGCTCTATGAGCTGAGGGTGATTGCTCCCCTCACTGCACCAGAGAGAGGAGGGCTAGCTTCAGCTGGAGACCAGGGTTTAGATGTTATAAGGCTGTCTTAACAGCTTGTGTTGTTCGTCCTTCAGATTGGAAATTTCCAGAGCATGTGTCAGACAGCCCTCCTACACTGATGCTGGAAGCGACACGTTGAATACAGGCCTGACATAATACTAGGAATATTTGTCATGATTTATGGTATACAGTATCACTGATACAGTGACATGACCTGATGAGCTGTGTGAGCATCTCCTTTGCTGTGATGTGCAAGTTCTGCATGCTTGGCAAGCTTTTATTAATTTTAAATAAAATGGGGGATGTCAATTAACTGTGGGAAATATGTCAGCCTTTGTTAATGCATTTTATACTCCTTTATTAATTTTTCACACTGCCATGGATGAGAGTCTGCTTGGGGGAAATACTAGTTGTACACAGTGCGTTTCCCTGCAGGGTCCTGTGTTGGGAGGCAGGGAGTGGAGAGGAGGGGGAGGCTCTCTCTTATTGCTCAGTTTTCAAAGTGCCTGAGTGCACTCACGAGTGTCTCAAACTGTGCAACTCATGCATAACCAGTTTGAGTGTCTGCGTGCTGGCCTGTGGGGCCTCTCTCTCTGTCTGCAGCATCACTCCAAAAGCTTAGGTTCTTTTCTAGGTCATGATCAATTATATATATTGGACTACATGTTGGATAATGCTGGTGCATTAAAAAAAGTAAAATTCAGATTTAAAATTACAAATATTAGAAAAAAGCTTTTTCTTCCTGGAAAAGTACAGTGCTTTAATGCTGTGCAAACAGAGTAAAGGCAAAGGGCTTAAGAAAGGACAAGGGAGATTCTGGTATACAGAGCTGAGTGCTCTTGGCATCCTGTAGAGAGCCGTCCAGTGTGTGCGACCAGCTTTCCTTTCCAGGAATCTTGGGAACTGGTGTGACACGGCTGTGTATCTTCTCACAACATCAAAGGTGGATCCACCTCCATGAACAATTTTTGCACTAGTTCTTTGATAAGGGAGAGATCTGTCTTGCATTCTCTGGACTCTGCTCCTCCCAGAGCATCACACCCCTGTCCTGCACATTTCCACATTTCTCAGGCCTCAGATAAGGTCGCCAAACGTTTCTCTCTTTGTTTTTCCCTTTCCTTGCTCTCAGGTCCTCTCAGGCCCAGATCTTGAGATCTGTGATCTTAAGGAGAGTGAGCCTGGAAAGGAGCAAAGTCAAAACCCTGAGTTTTGCAAGAGCAAACTTCTAGCTCTTTAGGGAGTTGGTGAATAAGATTCACTGGGAAACTGTCCTAAAAGGACAGAGGCGATGACCAGCACTGGCAGCTCTTTAAGGCCCCTTTTCTTAGACTGAAAGAGTGCTCTTCCAGCGTGTAGGAAATCAAGCAAGGTGGGCTGGAAACTGACATAGATTTGCTCCTCAGACTGAGGAGTGAGAAAGAAATGCACTGCCAGTGGAAGCAGAGACAGGTGACCTGGGGAGAGTACAGAGACACACAGTTCACATGCCTAGGAATGGGGTCAGGAAAGCCAAGGCAAAGCTGGAACAGGACTTGGCAAGAGATGTAAGGATTTGCAATAAGGGATTCCATAAGGACATAGGTCAGGAAAGAAAAGACTAAGGAGAGTGTAGCCCCTGTGATAAGCAAGAAGGATGACACTGATATGGAGAAGGCTGAGATAGTCAATGTGATCTTTGTCTCAATCTTCACTCACAGTCACGATTCCCATTTCTCTCAAGTCCCTCCTCCTCTAGGTAGGTGTGGAGGGAGTGAAGCCCCTCCCTCTATAAGTGAAGAGCAGGTTCAGGATCACTTGATGAAGCTGAATAGCCACAAGTCTATGGGACCTGAGGAGATGCATCCCAGGGTCCTGAGGGAACTGGTCAGCATTGTTGCTAAGCCACTCTCCATCATATTTTTAAAGTCATGGTGGCCAGGTGAAGTCCTCGGTGACCAGAAAACTGGCGACATCACTCCCATTTTTAAAAATGTGAAAAAGGAAGATCCAGGGAACTACAGACCAGCTGAGCCTGGGAATACCATGGTGCAGAACCCCCTAGAAGATCTGCTAAAGCACATAAAAGACAAGGAGGTATCAGCCAGCACATATCTACTGAGAGCAAATCATTCCTGACCAATCTGGTGGCCTGGGTTGGAGTGATGGTAAGAGTTCATAAGAGAAGACCAGAAGATATCAGTTATCTAGTCTTCTGTTAGGCCTTTGGTATGGTCGAACATGATTTCTTTATCTCCAAATTGAAGAGACAAGGATTCGATGGGTGGCCCATTCAGTGCATTAGGAATTGGCTGAATGAATGCAGCTCATTCATTGTAGAGAGTTGTGATCAATGGCTTTATGTCTAGGTGGAGGCCAGCAATGAGTTGTGTCCCTCAGGATCCTGTCTTGGGACCAGTGCTCTTCAACATCTTCATCAGTGACACAGACAGTGAGATCAAGTGCACCTTCATCGTGTTTGCAGATGGCCTGAAGCTGAGCAGTACAGCTGACACAAAAGAAGGACAGGATCACTTCCATGGGCACCTGGACAGACTCAAGAAGTGGCCCATGAGAGCTTCCTGAAATTCCACAAGTCCAAGTACAAAGTGGTGCACCTGGTTCAGAGAAATCCCAGATATAAGCACAGATTGGAAGAAGCCATTGAGATCAATCCTGTGGCAAAAGACTTGGATATTCTCAGGGATGAAAAGCTGGGCATGAGCCAAGAGTGTGTGCTCACAGCCCAGAAAGCCGACCACATCCTGGGCTACATCAAAAGAGGTGTGGCCGGCACATCAAGGCAGCTGGTTCTCCCCCTCTACCCTGCCCCATGAGGTCACCACCTGGAGTACTGTGTCCAGCTCTAGAAGCTTTAGTGCAAGAAATATGACCACCACCTGTTAGAGTGAGTCTAGAGAAGGGCCATGAATATGGTCAGAGGAATGGAGTACCTCTACTACAAAGACAGGCTGATGTTCTGCCTCAGCTGGTACGAGATAGTCATGGATTTGGGATCCCAGAGGAGGAAGTGTGCTTTGGGCACCTGAAATGCTGCCTACCTCCCTTGCAGTCCTGCCCTGAGTCCAAATGACCTTTAATGCTGCTTTTCAATGAATCTGAAGGCTTGGGGCAGTAACCTTATCAAAGCCTTACTAACAGGACCCTGCAGTATATATCCTACTTGGACTCCCTACAGTTATTCTGAGAGAGAAATGCCACTTAAAAATTGTTAGAAATAGGAAGTGCTTATGTGAGTATTATAGGGTTTTGCACTGGCCAAGGTGTGCTGGATGACAGGAAAATGGACTGTATGAGGACTGTGCAGGGTGATGAGGTGCTGGGAGAGAGGCAGGGAAGAGGATGAAGGGCTGGCTATGAGGCATGCAGGCTCCCTCTTGCATTCCATGTTTGTAGGGAGGGAGACTGTAATGTGGAGTTGTTCCTCAGTACCATAAACCAGTCTCAGATGGAGCTGCCATCCTCCTCTCCAGCCATAGCTGGACTGGCCTTGCACACCCAGGGCTGGCAGGGAGCTGAGCTGGCTGAAAGCCAACACTATGTGTCTTCAGAAAAACTGGCTCCCCCACCCAGTCGTTGTGTCATTGCACTGGTGCCAGTGTTAGTGCCGGGGTGGGAGATACTGAGAGTGGCTGGGGCCGCCATTTTATGCCAACTATACCAGCAGGGTTGTGTCCCAGCTTGGAGGCTTCCTTGAAAGACATCTGGCTCCTGGCCGACTCCGTCCTTCCTTGTCCATCCAATGCGCAGTGCAGTGAAGGGGGGCTCAGTTCTCAAAGGCCACAGGCATGTTAATAAATCAAATGGCTGGGGGCTTCTTCCTTGGCCCTAAGGGCAGGTGGCACAGCTAAACTCTCCTCATCCATCCTTCCTCTTGGGGAATGGTCCCTGGATATTTCATATCCCCCAAACTGGACTGGATGGTAATATGGAACCAAAATCATGCTGGAGAGTGCTCTAGTAGCAATTAAATCGCATGACAGGACAGTGAGATGGCTCAGGAGGGTGGATGCCAGAGTGCAGGATTCAGCTGCAACACAACATGGAAGTATGGGAGGAGTTTCCACAGGGTGACTTATCCTGGAGGGTTGTTCAGGGTTCTCTGAGATGCAGTGCGCTCTGTAAGTATAGACACCGTCCTAGCCCCAAAGTAAATATGTATCTGTAAAAATACTGTGCATTTCCTAGGTGACATTGCTGTAAGGAACCATGCCTTTCAGTGTTGTGCAGTGTTTGGCTAGCCCAGAGACCTGAAAAATGATGCACAGCCTGCTCTGTGAGGGCCTTTGTGGCAAGATCTTCAAATGTCCAGACCTCTCCATACTGATATTTAAAGGCCACTTGTATTCTGAAAAGTTACCTTGATAAGCATAGTGAAAATTTGTCTTTCTAATTAATGAATCTGCCCAGCTAATAACTGAAAATGTTAATTTCTAGATGTGCCAGTTCAGAGTAAGTTCAGCAGAAAAAGCCAGAGCAGCTTTTTCTGTCTCCCACCCTCAGTAGTAAGGGCTGTGTAAAAAAGGCTTCCAATTCTGCAAATGTGACTGGAGTTGGAATAGAAATGTGCTATCTTGGGTGAGGAAGTTCTGCAGCCTTAGCTGGCATAAACTGTAGCAAATCCTTATTTTAGTGAGTGAATTCCCCAGATGTGCCTGGGAACAAGTCAACTGACTACAAAAGATCTGTTTATCCACAATCACTATTTAGAGTAAAACTGCTCTTTGAAGTTTGGAAGGCACTTTCGCAATAGAGGGGTTTGCCCTGATGTCCTTGTCCAAAAATAGTGGCTTATTTTTGTCCTGCTAACACATGCCAGCTGGCTGCCACCCTCCATTCCTGACGCAGCTGCATTTCAGTTCTGCTGTTTATGTAAAGTTTGTGCAGTGTGATTTAGGGTCCTTAGGGATGAAATGTACTATGTAAATATAAACTCTTATTTCCAATGTCTTTCTGTAGCCATTAAGGGCCTAATTCATTCCACCACCCAGGGGTTTACACCAAGAGTTGGCCAAACAGATGCAGATCCCAGCATCGTCTGGCACCTCATGGGTTCAGTCTCTGGAGGAAGCTTCCATGAGCAGCTTCTGGAAACACCCCAGTACGGCTCAGTGCCCCAGCACTCAGCCACAGCCTGGCCCAGGATTTGGAACATCCGAGTGGAAGACTGAAGACACGGGTGTAGTTTGGCATTTTACTACATAAATTTGGGTTTTGTCAACAGATTGGAATCCCGTTTTGGAGTTTGCATATTCCTTCACACGAGGCTGTAGGGTAGTTTGGATCCATCTGGTTAATTTACCCCTACAGCTCAGTGAGTGATAAGAAATAGGATGTGCTACAGCCATCTAAGTGCTTCTCTTGCAAGGCCAGATACCCCCATAATTGGGAATAATGTGCAAATATATTGCTTTCACAAAGAAATAAGCCCTGCTGAGGAACTGGGAGAACTGTGAATCTGGGCCAGTTTGATTATATCTTGCCATCTATTTACAAGTATGGGCCTATTCCAGACTATATGCAACACATATCCGTAATTCATACGACACAATACCAAATGCAACATTTGCAACATAGCAAAGCAGATGATCTGCAAGATATAGCTGCCTATTTAAATAGTGTCCTGAGTATTTATTCATAAGAATTTCCATGTCACTTCAGTTGTAGAGAGTGAAAAAATGTGGGCAAAAAAAGAGGTAAAGGCAAAGTTTGAAATTCCAGGATGGAAAACTCAAGAGTCTAGGATCACATGTCTACAATATCCTCCCAGCAGTTTAGTCAGGGATGTTCAGCGTCCCCTGACTGCAGCAGAAATTACATTGAACAACGAGAGCTTCCCCTTAGATTTTATAAGCTACAAAACATGGAGCAGACTTCATGTGCCTTTAACAGCAGGTGAAGTTGAAATTTCACCTGTGCCCAGGCAGCACTAACTTCTGCAAGCCCAGGCAGAGCCTGTGACATGAAATTACATCCCCATATTTGTGAGTTGATAAGCAGAATAGTTTGCAGACTTCCAGATACATCTCCTGCACATGATTCAACTCAGGTGAATGTCTCTGCCTCCAAGGGCAGCAGTGTGGGGCAAACCTGGAAGTGGGTCTCTTTCCCCATAAGTCTCTCTCCTTTGCAATGAATTCAGTTTTCACATGTGCAATAGCAGCAGCACAATCTCAGGCTAAGCCTTTCATGCACAGTTTGAATCTGCACTGCAGCCACACAAGGGGCAGGAAAGGGGAGCTGCCTCAGACAGAGGCTGCTGAGATCTCCTTGTCAAAACTCAAACATGAAAGGACACTTGTGGACTTCTGTCTCAACAAGAAAAATTACGATCAGAAGGAATTTGCTGTGTCTGGTATGAAATGCTGACGGTTGGTCATTAAAGCAGGGAGGTCTGCTCTGGCAGTTCTCCCGGCTTCTGAGAACACCTTGGTCACACCAAAAAAGCTCCTTGTAAGCATTGGGACAACATTTTGAAGATGGCCAGGTGCCTTTCTCAGAGAGGCTACTGGGACTTCACAAAGCAGGTGGGACTACTGGATCAAGAATTAAAACCTGGAGCTACTGAATTTAAAACAACCAGCAAGACTAACCTGAACATTGAAAAGGCAGAGTAAATATAACCCAGATCCCCAGGCCAGAGATGCCATCCTGCTGCATTTATGGGATGATGCAGCCCAGTCCAGCAGAACTTATCCCTCTCCTGGGGAGTGGACTCGTTTCTCTGAAGGCAGAGGAGACCATGGCCATCAAACCTAGATCAGCCCCATCCCCAGCTCCACCTGCTGTCAAGTCCCACCAAAGCCCATGTAATCACCTTTTGCAGTGTCCTTGAGCCTGACTGGATTCCCACTGGGCTCCTGCAGTATGTGCTGGAAGGTGAGATCTGCTCCCTGTGCTATTCTCAAACAGCAGCACACAGTGCCTCTTGTTTTGCCCTTTCAAATTCAAAGAGGGAAATTATTTGATTTCTTCAAGTGTGCTCTAGACTGTTTGAGTCTACTGGATCCCAAGGAAGAAGATGGAGGTGTTCTATACCCTTTCCCATTTTCCTCTTTATCTCCATGCCCATTTCTGCTACACTGAACTTAGAGTGTATTAGCTAAAAAGGAATTGTGGAGGAATTTGCAGAGGAGCTTAGGAGACTATTTTGGGTCCAAATGAGCTCAGAACCAGTGAGGAACAGAGGCTGGCTACAATGGTGATGCTCATAGACCTCTAGGACTGGGGTGATCATGATCCCCGTGCTGGTCCTTTGGCTCTAATCTGGCAATGTGAAATGTCAACCTGTCCTTTAAACAAAACAAAAACATTAAGTATTGCCAGAACTCTCTCATATCCAGAGAGAGATGAAAGACTCTACTGTATATTAGCTGTGCCTTACTGCTACAGAGGCTGCTGCTTTACTCATGGTGAGCACATCACCCGCACTGCAACATGGGACTGGTGCCCATAACATGACACATTCTTACCAGAAGTGTACAAAAGGAAACTATCTCTTTTAAAAAAACCCTCTTCCTCTTCCAGGAGCAATGCTAGTTCATTTTTTCTCTCCAGGATTCCCTCTCCTCCTTACACTCACAATGTTTTTTACCTTTTTTTTTCCCCCTGTTTGGCAAAGAAAAGTTGTTAATCCTCACGGGAGTTACAGGGCAGCAGAAGGGGCACCAGAGGCTGCCAAAAGGACAGTGGTGTGTAGTTTGCCTGTCTCTGGTGTCAGCTGGGTTTGGGATGAGTCAGGAAAATAAGTTAGGTAACAAACAAGTGGGAGAGCTAATAGACCAGTTGGTAGCGTGGCAAGGGTGCGTCCACTGCTGACTCAGAGACCTAATCAATGTCTTATCATTTCTCACGCCTTCCAGCTCCAGCATCAAACCGCCAAGGGTTCTCATCAGGGGATTAATTCCTCCCTCTCATCTTTATCAGGAGCATGTACTTGAGCCCTCTGCGTGGGAAATAGACGCATCTTTTCCATGTGGCAGAAACACCCAGCCAATGATTACACCCATCAGCTAATGGATGGACACATATCCCAGCCAGTTGCATCGAGGTACAGTATGCAGATATATTATCCCCAGTTGCAAGTACTATCAGCAGCCCAAGGAATTATTAGATATATTTTATAATGGAATAAAGAGATTGTAAGGGAAATGGAGCCTCAAAGGAAAAAGTTCAGACATCTTGAAGACAGCAAGCAGAGGTACTTAGGAGGACTCATATTATGCTTAAACACAAGTCCATCACAGGCAGCTGAGTTCCATGTCACAGAATCAGATCGTCCCTTGGAATCATTCTATCAGAGCTATGAAGATTCACCTGAAGATCCATTGTGAATTCTAGAAGTCACGTTGTCAAAGGACTTGTCCTGAGAAGAAAGACACAGGGTGAATACTAGCCCAGTGCCATGCATGTGAACCTTGTCATGTGGAAGGGAGCCATACTGCAAGATTCTCTGGTACCAGGCTCAAGTAGGGCCCTCTTTGGCTCCTTGGTGGCACACATGGGCACCTCCTAAGGCTCTTTGTCTTGTTCTTGTCTTTTTTCTCACCTGCTCTCTATGACCCTTCATTCTGGGCAGGATTATGGTGGTTGCTGATTGCTGCTGATCATTTCAGACAAGCTTTTTAGCTCCCTCAATGTTTCTGGCCCTGCCCCATCCTAAACACAGCTATAAATGATGTCCCTTCTTCACATCTTGCCCCAGCTTTTGTTCTATTTTCTCTCCCTCTCCCTCAGTCTCCAAGGTGCTTGGTGTATGTCTTTCATCTACCTGGCATGGGCTCCAGGGGTATGCAATGGGCACAGAAGCTAATTAGTGACTGATGCAACAGGATTTTAAATTTAACCTTGTGATGCAGCCATGCCTTGAATGTAAATATGGCACATGCTTTTGGGCGAAGATGTGGGGTCCTTTGAGAACACTTCAGAGGAAACCAACCTGCTGCTCAGGACAAGTGTGATCTCTGCAAAAAACCTCTGAAATACTTGGAAGACTTACTGTGTGCTACTCACACACTGCTTTGAAAACTTCCCTCAATGGCTCAACTACTTGCAGCAGCAGAAGGGCATGAAAATGTGAAAAGTGAAAAATTCACTATGAATATTTATAAAGAGATATATAGGAGAATTTGGAAGTCAAGCTTTTAGATGGAATCCATTTCTGACCCCCCCCTCTGGCCCTATTTACTCAAAGAAATCAAGTTCAAACAAAGGGAGTAAACCCAAGGAAACTATGTTTCTAAAGTGAAGTTATTAACAATAAATAAAATGAAAAAACATATCAGAATAAATAAATGCATCAAGATTATCTCTATAATCTCAATACAAAACCAGTTAATCCTTGTAAGTGTTAAGAGAGGCTCTTCAGGAAGCAGCTGACCCTTTGGTTACAAACACACTAGAGTCAATTTAGCCTAGAAACTGGAGCTGCTTAAATAGTTTACTTTTGAGACATTACTATCTAATGTTCATGTCACAGGGCCACTTATAAAGCTCCCCTCTTAGATTTCCATTCTCACATAGTAGGTAACCCTTTCCTCTCCTCTGCCAGCAGATTCCAACAGATGACACATTACAACAGAACTACTCTAATAAACAGAATTTTGACACATATTACACAGAAACTATCTGGGGCAATAGCAAGTGATCTTTTAGCACAAAATATTTTTCCTTTATGAGCCAAAATTTAAATCTAAAATGTTTTCTTCAGAGTACAGATTTTAGGGACAGACACATGCATGCATGCACACAGCAGTGCTTTCAAGGCATAGAGTGAAGTCTAAGAAAGTCCAGACATTTCCTAGACAACAAACACAAATAGCAAACATCGCCACTTCCCAGAGAACTGGGCCTGGAGCTGCAGTTGCAGACGCAGCAGATGTCCTCTTGGCTCAATGCTTCTCCTGCACAGACCTTGTTTGGGCTCTGGCTGGGAAGCAGAAGACAGGGACAACATAATCAGCAGAGTTTTGACAATGTCTCTTTAAAACAACTGTACTTGGAGGGACTGGGGAGCCAGTCTTCTCTCAACAGGCTCATTGACCTTAAAGGTGACATATCGCAGACTGGTCCTTAGGATTCCTGAACTTTGCTTAATCAGCCTGGCGACGTCTCCCTCCCCAGGCTGCAAGCAAATCTGCTTCAAGCTCTCATTCGGAGCTACCCCAGAACCGAACTTAGCAAGCAAGGGGCAGGTTTAGGAAAAGTCTCATTTACATCCACAGAAGAAAAAGTATTTGGTGCCTTACAAAGCAGACACTGTGTGTCTGCAAACATTTCCCTAAGCCTTTGTTTCCCTCCCTCTCCCTTGTTTTGTAAGTAAAAAAAAAATTAACATGCAAGATGTTTCCTGAAGATCTTGGCATAGTCTTATCTGGATAAAAGGTCTCATGATGACTCTGTTGCCAACTTATAGAAATTTCAACACAAAACTATTCTATAAAAATAGCTGCTTGCCAGGGTTTGTTTGTTTTCTTCCCAACCACTGCTTGACATGCCCTCATCTGCAAACTCAAAAATAAACATGTACAATTTATTACTTCTGTCATCATTCTTCTCCTAAAGAAGGCAACTTACAGTCAGTGTTCTATTTTGGAAATAAGCTAGAAGTCAAGCAGTTTGTCTCTTGTACGCTTTTAGAGTAGCAAAACTTGCTAGTTATTTCTTTGCTGACTTAGCCTCTGAGTAGTGCTGGGCATGCTGCCTGAAGCTTCCACAGCTGATTCCAAAACCTCCTGTACTACTTGCAGTAGCCCATTGCAGAAAGAGTGACCTTGGGGTTTACAAGGGCTGGGATCTTACTACCAGCCCCTGAGGAGACTGGCCTGGCTGAAGGGTGAGGGACAGGGAGCAGGGGCTGAGCCCTGAGAGCTTTGCCCAAGGGTGATGCTTCCTAATCCTCTGCACAACCCTGCTGATGGGCAGTGAGCAGCAGTGAGGCAGTGTCATTGGGCCCCATTTTGAGGGAAGAGTGGAGAGAGAGAATGAAGCCGTCATGTTCCCCCCTCCACAGCCGGCTGCCCTTCTTTCCCACGTTTTGGAGAAGCAATGATGATAGTACCACTCTGATACTGCCATTATAGTACATTGTAATAAAAACGTACATTCTGTGCTCTGCAATCCTACGTTCTTGGCCTTGCCTGGCAGGGTAGAACCCTTGTCTCTCTCACACACTTTGGAATCTGAGGGTGAACAATTTAGTGGGAGTGGGAAGACCCACTTTTCTACCCTCCAACGCAGACTCATTTTGTGACAAGGAAAAGATGTCCAGAGCTACAGAGAAGTGCCCAGTTGGCTCATCCTTTGAAAACCAGACCCTAAACCTTCTGTGCCTGAGCTCTCCATCTCCAGTTAGTGAAAGAAGCACTTCCCTGTGTCCAGTTGAGAAATGTATTCAAAACTGAGGAGCACTTAGTGATGGGGACAGATGCTCACTCTAACCTGGGGATTACTATCTTAGCATATCTTATCTTAGTCTGATTGCTCTTGGTGGGTCAGGACCACACACACTGATGGAAACTGAACCCTGGCAGCCACACAGGCTTTGTGGGGACACAGGGAGCTTTGGCTGTGTGAAGCAAGGGGCTGGAGGTGAGCTTCACCCAGGGCTCATGGCAAGGGCAGCTCCAGCAAGAGGAGGCAGGCCCATGCCCCTTGCTCCAAAGAGGAGGGAAAGAGAAGATTCAGACCCAGTCGCCTGGTATAAGCATTAAAAGGATTTTGCATGCTTATATTTTTTTATCCTCAGAGAAAAATTATGCTGCTTTGGGTTGCCATGGTTTCCTGGTTTCCCTGGTTACCTCTCAGTATGGAGTAGGGGATGAGAGATGAGGGGAGGGAAGGAGGAGCCAAAAAAAGACAGGGGCCAATTACAAAGATCCTGAGCAAGGCAGATGACGTCAGCAGGCCTTTTTTTCCCGGGAAAAAGAACAAAAAGACAGAATGGATGTCTCTCGGCAAGGACAGTGGCCGTGTTTTGTACCCTTTGATGTTTTATAATTCAAAAGGGGGAGAAGATTATACAACAAAATTAATCACCAGTGAAAACTGACAGCCCAGTGTTTAATACTTGCTTAAACTTAGAAGCAAGAGGATCATTGGTGAGAGAACCGTGATGCAAAATAAGAAATCACAGCAATGGGAGTACCTGGGACCATGTGCAGACCGGCAGGCAAGGCCAGGCAGGAAAAGAGTGTTGATGCAACCCCAAGTCCAGAGAGCTCCAGCACAGCACTCCTGGCCAGCCTCATCCTGCAGAGCCTCGTGTGGATCATCCCCTTCCAAAAATCAAGAGGACAATGTATGCAAGAAAGGCTTCCTTACATGGCCATGTCTCCAGTCCTTAGTGAAAGTCCTATGCTGTTTTCAAGTGGTCAAGCTTTGAGTAAGGACTAAACCAAGCCTGTGTAAACCCTCTTTATACAACCACATGTTTCAGTGGTTGGACAAGAAATCCAATCTGATCCCAGTGGCAGGGCGCCAGTAATCCTCTCACCTCTCTCTTAATATCCTGTGACTCAGTGATATATGTCAGGCCATTTAAACCCCGGTAGCAGAGTTCAGGTGCTGTGCCAATTATATTGAGTGGATGGGAGATCTGCTTGTTGAACAAGAAATAGGTCAGAGGAACGATTTAGCTAATAAATTATATTAATGAAAAGTTCTTTTGGGAGCTGTTGGGTTTGTCGTTCTGCAGAGGAGAAGAGGGTCAGCAGGAGCAAAGAGAAAAATGGGAGGACCTGGCAGAAGACCTCAGTAGAGCAATGAACAGGCAACCAAGAAGATGGGAAATAGGATGAACTGAGTACGTCTGGTCTTTGTGGCACAGACCGTGCTATAATGGCACTGAACAGTCTCCACATGGCACAGAGGTGCTTGGGCTAGCTTGTGTTGGGGACAAAACTGCTGCCCCAACTGAGCTTCTTTGCCCAGGTCAAAACAGAGAGTTTCTCATCAAGGCTACTTAGCTGGGATATGGTGTCTAACCAGCACAGCAATATCGGCCTCCAGCCCAGGCAGTGGCTCACTTAGCACTGGGCATCTTTGTGCAGTGTTTCATTCACCCCATAGAAATATCTACATCCCTGTCCAAAATCTGCTGATGTCAAGTCTTTCCAGTGCTGGGCTTTGCATCAAGTCCAAGTCTAGTGTCTAGATATGGAGTTAGCAAAACTGAAATCATTGCCAGGAACACATAGAATCCTTAGGTTACCTTCATTACCAGTTTGCTTTGAAGCAATTCCTAAGGACTACTTCGTTGTGTTCTGATTGATGGGGTCTGGAAGTGCAGGGGAGAGTTTCTCTGCAGAGTCCTGTTGCTGCATGTGTTCTACCTATATATAAACCAAGACAAAACACTCTTTCTTTTGTACTAATGGCAATCTATTGAATGTCCTACAGGGAGAGCAGGACATCACTGCATGTTGGCAAAAAATTACAAAAATGAGTAAACAAGGTATATTTGGAGTTTTCTTTCTGCTTGTAATAAGAGAGAGAACTTCAAAGTTATGTTGTCATCACTGCAAACAAAGGTGTAGAGATTAGTGACATCTAATTTTAGGTGTTTTGAAGTTAGACGACTGTCACCAGCCAGAGGCATAGAGAGGAGCACAGCTGGGACTGCTCACCTTGGAGCTGTCTCTCCTGGGTACCTCTTGTAGGATGGGATAAAGCCTCTCCTGGTAGTTTCTCTCCACCAGAGAGAAGTTTCAGACAAAGCCCAACAAATTGATTTCAGTTATCTGACTGCTGAGTGCACCATGTCAGATGTACAAGGTCCACCTGTACTTTCTGTGATGGCTGTTGACAAAGTAACGTCCCCTGTCCCCAGAGCTCCTGCTGATTGTGCTCAGGCCTGAAACTCCTCCTGGCAGCTAAGGACAAGACTGATACTGGCAGGAGATGGGCAGGGAAAGGAGCACCTCCCTGCAAAGAAGACATTTTGGATTTCTGGTTTCTCATTTCTCTTTGCCATCCAGTCCACAATGTTTATTGCATATTGTTGGCGAATTTAATTTAGAGCTTACACTGAGTGAACCACAGAAACAGGGCCTTTTCATAGCACTTTTTTTTTGTAGTGAGATTTGAAGAAGTAGTTTGAAAAATAATCTCCAGCATTCATGAGATGTTATAAATTGGTTCTTTTATATATTAGAGACAGGGCAATAAATGCCAAAGAGGATTTATTGGTTATTGCTGCTCTGATAAAAGGGTCATTAAGAGTTGTAAAAGTCTAAACGATAATGGGGAGATGTTGTAAATGCTGTAAGTGAATAGAATGAAAGAACATGATATACCCATCAGCTGAGGTCACTTCCTAATAGTTTATAACCCTCTTCTAAAAATTGAAAAAAACTGGGTTTGTCCAGCCAGGCAACTGAAAATTCCCATCAGTCACCCTAAGCTGAGCTTCAGGAGCTTCCTAAGCAGCATCTGACTGACAAGGATCCTGAAAAGGCCCAAGCCTGCAGAATAAGTCTCTATACCATGTGGGACTGGTCTCTGAAAGGGCAAGTATGGGGCATGGGGGTGTGTCATATGTGGTACAGCACCAAGGGCTGTTCTGAGAAAGGCACTGAAATGGTCCTGTGGAAGAACAGACCTACATGCCCTGAATCTGCATCTCTAATGCAGACAAGCCTCTTCCTCCTCTTAAATGCCAAGGGAGATTTTTTGAAATATCCCAGCAGGTCTGCTGGCTATTTGCTTTATCTGCCCTGCACACAGCATCTAACTAATAAGTCCCATCAAAATTTAAATGTGAAAATCATTTTAAAATGAGCACCATCAATTCCCAGAGCATATTGTTAGCAGAGCTGCTGAAAGCATCTGTTATTAAGGTCTTCAGCGTGTCCCTTAGGACCCTTGTTTTCTGTTGTTTATGGTTTTGTCAAACTTGAACTGAAATTTTTCATTCTGAATCTCTGTCTCCTGCTGAATTACTGTGGAACATTTCAGGCAGAACAGTACAGCTGTGAGGCTAGAGGAAAAGACATAATTTTGTCTGTGTTAAAGTAAGACACTGGTGACTTTGAGGAAGGCTAGTTTCTCTGTACTAAGAAGTCTGTCATGACAGCGTGATTTCTTTTCAGTGATCTGCTTTTTTACAATTTCATGGGTAAATTAGGGAAATCTAGTAAATTTTGTTCTTCAGCAGTGAAAAAAAATCAACATAACCCTTCAAGATGCAGTATATGGCATCTGATTTCTTTGGTGTGCTTCAGCCCAAGGTGACCAGGACCTTATCTGCAGTTACAGGAAAGAATGTCAGTCCAGCAAGGGCTAGATGTCAGATCTATAGGGGAGATTGTAATTTTAGGTCCTTAATAGGAGCTGTGAATGTAGCCATAAAGAAGAAGTTGCCCAGTATGAATGCAGAGCTGCGAGAGATGTAGGGCCTGATTTACAGAGTATAGCTGGGATAAGTTGTGGGAAGAGGCAGAGGAGGTTTACATCAGGGCAAGAAATTGTGGATGGAGATGGAGATGGAGATGGNGAGATGGAAATTGAGTGTCTGTGCAGGAGGCTTTGAATTTGCTGGTGAGTTTGCTGCAGTAGCACCTGAGGGAACTGTCCTTGATTTGTCCTCCCCACTCTCTTGTGTGGGTAAAATACCCCCTCTCCTACCCCTTGGGAGTGTTATTGCAATTGTCAGGTCAAACATCTGCAGATGGGAAATGTTGCGGACCCTGCACATCCTCTTTTTTGTTGAGCTATTCCAGCAATACAAACATATGAAAAATCCTGAGTAAGAATAAAAGGCTGCCTCCAAAGCAGGGTTTGAATAGTATACAGTAACCAAGGGCTGGGCACACTGAGCACACAGTAAACAAACTGCTCATCCTGAGCACCAGGGCAGGAGAAAACACCAGTGGGTGATCATGTGGCTAGAGATAAACGTATCATAAATCATTTGCCACCAGAAAACAAATGTCAGTTGAGTAAGCATCTTGATTCTGGCATTTCTTAAATTTTCAGTGTTTGCCTTTGCAACCCAATCATGCTTTTGGCTTCTGTGATACATTTGATATTGTGGCACACTGCATATTGAGACACCGCTGACGGTCTCTGACCTAGTAAGTGAGGCATGTCTGATTTATTCCCATAACAAGACTTGAGCAGGCACATTGCAGACCTGTTCTCTGCAGCAGATGAGCTAAAGGGCTTGGCATTTCACCTGGCCTTAATTCCCCCACACCAGGCACAGAGCAGTCAAGGCTCCTAGTGACACCTGATGGAATGCAGAAACTCTATGGAGCCCAGCTTGGCTAGCAACTTGTGTGCTCTGGGAGGTACTGTAAGTACCTTGAAATATCGATTTCACACCCGTAAACTAATCTGAAGAGGATTAAAAGATTGGTTGGCATTTGAGCAAACAAGAAGGATAGTTCTTTTCCTAGGGGGATCTATGAGTCATCTTTTATTTGACAAGTCAGACAACTTTCAGATATTTAAATACATCTTGAAAATATTTCTAAACCCTTGACTTATTTTAATCCAAAGAGAACTGTTGTTGACTATACCTGGTTTTAAAAGCTTTTCATGTTTTGGTCAGAAGCAAGTACAATGATTCATTTTACAGCTTCACTATAAAATATAAGGAATAAATAATTTCTGAATGTCACATGAAATGAGAAGTTATTCTTTGAATTATTTACAGGGTACTCACAAATAAGGAATTTGTGTAGAGAAAATAAGGACAACTATGCATACACAATAGGGAAGAAGTTTGTCAATAAAATAGTATGAAAAACTATAAATTGTAAACAACTGTAACAAGTAAAAAAAATTTAAAAACAAGTAACAATATCAGAGGTTTCTTGGACAAATATCTTCAAGTAATTGACTAATTATGACATTAGTCAGAAAAAATCGGACCAGTCCCAGCCCAGCAAATTATCAGCATCCCCAGAGAGGATAACCTCATTTCCAGGGCACCACTGAGAACAGACAAACAAGTTGGTTCTGTTTTACATTTAATTTTTGTTTTCTTGTTGTTGTAAATTGTATGTTGTTGTTCTGGTTTTCAGTGCTTATGGTTAAGTTACTTGCAAGCAGCATGACTGTAACCTTGAGAAAATAATTGTGGATTTATTTACAAGATATTCATTTACACTTGTGTAAATGAGTAGCGAATTCTCCTCCAACCTGTATGTTCTCACCTGGCATTTTTCCTGTTTGCTTGCTTTTAATTACTTCTAATATGCATACTAATGCTCTTAATAACTTGGCTCATGAAATCTACATCTGTAGTGGGCTTTTAATTTACAGCTTGAATGTTATTGTTTTAATTTTCTTCTTTCCAATAACAAAGCAGCTACTGATGCTTCAGATGTGATCAGAGGATTTAAACATTCCTTTGGTGTGCAATGGGACGCTCGTTGCTGTACCAGTACCTTTCCTAGAGTGAGGCTGGGACACACACAGGACAACCCTGCACTTGTACTGGTCAGTACTTCACCCACTGACAAGCCCTGAGCATCCTTCTGCACAAAAGAACCTTGTTCTCTTCATCAGTTCTGCTTCTTGACTCCTGTATACCTCTCCTTTTCCACATTTAAAACAATCTCACAACCTTCATAGAAAACAATCTGCCACCTCTACCCCAAGCCCTGACTGTGATTTGCTGTTTCTTTGCTCATGTGGCAGTCTGGCTTTCACAATTTACAGCACAGCAGGAGCCTCCCGTGCACTAACGAACCTCACATCCGGGGATGGCTTAGAAGTCGTGAGTGTAAAGATAATGGGGATACATTTGCTTTCGTGGTTTCAAGCCTTCCAAATTTCTTTCTAATCGTGAAGGTTGGGAATTTGCTTACTTTTTTTTTTTTTTAAACAAAAGGCAAATCAGAAATATAACAGATTATTCACCAGGCACATGACTTCTGGAATGTGAGTTAAAAGCAAAACATAAAATGAACATAATGCTTTAGAAGTCAAGAGAAGCAGAACCACTGAAAAGAATAATTTTTGGATTACTTTTATTGTGTTACACAGTAAATAATTAATAAAAGTAAATAAATTCTGAGGTCACATAGCAAATAGCGATTGTGACAGATAATTTACACGGTAAAAAGTTCTAGGTTTGGTCCAAATATTTAAACATAAACTAGTTTTCTGAGAAACAATGTTTTATATATGTGCACTTTAAAAGCTCTTTAACTCTACTATACTATGTAGAGAACATAAAAATCAAACTCTGTATTTACATACACTGAATGTGCACAGTAATGTGTTTTGAGAGTTAATAACGCATGAAGGGTGCTCAGGGTAAAGGTGGAAGCTTGGCCTCTGGTTGCTGAAAACTTTAGATGCAAAGGGGGTCATGCAGATTTAACTGTAACCTGTGAGCTTTTTCTGGGGCTTGTTGGTTTATTGTTTGAAAAGACAAATTTAAAAAAAAAGTTTTATGAAAAGCAAAGTGAGAGAAAGGTTTCAAGTGAAACAAATACCAGCTTTAAGAAAAATTATGCTACAAATTTACAAATTTATATTTATTTACATTCTATATTAAATAAAACATATTGTAATAAAATAAATATCTTAAAAATAAGCTACTGAGAAGATGTTCATAGAAGCTTTGTGAATTTCTTAATCAATAACATACTAGACAATCCACACTATATAATCTCCTTTGTCCCATGTTTGCCCTATGTATCCTTGACCACCAATCTGTGTTTCCTGGTGTTAAGTCTTTTTCTCTCTTTCTAAGCCACACAGCTGTGCTCCTCAGGCACAATTCATGTGGTTCCTCACACCTTTCCCAGCCAGCTCTCTCAGAATGGGGTGAATGGCCCCCGAGGAGATTCCTCTGTCTCTCCATTTGCTCAGCTGGAGCCGGGATGATGTGCTGGAGCAGCACACAAGCACTCATCTCAAGAAAGGCAAGAGGAATCTTACCCCTCTTCCCAGTAACTCTCATTTCCTGGTTTTCCCAGGATTAAACAGTGCTGAACTGTTTGGCCCCAGAAGAAAAAGGAGGAAACAGAACAGCAAAGGAGAAATCTGGTTCCAATGGGAGCTGTTGATGAAAAGCATTTAGGCAGAGCTTTAAAAGGGAGGCAGAAATACTCACTTGTGTCTCACTTCAAATGACACACATCAATAAAGCAGTGTGAAAGCGAAGGGATCTGCTGACCTTCAGCGCAGAGTTTCCATGGGAAACACATTTTGTGATTTGGTTCAGGTATGTCGGGAGTCATTAAATCAGGAAATTACAAAACTGAAGGCTGGTGCTATTGGGAATCAGAAGGGAGCACAAAAATGGATGAATTTTGTACTGATCAATTTAATAAAAAATAGTGGCAGTTTGAGAGCTGACAAGCAATCAAACAAGATCAAAGTTCTCCCACAATAGCTGGCATCAGATGGGGCATGGTGTTTGCTAGGTGGGAAAGGCTGCCCTGCCCTTCTCCACCATGAACCTGTTTGTGGACAAATTTATTAATTCAAGGTCTCAAATGACTTCAGTATTTCAGGCTACTAGCCTGATCCTCAACTCCAATTGAAGCTCTGTTTATCAGTGCTAACAACCTATTTCGCAAGGCAAGCCTTTATTTTGGCTGACATACTGTATTCCCAAAGGCTGATGTAACATGGGTCACAAATGTCTGGTGACAAATCTCTTCCATCCTCTCTAATTTCCATGTGAAATCAACTTGCATGTATCCCAGATTATATACAGCCAAGCAAGGAGACGGTGTCTTGGCACAAGCACGTTTAAATCCCCCAGGTGCAAGGAGGGAGAAACAAAGATTCATTACAGTAATAAAGTTTCACCCTTCTAGGGATAAGGTCAAATGAGAGCAGCAGAGCACTGGCTAACATGAGAGTGGATCTTATGTACATGGGAGCTGTCAATAAGCCTTCTGACACGTGTCTGTTGAGTAGGGCCCATTGAGGGAAAATATCTATCATATCACTGAACATTTCACAGGGCAAGAAATGTTCATTGGGCAGTGTTGCACAAGTAGGATTTTTTTTCCCTGTCTAAATTTGCTTTCTTAGCTTATTTACCTTTGAACCTGGTCAGCAAGTAATGAGTTCTGTCAATCTGGATGTTTAGTCCAATGGAAAAACACTGTATTATTTTGTAGCAATTTTGCTGCAATTGTAGCAATTTTGGGTTTACTGAGAATCTTTTCTTTGTAATGATGGAAATTCAGTGTTTAGGGTCGGGAACTGTTCACTGGAAGCAAGTCTGGAAACTGCAAGGGTGCACACCAGAATGCTGCCCACTTCTTTAGAGTCAATGAAAATGTGCATTCTCCTTAATACACTACCGTGTATTTATATGGTTTTTACAGACTAAAAGCTGCTGCTGAAAATGACAAAGCAAACTGAAAAGTACAACTAATATCTAGGTTGAAACATGTTACCAGAACATTCCTGAGAAACAGGAGCCTCCTGGGAGCAGTGTAGGTGGCATTCACTCACTTTGGAGCTCCGATGTTTATACCAAATTGCATTTCCTTGCCACTGCGCATGCCACAGCCTGTCTTAATTTGGACTCTGCTCTTGTAAGACCCTGTACTCCCTCCACTGCTCCCTACTGCAGGCACAAGCAGCAAAAGCCTCTTGCCCCTCCACTCAGTTCAGCAGAATTTCATGATATATACATTAACTTGGATTTAATTTGGTACTTCTGCAAATGTCAACTGCAAAAACAGGTCTGTGGAGGAGGAGGGAAGAAAACTCCACAAGCGTGATACCTGCAGGCCGATAGTTCCATTAATCTTTCCAGGGAAAGGCAGGCACCTTTGTTTTCTAGCAGTCTATCAGTTTTCTCCCTATTTATATATGTACTCTTTGCCTGGGTCATAAGGTGGCTAAATGAAAATTTATTGCAGGGACTGGCTATTGATTTGCAATCCTGAACATCTGGAAGACATGACCGTAAAAGAATGTCCATTCTTTGAACTAATGAAAATTTAAACTCTAGCATAAAAGAAAATGTTTCAGGATAAAATTAAGTGACATTTTGAATGAACATCATCAATGCTTGAGTTTATTTTATAGGTAAATCCTGTTTACAAAATACACCAGAGAAGTTTCAATGATATTTGTGGGGCTGATTGAATTCAGTGAAGCCACACTGGAGACTTACAGCAATTAATTACACCCTTCTAAGTATATTGCAGAAAATGGTTACATGATAGCTGCTTCTCAGGGTGGCTGATGTCAATGGGATGGATACTATAATAGTCTCTCTTAAGATCCAGAATTTTTTCTGTGAATGAAACAAGCTAGTCCATGACCAAGCAATTCAAGTAAACTCCCTCTCTGGGAGGGAATCCAGGCTTCTCCCTCTGTCACTTTGTGTTTCATTCAGTGATATCTCTGCCAAAACCACTGAGTTCAAGGATTAAGCATAAATTTCCTGTCAATTCCTGTCCAAGTCATTGCTGCTGACATTCTGACTCACTGAAGAGGAAGATATTATCTACCTCTGTCAACAAACATCATTCTTCTTGCAATTCCTAGGGCAGGACCAACTCTTCACCTGTAAGGTCAGAGTTACGTGAAGTTGGGAAGGATATTTAACAAATTACTCTTAACATGATGTACACACGAAAAAAAAAAATGCAGCCAGCTAAGGCCAACCACAAAGCCTGGTTTCCTCAGATTCTCCCATCACAAAAACCATATAAACACGTGGCACTTTCACTAGCACTGTGCACCAACATGTTGACTTTTTGCCATCTGAACTGTACATAAATTAATTTCTCTATAAGCTTCTTAATGATAGATCTTGTATCTACCTACCATCTAGGTTGTCTGTTTTATATGTGCAGATTGCACTTGCATTAACTCAAAACAACACAGATTTACAAGGAAGCAAAGAATCTGGTTTTGTTTTGAGTCATACAATACTCTGAGGTGGAATGGACTTAAGAGTCCAGCTCTTGAGTATATGACCCATCGGGGGGATAGAACGCACAACTTCGGTGTTACTGTACCATGCTGTAACCAACTAACATCAGAAAGATGATTGTATTCCGATCTAATGTCAAATTTAGCCACCTTTTGCTTGAGCAAAGCCATCACTTTTCATCCCTCTCTCCACTTGCCAGGGCATATTTCTTCTTGTGTAAGTATTGCAATAAAGTATTACAGTAACAGTCATTATAACAGTGGTAACAGTATTACTAATAATTATCTTGAACTAATATGGTGCCTTTCTTCTGGGGATTACACTGTGCTTTAAAATCATCACTGCAGGCATCTCCTCTGGAGCTTCCATCTGAGTGGAAGAAGCTCAGTATCCCTGCCGAGCCAGCTCGTCTCTCAGGGCATTGCTCCTTCTGTGGATTGCTCTCCATCTAATCAATAAGGTTGCATCCAGAGCTGAATGAGCTAACAAGCTAGAGGGGGTACCAGAAGTGGTACAATGACACCTGCTAAGAGCTGAGCACAAATTCACTGGTTTCTGCATCAGGGTTTCACCAACATGATGCATACCAGATGGTGGGACAGCTCAAGAAGAAATATGCAACTGCAAAAATGAGCCCAAGGTGAGTGGCATAAATGGAAGGGGTGATACTTCACATGGAGGAGGAGCAAAAGAGTCAAATCATGGTTTGTACGCTTAGATTTGTTACCCTGACTGATAAAACTGCATCTGTCAAGAAGAGGAAGAATCAGTCTGCAAACAAGCTAGTGATATTCTAGTAACACTGTGAGATTTGACAACTGGAGTAAATTATTCCACGTCTTCAGACAACCCAGTTTTATCACTGGATCTATCTCTCATCTTCATTAATTACTATTGAAATTGCAGGCAGCAATCCATTTACCATAGAATGAGCAGGAAACAGAATATTCAAAGTATGATGAATCAGTGCTTTAGCTAGCTCAAACATGACAGGCAAAGCTTGCTGCCGTCACTGGTGATTCCCCAAGAAAAGCATTTATGTAACTGTACAGTTAGACATAATTACACAGTGATAGGCATCCTGCTTACACACTAGGTCTGTTTGTTCTCTGCATTTTTCATAGTGCCCCGTGTCTCACAAAAGCAGTTATACAGACTGATGCAGGTGCCAGTAAAATTAATCATTTCAAATGGGCCGTTCAACTCAGACAACTCCAGGCTTGGAGAGCATCGGTTCTGGAAATGATGTCAAAGCCTGGCAATGCTGGCTGGGATTGAAGAAAAGCTCAGGAAACAGAACTGCCCTTCCTTAGAGGAATCACACTTCTCTGTAACAAACTGCCTGGCTTATGTTTCCTCCTTGGAAAACTACAAGCGGGATTATCAGAGCTCCTTCAGAGTCAAGAATCTGCATCCCAGATGGAAGTTGCACCCTACTGCCAAGTATAGTCCCATTCACTTCTTTTCCTGCTGTCTAGGAAATCCTAGCAGACAAGCAGTAGCTTGGTAATAGCTAATCTGCCTGGTCAGTGTGTTCTGCCTGTGCTGAAGTCTGTTTCTACTCACTCCAGTGAAAAGCAGTACCAGCTGCAGAGAGCTGCCTCAGCCCAAGATGTTTTAATAACACTAGATGCAGCTTTTGAGAAGGGATCTTGTGTCTGCTTAGTGTTTGGGTTGTGATTATATTACTGATTTATAATCTTCAAGTACCAGGCCAAATTGCTTCCTGCTTAAAGTTGGAAACCCATCAAAAGCAGTGATATCGCCCTTTCTTCTGCCAGCTGTAACATGGTCAGACAAGAATGTGGGGCTAACACTGGTGGTTGCTATGTTGGGATGGGAGATGTGCCTGACTAGTGCATTTAGTAAGACATTAAGATACATTAAAGATCACATTGCTCCACTTCCCTGAAAAATACCTATATAAAAAAGGCCAGCACAATATTCCAAGAGCAGTTCCCTAGATGCAATCAGTCATTCCTGCTGATGTCAGTGCCAGGGATGGGGTTTCAGTGACTCCAATCATACTAGGTCTGCCCTTCAGGGACAACACAGTGCCTGAAAAGACACCTGAATTTTGGTGCTTGTCTTGCACTTGCTAAGTTTGCTAAGCCCTCAGCAGCAGCACCTGTGTGATGACACCAACTCTGTCATCACTCAAGGTGTGTTACTGGGAATGCCACTGGAAGCTGGGGAATGAGCTGCTCCTGGTTAAGCAGCTGATGAATGGTGAGGATTCTGCATGAGGAGGCAAGGGATGAGGCTGCCTTTCCATGCTGGCAGGGCAGGCTGCGTGTGGACCAGCACCTTCACCCTCAGAAATGCAGCCCAAACAGCTGGGCACCAGAAACAAAAGAGCCTCCAGACCCTGAAATCTGCAGGGGATGTCTAAAAAACTAAAGAGTATCAAACCCAGGAAGAGGGAGAAAGGGGAAATACAGCTTTGAGCAATCATAGAGAACAAGCATAGCTCTGACCCAGAGAAATGACAGTGAAATGAAAGATGTGGGCTGCAAGGATTGTCGTCAATAGCAATAAGAAAAAAACAAACTGCAGTTTAGTAAGAGCTGACCAATATACTAGGTGGCAAAGTGTGAGTCAAAGCAAGTGCAAAGCTGTGAGTCATCCATCCCAAAGGGCTTTATCCTTGGATAAAAGTCAAAGAGACAGCTCAGGGAGAAAAAAGGAGTGTGGGAAAGGACAGAGACAACAGCAGAGCAGTGGGCCTCCCCACACAGCGGAGGCCACGTGGAGGGCAAGGCAGCTATTGGCCAGTTATCCTCCCTTACTGTTATTTCTGTCCAGGTACACAATAGTCTGCATGTTTCATAAATACCAGGGTCAGCCTCCTGCTCTGAGGAACTTCACCTGCAGCACAAACAAGAACTAGAGCAAGAGCAGAAACGGGGAAGTGGTACAGAAAGCAAGTCACACCACTAAGGGGGTGTGTTTGTGTGTGTGTGTTTAAACGAAGTAACCCTTCTCAAGATTTTTCTCCTGTAGTCCATTTACCATGGCTTTATTACTGATACAGTGTTCTGCAGGTACTTGGGCTGAAGGGGCAATACAGCAATTAGTCAGCTGACACGGCTTGGTCTTATGAGGTAAGATTAAAAGCAAGCAACTAACAGAGAAAATTACAGGTCAGATAAAGGCAACTGTTAAGGATCAATGCCATTTAAGAGGGTGAAGACACAAAGAAGGAATTCTTTCAGGTGGGATGGAGAGAGAAAAACAAGGGACGGAGAAGATGATGAGATCCTTAGAAGGACGTAGAAGAGAAAGTGTACAGGATGAGAGGCTGTTGAGCATCACACACATCTAAACACGGAGTGACATGAATTAGTTCGAGATTACAGGGAAGCACAAGGAAGAAGCAAAGAAAATGAATATGCAGGATCTCATGCTGTTTCAAGGACAGTAAATACAAGAGGCAGGGTAGAAAGAATAGGAAGATGGTTATGGCAATCACATCTGTAGTGTCTTCCATCTGTTTAAAGAAATTCCAAAGACCTCAGGAGAAATCAAAACATAGATTTACCATCAGAGGATTGAAGCTAAGAGAGAAGAGAGCCAAAGCATGTTTCCATGTCCCCAGCTCAGTTTCAGAGTGAAAATCGAAATCAGCTCCCTGATTTAATGTGTATTTTCCATGTTTTACAATACAGCAGATGACAATACAACCTGGTTCACTTATATCCTAGGCATGGCAGGCAGGAGCTGAAGCAATCAAAACCACTGGAAGCTGTGCTGAAATAAGATAGGAAAAGAATTAAATAGGTGGGAAAAAATCCCAGAGGTTCTATATATTTTGTGTAATTTAATTTTCTTAGGACTTCTTAGGTCCAGTTTTAAATAATGCTTCCATATTATCATAATCCTTCAATATCCCTCCCACTTATTTCCTTGCAGTCCCCATATCATTGGGAAAGCACACCTTTCCAACTTCTGCAAAGTTTTGTCCCACAAAGCAACATTTTTGTCCCAAATACACTTTTGTAGGCACCACTTTTTTTACACTTTGGTAGAAGAGGTACAGCTTTGGGGAGGGAAGAATCTGAAACAATTAAAATAAGCAAAAATCACTCTATACGGACAATTTAGAAACATAAGTTAGCAGCCTGAAAATGAACCCTAAGACGACAGGTGAAATATCCCCAGTCATTACTTGATTATTGAAACATTACCCGTATTTTTAGGCACGAGATCTTTAACAAACAAAAACATATCTTGGTTTGTTTACAAAATAAACAACTACTTTTTTTTAAAATTTTGAGTAATGAAAGACATGCCCAGTATTAATGCATTATACCACGGTCTGCGTCTGTCTCCTGACAACAATCTCTAAAGGAGAGAAAGAATGGTTGTTAAACTGGAAAGCATCAGTACCATGAACTTGTAAATAAAAAGGAAAGTTATGTCTGCAGGGCTTAGAAATAATATGTAAACAGAGAACAAATGCCACCATGCAGATACATGATGCATGTTTGTACAGAGAAAGCTTGGAAAAAGAACACAACATCTCTGTATTTATTCATTGTAATGTATTACAGCACAATGTTTAGGGCACATAATAAGCTGTCAAATGAAATAACTTCCATGTAATATTGGTTACAGAAAGCATTTTGGAAGATTGAAGTGCAAGACTAATAAAATTTTCAATATTACCTTAACAATCATTTCAACATATTCATTCTGGGAGAAAGAAACTTGCATGAAAAATGATTTTTGGTTCTCCAACCTTCAAATGTGCAATTTTTTTTCCTTAGGGAAAAATTAAAATCAAAGGAGCAGGCGGGATTTTTCACTTCTCTGCTAACTATAGAGTTATGCATGCAAATAACTTGATGTGCATTTATAATTTTACTGAAATCAAAGTGTGGGATGATCCATACAGGAGCATCAGAAGAAAACTGAACTCACACAATAAATGCAACAAGGTAAACTATAAAACAGCAGGTACAAAGAAGGCTTAAGAAAAAAGAACATCTAGAACACAACTGAGCAATTGTTTACTAAATGTCCATGTACAGATGGTCGGAGCACAAATATTTAAAACAATTACTGTTCTTTTCATTGCAATGATTAATGTTGCGTATTCCAGTAACTTAAAACACCCTCCCTGAATTAACAAACAAAACACCCCAGATCAAACACAATGCCTTAGAAATGGAGTGGATAATTTGTGGACCATTAAAAACATAAGCAATTCCTTTCACTATCCAATAAATCAACAACTGCAGAAGTATTTTAGATTTTATTAAAAAATCCAGGAAACTTATAAATCTCATTTTACACTCGAACAGGACACACATATTGGTTTAGTTTTTCCTTGCAGCAGCCAGACAAGCAGTTTTCCAGCAGCTAATCGGCTGTTGGCCTGACCGCAGGTCAGGAGACATGCAGCCTCCAAGGGGCAATTCCCATAAACCTCCAAGGGGCAATTCCCATAAACCTCTTCCATAGAATTGTTACCAGCTCTGTAATCACAGAATCAATTAGGTTTGAAAAGGCCTCTGAGATCATTGAGACCAATCTCTGACCGAACACCACCACTAGTGTCAACCAGAGCCTGGCACAAAGTGCCACGTCCAATCTTTCCTTAAACACCTCAAGGGACAGTGACTCCACCACTTCCTTGGGCAACCCATTCGAATGTCTAATCAGCTTTTCTGTGAAAAAATTCCTCCTGATGTCCAACCCAAACCTTCCCGGGCACGGCTTGGGGCCATGTCCTCTCGTCCTATCTCTCGCTGCCTGGGGAAAGAGACCGACGCTCCCCTGGCTACAGCTTCCTTTCAGGTAATCGTAGAGAGCGATAAGGTGATCCCTGAGCCTCCTCTTGTCCAAGCTAATCTGGGGGCCCCGCGGCCTCTCTGAAGGCGCCCGGTCCCTCTGCAGCGGCGCTGGCCGGCGGGAGCGGCCGCGCTGCCCGGGAGGTGCCGCTTTCGGGGGCTGCGGGGCGGGGCGGGCGACGGGAGCGCGGAGCCCCCGCAGGGGAGCCCTGACACCGCCCGGCAGCGCCCCGGTGCGCTGGCTTTGCCCCGGCACTCCCGGTGCGCCCCGTGTGCCCCGCGCCCCGGTACATCCGCTGTGCCCCTGTACTCCCGGTGCGCTCCGGTACTCCCGGTGCGCCCGGTACATCCGCTGTGCCCCGGTACTCCCGGTGCGCCCGGTACATCCGCTGTGCCCCGGTACTCCCGGTGCGCCCGGTACATCTGCTGTGCCGCCGCACGTCCGCGGTGTCCCGGTGCGCCGCCGCTCGGCTCCGGCCGCCCCCCGCGCTCCGCAGCCGCAGTTCCGGCCGTGGGAGGAAGCGCGGGGCCGCTCCGCTCCGCTCGCCGGGGGATGCGGGAGCATTCCCGCCCCCGCGGCCGGCGGGAGGCGGGCGGCGGCGGCGGCGCGGGTGGGGCGGATGCGTCGCCCCGCAGAGAGCGGCGGGGGGACCCAGCGGCGGGCGGCGAGCACAAGCCAGCGATGGAGGAAGGTGAGGGGCGGCTCCTCAGGCCGCGGAGCCGGGGCCGGGCGGAGGCGGTCGGGGCCAGGCCGCTGGCTCAGGCCGGCGGTGTGGCCGCCCCTCGCGGTTTGTGCCAGGGCAGTGCCGGGACGCGGCGCACGGACGGAGTGAAGCACTGGGCTGCAGGGCACAGGCGGCCTCCCGGGCCCAGCCCGCCCCGGCCGCCCCTCGGGCCCCAGCCCAGCCCAAGGCAGCCCGTCCTTTGCAGCCCCAAGCGGGAGGCCGGGCCGGTCTCTAGGGGATATGGGGTCTTTTTCTCTTCCCTCGCCTGACATTGTCTCTGGGCAGAGCGCTGTGGGCTCCGTGGATGCTTCCGTGGGTGTACTTTCTCTTTGGCATCCTTCCGTATGTTTTAGTCAGTCTTCTCTCTCGTTTCGTTAAGTGTTAGAGAGCATCCAGAAGAGGGCTACCAAGGTGGTGAAGGGCCTTGAGGGGAAGCTGTATGAGGAGCGGCTGAAGTCACTTGGTTTGTTCAGCCTGGGGAAGACTGATGGAGACCTCATCGGAGTGTGCAGCTTGCTCAGGAAGGAAGAGGAGGGGCAGGCACTCTCTTCTCTGTGGTGACCAGTGGCAGGACCCGAGGGAATGGCCGTATGGCGGGGTTTAGGCTGGATATCAGGAAGAGGTTCTATACCCAGAGGGTGGTTGAGCACTGGAACGGGTTCCCAAGAGGAGTGGACGCAGCACTACGCCTGCCAGAGTTCAAGAAGCACTTTGACAGTGCTCTCAGGCACATGGTGTGATTATTGGGGTGTCCTGTGCAGGGTCAAGAACTGAACTTGGATCATCCTTTCAGGTCCCTTCCAACTCAGGGTATTTTGCAATTCTGTTTCACTTTTAGCGCCTACACAAGCATTTTTCTCTGTGTCTTTTCAGTGTAAACCCCCTTTGTAGGGGGTAGGAGATGGCATTTAGTTTTCTTGGGGAAATCAGCAGAAACAAAACTGTTAATAGGTGCCCTGAAAAATACAGGAGCAAAACAAGCATATCCAAATCTGTCCCATGGCATATTCCAGCATCCCATCTCTTCTCAGCAGGGGTACTTTCTGAGTTGTGCATGGTTTCTGTATGTTTAGGAGTCTCCAGTTG
Source organism: Cyanoderma ruficeps (assembly GCA_008694505.1). Taxonomy (NCBI): domain Eukaryota; kingdom Metazoa; phylum Chordata; class Aves; order Passeriformes; family Timaliidae; genus Cyanoderma; species Cyanoderma ruficeps. The sequence continues at coordinate 7,051,010 of VZDJ01000346.1, forward strand.
CTTGTCCTCCACAACTGTGTCCATCTTCTTATGAATCTGTGCAAACTCTTGGTTTACAGAATGGTCTTTGAGTAGAAGTGTTCTGCATGAAGGTGATGTGCAATGAGCTGGTTCTTTTTCGCCTGACTCACTAGGTTTATTTGAGAACTTGTATTAGAAAAGGTAAATCACTGCTGTCTATTCAGTGTGTTTGTGCACTTCATTAACTAGTAGATGTCTGGCATGTTTCTGTTGGTCATCCTCTTTTCTAGACTGAAGCATCTTCAATTTGCTTCCTTGTTCCTTGTATGGGAGCCACTGTACAACTAAAATCACCCTCATGGCCCTTCTCTGAATGTTTCCCAGCTCTATCTTATCTTTCTTTAGATGAGAAGACAAAAATTACAGATAGTGTCCAATTAGTAGGTGAAAAGTAGATGAGTATAGTGGCACAAAGTAGGAATGAGTTATGGTTTTCTGCAGTTGAAACACAAAAAAAAAAAGTGGAATGCATGTTTTATGAAAAAGAACTTGTTTGAACTGGGGACTTACAGGGAACTGAAAAGTAGATGAGAAATTATGTGCTGGATAGAGAGTTACTAGAGGCTGTCATCAGTTCAAAATTCTAGATAATTTTTAGTTGTTACCTTGTTTGACTTTCATTTCACTCTGAAGGATTCATTGAAGTGAAAACAGCATTTTTCTCGTTTGTGGCAGCAGCAAGAAACAGAAGTAACACGCATCTTTTTGTGTTACTGTTTTTGGGGGGAATATGCTGAGCAGTCTTGAAACGAGGTGAAGATCATTTGCTGATTGAGATGTTGTTGTTTCAGAAGTAGAATTTTAAATTGTTACTTCTTTGGGAGCTTTCTATTACTGCTGTTAATGCTTTGATTTATAAGTTTGTTACACTTCTCCTGTGGTTCACTTCTCTGCCAGGGAAGCAAAGGGCTTTTCCTCCAGTGTTTTCAGTGCTGTTCCTTTGGTTATAACTAGATTGACAGGGGCACTCAGTTGTCCTTCCAAGCATGTGTCTGCCCACTTTTGTGATCTAGGGTTTTCTCCCACTGTGTTTTATTTTGCATGGTACGAATGATTTTAACTGCAATGCACTTGGTGTTTGCATTGCTGATAAATTTCTGATACACATGTCATGAAGAGATGCTGGTATACATTTTATTTTGGATTGACATGATGATAAATGAAAACCCTAAATCTCGTGCTGTTTAAAATCTTTCCAGTTCTTGTCTTGGTTAGGAAGGTAGACATTTTCTGTTCATTCCATGAAAAATGTTACCACTGAGATCTTCGTTTGCTCAGAATGATTTATAAATTGCTCTGTTAGCACACAGGTGTCCTGATACAGGCAGACATCGCTCTAACCATTTATATTTCTATTTGTTGTTTCTAACTTTTAGATCTAGTAGCGAGGAATTAAAAGTAGACTGAATTAGAATTGAAGTAATGTACAACCAGAGTACTTAAAAGCTTTGTTGTGGGGTGGGAAGATTGGCACTTCAAGTTTGAAGTTGAATGGGTTTATGAAGGAGCTGTTTTTAGTCCAGAAGAAAATTGGTGGCTGCAAAATTTCAAGCAATGTTGGATAGTAGGTCAAACATGAGAGCTAAAAATTCTGGAGCATGAATTACAGTTAAACCTTTTCGTTACCCTTCCAGAATGACATAAATATTGTGGGCTATATTTAACATAGGAATTATAAAATACATTTTGCAATGAGTCTTTTTGTATGTAGACTTGCAGTCTGTGAATTAGCCTCGTTGCCTTGTAAAATAAATGAGCCAGGACTTCAAACTGCTGCTGCTCACAGAAAAGTTAACAGAAGCCCTTGGTCTTGTGATGTGACCTATGTGGCTGGGCAGACTGGGCTTTTTAATTATGTTAGACTAAATAGTCATAAATCTGCTTAGTTCCAGTAGATCCAAAAGCTGGAAAAAAGTGATATTACATTTACTTTATAAAAGCTTTTGTCATTTAAATAACAGGCATCTCATTTGAAAAGTAATGGACTAGCCCAATTTTTGTATTACGCTGCTAAAAATTTTGTATTTTGTATAAAATTTTGTATTACACTAGCTTAAAACCAGGATGAGGGCAGAGTGGAATTGGCACCAGTTTCTTCCGGTGTCTCCATCAATTTATCTAAACTACTGATTTCCTTCATTTCTGTTCATCAAATGAAATAAACCAGTTGGCTTCCAGTTTGGATTCTGGCTAATCCCAGAGTATGGCCTCAAGAGAGTACTGTTTTTTCTAAGGAATAACATAAGGATTGATTTCTTTAGTTACATTTATGTAGTTGTATTTATATTTAATCAGTTATATTGTTATTTTAGTTGGCCGTATGATAGGCTTTAATTGAGACTTTGTCAAATATATCTTCCATGGGATTGAATCAGGAGCAGTAACTGGCTGCTACCTGCTGCTGTGTGGGTTTGCCAGTGTGATTTTAGGTATTGTGTTGCAGTGACTTAAAAAAAAAAATGTCTTCAGGGGCAGCAGACCTGCGACAGAGAAAGAAACAAAACTGCACCGAATCTGACAAAATGGCTCCAGAGGAGAGAAACAAAGAAAATTCAAAGCTGGGAAGGTCGCCAAAATGTAAGCTACAGCATTTTTAGCTGACTTGATTGTTTTTTTTCATTATTCTCTTACATTTTATGGGAAGATATTTGTAGCACAGTAATTTATAACAGACTTACTTTGAATTAGGTTTTTGACTATTTCGAGAGAAAACAGGCATGCACATTAGAGTTCTTTAATAATTTTATGTATTGCAGAGTGAAATGATACTCTTGGATTGTTTCAGGCTTGGGTAGGAGAGGCAATTAAGAAGGAGTTAAGAAATTTACTATTACTGTTTGCTTACAAATAAGTATTTTTATTGTTCCTGGAATGATCTTCTGGTTGGAAGCTGATATGCATGAAGTAATGGTACTGAAACAAGAACAGACAAAAAGTCCTTACAGCTTTTCAAGAAACAGGACTAAAACTAGCTATAATTTTAGGCAAGTGCTCACCAAGCTACCAAAAACCTTTTATGTTAAAAGTAGGTACTGACTCGAGGGAGCTACAGATGAAGTAGATACCCTTTGAATGAGTTTGGTAAAATTCAGATTTTTTTGTTCTTATATTCAAAAACAGAATGGAGAATGGTATGTATCAGAAATTATGTTAGATGTGGTATGCCACATCTGTCTGTTAATGTCTTTAAGGAGTTGTGGTGTTTTGTGTAGAATCTAGAGTTTGATCTATTTATCTGGAAGAGGCTTTTCCTTCTTGGAATTCATCTGAAAACAAAATTTGCAGTGTAGTGTGTGGCTGAGTATTTTGTCTGAGGGTCCTGTGAAGCAGTGATAATAAGTGGGAAAGAAAACTGCAGGACACGAGTAGCAAACCAGTTTTCAATGTATCCGTGCTGCTGATGGAGTGATAATACTCATGCCAGTAAGTTCACTTGATGCTCAGAAATAAGAGTCGTGTGTAGGATGTGCTGTTTGTTTCTCAGTCCTCTGGACTATTTTAGCTTTTTGACTGTTCATTTTCAGATATGTTAATCCAGCGTTTTGCAAAGCTTTTCTTTGGCTGTCTCGCAGCAGTCACCAGTGGAATGATGTATGCTGTGTATCTCTCCACATATCATGAACGGAAATTCTGGTTTTCCAGCAGGCAGGTAAAGATAAACTACTGAAACAAAAGCCATATTGTGTCCCTGAAATCAAATCTGATCCGTGTCATGTTGAAACTACTTGCAGAATCCTGTGTTCTTCTACTGAGGCCTCTGTCTTTGAAACAGCTCTTTTTTTTTTTTTTNNNTTTTTTTTTTTTTTCTTCTTTGTTTTCTTTTTTTTTCCCTCATTCTAACAATACGGAAGAATAACTGAAGCATAGTGGGATGGCAGAAGCTAATCAAGAGAAATATGTGTTGGCTTTTTGGGCTGGTTTTTTTGTGTTTGTTTTTTGTTTGTTTTGTGTTTCTTTTGGGATTTGGGGTTTTTTGTGAGTTTTTTTGTGTGTTTTTTGGTTGGTTGGTTTTGCTTTGTTTTCTTAAGAACTCCACTATTAAGGGAAGTAGAGAAAGTTGAATGAAATTTCTGAATATGGAAACATCCTGTGGATTTTGTGCTGACTTACAATGTGGATTTGAGTTGCTCTGATTCCGAGCATGTTTGCTAAATTACAGAGAGCATTATGTACCGGATAGAAGTGCTGTGAAAATTAATGTTTTGTGGAATATTTTGAAGATGTACAGTGAAGTCATAACCATGTACTGTGTTACAAAACCAGCCTATCTGAAAATATATTGTCTTCTCTGGAAAGAGATTGCAGAGATTAATTTTTTTTTTTCCTAGGAACTTGAACGAGAAATTACATTTCAGGGTGACAGTGCCATTTATTACTCATTCTATAAAGAACTGCTAAAGGCTCCATCCTTTGAAAGAGGTACAAAACTCATTTGTTTTATTAACTTTTAAAAGTCCTGTTTTCTTTGGAGACAGTAATAAAACTGCAGACTGGGGAGACTGATTTTATTCTCTTATGTAAGTTTATTGGTCAGATTAATTAGGACACACTGTCCTAACTTTTCAGTGCCTTTTCAAAACCAGTATTTAACTATGCTGTATTCCAGCAGATTGCCTTTAATCAATACTCTAGGATAGGGTTAGTATTACGCTTATGATGCTCCGTATCAAAGTTATCATTGGGTTTGCCTATGTCACAATAGTGGTTTTTCTGCCATGTAAATATAATCTATGTTGAATTTGGGAATGAGGGATGAAAATTACAGTTTTCCATCCTCTGTCAGAAGACAGAACAGTTTCTGTCACAAGCTGATCTGCTCCATCCTGTCCCTGCCAGAAGTTTTTACTTTTGTCAGCTGTGATGAATAGATGCTGATGAGCACTGAGTGGTGGGGACAGAAAGCAACAGGAAGTGACAATGATCTCTCCTTCCTTTGTGCTCTTGCTCTTTATCCTGCACTGGCTCTGGGGCTCACTGACCCTGGGTCCCTAAACCAAAGGGAAACTAAAGCGGTGAAGAGAAGAAGGAGCACTTCCATGCTAGTTCACGGAGTTCAAAGTGCACTGCACTAGCATGGGGCTGGAACTCAGGAGGGAAGAGGATGACTTGCCCTATCTTGCAGTGGTGAGCCACTGAATTAGTTCAGTCCCTTTGTGAAACCTCACTGAAGCCAGTAAAACTAAACTTTCTGGTTAGCGTTTTATTGGTTGAACATTTTCCCAGCTGAAATGTAGCACATCAGCAATATCAGAGGTCTTTGGTACACTCAGTGCCTTTTGACCTCTGGGGGTATTGCCCATACTGTGAGTGGATGGACTGCATGCCTCATTCAGGGATGCTGTCTCTGCAGACAGGTAGACTCGTGTGTCTGTAAGGTGCTACAAGACATCCAGTCTTCAGGAGTGTATTACAGCTGTGCTGAACCCAGTTATAAGTCCTGAAAGACCTGGTTCAGCCTACAGAGGACCAACTGCAGACCATACACAAAGATATGCTCAAAGCTGAAAACAATTGTCTGGTTTGACTGTTGCATTGTTTTTGAGCCTTTCAATCTCCCCCATATCTTGATTTGGATTGTTTTTGCTCTTCCCTCCGTGGTCCTAAGTATTGACAAGTCTTTTCTTTATTTATAACATTTTGGAATAATCCTTTGAGTATGGCAGCTTCAATTCCATCTTAGCCCTGTAGAAAGGCACACTGTGTTTGGTGAATGATTCTTAGAAACCTCAGAAACTCAGAGCTGAAAGGGATGATGAGGCCATCAATACCTGATGTCCTTTTGGAGACGGGTTTAATACATCCTGCTCGTCCTTGTTAGATCTGTGTCACTCCTTAAGATCTTCCTGTGAAGGTGATCTATTGGCAAGTAGTTCCAGGACTGCATCAGTGTGTTGCTGAAAAGATTGTGCTTCAGATGATTGGGTTTGGGCCTTCTATTTAAAGACAAGAGAAAAAAGGGTAATAACTTTTTGGCTATATCAGTAGGTAGAATGACATCTAACATGGAAATTTCTCCTTCATTTAGAACGAGGTGTGTGGTGAATCAGTCAGTAGCTTTAATGATCAGATCTGTTTCCCCTACCTTTGAATACACTTAGGCCTCTTTTAGGAACAGCAGTAGTAAGTGATTCCAAGAATAATATATTTTTTTTGTCTGTAGGTGTTTATGAGTTGACACACAACAATAAGACAATATCACTGAAGACCATAAATGCTGTCCAGCAAATGACTTTGTACCCAGAGTTGATTGCCAGTGTTTTATATCAAGCATCTGGTAGCGAAGTATGTGCATTTCTTCTACTATCTGTACTTTCATTGTGGTTCTATCTGTGTATATGTGTATGAGACTTTCTGTGCTGTATCCAATGAACACAAAAACAAAACAATTTTCTGTTGAATGAGTTGAGCTAAGGCTCTCACCAGGTCCAGGTTCTTCTCAGTTCTGATCAGTCTCTGGCACAGGATTTTGGGGGTTTAACGCTAACCACTAACATTTTCTGTTATTCTTTACTTCTGCAGACTGCTTAGAAATGTCAGGAGTATCTGTGCTATCCAACAGGAAAGTTAACTCCTTTGGAGCACAGAAGTCTGTTATAATGGTACCTGTCTGCCCATTCTCATAGGGAAAAGCACTTCTGTAGATTAACCTTTTGTCAGTTTCCACTCCACTCAGGCTTTGTTCTGCTTATGCTACATACTTGGTCCTCTCATTATCTTTCCTTTTTTATTATTTACTTATTTTAGAACCATTTTTGCCACATCTTTACTTCTTCAAATTCTTTCCTTTTATAACTTCTTCTAGTAGTCCTTTGAACTTTATATCCCACTGCAGCATAGAGTTATTAAATCTGACACATAGAGTGTTCAAGCTAAAGCAAATTCTAAAATCATAGCACTGGCAAGCTGGGTCCTGAAGTGTGCACTTAATTCACACTGCTTTGTTCTTCCTGAGCCCCAAATAAAAGCATGTCCAATACTTTTCTAGAATAGGAGGCATCTCTTACCTGTTTGTAAAGCACCTCGCGCATTGTTAGCAGTAACAAATTGTAAATAGTAATAATTTCCAGCTTCAGCTCAGTTGCCACTATGTCTCTTCGTTTTTATTTGTAATTTCAGGAAGTTATTGAACCAGTGTATTTCTACATTGGTATAGTTTTTGGACTGCAGGGAATTTATGTGACTGCATTGTTTGTAACCAGTTGGGTTATGAGTGGGACTTGGCTGGCAGGAATGCTGACTGTAGCATGGTTCATTATTAACAGGTAAGAAAAACATCTTTATACAATCTAGTTTGTCAATAAGGCTTTTAAAAATACTAGTGGATTGTAGTGTTTTTAATTAGTAGATTGAAATGCTTTTATTAAGCTTTGTGATCTCACTGTGAGAGCAAAATCTTATGGTTAATAGAAAACATTTCCAAGAGATTCATTGATTCTCATTATGATTTTTATAATGGAAAGGCCTCCTGTTGTCCAAACCATCCACATTACCAGTTGATCTGACTTTATGTATGTGTGAGCACACTAGTATTTGCACACAATTTCATTTTTCAAAAATATTCCTCAGGAGGTTTAGTTTTGTGCTGATGAAGAATGAAGACAAATGTTCAAAACAGCTGTAAAATAGAAATGCACTCTCTGGCCAGCTCTAAATATTGTGACAGTTGTCCAGTGGCATAGAAAGAAATTAGGAAGTGCAATTTTTTTTAAAGAATATTTGATTTTTAAATCTTCATTTTGTAGTGGGTTTTTCTGCATAGTGGATTTTTCTTAGATGATCCTAATATCAAGATTTTTTTATTTTAAAACAATTCACTTGGAGTTCCCCTTCTCCTTATGAAGCACCACAATAATAGGGAGCCTCATTTGGGCAATGAAAATCTATGTTCATGCTCTTGGTTTGTCACCATGGAGCTCTGGGGCTTTCTGTGAACTTGAGAGCACTTGAAATAAAAGAACTATGGAGCAAAATGTTGGAGATATATCCTTAAAGTTGAACTGTTGGGAAGCATCTAGGAGTGTGAAGTCCTGACAGAATCTGTGATTAGTAGCTGAAAATACTGTTCATCAAATGAACAGTGAAAAGTAGGTGTGAACAGTGGAAAGTAGGAAAAATAGTGAATAAATCTGTAATTTTTTTCAACAGTGAAAAAGATTAAACAGTGTCAACAAAATGAAAGGTTCAGTAGTTTAAAAAGCTCCGAATATGACTCTGTAAGAGGCTTCAGAGGAAAAAATGAAAGGTGGTGCTTTTAAATACCTAAATGATAAAGGAGCTTGAGGTTCCTTTTTAAAGGCATAGTAGACACAAAGAAGACTATGTACCTCTGAGACTGATGCCTTTGATCACATTTTGAAAGAGTGGCTTGTGCTTCTGAGTCACTTTTACACTTTTAAAAACTTTCACCTACACTTCTAATTGTGTGGATACTGTCAAGTCATTCCATGAGAAAACCCTGCATGCTTCACCATCCATCTTTAATCTCTTGTTTTGCTGGGCAGAAGTTTTCCCTGTAGACAAAATATTTGCTGCTGCTGCTTTGAGGAAGCACCAGTTTGTATCCTAAGTATGTTGTGCTCAACTGCCTAAATCACTTGTTTAAAACATATTGTATGAGAACTGAAAGGAATCTTTTCTCTCAGCTGTGAGCTGATTTTCACTGCAGGTCAGAAAAGGCTCGAGGCAGATGCTTTTTGGCTTCAGTCCTATAAATGCCAGCTAACATGGAAACCTGTTAAATAGATGAGTAAAGATTGGGCCTTCCATGCTGTTAATAAATTTGTGAACTGTATCAGCAGCAAAGTTGTGTCAGTGTTACTTTGAACCAAAATAAGAAAAGTTTGCTTGCAAGGCCACATTTACAACTGGAAGTGACATTTAGGCTTTCCTTGATATTTTTGTTACATAAATATTTTAATATTTTTGTTTCTTTGTACTTTATTCTAGGACAGATACAACAAGAATTGATTACTCCATACCATCAAGAGAAAATTGGGCTTTGCCGTATTTTGCATGCCAAGTAGCAGCTCTCACGGGCTATTTAAAAAAGAACCTAAACTGTTCTGCTGAGGTAAAGCAAAATTAGTTTCTCAATAAAGAGCTGCTGGTAAAACTACTCTAGGGTAGTTACTTCTGCTATTGTTGCCCTTCTGGGCAGAAAACAGTAGATGTTTTGTTTCTTTTCAAAAGAGCCACTTGGATGTCACCTAGGCATGTGCAGTTTTTGCTAAGCAACTTGTTTCCTACCTTGTTATGCCCCCAGGAGGGTTCAGAGAGAACAGTGTGGTAATGGACCATGTGCTGCTTTTTTTTTAAAATATACTGAGGTGGAATTTTTCTCATGTAAACTGTTTTTCTTGAAGAAGGTGGTTGTTACTTTCTTACCCTGACACTCTCAAAAATTTTTCTTCTGATTGGCTTGAAACGTTTTTCATTATTTCAGTAATTACTTTCTTCCATCTGAAAGTTAAACACGTTTGAAGTCAGTATTTTAGTTATTTTCCAAAAAAATAATTCATTTCCATAGTTTATGTTTTAATAACCTCTCAGTTACTTGGTGACAGACATGCATGGGTACAAAATTAATGCTTTTTATTTTCTTTTTTCTTCTAGAAGTTTTGTTATCTTTTGGTGAACGCCTCAACATATACCTTCATGATGATGTGGGAATACAGTCATTATCTCCTGTTTGTCCAGGCTGTTTCTCTTTTCCTGCTAGACAGCTTTGCCCTAGCACAGACAGAGAAGGTATTGGAACTTTTCAGCCTTCTGATAGTTGGGGACTTAGAGGCAGCCTCTGAGGTGCTTGCCATTCATACTGGCCAGGAGCTCCAGAGGGCACAAGAGACTGAGGGATGAGTGTCTTGCACCCTGGGCCCAGCTGAAGTGCATGTGATATCCATGAGAAGAATAAAATAACTTTAAACTAAGTCTCTTTTGGACTTCTGTGTTGGGATAGAAGCTAAACAAAGCTTCTGAGACCTGAAACATTCTTGGAGCGCTAAAAGAGTGATGAATGATTTTGACGTAGCTGCCTCTCTTCTTTCTCTTATTCACAGCAGGGTGGGCAGACCAAAGAAGTGCTCTGTTGGCTCTGTGCAGTTAAAGGGCTCATTTTCACCCTCTGTGGCCTGTCCTGCACTCATTTGCCAAGAAATAGACTAGGCAGATGTTGAAGGCCAATTGATTTTTCAATGCAAGGAAGTATTTAAATTTATTCTGCAAAATGGTTCTTAGAAATGTTGCAACAATAACGCGTTTTTATTCTGCCTGTTGCAGTTGTACATGCATGCCTTCTGGTTTTATTAGATATCAAACTGCATGCAGTTCTAATTCTTCACCCCTTCTTTCAGTGTCTTTTTATTCTGTTCCTCAACAGTGGGAAATGTTTTATTTATTGTAGTTCAAAGCAGAGTGTATAAGGGAGAAAATGGGTGTTTTGGTAAAAGTCTGAAGAATCAAGCATCAAGGTTTATAAGATCTGTTTATCAGATAGTAAATAACAGCAAGTATTAATAATAGTCTGAGTATTCCTGAGACAGGCTAATAAGCAAGTCATTTTGAGGGCAAGGAAAGCACCTGTTTGCAGGTGGGCTCTGTCAGAAATTGTGTGTTCTTACTGGTGCCTTGTAGTTACTGCTTCATGCTGCATCACAGGGAGGTGTTACTGAATGGGGAGACCTGGTAAAATACTCCTGCTTGTGGCATTTTTACAGAATTCTTGTGAAGTAATTGCCCAGTAGTTCCTGAGGCTGACCAGGATTATTTTCACATGCAATTCTTTCCAGAGCCAAATGGTACCCTGCTAGACTTGTGAGTTGAAGGATTGAGATCTGTTAATCTCCTGATTAACAGAAGAATGTGTGAGCTATCTACTGCTCTAAAAAGCAGGATTTATATCCACTGTGGGTTTATTTTATTGTTTATCTTTTTCTTCAACAGGTGCACGAGGTATACAGAATCTACTTGTTTTCTCTCATTGGAGGATACCTTCTGCAATTTGAAAATTCAGCCTTACTAGTGTCACCATTACTGAGTCTCGTAGTAGCTTTAATGCTCTCCAGATCCCTTCAGGTAACTAGACTTTCTTCTAACCCTGAGTGTAGTTTTAAAATTTAAACTGAATTCCAAGTGATACAGCATTCTTTAAATTTTTTCTGCAGATGAATATGAAAAAAAGTACATTTGTGTCAAGATTGCTGAAAATAATGTATATTTATTTGGTACTTACAGTAGCAGTGACACTGAACTTCTTATTAAAGGTAAGATTCTTTTGAAGAAGTGATTTTAATTTCAGAATCCAAATGGAAAGCTGCAGATGTATCTTGAAAAAAATCTTTTGAAGTGTTGCTTATTTTATTGATGTGATAGTTCATAGCTTAATTCATAGTTAGTATGAGTACTAAAATTTGAGTAATTTTGTAGCAACTCAAACAGCTTAGTCTTGTTGGGGTTTTGGTCTTTTGGGTTGAAACAATATAGAAATGTTCTTTAAAATATATTATATCTATTTTATAAATATGGCATTTGTTATGACTTGAATGGCCTCTACAGGCTAGTCTAAATATTAAAACAATATTCCTGTGCATGGCGAAACAATGAACAAGGAGCAAGTATAAGCAGTCTTAGGGTAGATATTAATTTTCAATTACATTTCAAGTAGAACATGGGAATAGAGTATTTCACTTTGTGTAGGGGTCAGTTAGGGGTTGAGATTATACAGTGGGATTTTAGCCTGGTCTTGTATTTTGATTAGCAATTCCCTCTTGTGCTGACCTTTTACACATATTATTGTGCTTTTCTTCTACGTCTCAAACTCACCGTGGTTGTGTTAATTAACAGTATTAACTTAAAAGTAAAGCAACTACTGAACCCTAGAAGGCTTGAAAGAATGCTCACATGTAATTATTTTCTTGTGCCATTCAGAATGACTAGCCTTGATGTATCTCCAGGAAAATAAAATCTAACCTTGCAAAATATGAGTTAAATTACAGTTATGAGTAAGTTGCAGAACTTCAGGTAGCTCAGACAATCTGTGTGAAGATTACAAATGCTCATTACTTTTGCTCAGCTGCAGTCCTATTTTTTAGTGGAGCCAAGCACAGCACTCGTAGGCTTGCACAGCACTCTTAGGGAGTAAGTCTGTGTCTGTTTTTCATCATCGTTTTTACAGTGCTCAGTCGTCTTTTGACAAGTTATTGTCAGCTTTTGACTTGCCCTCCTGTTGTGGTATGGGAGTGGCATGAAGGGAACAGCATTCTTGAGGAAACCTTAAATACAGATTTAGTGAAGTGAAGGTTTACAATACTATACCAATACCTTAATTAGCACACTTAATCCATTTTGTTAGTTCTAACTAAATCTTGGATAGTTGATCATCACCTGACATTTTGTAGTCTGAATGACCATGTGAAAGCTGCTTCCAGCATTTTGCATGATTTTTCTCTGCTAAATTAATTTTCAGATGTTCATTCCTCATAAAGAAAATGGGCATTTGCTGAAGTTCATTGAAGTAAAGCTTGGCTTAAACACAACTAAGTAAGTTTATTTAAACTCTTTACACCTCCCAAGATACCCAAACTTTTGAAACTACTCTGAGAAGTGTAACATTTCAGTGGCTTGTGAGAGTTCTGTAGTAGAGCTAGGGAAATTGTTTAGTTATTTGTTGTCTGGTTTTAAGATTGAAATTAAAGAAAAACAGCACATGCAGAATTTACTTAGGGTGTTGAGGTTTCCCAGGCACTTCAATGTTTTTCATGCCTTGGGCTGAAAGCATTTCATGGATTTTTTTTTCTCTTGTGATGTCGAAGAGTGAAAACTTTCTGTACCCTGTCTAGTGTTTTTAATAAGACTTGAAAGCAAAGATAATAGGGTAAAGGTGGCACTATGAGCTTTTTATAGCCTGGAAAAGAGGGCTTTGGAGAGAGTAATGAACTATTGACACTACCTCAAAAGAGGCTTGGGTAGTGGGTACTCCCAAGCCCCTTTTATGTTTTGGAAGAAATTAGGACATGCGACATCTTAAAAGTCAGAGGGAATTGTTGTGATTCTAAGAAAAAACATGAATATCTGTAAAAGAGTTGGATGTTGGACTGCAAGACGTCATGGCAACAGATTTGCTGGAAAACTTCCAATGGAGTGTTAGTAAGGACTGACACACTCCTGGAGCCAAGCCAAGACTTGCAATTCTGTGCAGGAATTGGAGCTCTTTCCGAAGAACTGCATCCCTCTTACAAAAAATTACTTCACAGCTTTTCAGGGGAACAAGTGGAACATGACATCACACCCAGCTGAAGCTGTTGGGGAACTTTTGGAAGACAAGTTGCAGTGACATTGACTACAATGCATTGTGTAACACACACACACATAACCATTGTTAAGTGTTTTGAAGAAAAGAAAGGACTCCTGGTCAGGATTTCAGTCTATTCAGGTCCCAGGTATTAATGAATTTCCCTTTTTTTCCCCCTGGAGCCTTGCTAAATGTCACTTTTCAGGCTGTCAGACTGTGCAATGAAGCCAGCAATTGAGACAATCTGGGTGCCTTTACTCCTGGAACACTGTGTAGCTGTGTGTTGGAATTATGACTTGCAGCACAAGAGCTTCAAGGTCTGTCTTTTAAGGCCAGTTTGGACATGCCCAGCTGTTAATCTGTAAACTGATTCTGTCTAATTGAAAGTAGTTCTGTCCTCTAGTCTTCCCTTGGGAGAAAATGAAGAGGGAGGAAAGCAAAACCAAGTAAGACAAGAATGCATTCACAGCACCACCATGCTGCACCACTTCCAGTTGAGAATACACACACTGACAGTGCTTCTTGGCAGAGTGTATTCCTGCTTGCTAACTGAGAATGAAGAATGATCAAGTGGCTTCAGCTACAGAACTAGAATTTCAACATTAAGGATTTTATTCCTGGCAGTGCCTCAGGCTTTTTTGTGATCTCAGATGACCACTTCCCTTTCTTCATCTCCTGGTTTGGAATGAGGACAAGCATACTTTCTTGCATCAATATCTCTAAAATCTTAATCCACTGTGACAACAAGATTCTTTTGGTCCCCATAATGGAGTTATATGGGAGGTTGTGCTTTTGTGATATAAAGGACTTGTAGTCTTGTCTCTTCAGATCACAGATACTTTTTGGGAAGATAAACTTTTGACAGTTCCTCCAAAGAGTATTTGCAAAGCAGTTTCAAAAGATGAAAAGATAACTTTTCAAAGATGAATTTCAAGTAGTTTCCTATGACATGAACAGGTTAAACTGTGATTGTTTTGTGCTGGGTTGTTGGGGTTTTTTTTTCTAATCTATGGGATATTGTTATTGTTTTTAATGGAATGTTTTTGCCTTACTAGGAATTTTACAATGAATTGGCTCCTTTGTCAAGAATCACTTCAGGCACCCTCCCAAGACTTTTTTTTGCGACTAACACAGTCATCACTGTTGCCTTTTTATATTTTAGTATTAATTATCTGCCTTTTTTCTGTAACTCAGGTCATTTTTAGGAGAATTTGGTGAGTAACTTGTTTATATGAAAAATAAATTAAAAATAAGAGGCTCCTGGATGCCTCAGGGAATGGTCATTATGTTTGTTGCTACAAAGTTTGTTGTACCACTGAGCTTGTCAGCGTGTGAGCACCAGTGGGAAGGCCCACCAGAGCCTCCTAAAGAAAAGTCCTTTAGTGAGGAGGTTCTTGAGCATCCCTCCTGTCAGGACAGGGAGTTGTCATTGGTTTTTTTCCACGCAGGTGCAGTTCCTGCAGAGCTCTGGCTGATGTTTGCTGATACGTTTGTCTTTCCCCACTGACAAAGAAAGATGTTATATCTGTAATCCTCCTTCCAATAACAAAGTTATCTAATTGTTACTAGAATTTGTTTTTCTTTTTTTGGATTTGGGGTTTTTGGGGTTTTTTCAAGTTTACGTGTTGAGAAAGATGACATGGATGGAGCTGAAAGGACTTTGGATTTCTAATGCTTCACTGTTGTTTTTTAAGAACACTTATTTACTGTGATAAGGTCCACTAGCCTTTGCTGTTTGGAACAGAACTGAAGTAAAACTGACTCAATGAGTTTCAGTTTCACAGTGATTCACAGTTCCCTTGAGAGAAGGGATAGTGGAACTGTCTTTGTAAAAAGACTAAGAATACCAGCACTGTAAATCCTAGCATAACTTGTCTTGGAAACTCAGTGATTAGGAAATTATCTCTTCCTGGTAGAAGATGGATGGTGTAACTGCTCAGATACTGGAACAAATTCCTCAGTTGTCTGCAGCAAAAATCAATAGATTTATTTCAAGGATGAAGGCTTCTAACAGATAAAGCTTATGCTGCTATAAATGAAAATGTTTGTCAGGTTGCATGTGTGATAGGATATTCAGAACAACGGAGCAAACTTCTTTTTTTAGTGGTTGAAATAACTATTTATTACTTTTTAATGAGCAGTGACTGCACTGTGTCCAGCACCTTTTTAAAGATAAACCTTCTCCTCTCTTTTTTTTTAGATTTTTGAATGAGTTGATAATCTCAAAATGATTTTTCTAATTTTTATAAGGAAACTTATTGTAAAAATGTAACCTGAAATCACATCATGGTAGAAAGAATTGTTATGTGTTTTGTGCCTTGCTATCTTGTTAGTGGAAAACTTTTCATTGCAAGATTTTGGCTATGATTTTTATTTATAATGTATTTTTATTTAATACATTACTAGAATTTATAATAATGTGACTAAAAGCTACTTCTGTTATCTTTGTTGTGCTCACATTCCATACACAATTATCATCCTACAGATTCCATAATTCTTTACCAAGCTAATGGTATGAAGAAACTTAAAATGCACATTCAGCATGATTTGTCTAAATGTTTGTAGAGTGTACATGCTCTTAAATTGGACGGTCTCTTGGTGCTGAATTACCTTAAAGTAAGATTTATGGTAATAGGCAGTGGTCCCATTGTATTAATTTGCAGCCATTGCTCCAGAGAGGTTGCAATCTAAAACAAGGGACAGTGGGTACTGATAGATCATCGATCAAGTACAAAGAGCAAGTAAACAGTGCAGCAATATTATGTGCTATGATATGGAATGATCTCAGTACACTGCTGACTTAAAAGTATTTTTATTGGCACCTTTTCCTGGGATAATATCTGAATTAAATGATGTCTCATTTTCTCCATCTGCAGTGGTGAACCACTGAAAGAGACAGTTAAACTTGAGGATGGTCGAATTGGAGAGAGGCCAGAAATAGTTTATCATGTAATTCACACGATTTTGCTTGGTTGTCTAGCGATGTGTTTGGAAGGGTAAGTCTGATTTTGATGTATCTCTTTTGAAAGGAAGAGTTCCTTCCTGGACATGATATGCTTTGAAATTCACCCTTTTTCGGAAATAACTTTGGCCTATAGTGACGCTGCTTAGGAGTAGTCAAAGGTAATGTTGGTTATAATTTGGATATGGTTATATGAACACTTGTACTTGGTCTCTTTAACATGTTTTTCAAGCTTTAATGCAGCCAAGATCCAAGACATTAATTGAATCACATTTTAATCATTATTTTATGGTATTTAAGTGCAGAACTGTGCTGTAATAATTTTTAGCAAGAGCTTGTGTTGTGTTTGAATAAACAGAATAGTGCTGGAATATTGGGACATGGAAGATTTCTTGTCCCTCTTCTTGTGTGTAGGCTACCACGAAGTGTACCTTTGCTTGACACATTAAAACAGTAGCAGAACTAATTTCAAAAGTATTGTGTTAGTCCTTAAAGCTAGAGAAGCTGAGGTTTGGAGGACATTATTGTTCTAATCTTGGTTCTCAGCTTAATCAGCTTGAAGATGTCAGGCTTTTGTCTTTATTAGGCTCCTCATCTTAAAATCTAAATATTCATAAATACTGCTTAAAGTGAGCAGATTGTTGTGTTATCCTGTAGTTCTTCTAAGTTGACTAGTCTACCCTTAAGAGGCAGACAATACCAGCAAATCATGAATTGTTAATTAAATATTTTCCTTTCCTTTCTTCAGGGACTCTCTTAGAGTACATTTTCTGTACAGGTTTGCCAAATAGCTGCTTTTTATCCCTTCTTGGCTGGAAAACCACAACAGCCAAGTGACTACTATTCTTCCGGTTTTTCTTTCATCCTCCCCTGAAGGATTTTGTCACCTTTTACCTTGGGTCTTGCTCCTCCATCTCATAGCAGATAGATAATCAGGTGCCAGCTCTTCTGCTAGAGATTTCCTTGGTTTACCCTCCAGTACCATCAAAGTTGACTTCAGATTGTTTCAACATCCAGACTGTGTTTGGCATAAGAAAAAAATCTGAATGTTTTTATAATAGCTTGAGTACAGAGGCATACACAGGGTCCCAACTAAGTTATTGCAGTGTTTTTCAGAATGAAATATCTCTGGACACCTTATGTTTGCATGCTTGCTGCATTTGGTGTGTGCTCTCCTGAACTTTGGATGACGCTTTTCAAGTGGCTTCGACTGAAAGCTGTGCACCCAATACTGCTGGTGAGTTGTTGTTGCCAAAGTCTTGAAAAATACAGCTAGCAGGCATATAGCTTTGCAAAACTACAATTACCTAAGACCCATGAAAGAACCCATGAAAACAACAGGTTGTTCTGTGAGCAGTGGATTGCATATGATCTGCTTTTTCCATGTCTTTCATTCTTAGTATCACGTGTTCTCTGGTACCTGTTGATAAAGTTGTGTTCACACTACAACCTTTCCTCATAAAAAGCAGAGCTGTCTTCGTCTCCCTTTCACTCTTCTCAGCTTCTTTTAACAAATCTTTGAGAACTCAATCTCTCTGCCATATCTAGTTGGGATTGGTCAAAACGGTCATGCACTTTTTAGGAGAAATGCAGGATAAAAAGTACTGGTGCACAGGGAAGACATATAAGCTTTGTTTCACTGAGAAATGGGTCTTAAAGTGGTAAGGTGTATTTAGCTGCTGAGAGTGAAACTACTTCATAAGAAATGGTAAGTCAAACTACTTTGAATAAGATTTCTTCATGTATGGCCATTATAGAGAAGTGTTGTGACTGAAGATAAGCTTGTGTTGCAGAGCAAACAGCTCCACTGCTTCCAACCCTAGCTTTATTCTCAGTATGACAAGAGTTGCTTTGTGTGATTTTTAGCAGCTTTGTGCATTGGTTTTATTAATAAAATAAGGATAAGATACTGCTTACCCTAAATTCAGGAGGCTTATAGGAATAAATATACTTAGAGGTTCATTATGTCTCGTGTGAAAATACCATACGCTGCTATATCAGAAACACTGACTGTGTTCTTTCAGTCAGGGAGTAACATGATATGTTCAGGTACATGGTGAGAACATTCTTTTATATACTTCATGCTTTCTGTGATGTAGACCTGCTTTTTTACTGCCAGCACAGTCGATGTGTTAGTAGCTTATTATCAAAGGAATGTCTTGTGTGCATTCCTTACCAAACATTTTCTGTACTCTACAAGCTAGTTTCTCCTTGCAAAGCAAAAATTGCATCAGCTAGAATGATGGCATGCTGAGAGATGGGTTTCTGGGTCTTGCATATCAATTATGCTAATCTGAACAAAATCATCAGCAAGATCAGAGGTTTGAAATGCTTGGGTTTTTTTCCTTTCTCATAGGATTTGAATGTGAGGTGTTTACCTTCTCCTGTTCCCTATGTCATGTGCACATAGAATCATTGTTACTTGAGTAGTAATTAACTGTCCCTAAAATTGATGGTAAAATTTCTGTGAGTCAGGTGAAGCCTTCCATGCTAAATTAGGCAAATTCTTGTTTGAGGAAAGTTTTTTGCCTGGTAGAAAATCACAAAGTTTCTCCTATTGTCACCTAAGGTTTCAGGCATAAATATTGCTCACTGTATGAACAGAATCAACAGAATCTCTCTCAATGTTAGAGAATGGTACATAATCCATTTTCTCTACCATGTACTTTCTAGGCTCTTATTCTGAGTATGGCAGTTCCCACCATAATTGGATTCAGCTTGTGGAAAGAGGTAAGAAAAGTACCTTTGTGGAGTTTTCATTGTATGAGGGTACAATATGAGTCAAAATGATAAGCAAATATAATGAAATGTACTCAGTGAAATTAAATATATGTGACGAAACTGAAGCTGTCATCCATTGAAAATATGTTTTGTTTTTAAAAAAAACTTCACTTTTTTCAGTATAAGGTATTTGACAATTTAATTTTTTAACAATCACTTATTATAATTAAATGAAGACTATTATATTCAGCTTAATAATATAATAGCTTTGGATGTATAAACTGACTCAACAAAGAAAATGCTGTCAAATGAAAACTCAGGATATTGAAAGCTATGTTGTCTCAATCTTAGTTTTAGTGAGAAGGAGTAAAGCTAGATGAAATAAAATTACAGGAGGCCATATGCAAATAAGCTGTTTGAAAAGCTCCCATCAAATTAGAATGGAGTTAAATTTTTGTGCAGACCATTGTGTCAAGGTGTGTACCTACTACAATACAGAGAAGAAAAGTCACAGATCTTTCCATGTTTAAAATGAATTCTTAGTTCTTTATTGCAAGTCACAGACAGACTGGGGGTAGAGTATTTGAAAATTATTTTTTAAGCTCCCGTGAGTGCAAAAAATATGTGAAACGTCTCATGAAGTGTAATCCTCTGCTATATTGGCACAGCTTTAAAATAGTTTGGATAGTCTCAGAATTCATGTATAGAAGTCAGTCTTGCCCAACACTATTTTAACAGATTTTGTAACATCTGTCTTATATTGCAACCAAATTTTCTATTGTAGCTTGACTTTTTACATGTTTTGGATGGAGCAATAGATACAGTCTGTAAAAAAAGCTAGAATTGCTCAAAGCAGTTATGAAATCTATTACAGTAGAGGAAATTAATTTAGTTAACCAAGTAATTATTTTTCAGATTATTTTAATGAAAGCAGTGTGGGGGTTTGGACTCTAGAGGGCTTCATCCATTGCAGATCCAGCTTCTGCTTTTAAGCAGTGGTGAACAGTTTCCTCTCCAGGTTCATAACTCATCCCTGAGGTTGGGAATGTTGATTAGAAGTAACAGAGCAGCAAAAATGCCTTGAGGCTCCTAATCTGTTACCATGGCTATAAAAGGTGTATAGCTCAGCATTTTTTTGCTTGGCTGCCTTCTGACTGTGTCTGGGATAGTCCCTCCTCTAACTAGGTTTTTCCAGGTGCTGTGATCGATGAATGGAGCACGTTCTCCTTGGGGTGGCAGTAGCAGTTCCTCCTTCCATCTCTCTGTTCTGGGAGTAGTTCCAATGTATGTGTAGCAGCAGTGCTGTTTGTACCTGACACAAACATATGGCAGCTGTTCTTGTGCTGGCTGTAGACTGCTGTCACTTGACAGCTGAGTTGTCCAGGTAGTGGGGGTGGAAACTCCTCAGTTAAAAGCAGGTTCCCACTTCTAACTGTCTGTCCACTGTGCCTGTCCCAAAGTAAGTTGTCTCTTTAATCTGGCATAACCTGTAAACTTTATTCTTTCCCAAATGAGCTGACATCCAGTAACTTTCACTTAGCATTTACAACAGCATGTGCCTGCTCCAGCCCCTCAAGGCTGGCCAGTTTCCAGCCATGCCTTTTTCAGATGAATGTTCCAAATGGCTCAAGGACTGACAAAATGTCCCGTCTTAATAAAGAAGGACCTCAAACCTGACAGGGTAGGGAAGCCATGATGCAGGGTTGCAATCTGGCCTGGTTTGAAAGAGGCATTTTATCTCACTTCACAGAATGCCTCCTTTTCCCTAAAATTTTTTCAAGAGCATAAACTGAGATGCTCCACTTCACACAATGTAATTGTGCTTTCCTTCACTGCAGTGACTGAAGTCAGAAGCAAGTCTGAGGCCCATTACCAGGGCTCCTCTAGGAAACTTCTTCTCTCCTGTCTTGCTTGCATAACACCTTTCCATCAAGTCACAACAGTCCAATCAATCCCTCCTGCTCAAGCAGATTTACCATGAGAGATTTATCATCTTCTTGGTTCAGTGCCCTTATTTGTAGACATTTGCATATGACCACCTGAACTAAGGTTTTGATGCATTTAAGGCCACTTGAGGTTGATAAATGCTGTTGCTGCTATTTGTTTGTTTATTGTAATTATGAGTATTCTAATAAAACAGAGAGAGATGAGAACTTGGGTTTAATACATTTATTTTGGAGAGGGTCTCCAGCTGTCAGGTAAGTAAATGTAAGCTGAGTTTTGCAAAATATTAAAGCAAAATTCCCCCCAGTCAAGGAGGGAAAACTCTTGAAACCCATTAGTGTTGTGTCACTTAGGCCTTAATATAATGAGATGCTCTATAGATATATTTTTTTAAACTATGAGTAACCAAAACCATTTCCATCAGTTTTTCCCTAGAATAATGACAGAGCTTACAGAACTGCAAGAATTCTATGATCCTGATACAGTAGAGCTCATGACATGGATAAAGTAAGTATGAAGTCCAATGTTTCTATTTTACTGCTTTCTGTAAAGGTATTTTTATCTCAGCGGTCTGTGGAGCTACTTCTATCAAGTTGAATTTTCCCTTGCTAAGTCATTCAATAGTGCCTGGGGGAAGACGTTTTATATTTTAAGTTTGGTATTGTTCCCATGAAAAGAAACAGGAGTTTATCATGGATTACAAGAGAAGATGCTGAAACACACAAGCAAGTCATGTTTAATGTCATTGCCAACCTAGTTTCCAAATAGAGGTGGAGATCTTAGTAAGATCTTAGATCTTGCTTCTTTGCATGCTAACTTTCCATTAGATTACAGGATTCATGTTGATCATAATGCTAGTGGGGGACAAGAACACTGAAATGTTATGTGCCTGAGCCAATAAAATGAAATGCTTGAATGTGAGGATTTAGAGACTTTTGTCAGGATACATGAAGAGGAACATTTGCGATTCAGACTTCCCCTTTGACCAAAGCAGCTATGGAGCAATGTTACATGCCTCATACTGAGCCTCATACTGAGCATATACACAGCTATTACCAAGTCAAGTTATTTTCACAGATATATTTTTCTAACTATGAAAAGTTTCAGAATTGTATTCTGCCTCATTCACTTTTAATTTCAAGCTATGTCATTAGGAACTGCACTTTTCTGAAAATTAGATCCCTTGTGTTCAGATCACTTAGCTTTAACTGTATTTTTTTAGAATATTACTTTCTGTATTTATGTAGTCTTCAATGTCAACCTGTTCATCTTCACAAAAGGCAAGGCTGGTAATTAGTGTCTTCTTGTTGTTGTAGTAGTGTATGTTGTTTGTCACTGCTGTAGCTCTTCAAGGCAGCAAGTGGAATAATGCCAAGTACCTAATGGCTTTTATGTTAGTCTGCGTATACTTCAAGTACGTAATTAATCATGGTGAATTTAATTGAGATTCACTCAGCTACGAGCAATTTGACTACCCTTATTTGTAGCAGCTGCTCTTCTTGTTTTTAAAGAAAATAAAATTCTTTTTTTCTTATGGATATACTTAGCTATCCACATTGAAATTTTAATTCAATGTCATTATTACAGTATATTTTGTCAAAGTCTTCTCTCTGATTATACGAATTTAATTTGAATTTTCTCTAGAGAATTTGCCAAAGTCTGTAATAAAGTGTGACAAAAGACTGTTGTCTTTCACTAATACAGGAAGACAAATACCCAAAAAATTCTACCAAACCCAGAAACATGATTACTGTAGACATTATTCTGTATGCTGACATTATTTTCTCATAGATTATGAAATATGTTATAGAGATCAAGTTACAACAATCACAAATCTTCCCCTTGCAAGATAACATCATGTTCTCTCTCCTTTTACCTACTGGCTCTCTCAAGCTTGTATTGTCACGAGTTGGCAACCATTCAGAAAAGCAATTCTTGGATCCATTCCAGGACCATTCTGAATGGTGCTCAGTGGATTGCAAGGAGGGGAGAACAACCATCAGCCCTTGTCCCAGCAGGAACCCTTCCTTTCAAACTCCGTATTGCTGCAGGTCTGCGCTTTCTTGCCAAGGAAAGTACTGCCACAGCAACACCATCACCAATTGTAATGAGACTCCCAATTATACCTTCTTATACTCCCATTCATTCTGCAGCACCCTAACAGACCCCACAGTACATAAAGTTGTTTTGATGAGTGCATGCAGTACTCAGATGTGCTTGTTGGTGTTGCATTTGCAGGCGACAGGCTCCTGTGGCTGCAGTGTTTGCGGGCAGCCCACAGCTCATGGGTGTGATTAAGCTCTGTACGGGATGGATGGTGTCCAGCTTGCCTTTGTATAATGATGATGATCTCCTGAAAAGAAATGAGAATGTAAGTATCCAATTCCATAAATGTGGCATCTCAAGGAACTGTCTTCCTCTTCACCCAAGTGTAATGCAAAAATCAAATGTATTAGAAGGGAGGAGGACATAGGAATCCAGCAGACATGGAAGGGATTATCAAGTAGATTATCAGTGCTTTCCTCCGCACAGAAACAAATATCACAATATTATTTCTGAAGACTTTTCAGGCTACTTGAAGTATGTAAGATGAGAACTTGCCATCATCAGAGACATATTTCCCATTCAGCTGGCCATTGCCTCCCTGGTTTGGAGATTTCAGAACCAAACTTTTCATAGCTTGATGTGTAGATAGTGTTTGTCATTGCAAATAGGTCATTGTTGCAGGGCGTGTGTGTGTGTCCCAGTATTTAAGATATCATCGATTTGTGGATTGCATTAGCATGTTTTCTTCATTTATAGATTTATCAAATCTATTCAAAGAGGTCAGCAGAGGATATTTATAAGATACTCACGTCTTACAAAGCCAACTTTCTGGTTATTGAAGATTCAATCTGCAATGAAGTGGGACCTGTAAGAGGATGTAGAGTTAAAGATCTGTTGGATATTGCTAATGGTCATGTAAGTATCCATGAGAAAAAATGAATGTTTGAATGCATAAATAATTAAAATAAAAATAAATCTTTAAATGCTGCTCTTATTTTTCTTATTATAATTGACATGTAGACAAAGACTCAAGTTTTAAAAGTGATCAGTTAAGTTTTGGATTGTCTATTTCTTAAACTTGTAATCTTACCCAATACTATTAACTGCCCTAATCCCTCCCAACACATGAGTATCTAGCTGTGCTGCTTTTCTGCCAATTATTAAATACCATTTAACTATATATAAATGTTCAAGACTGACACCTGAAGAGCAGTGAAGTCTGTCTCAGAAGTTATTCTTTACTAGCTTTGAAGACGAAATTCTAAACTGGATAAACCCAGTTCTTCTAAAACTCTGGCTGGGATGAGGACCAGCTTGTCATTTAGCTCAGTACAGACTGGTTCTGATGAGAGTGTAAGTCTGTTCAGTTCCGCCTTCAGATAGGTTAGCACACCAACAGATAGTTTGAGCCACATCTGCTAGAAAGATTGGTTGAATAAACTGCTCCATGAATGCTGCTTCAGTCATTTACGTGTTCTGTCTTTTGGGTGTTGGTCATGCTGCTCTTGCTGCTGAAGTAGGGAATAAGATGGGGTTTATAAGGTGATCTCAGTGCCGCTTGTTCATTGACTTCCTGGAAATCCAGCAAAAATTTTGATTTTAGAAAGGCAGGGGTTGGCCTTAAACTTGCTTAGAGTTTCATTGCTTATTCTCCGGTCAACAGGAAAGAGGGAGCACCAGTTACCTCTAAGCAATATAGGAGTGGTATGTTATTAGGGGATTACTCTATATTTACCCAGGAATCTACAGCTGGTGTCAGTTTCACTTCTAGGTTTCCTAACTACTTTATCCATAAAGGATATTGTCTCCGTTTTTCTATTAACTTCCTTGCCGTTGCTGAAATCTATTATTTCTTTCCTTGTCTTGCTGCTAAAATCATGTATGCTGTGACTATTCCAGGATATATCAAATATACTGTACCATAACTAGAGTGTGTGTTTATGAATAACCTCCAACATTGTTAATGTGCACATTACCTCTCAGTTTCTTCTCCGATCTGTGTTTGCATGAATAAGTTCCTGTTTCCTCTTCACACTTAGGATCTCCACTGGAGCAATTAATCACAATTTCTGGATTCCATGCCCTCATACCCCTGCATCTCTCATCTCCATGCTTCCTGCATGCTTCTCTCACACACATAAGCTTGATAATCCTTCTTGTACTTTCTGTTGTGGTTTTTGTTGTTGTTGTTCTTGTTTTGGGGAGAATGGTTAGTTTGGGTATATTGGGGTTTTTTTCAGAAAACTAACATAGTTTGTTCTGGAAAATTGAGAGTGTATTGTCTCAGGAAGTTTTAAACAAATCTCTCCATTTACTTGCTAGCAAAAAATTGTTTAAGTCATATTGGAAGATTATCAAGATATTCCAAAGTAGTGGAAGCTAGTGCATACATATTTGGAGACTGCGACTGCAGCATTTACTTATTCCCAGAGTTAAGTGAGACAGTGGATAGATAGTGTGTTGACAGGTCTGTGGATGTGTTTTGAATTCCTGTGTTTAAGAAGATAAGTACTGCTTTCTAGCTTGTGCTATATCCTGTAGTCCTAGTCCAATATCTTGTTTCTGACACTGGCTGAGAGCATAGGTTTACTGATGGGGAAAGACAAATGTTTTCCAGCAGTCTGTTGCTGAAAGACTGTAGCTCAGAGCAGTTATCTTTGCCTTTGGCAGCCACTGGTGGATTTTTCTTCATGAGCTTGTCCTACCACCTTTTTTTAAAACCATGTAAATTTGTGCCATCAGAAGGAATAATGAAGGGATTTCTTCAGGGATGTCAGACAGTAGATGCTACAGTTTGCCTCCAAGTCAATTGGTTGGAATTTGTAGGCCGATGTGTGTGTGTGCTTGGTCTTCATTAGGTATGTCAAACTTAATTGGCCTGGGAAAGGTGATTGAGATTTTCCTTCATACTGGTATGCCCTGTGCAGGTCAGGTTTGTACTGCTGGGTAAACAGGGCATGTGCATAATTTCCACTGACTGCTGTTGTTCTTTATAATATGAGTGCAGTACACTGTTTTTAATGTCTCCTACCTTGACAAAGGGATTAATTCACAAAGACTATTTTAGATGGTTAAACAAATTACAGGGGAATGTGTTTTCAGTTTATTGGAACTGTACAATGTGGAAATTAAATGTCTATCATAAATGAAATGTACAGAATACAAAAGTTAATTAAATGTGCAGAATTACATTCTGTAACCACTTATCTTCAGTAATGTAATTAGGTCTTTTTTCTTTCTGACAGGTGGTTTGTGAGGAAGGTGACAACTATGCCTACTCAAAATATGGACGATTTTGTCATGAAATCAAAATGAACTATTCTCCATATGTGAATTATTTCACTCGAGTATACTGGAATAGATCCTACTTTGTATATAAAATCAACACTGTGATATCCTTCCAGTCATGAAAAAGCATGCAGGCTTCTTTCTGAAGATTGATTGTGAATGAATTTCAGTTGGAGAAGTTCCTTTTGAGCGAGGAAGTTTATTTTTGCAGATAGATGTGCACACATGCAGTGTACTGACAACTTTATTCTACCAAACTGAAATTCTTTGATCTACAGATCAGCAGACACATATGCTATCCTTGAAGGAAATGGGAACATTTATCAGTTTTACAGTCTCTGTAATGTGTTACAGTCTTCCATTTTTTTACGTTTTTCTTCCCATTATAAAGCATCCTAATCTTCATGTAAATGAAATTTCTAACTTTAGTGTTAGAGAGTTGATATGCGTAGACTTCAGTAAATACAGAAAAATTATTTTAAAAGCTCGTTTAAGTCATATAGCTCTTAATTTTTAGCAAAAAAGCAATCTCTATCCCAAGTCTTTTCAAGTAAGTGTTTGGATTTTTAGTTTGGGGTTTCTTTTTGTTTTAATTCTTCCTGTCTTCCATGGTAAACATTTCTGTGTTTATCAAACACACATTTATACATCTTATGTGTAGCTATATTTCTCAAACACACATTTATACATCTTACTGTAGCTATATAGTTTATATAAATCAAATAAGGAAGATATTACTTAAACAACACTTCCACAGAAAAAAGCACTGATCTCTACGTTATTGTCTACAGAGACATGTTGGTGGAAATGCTAGGAATTAGACCTAGCAGTAGGAGCTGACAAGCTCAGATCTTCAGTTTGGAAAGAACTTGTCTTCAGCATTTTTCCACACTTAAGTGTGCCTGTGTGTATGCATAAGTGTGTCTTTCTTAGCAGCCACCAGAATGGGCCAGTATACCACAGTATGCCATACTTGTTTTCAGGCAAGTGTAGCAGGACAGCCAGGTTTGCTACTGAGACTTCTGCACTTCAGTTTCACCCGCTCTGTGTGTGTGCTGGTACATATTTGTGTGTGTGTGTGGAGGGATGGGTGATACTCATTTCATTCAACTTATTATGCAATAGCTATATTAAGATAGTGCCATAACTGTCATTTAAAACATTTTAATCAACACCATTAATAAATAATGGTACAGATGTTCATAGCTATTTTTATATCTATTATGCAAATACACAGATTCTTGAAAATTTGGGAAAATACTCTGCAGTTTTGCTTCCCTCTACAAATTGTTATATGACCCTCTTTGCCTCTACCACTCCTTTTCTTAACAAATTATCTCTTCATCCTGTTTGTTGCTAGCTGATAGACTTTCAAGAAAATGAATGATGCTTTAATTACTCTGGGCCTAAACCTATTGTTGAGAATGGAAACTCCAATAAAAGGTAATCGTAGCCTTGCTTAATGTAGGTGTAACTGGACAAAAAGCCAGAACTAAATTTTGGAAGAAGTTGCTCACCCCTTAGGAATTACCTGCAGTTGCAAATTAATGTAACACCTTGCCCAGAGACCAGTCTGTCACGCATGTGTTGGAGCCCAGATGTCTTTAATAAAGGATCTGGAAAAATAGGGTGAACCCTCAGCTGAAAAACCTACAAACTGTTCTGCAAGTGGAAGCTGCGAAACAATCCTTACTGCAATCG
Organism: Cyanoderma ruficeps; assembly: GCA_008694505.1. Taxonomy (NCBI): domain Eukaryota; kingdom Metazoa; phylum Chordata; class Aves; order Passeriformes; family Timaliidae; genus Cyanoderma; species Cyanoderma ruficeps. The sequence goes on from VZDJ01000346.1 coordinate 7,078,981, forward strand.
GAGATTTTAACTCTGAAATTTATTAGGAACTGCAGCATGTTGTTGTATGTGCATGATTCTTCTCTGCTTATGCAGATACACTTGCTTACTTTAAACTGACACGTAGTGCTGAGATTTTTTAAAACTTGTTATCACTTTTGGAGTGATTTAAAAGAGAAAAGCTTTATTGTTGTAAAAGCCAACATGTCTGTAATCTGTTTTTTACTTTTAGTTATATTTTTCAGCCTATGACTCATGACAAAATGTTAAATTATACATTTTATTTGAAACCAATGTTCATATAAATCCATTGAATATATGGGATGTTGTCACTGAGAGAAACATTTATCCATATAACTGAGTTGCAAGTTATAAGTAAATATTCTTTCTGGGCATACAGGCATCATGTTGGGGATAATGTGTGTCTGCTGGAGTGCAGGCTGCATTTATTTGCTTGTGCACAAGTGCATGCCTTACTGCACTGGGCTGTTTCAGACCACTCAATTACCGTATACCAACAGAAGCTTGTGTGTTAACTTGAGCTATGGCAGGGCTGCAGGAACCCCCTCTGTATGTGTGGATACAGATGTAACATGTGGAAGTAAGTCTAGAGTTCCTTTTCCAATTTAAGTTTGTGTGAATCACTGTCAAGAAGTTACATGTCAGTGTGTCAGTCATTGGATCTCTTGAAGTTAGTCATTCACGAATATCATTTCATATCAGCAATAAGGCATTCCAGGTGCAAACTTCAGGGTTGCAACTGTACTTGGGTAGATGAAGTCGCAGAGTTTACGGCTTCATGCCTTAGACTGCCATGCCAGGATGCAACATCCAACTGTCCTTGACTGCCTGTTGTGTTTTATTGCAATGTTGTGTGTGTTACCATGTAGAATGTAGTTTGAACACCTACATGTAGAGGACACATATTAAGAAAACCACAAATGAGGCCACCCACACATCTAAACAAAACTGTCTTGTAGCACATTGGCCTTTATACATGTTTAAATGAATGAGTTGAACTTTTTTTGAACTGTGACATAGTTATTGTTATTAGTTTTGTCATCATTTTTAAAATGTATTCTTGATACTTCAATTGATTCTGCTTTAGGAGAATCGTTTAAGATTTTTACCTTGCTTTTTATATTAGAGAATATTATATTGCAGCACCATTGGCACAGCAGCCTTAAGTAACAGAAGAAGCCTTTTATTTGGGAGAACATTGTGGTTGTTCCTGTAAAAAGGCATAATTAAAATGAGTGACTGAAAGAATCGTATCTTACAAAGAAAGTGAATTCATTTCTTATCCAGCTAAGATACTGTCAAATCTCCAGCTTCTGTGAAAAATAATAAGTTCCAGTGATATTCCTCAGTGGGACAACAATAGGGTGTAATTACACTAGACTTGTGCAGACAACCCTGGCTTGGTTTTCAACCAGATCACAGGTTTAACTCCCTGAAAGGGTTGTGGGAAACTTTTATAAATTTTGATCTGCTTTGCTGTAGTTGTTGCAATTCAGTTGAAACATGTGCCTTGCAAGCTTTTATTAAACAAACAAAAACCTCAATTCATGTTTCTTTTTGTGAAAATTTTTTTAAAAAATTCCTGTCCCTTTGATTTCTAGAGTTTGTTGTGTCTTAATATGCCAGCCTCCAAGGATGCCCAGGTGGTGCAGCAGGGATGTGTGCCAGCCATCTAACAGCTGTTCACTGGGAAGAATGAGAATTTGCGTAGCAATTTGTGTGACTATTCTGCTGGCTTATTTCCTCCTTCACATTTTCACTTTCTGATATACTTGATCTTAGTAAATGCAGAAAAATTACATTGAAAGCATAAATTAGTATAGTATTTTCAGGCACCCACCTGTTATCCTTAGACTTGTGAATTGAAGTTTGACCAACCCACAGCTAAACTAACATACACAGTTTTGTCTTAATCTTAAAAAAATGCTCCTTCACTTCCTGAATTACCACATACTTGAACTCAGATTTGGCAGGAGATGCTTGAGACTAAGGAAAGATATTTCTGAGCATAAACTTCTATTCATATTATTTAAAAAAAACATTGATTTCATTTTTTCCAAAGTAAATAGAAATACAGTTTAATACAACACCATCTTAAATACATTTTCCATGGGGGTGGGGAATAAGGAGAAGATACACAAATGTGCAAGAAGGTGGGCCAAAAGGTTTCACAGGCATTGAAAATTTTTCCAGCTATTTGCCCTGGTGGCATTACTATTTACTAAAAGGTAGAGGCTAGGGACCAAGTCTTGTTCTTACCACCTTATTTTCACTAAGTCATCTTCGAGTGTCCAGACCTTGTAACAGTGCATTAGCTTTTCCATGCAATTCACATGAAAAGGAGCTGCAAGATCAGGTTGTAAGGATTGTAAGGTATCCCTGAAATCCTTCTTAAAACTTCATATAACCTGTCCTTCAGCCAAAACTCCAACAGGACAAAGTGTACGTTGTGCTTGTGAATGTGCATGTGTGTGCACACATGGTGTGTTTGCATTTACAGGTGTCTGTTTTACTGTTGTGTTTTGGAGATGGAATGAGGAACTTCTCTTATCACTAATGGTGATTGAATCTGTAAGTCTGGTAAATATGGATGGGCAGGTGGACTCCAGAGTAGTGTGATACTGGAGATGAAAGAGAAGCAGAACTTTATTCCAAAACAAGCAATATTTCATGTGAAATAATACCTCAGCATAAATCTGCATAATCAGGCTTTAATACTCTTTTTAAAACCTAACTTTAGAGGGGGGGGGAAAAGTGGGAATTCTAAGACATGCATTGTGTGTTATCTTTATAATCTTTACTACTTCATCAGTAAGCTAAAAAAACAATCACCATCCTGTTGCTGTGCTCTAACTATGCCAAATTGCAGAGCTAGTGATGCCTGAAGGTCTTCTGAATTGTTTTATACTTCAGCAATGTGTTTAAATGTAATTAATCTGGCAATGGTTTTGGTTTCAGCACAGTTAAATATATGTATTTCTGCCTTTCAAATGATGTTTAAGGTTACCTGTTTATTGGATGGGACAGAAGGTTTAATGCCTTTCAAAGTTTCAAACTTGTTTACTTCAATAATGCAGAAGAATTACTGGTGGTGCTTTACTTGTTAACAGTTACATTTAGCAGTAGTGTGTATGGCATATGGATTTATCTATGTGCAGCTATTTAATAACAAGTCTAAGGAATACAATTCCTTTTATCCTGTTTGTTGTGTTGGACAGTTTTTTATCAAAGTAATGTATACGTAGTAAATATTTTTCTCTTGTAACATTTTTTTTTCCCTGTGGAGAAAAAAATTAATTAAAACCAAGTCCAGAAAGTATGGATTGTTTGGGACCCAAATCATTTCATCCTTTGGGAAGTCAAGGGAAGATTGTGCAGCATAGCTCAAATGTTTGTCTTGACGGGCAGCATAAACAGTCTTGCAACTCCTGAGGACAAGCAGCCTGCTCAGACTGGATCCATATGTCGTGCTGACTGTGACTGCCTGTTGAGACAGACTTGTGTGAAGATGAACAGCAAAATGTGAGCTGCTTCATATGGAATCATTGAACTCTGTGACTTCCTCCCTAAAGATCTTCCTACAGCAAGCATGTCACCTGGAAATAAAGTGCTATGCAACATCAAATGCTTACTGATTTAATTTTTTTGATCTACTAATGTATTATCTGCCTTGAATTTTTACAGTTCCTGTCATATATTTTGGTGCCCTCTGTTTTATACAATACTATTAGTGGAAATCTTTGAATGCAGATTACTTTGTAATAATTTAGCATGTAATGATACAAAAATCTTGATTTTTTTTTTTTAGTTAAATTCCAAAGACAGTAGAAATACCCTACAGAGCACTTCTCCAAAAACAGATCATTTAGCACCTGAAAAAAATTACATATTTACATCTTTAATTTGTAATGGTTCTGAGTTTGAGCATTTATCAGACTGCTTTGTTTGAGGCTAGTCAGGAAGTGAGCTGATACTCAAGTATCCAAGTTTAGCCATTCAAGCAACCAGGCTTTGTGGTTGCTGTAGCTCAAAGGGGAATGGAGCTTCCTGGCAGCATGAGATTCATGCTGGTATCTGTGTATTCTTCTATGCAAAACTGAGGCTGTGGTTACTAGCTGTGAAACAGAGAACACTCTATTGTATGTAATAGAATTTGTATTGGTACATGTCTATAAATAGGTGTATATGTGTTTTATGTGAGTCTGTATCTCTGTACAAAATACATCTGTTCATAATTGATGACTCAGAGATGTTGGGTAAAATTACTATTTGCCACCTAAACAGTGGTTCTGGAATATGTTTGTAGGACCTAGTTTCCCAGATTTTCCCATTTTTGCAGTGACCCAGCCTATCATACTTCAACCTCTGTATGCTTTCAGGTTGCTTAATAAATGGTAATAAATGTCATGGATGTTTTTTAATAGTGATGAGATGCATCTTGTTATGGATTAAACTCCATATGTAGAATATACAAACATTAAGCAATCCTGAGTATTACAGAGCTGTTCAGGAGGTTGTGACATATTATCAGTACATACATTTACTTTCAGAACTTCAAGCGGCTTTTCAATGCCTTGGAATTTCTTCCCTTTCACAGTTACACTGTACTGTCTGCTGTCAAGCCATGACTCGCTGGTGCTGTACTGACTGGTAATAAAAAGACCCGAAACATGTTAAGACTGACTTTATTTTTAAACTACAATAAATACCAGAATATTCTCTAATGTGAGGGTGCATGTAAAGTGATGCCTTAAGCTATTCTCCCCTCTGAATTAAGTTGAAAAAGGATGGGTAAGAATTCAGCTCCATTCTTCACTGCCTCATGTTACACTCTGCATGAGACTCAGAGCACAGAGGCTGTGGTCTCCCTGGAGTAACTGCTGGGTGCACCTGTGGTTTCCACGACTGACTTTAATTCTGGGCTGTAAGAATCACTGCAGCAGAAGTGACTAAACCATTTATGCAATTTTAGAAAGGTACATTAAAATCAAACCTGTTTTTAATTTCATCAAGAAACCTCTTTCTGAAACACACACAGTTCTGAAATGTTGCTCAGGCTGCGGTCCGCACACGTTCGGGGTCACCACTTGTCGCTAGCTGAGGCTGGGTGTGTCCCACTTTAGGGACAGAAAGAGAGCAGGCCAGAAGCATCATAGTGAGGGGACAAACTCTCCTTTAATTTCATTTGACTCCATTATTTATACATATGTACAGAGGTCCAGAGATTGGCTACAGAGGTCGCCACCTCTTCAACCTGGATGGTGGACATCACCATCAATCATTTCTTCTCTCAGAGGAGAAGAATGCAAACATTCCAAGAATAAACATTGTTTACATGAGGCTACGTGTGAAAGTTCTTCAAAAAGACAAAAGACAGAAAACGTCAAAGCAACACTGAAACACTGTCATTTTCATGTATTTCGGCATTGTTAGGATATGGATAAATGCCTCTCCTTTCTTTTTGCTTTCCTTTTTTTACTTTTTCTCTCCTCCCAAGTTAACCCATTTTGTGACAATCTGAGCTGTAGTCTGAACTGCTGGTTGCATTCCAGGAGCTTGTCCCAGCTGTGAGGGAAGGCCAGAGGAAGGCTGCGGGGCATGCTGATATTTTGGCCTCAGAACAGCAGATCTTAGATTTAGTGGTTGCAGTTCACAGTCCTCAGTTCACTAGATCAGCTTTGCTTAAGAAGAACCCTAAAACTAAATTTCACTGTGATTCTTTGGCAATAGAAACTGACAATGTCTTGAAGATATCTGTGTTGGTTTAGACAATATCTAAGGAGCTTATTTATTTGTGTTTATTTTGTGTCTATGTTGTTTCCTATTGAAGCCAAGAGCCATCTCCACTGTCTTTACTGAGATGTTGTCTTGGATTAACACTGGGTCAGTCTCTGTGGATTCTGCTTCAGTTTTGCAGGAACAGGCAAGTACCTTTGGCAAACATGGCCACACTCAAGTGTGTTTGCATCTCTTTAAATGGTAGGGTAGAATCTGTGGCCACAAATATCTGTACATTTGTTTTGTCATCACATGGGTTTTGTGTAATTGGATGTTGAAAATAACACAGTTGTGCTAGTAAGTATCCACAAGATGAGCTTGACTTTGGTTCTGCTCTGTAAGGTGTGCCCTAAATTCTAGCAATGGGAGTGACATGCAGGAGAAGCCTGAATTTCCATCACCAAAATACTGTGTTAGTGTGTTAGAAATACATGGGTTCATAGGTGGGAGGGAAAACTGTGAATAGAATCTAGTTTATATCTTCACAGGCTGTAGGGGAAACTGCACGTTTCTAAGTGCTTGAAGAGAATAGAAAGTGGTGTGTAGTAGGTGGTACGTCCTGTATTGTAGGCTAAAAAATGGGAACTTGATTTTGAGAGGATTTAATTTGCTTGTTGAAAGATGTGTAAAGACGCGACACACTTCAGAAGAGGGAATGCTGTGCGGTGTCTCCATACAGCACAGCACTCCATACACTAAACTTGTCCTAAACTGAACGATTGTTTGCATGGTCTGGCTAGCTCATTAAGTGTTTTAAATTAATGAGCTTTCTAGTACCTTGGTGAAGGAAGGAATTAGTGCACAAAGAGCAACCAGAGCATAGTCAAAGCTTGCTACAGCAGATTAACCAGGCATGGATCTGAATGGTTACTTTCATTGTTGTTACTGGTAAACCCTTCTGTAAAATTTTTTAGTTTCACTTTTTGCCTTCTCAGTCTGAAATCTTGCATTGTGCCACATTTTAGAAGCCATCATCACTTCACCTTGAGGGTGTAAAAAATAAAGGTTGACAGCTTATAATAATGGGATGTGATCTCCCAATAATTACCTCTCCTTAAAACTGGTCTTGCGCTTGGTTGTCACCTTTGACTGTTGCCTGCAATATAAAGATGAGTGAAATGGGTTCTGGCTTTCTTGAGCAGAGCTTCACTTCCAGCCTAGGTGTATCATCACTGAAGTTACAACACAGCTGGCAAAACCCCTGCCTTCCTAACAACCTTCTGGTAAAACTAGCGAGCCTGTTTGAAGCAGGAAGGGGGAGCTTTTCTGATGGAGCAACACCTAACACAGTTTGACCAGCTGGATGTGGAGACTCCACAAAAGGCTGCTCCTGAGCTGTTACCACTATGTGAAGAGAGACACTCTTGTTCTTGTTTATTAACAGGAAGCTGCTGCTGGGAAGTCATGCTTGGAGCAATGAGAAAATGAGTACTGTTTGGTTTGAGGAGTAGTGACTGACACTGGGGTGGTCTGGCTTGTATTCACACTTGCATTGATCACAGACTAACCACAGCAATGAGTTCCATGCCCAGATTGTTTTATGCATGTTTAGTGGGACTGATGTGTTCACTCAGTACTTTCTGAAGGAGCATTTCAGTCTTGCTCTCAACAACAGCACACACTGTTCCTGTCCCAGAAATATTGCATCTTTCCTGAAGGAGCAGCAACCTGAATGTGCACTTTTGGGAGGCTGTGCTTCCAAGACAAACCCAGCTTACAACAGAGAAGCATGTCTGCTGGGTGACAACTACTTTTATGATTCAAGTGTCCCAAGGTCCACTCTCCTTTAGTAAATGATGTTTTTTCCCTATTTCTTTTATGATGGTTCTTGTAGCTTGGCTAGGTGAGTTTTTTCATACAGGCTCAGGAGAGCTGGAGGTTGCCCATTTTCCCCCAAGTCACCCCACCAGGAAGCGTAGTTCATCCTGTGTCTGCTCAGCTTGCAGAAGAGCCAGAGAGAGCAGCTGGATGCATGTGGTGTTTTGATCCCGGCTGAATGCGGTGATTTGACCCCGGCTGAATGCGGTGATTTGACCCCGGCTAAATGCCAGGCACCCACCAAAGCTGCTCTATCACTCCCCTCTGCAAGTGGACAGCGGAGAGAAAACACACCAAAAACTTCGCGAGTTGAAGCAGGGCCAGGGAGAGATCGCCCACAGATGATCTTCACGGGCGATGTGAAATGGGGGAAGATGAGGAATTTGCCAAGCAACACTGTGCGCTTTGCCACGGGCGGGCTCCCCGCTCGACCACGCGGGGCGGGCTCGCTCCGTCCCCGCCCACGGCCGTGAGTGGCCGCGGGACCGGCCGGGGCTGCCCGAGCCGTGGGTGCCCGCGGCGGGAGCGGCGCAGAGCCGGGCTGCGCTCCGCACGGCGGGATGGGCCGGGCGCGGCGGAGCGGCTGCGGACTGCTCCCGGTCCTGCTGCTGCTGCCGCTGCTCGGCGGGGCGGCGGGGCCGGCGTGCGGTGGCTCCCCCCGCCTGCTGCGGTTCTCCGGGCAGGTGCCCGAGAACAGCCCGGCAGGGACGCGGGTGCGGGGCTTGCGGGTGCCGCTGCGAAGGCTGCTGGGCCCCGGGGAGCCGGCCGGGGAGTGGGCGCTGGAAGGCGACGGTGCCTCCCGCTTCTCCCTCCAGCGACGGCCGGGCGGCGGCCGGGGGTTGCTGCTGCTCCGCACGGCCGAGCCCCTGGACCGGGAGACGCAGCCCGAGTACGGGCTCCGCCTGCGGCGGCGGGCGGGACGGTCCCCCCGGGAGGCGCTGCTGCGGGTCCGGGTCCTGGACCGCAACGACCACCGGCCGCGGCTGCCGCCGGCGCGGCCGCTGGAAGTGGACGAGCTGGTCCCGCTGGGCACGGAGGTGGTCCGGCTCCGCGCCTCGGACGGCGACGAGGGCGCCAACGCGCGCCTCACCTACCGCCCCTGGCCGCCCGGCGCCGGCAGCCGCCTGCTCTTCGTGGTGCCCCGCAGCGGGCAGGTGCTGACCGTGGGCTCGCTGCTGGGGCTGCGCCGGCTCCGCCTCTGCGTTGCGGCCCTGGACCACGGACGGCCGCGGCCGCTGCGGAGCCCCGCTCGGTGCCTGCGCCTGGCCGTGCGCGGGCCGGGGGCGGCGGGCGGCGCGGGGCGGCGGCGGGAGCCGCGCTCGCTGCAGCCGCCGGGGCCCGGCGCTCGGCGCTACACGGCCCGCCTGCCGTCCGGGGCAAGGGTGGGCGACACCGTCTTCACCGTCCCGAGGAGCCGAGACCGGGCGGCGGGCGGCTGGTTCGAGCTGGCCTCCCCCGGCGCCATCCCCGTGGGGGTCGACAGGACGTCGGGGCGGCTCTACCTGCAGCGAGAGCTGCGAGCGGGCGGCCGGGCGGAGGTGCTGGTCAAGGTGCACCGCGGCGGCGGAGGAGGTAGCGGCCCGGGACGGGACGGGACGGGGAGGCTGGGATGGGGTCGATTCTCCCCGCGGCGCTGCCCCGGGTGGGTCGGGATGGCAGCGAGAGGGATGGCTGGGTACGAAGGGCTGCCCCGAGGGAGGGGGACGCTGACCAGGTACTGCCGTGCCGGGCATTTGCCATTTGAAGAGATGCGGCAGCAGCGATGCTGCCCTCCGTGGGGTGCGAGAACCACAGGCGGCTGCGGGAGCTGTCCCCCCGGCTGTGGGAGCTCGGTGGGTGGCATGGGAATGTGCTGGCCCTTCCCTGGTACCGCCCGCAGAGCTTCTGCCTCATGCCTTTGAAGAGCAGCTGGAAGCGTAGGGAATGGCATTTTGGTTATGTTGTCTTGTAAGGAATTCTTGTCACACTAGGTTCATTTTTGTGGGACCAGAGGTGTCTGCTCAGGGGTTAACAAACAATTAGGGCCCGGTAAAGAAGGGTTACTCCACAACAGACAGCTTGTCTCATAGTAGGGGCAGTTAACAGGGAGCCTCTCCTGTCGGTCTGGTCCTGCTGGAAGGACCTGAGAAGGAAGAGGTGACGCTGTCCTGGATATGGGCACTTGCAGACCTGCAGCCGCAGCCCGGGGCGCTGGGGGATCCCGCTGCTCCCGTTCTCTGAGCCTCGCCAGATGGTGCTGGGAGTCAGCAACAGCACTGGCACAGCAGCGCACGGGAAGGGAAAGGAGTCGTTACAAAACAGACGTCAACGAGCCTAGGACAAGAAAAAGGAAAAAAAATCTGAATCAGGAATCCTAGGAGTTGCTGTAGAGAACTAAATGGAGATATTGTAGTTATATCTATATGTGAAGACCTCACATACTGTTGTGTATGGTTTTCCTAATAAGACAGCAAAGAGGATGGTGAGACTTGATAAACTTCTCAAACCACATTAAGCTTGAGGTGTGTTATGGTTGAAAGAGCCATCCTTTCCATGTGTCACTTTCATCTTAGAGTAAATTTTAGAGTGCGTTTGTAAGTGCAGCTCATGTCGCTAATAACACAACTGGTTACCATTTTCTTGGGTTTATCTTGTATTGTTTGCTTACTGTTTTTCTTAGATGCTTGCAACTTTACTAAACAGGGAATATTTACCAATTTATATCAATGAATTTTACAGCCTAGTGCTCAGGAAATGTGAAACACTGAGCTGGGAGGCAAAGTAAACGTGTTGAAGCATGCTGAGGGCTGTGATCTTTACCAGACTGCTGTGTGCAGTCTGCGAGTCCAGAGCTGCCTGCCCGAGAAACTTATTCTTGCAGGAAGGGGATGCGTTGTGCAAGTGACAAACATTTAACATTAGAAAAACTCTGCACAGCATTTCCAGCTACTAACTTTAAACAAATCACCTGATGTTTAAAGTAGATCTTCTCATTCAAGCTAAAGATGGAGTTGGAAAGGGGACACACAGCTTAATTGTCTTGCTTATTTGTAATGAAAACAAATAACCTTGTGAACAGTGTTCAGCATATGATTGTGTTGTCCTCTCCCATCTGGTGGTGCACAGCATGTTTTTACCACTGTCTGTGTGCTAATAATGTATTGACAAGAGATGAGCCTCAGGGAGAAAGGAATTCAATGATCAAGTGGGACAAGGTCATTCAGACACTCCTTTAAGCTACTTTGAAAATCAAAACTCTCTCCTAACTTTGTGCTGCAACAAACTTGGGATCTTTTTATGTCTGCTTATTTTACGAAATATGGTGAAATGGTGAGAAGACTTGAGCATCCAATTTTTTTATCTAAAGAGACCTGGTGAACTATTGAAAGTCAAACAGAATTAACTTTGGTCTGCTCCTCATTTCTCCTCACATCTCTTACTAGATGTAATTAACAATCACTCACAAAGCGATCAATATTATGGAACATGTGCCAAACCTTTAATCACTTCTTTAATTGAAAAACAAAGCTATCAGACCTTTATTAATTCCCATCACTTATGTAAAAGACATGAATGGACTTAGGCACTTTACAGGTGTCAGTTCTCCAGAGAAACGTGTTTCTTGGGGTTTTGGTTGCATTGGCCTTTTTTTTTTTCCAAGAAAATAAAAGCTTTTAAAAAAAAAAAAGCTTTAAAAAATAAAACAGTAGGTAGTAACTTAGAGCACTGTTTCCTGCAACAGTAGTTCTAGGAAGACATGGTATTTCTGTGCACAGTTGAAATACTGAAATAAACTCAGCGCAGAGTACAATAACCTTCTGAATCTTCCCAGTCGCTCAGTAGCACACATAACAGTGATAGGGAGGGGGCTGCCATCTGTTTTGTGGGGATCTTGTTGCAGGCACTGTGAAAACACAGCTGTTCTCCCACTGAATATACACTTGGTACATGGACTGTGCATCATAAAGATGTTTGCACAACTTCTGTGCCTAGTCTTATCTACTTACACTAAGCAGTTTACATCTTTAGGAATCTGGCAGCCTCTGTCTGTCTGTCAAAACCTTGTTGTTCTGGGCTCTATGCATGGATAGTTACAGAGTAGACCTGGAGTTTAGATAAGATTCTCATACAAAGTTATGAACTGCAGACGCAACATTTCTCATCCAGATTTTCTTTCGGGACATTTCACATCCTGGAAACACTGACTGCACCATCAGAACAGTGTGGGGCCTGAGCATGGAAAGGCTGGGAGTGGTGAGGAAGAGTTGAAGCTCCCTTTCTCTTCTAAGTCTGCCTCTGTTTATGCACACCTACAAGTACCTACATAGGTTCTCGTAGCTGTAACCTACTTACACAGGGTGGGATGTGCAGTTGCAGTTTCCTCTTCTGCTCCCTCAGCTGCCCTCTCTGATGCTGGCAATAGGTACTGGTGCACACTGTGTAGAAGTTTGACATTTAGGACTTTGTCTATCATGCTTCAAAAAGCAATTTCTTACCCCTGTTCTTCAACTCTAGAAGGCTTTTAGCTCTCTCTTTGGTTTGGGGGCTTTTTTGTTTGTTTGGTTTGGTTTGGGTTTGGTTTGGTTTTGGTTTGGTTTTTTGTTTGTTTTGGGTTTTGTTGGTTTCTTTGGGTTTTGTTTGTTTGGTTTGGTTTTTTGTTTCTTTAAACTTAAGAGCCTGTCACAAAGGGCTTACAGAATGCACACTGTCTTGGCTTGGAATAGTGAGACCCAGTGGGAGATGCCCATGTTCCTGCACACACTCACACTGCAGATACACTCCACATGCTATCTAACTGAAAACAACTGTTTAAGAAGTCACTCCATAATCCACAGAGGGTAATTTTTTTTGGCAAAAGTAGGAACTCAATAAAAGCATGACAAGACAAATCTCTTTCCTTCCCATGTGTCTGCAGTGCACTGAAGGATTAGAGAGTTAATGTTAGTGACCCTTTAACTCAGGGATGCCTCAAGACATCAGAGGGGTAAACACCAGCAGGTAGTTTCAGACTGAAGTGAGTAAAACAGTTGCAAGGCTATTCAGCATTTTCCTGGTTTTGGAGGTGAGATGGATATCCCATTCCCTGTTCTCTTTCAGGTGGGACAGCAACTGTTTACTACTGTAATTGATTTCCAAGGAGATAGATCTTAAATCTGACTGAGGAGGCTGTAGCATAATGCAGTTCCTTCAGTGCAGTGTCTTATGGTAGAACATGATCAGTGTTGAACTCTCACGACTCACTGGAAGCAAACTGCATTTTAAAAATACATCTATCAGATCTTGACATTCCTGTAAACACGACCTAGAGTGCACATGGAAAGAATATATGGTTAGAATCCCTTCTACTTTCTTAAGAAACTTCCATCGGGATGCCTACTGGGAAGGGAAACCTTTCAATCCACATAATACAGCTTTTGTAAAAGCTAACAAGTAATTCATGTATGTTGCTGGCCATGATTTCAAATCAAGACATAGCTTAGGTCTGAAGGGTTTTTTTTCCTTTTCTTTGTTAACAGAGCCAGAAATGGCCCACTGCTTCTTGGAACCCCCTGACATTTTTAGAAAATAAATCTCACTCCAGAAACAGATATTTGACCTGATCAGATATTGAGGTCATATTATATGCTACTTTTTTCTTTTTCTTTGGGGTGGGGGGTAGTTTCCTCGTGGTATCAGACTGATTAAAACCATCTGTGGATGCTATTACTGTGCCTCCAAATTCAGGTACTGATGGAAAAATCTTGCTTCACTTAACCCGTGAAACTACTTTAATGGCCAGGGATCTTTGGATGAAAGAGCAAGCTCAGGGATGAAGGTTATTACATTACCTTGTCTGTACCTATCTTTGAAAAAACCTTGCTAAAAAAAAAAAAAGTAAACATATAAAATGATCCAGAGGAAATAAATAAGTCTTAAGAATGTCTGATAAAGTCAGACATTTTGAGAAGCCTAGAAAAACCTTAAAACTGAAGAGGTAAGTGTAAAGCTTACGTTACAAGTAGTCTTGGTAAGTTACATAAACTATTAAAACAATGAGAAAACTTCTAATGTAACAAGTTTGAGAGAAAAGGAGAAAAGTAGTGTGAGACCTTAAAAATAGAATATTCAGCCCTTTATTCTTAAGATCAGCATCTTGAATCCTTCTATACAGACTATGATTTAGTATTTATGAGTTTTCATTACATTTCAACCGCAGGAAGGCATTTAAAAATCTGGATTTAGACCTAGATCAAAGCTGCACCATGCCAGAAACACCCTGCATGCTTCTGGTGTTGTCTCACACTCCCAGGAGTGCTGTGCAGTGCACAGCAGTGTTTGATTTTCATTTCTGGCAGGAGCCAGCTGACCTGGGGCTGCCTTTACACACCTGCATTACACATGAGAGGCCCAAATTCACACTTAACATGTTTGCACAGGCAGTCTATTCATACCAGCTCCTCGTGGCAGATGTGCACGAAGCCTTCTCTTCTGGGGCTATGACTGAAGTGGAATTGACCTTGCTCCTGCTCGTGCATCTCCAATGGGCTTGGAAAGCTCTGTCCTCCCCTGAGAGCCGTGGCTTCACAGCCGGTGTTTTGGGGCAGGTGTTTGGGGTTCCTTGGGGTTCCTTCCTTCCTTAGGGGTTCCTTGAATCAGAATCATTAGGTTGGAAGAGACCTCCAGGATCATCAAGTCCAACCCAACCCTAACCTCAACTAAATCATGGCACCAAGTGCCACATTCAGTCTTTTCTTAAACACATCCAGAGACGGTGAATCCACCAGATCCCCAGGTAGACCATTCCAATACTTTATTACCCTTTCTGTAAAATACTTTTTCCTGATATCCAGCCTATATTTCCCTTGGCACAGCTACAGCAGTCAGATCTTGGCTAGTGCAGAACTCAACAGTACTGCAGTTTGAGCACTGACGTTGGCTTGCTGGTGGACACTACCCAAAATTTAAGGAAAAGTAAAGGAGAAAGTTTAAGAAAAGCCTTTGAAAACTTGACCTGAGGAAACAGGCGCATGGAAAGGATTTGGAGTTCTGCTCCTGCCATGAGTGTTGCTGATGGAATGCCCTAAAAGCAGTGCTTGATGACAACAAAATAAGGAGCCATTAGTTCCTATGGGTGGCTGAGCTTTTGGCCAAATGAGCAAAGCCTATGTATGGCATAGACACTCATTTGTGAGGGAGAAGTAGCAAAGTGTCGAGGGCCATGTCTGTGGAAGAGGATCTATTTAGAAATATAGTGTATAAGGAGATGTGTTTAACTCAGGGAAATGTAGTGTATAAGGAGAACTGGAAGGTGATCTAGGAACTTTACCTTTTCATCTATTAGGAATCAGCACAGGGCTCCTTTGGAGGCTGCTGCTCCAAACCCTCCTCTCAGTGCTGCTGCCCAGCTTCACCAAAGGGACCAAAGTGCTGCTGGCTCTGAGCTGCTTCTCACAACTGCCACCAGTGATGTTAAAGTGTTAAACTTAATATTGCTACAAGGGTTTTTGGCATCTTTTTGTACACATCAAACACGTTTGCTGTTCTGAAATGATTGTATTTTGCTGGTGACGTTAACTTTTTAAGCATTTGGAAAGAAGTTAATACACTTTAAGTATGGTCATAGGAACAGCTCTTACTGCTTGAAGCCTCAGCAAGCAACTTTTTATTTTAAAAATCTTTAAGCAACCTTTAGGGAGAAGAGACTTAATTATATTAAAGGACAACACTGATAAATGTCTGTAGTTTTTCCACAGGAAGACTGGACACCAAAGCAAAGTAATTCTTAACTACTGAAGCAATCAGACTCTGCTACAGCCTCTCAGGAACAAGATTTTTTTATGTCACACACAAACTACTTTAAACTTATTTAAATGCCACTTTAATGAGGAAGAGCAGGTGCTGCGCTAGGTAGGATGACAAGAAGGCATGGTCGTAGCTTTTCTTCTTTAAAAGTCATAAAAAATCCCACAAATACCCTCTGTGCTCTTGACTCCTCAGCTATTCTGACTATGTTGATGTGATCTGACTTCCTCATCAACTGATGTGCCTGCAAATCATTATTTTTTTTGTGTAGTACTGAGGATTAGTCATCTGTTAACATGGCAAACTGTAATAGAAAGCTTGTTTTATCTAGAATCCTGTTATATGGAAGCTTTTGAGATCCTGTAAATAGTTGTACCTCCTACCTTTTCTGTGGTGCTGTGTTTCTAATTCTCCTGATTGTGTGGTAACGAGCAGCTGTTGGCAGATACAGTAGATTTAAGGGTTGAGGAAGAAATGCTATGTCTATAATCACAGGTCTGAGAGTGCTTCAGAGCTTTCCTCTAGAAAGAGACAAAAAAAAATTAAAACAGATTTTAAAAGCTAGAGGAGGACACCACAGGCAAGATAATGCAATAGCGCTAAAAATACGATGGATTTTGAAGTCCTGTTCCTATAACTGCCTGAAGCTTTTCCTGTGGCATACAGACATCTGCCTGTGGAAATTATCTTTGGTGCCTAACAAATGCCTTGGTTCTCAGACACCCCATGAGATGGAGGTACCCACTGTAGCTGTGCATGCACACAGAAAGTGAAAAGTTGGCTGAAGACTTTTCTTTGCTCTCTGTGTGTGCAATGGCACCTGCAGTTGCCTTTTAGCTTGATGGTCCCACTGGGTGTGTCCACAGGTAGTATTGAGAAAAGCAAGACCTTGCCTCCTAAACTGGGCAAGGATGTGTATACATAGAAAATGTGTCCAAGTGCTGGTGCATATTAAGAAACATACAATAGATAATAATGCAAAATGATCCCTGCAGGTCGCTCTTTCAAGCTTGCTGTTTGTGGTTAGCTGAGAGGGGAGAATTGAAATCAGCATGGCTTTAGCTGAGGCACTTGGTACAGTCACATTTCCCAGAGGTACTGTGGCAGTGGGCTCTTTATCCCCCAGCTGCTGCAGTGGTTTGTGGAGTTCCAAGGGAGTAAAGAGCCTATTTCCATAACTGATGGTGAGGGTATTACCTTGCCTTCAGGACACAGTATTCACTATGTGGTCCAACATGAGTCCAGTCAGTGCCCTAGTGTGTTGCAAAGGAATACACTCCTTGGCATTGCATCCACTTAGGAGTATTTGTGAGACTCTAAACCTGTTAATTAATAAAAGCATCATGCTCAGGAATCTCTCATCAGTGTTTGAGGTGGAGCTGACCAATCATGTTCATGACAGCAGACTAGCTGGATTAAAGGTGGTCCCATACAACTTTTTTTAAGGGGAGTTGGGGAAAAGAAATTCATAAAATTAAGCCTTCAGTTTTGAAGGGGAGACCTGTGTTGTGAAGGCTGTCCCCACTGTATGAGCTTCTTGATGCCCCTGCACTTCTCTCACTGAGGGTGACAGCACATGCTGTAGCTGGGAGAGTGGCATGAGCATCACAGGTGTTGCTGACTGGACTAGTCCTCCAGACAAAGTTAAAGCTGCTTTCTCTTCTTCTTTACCTCAGTGAATATCTTTATTTGGGGTGCTCATCTTCTGGCCAGCTGCTGATATTCAAGCTTGTACAATAGGAACATATAATAGGAATAATTTAAATAATAGGAATAATTTACCACCAGATTCAAAAGCCACTTGGGCAGAAGGGATTGGCACAGTGGGCAGCATGACTGTGTCAAGATCACTAACAGTCCCATTAAAAACAAAAAAGGCTTTTCTAAAAGTGATTATGAACTCTGGTTAAAGATCAATTACTGCCACAAGAAATTTTGGTTTAAGTTTAAATATCCCTAAATAGATTATGCCCATGGTCCTGAAGATGATGAGGGGGGGGTTAACATGATAATAACCATTTCTCAGGTGTAGATTTCCTGGCCGTGGTTCAAGGATGAGCCAAAGCTCCTGATGTCTTGTCCTATTGCTGAGAACTAGTGGTGTGGCTTGACAGCACAATGAGAGGATTTCTAGGCATCCCACCTTGGTGTCTTATTTCAGGCTGGGTACTTCAGAAACTTCACATACCACACTCTCTTTTCAATTCAAATTACTCTTTTTGCCTGAGGGGATAGAAACAAAACATAAACTACCATTTTTGATGCACATTTTTTAGTTCTTAATTTTCCAACATTAGTCCTCTTGAACCCATACCAGTCAGTGCATCTCTAATCCTAATCTTAGGAAAAGAGGTTCTGCTCTCTTACATTTCTTCTTCTGGTAAGAGAGGAAACTAAATGGTCAAAGGTGTGAAATTCACATAGGCTTGCAAGAATAGCCACCTGCAGTTTCAAAACACTTTCCAGTTCTTTTTTTTTTTTGCTTTCATATTCTTGTCCAAGGAAGGTGTGGGTCTATCTGCTCTGATCTGCTGAAGAGCATTTAGCCCTCCAAGAGACAAACTTGGTATCTCTTCATTACCCCTTGTTCTCGTACTTGCTACATCCTAACATTTTACCTTAGGATGCTCTTAACTGGTGATTGAGTGACATCCCTTTTGTTTACATGTCTTTTTTAGATGTAAGCAGGAGGTAAAGCTGGAGCCTTGGATATACACCAGTATTTCCAGGAGAATCAGCACTCCTTAATATTCTCTTCCAGACTGATCCTACCAAGACTCTTTCCAATGTGTGGGGCAGAGGCCAGTCCATCCTGTTGGCAGTCCGGTTTTACAGGGTATAGAGTCTGGTTTCCTAATTATTTCCTTCCTTGCAGTGGATGATTCATATTGACAAAATGGGTGAACTGCAACATCACTGGGTGATGTTGCATTTTGATTTAATAGGATGCTGTGGTTGTGTCAGGAACAAAATAAAACACTATTGATTTCAGAGGCTTGATCTGTTAATGCCTTTGCAGCTATGACAGTTGAACACACAATGCATTCCTGGGGAAAAATTCTACTTTGTCAAGGCTGATTTTATTTCACTGACTTGTTTCAAGACAGTGTGATAATTTTACACAGTATCTGATTGCCATGGATCTGTAACACCTTAAAATCCTTGAGTTTCTCAGACTTGGTGTGTGTATCTGTAAAAGTATCTGTACTCGTAGTGCTGCTTCTGAACAGCTCTTTCTGGATGATAGGGGAAATTAGTGCTGTTTGACTGACCTCCTGCTAGTCTCCAGACCATGTTCAACACTGCTTTTTTAGGGTTTTGGACTTGAATTGATAAAAGCTGCTCTTTGTAACTATCTTTCTTTTTCCATTTATGCCTTGCTAGAAGTAGAACTCTGATCTATATAGATATAGCATGGACTGTTTCGTCAGCATGCTTGCAGGTTGCTTCAATTTAATTTTTGTTTACTTGCATGGAGAAAACAGCTTCAAGTCTGAAAATCTGAAATAAATGCTGAGAGCCTGAAGGGGTAAGCCAGGTCTCAGCTGCAGAAAGATCTCCACCCTATAGCTGAAGTTTATTAGCCCTGCTGCTGTACTACAGCCCTCCAGGTTTGGCTTCATCCCATGTTTTTCCTTTCATATGTGGTGCTGGATGTTTCTAGACTGCCATTCACTCCCTTTCTCACATCTTACCCTTAAGCAAAGAGCAAAGATAAAACACAAAGTCCAAAGAATGTTTATGTTGGAAGTTCCTTGAAGCTGCAGGGGAATGAGTGACATGTGGACATGCATGCCTCAAAAATCAATGAGATGCGAAAGCTGAAGGGCAGGGAGATTAATGTGTGATGGAAAGGATTTAATAGTCTTGCTGGTTCCACACTCCTGCCTAGAGGCAGGTTTTGTCACAACAAAGCGATTGCCAGCAGGTATTTGTCTAGTCAGGTCTTAAAGATCTCAGTGATGGATGCT
Organism: Cyanoderma ruficeps; assembly: GCA_008694505.1. Classification (NCBI taxonomy): domain Eukaryota; kingdom Metazoa; phylum Chordata; class Aves; order Passeriformes; family Timaliidae; genus Cyanoderma; species Cyanoderma ruficeps. The sequence goes on from VZDJ01000346.1 coordinate 7,098,309, forward strand.
GTCCCACCTCCCTGGCCACTGTCAAGGGCTCCATCGTCCTTATAATTAAAAACATGCTGAGGGATCCCATGCCCAACATCTAATGCCAGTCTTTTCCTTCGGAATGAGAGTTAATTATTTTTTGGTATGCAGGTTACAGAACAGCTGACTGATTTCATACCTCAGTCCTGCATCCTCTTATATCACTGTTTGCATGTCTCTTGCAGTCTCCTGAAAATCTCCACATCTTTTCACCTCTCCTGAAGGGCATTCTTTCTGGTTATGCTCTTGGCTTTTCTCTGGACTTGCCATCTGGTTCATGTTTTCTTTACACCCAGCCCCTAGAACTTTAGTTCACTGGATTGCCCAGGGACGTTTTTGAGTCTCCCTCCTTGGAGATATTCAAAAGCCTTGTTGAGATTTTTCTGAGCAGCCAGCTCAGTAGTAGTAGTACCAGTAGTCTGGTTTGAGCAGAGCAGTTGGACCAGATGATCTCCAGAGGTCCTGCCACCCTCACCCGTCCCATGAGTCTGTGATCTGAGGCTTTGCTAAGTGTCACAATTTTACCAATGTTCAGTGAAGGCTGAGCATAAGCCAGCATGTACCCAGGTGGCCAAGAAGGCCAATGGCATCCTGTCCTGTATCAGCAATAGTGTGGCCAGCAGGACCAGGGCAGGGATTGTCCCTCTGTACTCAGCACTGGTGAGGTCACACCTCGAGTGCTGTGTCCAGTTCTGAGCCCCTCAATTCAGGAAGGACATTGAGATGCTGGAGTGAGTTCAGAGAATGGCTATGGAGCTGAGACATACACTCAAAATTGTTTGGAATTTCTGGCTTACTTCTTGCCTTTGGTGCTGGTTTTGTCCATGTGCTCCTGTCTTCTTCCATCCTGTACGAAATGGCCTTCTTGAAGGCAGAGATGAAGCGTTTCCTCTGTGAGACATACATACACCTGGGTGGGTGTTTCATTTTGTAATGGTGTAGCCCTTAACAGACCTGCAGTTTGTTGAAATAAGCAATCATATTTTAACAGGCAGAAAATGTGCATTTCACCAAGGTATCTTTCTGCATAGCCCCCTTTCTACATTTAATTTCTCTTTTAAATCAAATTTATTCTCTACATTCGATAATATATTCATTTTAATTTGAAGCCAAGTCTTAAAGCCACTTTTAGAACACAAATGTGCTTAGGAAAATTTCTTCAAGAAGCCCATATATACCTTTAGCATCTGTTAGTGACTTGCTGTGAATTAAAAAGGCTTGAATACAGGTCTCTCTAGAGGTAAAAAAACTGTGATTAAATCTCTACATGTCCTTTGCAGTATAAGCTTCCTTCTCAGCTTGTTTACAGATACTAACGGGTAAGATCTTAACATTCCTGACTCAAGTTTGTGACCAGGCTGTCTAGAAATCCTTGTGTCTTTTGCAGATGATGACTGGTACCTCTGCCATGTGACACTCCTTGCCCCAGAGGAGGAATTTCTGTCCTGGGCCATGTACCCGTACCCGTACCTGGCGCGCGTCGACCCCGATGCGCGCAAAGGCACCCTTGTCTACCAGCTCGTCGCACGTTACAGCAGCCACGAGAACACCACTGCTGGCATAACTTACACACTCATTGCAGGTAGGGCTGGTCTGAAAAAAGGGTAAAATTCTGTTGAGTTGCAGATGTTTCTTACAGAGTCCCCATTTTATAATTTCATTGGTCGATTTTTCTCTTGGGGAATCCTTAAAGATACAGCAAGTAGAGCAAGTAGAAGCTGGAAGTGCTGTAAATAAAAGTTATGTGAATGGGAATCTTTCTTGTTGCCATTTTCTTTGCTCATTTTGAAATTGATGGCAGCTTTACTGTTGGCTTAAGGCTCCATTTCTTACTCATTTTTGTCTCTTTTATGCTGCACTGGTCAACAAAACAGTGTGAGTGAAAGAAAAGGTGAACAACTAGAAAGGTAAAAAGAAGTGCATACAGAGACATAGGTGGATGAGTTGAGGATGGCTTACCTTGAAATGGTGAAGGTGCAAATGTTCTTGCTGTGGGGCACGTCTCAGACTGGCTTTGTGCATGTATTGATAGGTGGTGAAGAACGATTCCGAGTGGACAAGGACACTGGCATTATCATGACGACTGGTTTGCCTTTGACGTGGAACAAGGAGTATGTGGTTACTGTGGAAGCCTGTGACCAGCACGGCAACAAAAGCCCCTACGCCTCAGTTTCCATCCTGGCAGGCTCCCGACCTCCACAGTTCACTAACATGTCCTACAGTGTGTTTGTCCCTGAAAATACTCCAGCAGGGGAAAAGTAAGTTGTACTTGCTTAGGTGATTCCCTCCCTGCAGTCTGAGAGGAGCTTCACAGAGCACAACAGAGTGAAACTTTTGTGGTTTTGCTTCTCAGGGCGATGCACATGTATTTGCCTATCATACTGTAAAAATAATGTTGTGTTTTCTAAAAGAAATGATGCCTATTCTGATGTTTCACAGTCTCCAGTGTGACATGAGTCTCCATCTGTCAGATGTAGTCTGGGCACTGGAATTATTTTAACACTTTTGGGGTTTTAGTGCATTGCATTGTGAATTAGAACAGCCAAACTACTGGTTATGCATCTCCTGGTGATTTAAACAAATGCTTGAAAAATAGTCTTTTAATTAACCAGATCTGGAATTGTTTGTTTCCCATTTGACTTGTATTTAAATTTCTAGAAAGACAAGTCATTGCCAGACTCTTGAGGTAACAGCACCAGTGTGAAGTACAAATAGATAAAGCTCAATCTCCAAGGGGCTCTGTTGTTGCATGAAGAGTGGCTAAGCCAAGACACAGTGGGGAGATGCTCTCAAGCTGGCTCTGGGTTTATTGTCACTGTTCAGCTACTTGAGATCAGAATCCCTTAGGTCTCTAAGGAGCAGGTGGAACAGTGCCATAAGGCCTCTAAGGAGCAGCAAACCTCAAAATAAACTGATGACCTAGGAAAAATTGCTGGAGATGTGCCACTAATCCTTAAGAGAGACTGAATGAGAAGGAGGAGGGAAATTTCTCTACTTCCCAGGAGCTTCCAGTGAGATGAGCTAAAAGTGTATTATGCTGGTGAAAGACTGGTGTGAGAGGTGGAGCTTCAAAACATAAGTCACAGTAGGGAGACAAACATTCCTTTGATGTCCTGCCAAGGTGGACAGTGGGATCTGGAAAGCCATGTGCTCCATGGGTTTCCCATCCATGGCTGAACCTGTTTCTTTTCTGAATATACAACTACAGAGAAATTCAAAAGTATAGTAGGTCACTTATTTCTGAATAACTGAGAAACTGGAGATAAACCAGTAACTGCTGTCAAGTATTTAAAAGGCTACAATAGGGAAGAAAAATATGTTTTAGTGTTAGTAAGGGTTGAAATGTGCTGTTATTTCAGCACTAGTATGTCAGTGAATAAGTTTGGTGAGAGAAGGTGGATAGGGTCCCTGTAGCAAAAGGGGTTTCCCGTCTGAATACAAAGCTGAGCCAAACATTGACAGAGAGTGAGCAAGACACCTCTCCTCATCCTATCCTCCTCCTCTAGGTGCTGAGGAGATATCTTTTGTTGTTATTGCTTTGAAGCAATGTATTGTTCTCTCATTCTTTGCAGAGTAGCAGTTGTTGAGGCTGTTTCTTTCCAGAGCCAGCCTCTTTCCTACACTCTCCTGACAAACCCCTCTGGGCTCTTCCGGGTGAGGCAAGAGAGTGGAGAGCTCAGCCTGACCCACCCCGTGGACTACGAGAGTGAGCACCACCTCTACCACCTCCTGCTGAAAGCCATGGAAGTCGAGAGCACTCTCAGCAGTGTGACTGAGGTACATGAATCTCTTCACATGCTACCCATGGTCTGCAATCCCTTGCTCTAGGACCAGTTACACAGATGGATAGCCCAGGACACTTCTTAGGATACTGGGCAGGGAGAGGGCCTTGTAATACAGGCAGAAATCTGGGCTCTGGCCTGGGTTCACATCTAGGCTCTGCAAATACCTCTTGTTACTACTTTTGGGCTTTGCCTCCCATCTTGGGTGTGGAGGAGAAAATACTTCTCTGTGTTACAGGAGTAGTGTGAGAAGAATAGCATCAGAGGTGTAAGGATGGGACAGCAGCAAAAACACTGACTGCCACTGCACTGTCCAGAAAGAGGTGCTCTTTTAGCAGTGTAGAAGCTAAAATCCATTCTCAATGTGTCCCTTTTCCTCAGGTCATGGTTCATATCACTGATGAAAATGACTGTTCTCCTGAATTCCAGCGCTCCATTTACAGCAGAGACAATGTTCCTGAAACCATTCCTGTTGGCACGTCTCTTCTGCAAGGTGGGGACCATCCTGTCACCTTTCATTTCAGTCTTGCCACAGACCTGCTAGTGTGTTACTTTTCCATGTTCTGGCCATGAGGAAGTGCTGTCTTCCACAGGCACTGCCTCTGTAAGATGTGGATGGCAGCTTTCCTGGCAGGCTGTGGATGCCTTTTAGGTATCCTGGAAGTAGAGTGGTGAGTGTCTTCAGGTGAGGATCACTGTACTGTGCTCACGGAGAGATCCTATGGTATCCAAGGACAGTTAAAGCAGCTGATAGGAAGTGGCTTAGTTTCCTTTAAATGTTGTAGCTGCCTTTTAACTCATCTTGGTAATCTTTTTGTGTCCCATAAGCAGCTGCAATTAGTTTGTTTTTTCTTAATGTGTTAAGAAAAAACAGGGCTTTTTAAAATGGGCAGATAGTTTTGTCAAATAGGCATTAATGCTGTATAACTGACTTGCAAAGTGTTAAAGGAAAAATATTTTGAAAGCCTGTGAACTTATATTTATGGTTGTGGCTTACCAGTCATCATCCCATGTTTGTTGTTTTTATCATGGCCATGTGTCATTTGCATATAAACCCTGAGTAAACAGATGACATTTTTAGTGGCTAAAATAGTATCCTGATAAAAGACCTCAGGGGGTATGAACCCTGAGAAATGAGTATGTGCCAAGGCAAGAGTTAGCAAAAAGACAAAAGTGGAAATTTTCCAAAGCTGGAGCTGAACTCTGCAGGTTGCAGAGGTGATAAGAAGCTTAGCTTCCCTTGTGTTAGGGGACTGCAGGGCCTGCTTTGTCTAAACACTTGCTAAGAGAGTTCAGAGCTTGTCATACTTAATTTTTACATTTAATTGCTCTTGGGAAGAAAGAGATTGGTCAGAATAACCAAATCCTAAAATTCCTAATCCTTAAAGAGAGGAAAGTTCTTCTGTCCAGAGGACCTGTAAAGTCATCAAAATTCCCCTCGTGGGGGATAAAATGTATGCCCCATGTCCAAAGGAAGCAGAATGTCAAAGCTGTGAAATTGCATCCCATGTTGTTTTCTTGCCACATGGAGAAAATTTCAAGATAAAGAGCCATCTTAGAAAAGAAAATGGGAGGTGGAAGTATAGTGACGACAGTCAGTGGAAATGGGTGTGTGAAGACTCACTTGCTGTGGAAGGGCTGAGCAGAATTGTTAGTGGCTGCAAGGAAGCTGTACCTTGTGCAGGATGAGACCTGTGCCACTAACTATGACTGCCAAATCAAGTATCTCAGGAAAAAAATGCCAAAGCAAATATCTCAGGAAAAAAAAGGACAAACAGCTCTTACCCTCATCGTAGTTCCTTGAGGTGTGGGCTGTTGCATCCTCAGAATGACCCACAAACAAAAAATAAATGCAAATATGAGATAGCTTTTGCCATTCTGGGCATGCCAGCAGCTGTTGATGGCAGTGAAAAGGTAGTGTGATATATGCTTCTGTTTAAACTGTGTATGATGCAAATGTAGGTTTCAGCTATCAGCCACTTTTATTTTAGCACACTTGAAGTCTGAAGCACTTGAAGTCTCAGCAGGGCCCTCAGCCTTCAGCTGCACCGCTGTTCCAGCAAAGCAAGGCTTGGAGTTTAGCTGGCAACTCAGTCAGCTTCAGAGCCAGAGTTAGCTTGCACTGAGCTAGTTCAGAACATGTGCAAAGCCAGCACAGAGCTGCTTGTGGCTGGCATATGATCCTTAAAATATCCTTTGCAATGCACACCAGTTTCCAGGACGGAATGAAATGGAGGGGAATAGAATTCCCAGTTGCTATTGGGAGGTAAGGCATGTTTCTGTCATGTACAAGTAAGCACCACAGAAAAACATCTGGGGGAAAAGAAGCACGTAGTTAAGCACATAGAATGTATTTTTGTGAATGGTTACAATGGGTCACTAATGACTGTAGATTAAATCAGAATTTTTCAAATCAAATAAATTTTTTCACGTTCCGCATGCCTTTCTAAAAACAATACTTAACCACTATATTGGACAGATTTAAATCACTGTCATTTTAGTCTTTCTTGAGTGTTTAATGCATTTAGTCTGTCAGTGCAGCAAGACAGTGATTAACCCTAAAGCCCTTGATTTTGTAGTCTGTAACACACACATTTATTCACAGCAGATTTGGAGAGATTTTAAACAAAATGTTACAACCACTCTAAATATCCTTGTAAACAAAGATGAGCAATATTCCACAGGCAGCTGTAGTTGAAATTTTTTGCAAGTAGAATAATTCTTCAGTGTACCTTTGAAATAATTCTCTGCTTCTTTCTTATTTTGAGTTAATATTCTGATAGAGATGGGTTGTTTCTGCCACTCCTCTGTGAATGATGCTGCAGCTGTTTGCTGGGGTGTCCACACACTGCAATCACGGTTCTGCTTCCAGAAGGCTGTGTGCTACCATGGTGGCTGCATCTGGATCCTATTGGTAGAATAAGGAGTTTGTTTATTACCAGTATGGGTATGATGTGAAGCCTCATTTTTAGGCTAGAAAAATTGCAAGGTAACTGGAGAGGTGAGCTTCTGCTCTTAAAAATCACTTTTGATGCTATGCTGTGAGCTCTAGGTCTTTGTCGTGCTGGTTTGCTCCTTCTGAGCAGATGAGACATTCAGCATACTGAATAAACACTTAGTGGGGAGGAATGTTTAATCACTCTTTGTACCTTGACGCACCAGGTAATTAAAAAGTATATAACTAGCTGGGAGCTAATTAAATTTGAACATGGCATTCCTGGAAAGAGTGAGGAACCAGTTTATGACTGATAATGTCCAACCAACGTGCATACTGATTGTGTGCTAATTACCAGTGTTGACTGGTNGCCCCCAGAGCTGTCTTGGTGGGAAACAGCATAACCAAACCTCCTTTGCAGTATGACTGTTTTGCTAAATGTGTTCTCTAATAGTGCTTGCAACAGACTGCGACTCTGGCTCCAACTCTGAGATCTCTTACTTCATCCAGAGCACTGATTTTTCCATCACACGTCACGGGGTCATCAATTCTAACCAGAGGCTGAACTTTGAGCGAGCGAACCACATGTATGAGTTTGTGGTGATCGCGGTCGATAGAGGACATCCCCCACGGACAGGGACGGCGTCCGTGCGCATCCGGATGGCCAACGTCAACGACGAGGCTCCTGTCTTCTCCCAGACTGTGTAAGGCACCCTCAACACCTCCTTTGGTTTTAAAATTCATACATGTAGCCTTAATTCATACGTGTAACCTTAATAGCACTTGGCTAAATCGTCACTTGTTATTCTGTGCAGCTCTAAGTACCGGTGAAATTGAAGGCTAATTTCTATGTAGAAAGGCTTTAGGAGTTGGACTTTCATTTCTAGATCATATATTAAAAAAATACATAATTTGTGATACCAGTATATTGACTCTACAGAGAGAGAACAGAATGAACCGAAGACCTATCTCTACAGGGGATGATTTTCACTGCATTGACTCCTAGGTCTCAAAGTGATTATCCATATATAAATAGGTGGCAAATAAATATGGTAGTTAGCAAACACTAAAACTTAATTTTTGCATCAACAGATTGTATTGTAAGCTAATTTCATGAGCCCCTGCTTGTTTAAGACTCCTTTTTCTTTCCTGTCCCTTATCAATACAATTTCTATTCTTTGCACAATTTTGAAGTATGAACATGTTTAAAATACAAAACATACATATATTTATTTACCAAATTAAATACTTTTTTTATATTCATCTCTGTAGTATCTGGTGCTTTCCATTAATATATAGGAACATAAGAAACACTGCATGGCAGATACTAGTCCTTTTTCTCAACTTTAGGAGACATATGATGCTGTTTTACAATACAATGTGGTATGGTGCATATTGTTATCCTCCAAAGGATCCTTCTAAATTATGTATACCAAAAGTACACGATTACAGTTGTAAAATAAGTACCCTATGTTGAACAAAGGAGACCTAAGTCATATCTTAAACCAATTTAAGATTCCATGGTTTCATGCCCAAAGCTTTAAAAAACCATTCATAATGAATTCATAATCTTGCTGATGGTTAACATGGTGATAGTTATTCTGATACTTTGTGTGCTGCCATTGCTCCCTTATGTCCATCAGTTACAGGTCTTTCCTTTCGGAAGATGCTGGTCCCGGCACCTTGGTGGCTACTGTTCGAGCAGAGGACCCTGATGGAGATGGGGTGCTTTATCTGATTACAGGAGGAAACAGGGAAGGCAACTTTGAGCTGGATAGCCAGAAAGGTAGGGAAAGAGTTTTTAGAACACAGTTATTTACTGACTAATCTCTACTGACTCTGCTGTGCCCATTTGTCAAAAACCATAAGAAAGCACCACATTTATATAATCCCCAAATGGTGATGCTTGTATCAATGAGGATTAGTTCTTTGATATGATGGTTGTTCAACTATCAGTCAAAACTTGGGATCCTGTTCCAAGGCTGTGCAGACTAAGATGACTAAGATGACAACCAAACACAAACTGAGCCAGCAATACAGTGATGGAGAAATGTGATGCTCACTTGATTTTGTGTGTTTACACAGTAAATTAACATGATACTTTATGCTTCCAAATTCAGGTATCATTAAACTCCGCAGAAACCCACCACCCAGTCTGAAAGGGCCACAGTACACCCTGAATGTCACTGCCATAGATGACAATGCCTCAGGGGGACCCACTCCTCTCAGCAGTTTTGCTGAGGTTATTGTTGGAGTTAACGACATTAATAACAACAAGCCTGTCTTTAGAGAGGTAAGATGTCTTTCTGCAGATATTCTTTTCCTGTCTAAGCTATACCTGGGATAATAGAGTCTGCATAGCTACTGGTGATTGCTGGTGGGCTGAAGGGTCTGTGTGTGCAGAGCAGAATGAACATGTAAATGAACAACAGTCAGGTTTCTTCATATGGGAAGTGTAAAGTCTTCATTCTCCTTTTTCCTTCCTCTCCCTTAGAGACTGATTTCTTTGTGTGCATAAGTAATAGTCATGATTTTCTTACAAGTTTTCCTCAGACCTGCTGGAAAAAATATTGACACTGTGCAGCAAATTCATGTGACTCTGTGTAATATTTAGGGTCGGATGTTTGGGTGTATTTTTAGTGCGCTTACTACAGTGACAGCACCTGGGTTCTGGAGAATCAGCCTCCAGGCACACATGTGCTACAGGTGGAAGCCTATGATGCAGACCTCGGCATCAATGGAGAGGTGAAGTATGGGCTCATGCACCGAGATGGAGCTTCCCTGGGCTTCAGCATTGACCCAGACACAGGTCAGTGGCTTCAGGTTACTGGGAAAGAATGAAAATGGCATTGTATTGTAATGAAAATGCTGCCGTATCAGTATGTTCATGTGGGCACATGCTTAACAATGTAACTGCAGGGTTAGCTGAGACAGTTTATTGGATAAACTGGGAAACGCTCAGGGTATGTAAATAGCCATGCACATAGGTTAGATTAGATTAGATTAGATTAGATTAGATTAAGGTTGTAGTGATTCAAATCATAGTAGCACAGAATGGTTTGGGTTGGAAGAGACCTGAAAGATCATTTATTTCCAACACCCCTCCTGTGGGTAGAGACGCCTTCCACTAGACCAGGTTGCCCAATGCCCCATCCAACCTGGCCTTGAACACTTCCAGGGATGGGGCTTCTACAACTTCCCTGGGCAACCTGTGTTGGGCAGTGTCTCACCAACCTCATAGTAAAGAATTTCTTCCTGATCTGAACCTGTTCTCCCTCAGTTTAAAGCCATTACCCCTTGTCCTATCACTACATGCCCACAGACCCTCTTCAGCTCTTGTGTAGGCCACCTAAAGGTACTGGAAGGTGCTGTAAGGTCTCCCTGGAACTTTCTCTTCTCCAGGCTGAAAAATCCCAACTCAGTCTGTCTTCACAGGAGAGGTGTTCCAACCCTCCGATCATATTCATGTGCCTCCTCTGGATTCATTCCAACAGACCCTGATCCTTCTTATATTGGGGGTCCTAAACGCAAATCATATAGGAAAACAAACCCCAGTTCAGTAAGAAGATAAAAATCTGTTCTGTGTCACCTTCCTATTTGGATCAACAGTAGCTATAAAAATGCAGAGCAGAAAATGTGATTTTTACAGGTTAAGTTTATTCTTCCGTATGATGTGGCTGAAGTTTATTTCTCATCTTATCCACAGAGAGGGCAACTAGTGCACTGCAGGCAAAACCCTCATATCAGAACAGGGCAAAGGTGTCTTAATATCTGATTTATTTCAAATGAAGATGTTACATAGTTGCTGATGTCTATAGTCAAAATAGGAAAATGGGATATTGTTATGTCCAGGACTGTGAAGGAGACTGGAAGGGATTACAACAGAGCTGAAGAACTCTGAGCATAGTGGAGAAATAGGTCTAGAAGTGACCTCAAGAAGGCCAGTTCAAAATCCGCTAACCAGAAGGAAATAACTGAAGTTTGAAGAGACTTGATTAGTAGGGAGGAATACCTGAAAATTTGGAGAAAATTTTTTGAGTTATCCACTCTATGACTTTACCCAATTTTAATCTGTTCAATGAGGCAGCCTCCAACTCCTGTAGCAGAAGTTACTTTGGTCACATCACTTGTGTCTTCTGTGGTGTGACTCTTCCTCAAAGAGCTTCCTCAACGAGCTGATTCAGTTACTTGGACTACCACTGGAGTAAACCTAGAGAGGCCTTTCAATGAGGAGAAAATCCTTCTGTGCTCAATGAGCCATGAGATAACAAGATACTCAGACTGAGTTTCTTACCAGGGCAGCAGGAAAAAGGTGACACGTGAGGAGAGGAGAGACAAGAGAACTGGAGTTGGTCTAGTCCAAGACATGCGTTGCAGGGTTGGTGAGGATCAAGCTTCACGGTTGTGTTGCGTGCCATCAGAGCTTCCTTTTGTGCAGGAGATGTGCAGATTCCTCTCTGCAAACTCAGTCCTGAGGAGGTGTCTGTGGTTGCAGGAGTCATCACCACCACGCAGAGTTTTGACCGGGAGCAGCAGAGGGAGTACACTCTGTCTGTCATGGCCACTGACCAGGCGCGGGAGCCGCTGATCGGCGTGTGCCGGGTCACCGTCCTCATCGCTGACGTCAACGACAACGATCCCAAGTTTGAGAACAGTCGCTATCAGTGTGAGTGTTACTTATCTGCTTGTCCCAGTGCTGCCACATCAATCTTGTTAGACAGTTATTCCTTATAACAGGGGTCAGTTTGCTAGGTGGCCAATCTTCCTTTGTTGCCCACTAAGCCAGTCACTGTTTAACTCATCATCAGTGGAAATGTGCAGAATTAACCAGTTCTCTTTAGTCACTGCAGTTCTCTTAAAAACATTGATATACTTCACTCTTACAGATGAGGCAGATCCGATCCCTTCTCTTTGCAGCTTTTCTCTGCCCAGCTTTTTTCCACACTGAATTTTTATTTGATGTCCCAAAACAAAACATGACATCCTAACTGGGAAATCATCAACTTTGATTAGAAGTACAATTGTCATCTGTGTCTCTGTAGCACAGCACCTCTGTTTGAATAGACTGAAGTGGCATTTATGTCTTGTCAAACAGCACAAAATCCTTGGTTTCTAGGCGGCCTTTGGCTGGGAGCCAATGCCTGCTGTATCTGTCCTGCTGAGCTAGCCTTTCCCATTTGCCCTGGTGACATTCCCTTTTTCATCCCCACATGATATGCTTTACATCAATCTTTCATTTAATTTGACTTGATGCTTCTTCAGTAGAATCCTGCATTTCATTAAACTTGGACTCTTTACATTTATTGTCATCCAGAAATCAGGAGCATAATATCTAGTGGTTGGACTGGAACAGTCCTTCCTTGCACAATTGCTTAAAATAGAAAAAAAAATGGTTACTGATGCATCTGCCAACAACTTCATTTTGGAGTTGTTTGCCACTTGTGCGGAAATACCAGGGAGGGCAAAGCAGTGACCAATGCCTTATTAAAACAGAAATGGCTTATAAGAAAATTGTCTTTAACATCATAAATGCCAGCATTTTAGAAGGATTCAAAAATAAGTTGGATGATTATATTTTAGGACTGACAAGAAGTGACCTGCTGGGAAATAAGCTAAATACACATCCACACTTCAGAGTTATGTGCAAGGACAGAAGGAAAATTGTGTTGCACTTTTCAAAGTATCTCGTAGTGACTAATTCTAAGTGCTAAAATCATTAAAATGTGTAGATTTGGAATAGCCATTTCTATGTTCTTACCAGTATCCTCTGCAAACCTGGCCAAAGCAGCACTGAGAAGTTGAGTAGGAATTATCTTTCTGGAGAGAAATATTTTTGAGCAGAGCAGACAAGTAAGTCCCTGAGGTAAAGGTAATGTTTGTGCAAAGATGAATCTTTCTATTCTATCATCACACATGTCCTTCAGGTGAAACTGCCCAGAATTTTTCTTTTACAAAAGTTGTGAAGCTGAGAGGTTGCATTTGTAATTATGGTGGCTTCAGCACTTCTGAAGAACAGGCACATTTTTTTTTTCTGTTTCATGAACGGAGGGTAGCAGCAAATGTTGTGAAGCAAAGGCAGCTTTTTGAGAGGGCAAAACTGCAGATAATGAGGTCCCGTTATGCCTAGCACTTTCCCAACATCTCTATATAAGTAATCAATGCTTGAACGTCACAGAGTTAAAAATAGCTTCTTCCCTAACAAGATCAAATGCCATTAGTCATAGGTTTCTATTCATCCTGGAAACTGCTGGTTCTTTACTCTCAGCACTAGAATGTTGGTCAAATTCCTGATTTAGCCATGCATCTTATAATCTGTCTGCAAAACAGGCATTAAAGAAACACTTAACTGTAGTAGGGATGGTACAGTAAACGTCCAAGTTGTGTCAGCAGCAAACAAAGCACACGAAATTTGTAATTACCAAATTAATTAAAGAGAGTACCACCCTTCCAAGTAACTTTGTCTTTTTTCTTACAACGCAGTTTAACTGAATTTGACTGTTAAAGACAGCATAAATGCACACACACACAAAAGCATAAACACAAAAAAGGAGTATTTTACAGTGATTCATGGCAGTTAATTCAATTTTCATTAATCTATCTTAGTGCTGGTAAATCTCTCGTGAGATTAGTTTTGTCTGTTACTGACATACCAAAGACAAGAATCCCAGGGTAATTAAGTGACACAGGGACAAGTGAAGCCAATTAAATCTCAAATTATTGTTCATGGAGCAAAGGGTTGCTGTTGTTTAAAGTTGTACTGCTCCACTACTACAGACTGTAGACATTAAAGGAGAAGACCAAAACAGAAAAGAGTACCACTCCATAAGTAGTGTTTGGTTCTGATTTTCTCACCTCAAAAATGCTAAAGGAGACACATATAAGGGAGATCAAAGATATGAAATAGTTTCTGAACAAGACACGAATTAACAGACTGACTGGATTGCCTAAACCCAACTGCAACAACCTTCCCAGTTTTAATACACTGAGCTGATGGAATCTTAGTACAAGGAAACAGCTCAAAAACACAATCAGGCAAGCACACATAGCTACTTGAAGGAGTAATTGGGACTGGATGGCTGAGAATAGAGGGAAGAGCTGGACCAAAAATCAGTGTAATGTAAAGACGAGTGTGGAAAACAGACAGCCGGCAGGGATGCAATAGCTTCATGTAAAACTGTGCCTTGCAGAGTGGAGGAGAGCAGGAAATTACTGCTCATGATTTCCCATCATTTTGTTGGTGTGCCTTCCAGAAATCAGGCTTTAGGAAGACAAAATGAATTACTCTTCTGGGCAGTGGGCTCTTCAAATGCGTGACTTTGCCACCAGATTTTCAGATGACAATTATCCGAGCAGGTTTGAAGAAAGATTGGTCTCTGTACAACTATGGGCAGAAAGACACGACCTCTGACGCGGGTGGATTTCTGGGAACAGGGAGTGAAACATAAGGAAAGGGACATATATAAAATGATCATTGCACTTGCCCTGGGCAGCTTCTCCAAGACACTTGGGGGCTGGAGGCATCTTCACTGTGACCTCTGAGTCTTTATGCTTTGCAATTACCTAGTGCCTCCCACTGGCAGTGCTGCTGGCACCACTCATATTCAAGGTTAATTCAACTCACACAGAATTCCCTTTGATGCCAGCCTGCTTTTATCATCAGCTGAGCCCAGCGGGCTGGGCTGTGATCTGAAGCAGGGGGCATACGAGCCACTGTTGGGCTTGCCAGTGCAGCCGTGGAGAGGCACAAGTGCTGGCAGTAGTGGTGTGAGTAAATCTGCATCACCAGCAGCTCATTTAACAACCCAGCGTGACAGGGGAGAGGGAAGGGGAAGCTAAAAGAGGGCTATAGACACTGTTGGTGACAATACTTTATAACCTGCCTCAGTACAGAAACGTTTAACCTCCCATGAAGGGAACAATGATGTTTTACAGGGGTATTCTTTACAAATACAGCCTGCTAAACCAGAGCAGCCCTGCTGACAATACCTTTGTCTTTTCAAAGACTTCCTTAGTGAAGACACTCCGGTGGGGATGAGTTTCCTCCGAGTTGCAGCCCACGACAGTGACCAGGGTGTGAATGCTGCTGTCACATACTCAATGTTAGAGCATCAGCCGGAATACTTCCAGATCAACCCCAGCACAGGCTGGGTGTATGTGAACTGCCCACTACCCCAGGTAATGTGAGACTCCAACCCCTCAAATCCACTGCAGAGGGTTAATTGCAATCTCTTGGTTTGTACAAGATGGTTTTCAAGTATCCTCTGTCTTTGTTTGGCAGACAATGCGCATTAGCCGCTATATTGTAGCGACAGATGGTGGGAACAGAAGCAGCACCGTGGAGCTGACAGTGACTGTCACCAGTGCACTGAGCCAGCCACCCCTATGGGAGCAGAGCATATACTGGGTAACCATCCCCGAAAACACGATTCGTGACACCAAGATTGTGGTAGGTTAAAAGTGTGATTACTTCCCTCCCTCTTCATTTCCACTTCTTCCCTACTGCATTGCACTATTCCCTTATGAGCCTTCACTGCTGTGTACCCATTAAAGTTTGTCAGGTGTGCCTGTCACAGAATAGGCTGGCATTTCAGCTGGCAGCAGTTTTCCCAGTGAATTCTTACACTAATGGCCCTCAAGGTGTGCTTCCACAGGAGCAAGACTTTTGCGCTGCCAGACAAGGAAATCCTTGAGTGTTCCCTCCAAGAGCCAGGTTCTCACTCCTCCATCCTCAGTGGGCCGTGTTATCTACTTGTGTCTTTCTTAAAGCTTTTCTCAGTTTAGCACGAGAGCATGGAGTGACGTAGCTTGCTTCAGACTCTTCTAATTCAAACTAATTACTTTTTAACCCATAGAGGCTTAGTCTTTAAGGACAGTACCTTCTATATATTGCCACATAATTCCTGCCTTCCTCCTCCTACATGTAATATTCAAGCACTTGGAAACAATTTAGGGTTTGGTTTCTTTTTCTGTAACTTGCTGGGTAAAACGTACAACTCAGTGGAGAAATGATCTCCTTGTGGTTCGGTTTTGCATTGGAAGGAGGAGAGAGGAGGGATTTCCTTTAGCTGTGCAGCAGTTCTGGCTTGGGACATTTACAGGCAGATAAATTTCCTGTAGATTAAACGCCTGCATCAAGCTTAGATATTGTAAAATACAACTCAGCTCTGCAAATGTTTCTATTTTGTCTGTTACCTGAGTCATACAGGCATGTATGTTCTTGGAGAACGCACATGTATGTATGTTTCTGCCATCAAACTCAACACTTGCAACCCTGTGCTTCATGAATGTATGTGGTGGCTCTTTTCTTCTTCAGACCATCAAAGCCACATCCCCTCTTGGTGATCCCAGGGTTACGTATAATCTGGAGGAGGGTCAAGTTCCAGAGACTAACATGCCAGTTCGTTTCTATCTGAAGCCAAACAGAGCTGATGGATCTGCTTCTCTTCTAGTCGCTGAACCACTTGACTTTGAGACAACTAAGTTTTTCACCCTGACAGTCCGGGCACAAAACGTAGCAATGACTCCTTTAGCTTCCTTTGCCACTGTTTGTGTGAATATAACAGGTAAGCTTTGCTGCTGCTCAGAACAATATTTGTGTTATTTTTAGTTTATAATGCTGCAAATTAAGGTAGCATCCGTAAAATGCCAAGCCACCTCAGAATGCTTTGTACATTTATATACTGTAAAAAGTTATGCAGTCATTAAAAAAGTCTGTTTGGGACAATTCCTAAATACAACTATCAAATGTGGAGATGTGATAGTGCAAAAACTGCCTGTCTGAATGTTTAGGCAGCACTAGTTCCTGGTTCTGTAAAGGTAATTAGAAAGGTTTTCTTTCAAAAGGAGAAGAAATCTAGTACTTGTTCCCAAGCTGTTGAAAGGAGATGAGTATTACTGGAAATAGTCTGTGCTATAGAAACAGCCCAGATAGGCTGGGTTTGTGTTGGACATATGTTTAGGGGGTTTTGTTACATTGAGAATTTTCTATTGCACACAGAGATTAAAACTGTAGAAATGAAATTGCAAAAGTCCTTATGATAGGTGCAACTTTCAAAAATTTGATCCAAACCTCCTTATAGTAGGATCTCTTCATAAGGCTCTGTTCCTATAGATCCGCATAAAACTATAAATCTGATATTAATTCCTGCTTTTTGCAGGATTAGTGGAGTTACTTTTGTTAGGCAGACATCCAGATGAAAATATGAATAAGTGAAGTCTCCAGCAAAAAACATTTGCCTTGCCCACCACTATGGAAATGAGAATGGGATAGTAATTTGAAAGGGAATCCAACTTTCCTGCTTCACTTTATCACAGCATTGTCCTGTCTTTCATAATCCACCAATGCAGAACCCCTTCAGGCTGCAGAGCAGGGTCTGAGCCTCATTGTAAGTTATGGACCCTGTTCCAAAAGGTTCTTCCTGTAGTGCAGTTATTGGCACAGGAAACTTCATTCTGCTCACAAGAAAAAAATCCTTTTTCAGAAACTTAGCTGTGGATGAAAACCCTCCTGGTCCTGGCATTCATGGTATATCTCTGGTCAAATCATTAGCCAGTATCTCAGCTGGGATTAGGCCACTGTCTCCCAGAAACTGCCCAGTGTCTATAAAATGCCTCCTGGCTGCTACCATGAGAATGGGAAAACCCAAACCAGGATTGCTTATTACTATAAACAATGTAAGTTATTCCTCCAATCAAAATACAGCTGTGAGGGGAAAAGAACAACACCACAGTAAACAAAAAAGTCTTCAAATATTTTCTTACCATGATTCTCATCACCTCCTTTTTCAGATGTCAATGATAATGTTCCATTCTTCATATCTTCTAACTATGAGGTGTCTGTGCCAGAAGGAGCTGATGTTGGCACGTCCGTGGTTCAGGTGGTAGCTATGGACTTGGATTCTGGCCTACATGGAGAGGTTTGACCTTAATCCAGTTCTTTTCTTCACAATACTCAAGTTGTAGAATTGTAATTAGTGAGAATGTGCAGTCAGCAGATGGCAGGGTAATGAGCTACCAGCACTTCTTACAGCACATGTCAAGCATTTGTCTATCTCATGGCTGGTGTGCATCACACGGGATGCAGGCAGAGAAGCTGCTGTTTGTGATCTCAGGGTCCTGCAGCCTGGCAGCTCATCCTGATCCAGCAACCATGACAAAGCACTACTGCTTGATTCTCAAGGTTGCTCCCATGGCAAGACAAATGGATGAAGCTGCAGGATATGTTTCCAAACTCTTGCCTCTTTAGCTCACTTTTTAATTGACCATCAGTGATTGTTGTTAGTTTAAATTAACAGCCATTTAAATATGGTCAATTAAATACCATCATTGGTCAAACCAATATTTGACCATCATAGTAATAATGACCCAATCCTAGGAAAAAACAGAATTCTGAAGGGAATTGCTCATTTCCTTCGCATTTTCCTAAGCTATTTCTAAAAATCCTACTAGCTCTTCTGTGAAGAAACTCTCGCTAGTGGAGATCTGCTATTCTGAAGCTGTCATTTTGCAGCTTCTGAAGAGCAACCTGTGTGGTAGAACAGTCTGGTGCTGCTCGGGACATGACTTGGGGGTGGGGATGGAAATGGTGTTTTTTCAGAAAATGACCTTTATTAAAGGGAAAAATGTGAATAGCTTTCATTGGTGGAGGTTTTCATTTATACAGTCTTGTTGAACAGGATCCAAATTATTAGTTGTTGGGTTTTGGGTTTTTTGGGTTTTTTTGGTGGGTTTTTTTTGAGATCAGAAGCATAGTGGATTACTAGAAGCTGAGGAGAAACCAGGGAAAATTCAAGTCCATACATTCTCTCTCTCTGTCCTTCTGTCATTCATGATCTTTTTTAACTGCTCCTACTGACCACTGTTGGAGATTAGATACTGGGCTTGACGGGCTTTGATACCACTGATACAGATGTTCTGTTTGAGAATTCTGTACTTTTTATATCAAGATGAACAAAAGACTTAGAAAAATTACGTTCAGATGATCTGTCTTTTCTCAGTGTTGCTACTTTGCAGACAGAACCAGGAGGCCTTTGAGAAAGGGGGAAGTCACAGCACTTGGACATACAAAAGAAAATTGAAAATGCAACCTCTTTTAACTATTTCCTTTTTAGGTTCACTACTTAATATTAAAAGATGCTAATGAGGATTATCAGTTCTTCACCATTGAACCTGAGACAGGAATTATTTCCACCCAGGCATCTTTTGATAGAGAGAAAAGGGCCTCTTACTTGATTGAAGTTCAGTCTCAGGACTTATCAGAATCTGCTAGACCCGGTGTTCATGGGCAGCCCAACACAGGTAAAACTAAGAAGGAATTCTATATTGGGCTTTTTAACTTTCATAGGCTTGGAAGGTGTGTGAACTATTTGGAATAATACAAGATATTCCACCTCTGCCATTTCTACTCTGTGTGTTCCTCTTGCATCTCCTCTTCAGACACAGCCTACGTGAGGGTTTTTGTCAGCGATGTGAACGACAACGCTCCGGCCTTTCCTCGGTCGGTGTATGAGGTCAGCGTAGATGAGGACAGGGATGTTGGAAGTCCTGTTGTGACAGCAACAGCAGATGACAAAGATGAGGGTGAGTGGACCCTGCATGTCTTTTTCAGTCCTTTTAGTGTTAATGTCTGTTTGTATGTAGGGCTACTTCCTTTGAGGACAAACAGTTCTCTGCACTCAGGAGACAATTCCACATTTCAAACATTTGTAAAACTGGGGAGAGAAGCTCTGGGCGCATGTGAGTGTTTTCAGTAATTAGGTGCTCAGTTTGTAGTGCAAAGGTTAAGTTGGCTGGCAATGTTTTTGGGGTAGAATGAAATCCCCTGGAATCACAGCACTGCTGTAACTTTACACTCACTCTTTGCTGGGCACATGCTTGCTTTTTGCTGACTCCTGTGCTTTCAAGATCTCCCTAGGAGTCACTTCTATTTACCACTATTGTAAGAAAATCAAATGTGTGCTTTCTGGTGAGTTAGTGGGTTAAATATGCTTGTGGAAGAATCTAACACAGTGGAAAAAGTGGGATGACATGGCCAGAAGTGAAGCCAGGAAGAAAGGGAAAGTTAGCTCTTCCATTTGGGCTCACACTGACACCAATTCTGATGGTGTGAAGCTGCGCCTACACTGTGCTGAGACCAGATGGGCAGAGCCAGTCCAACAGCATGTATCACTAGTCAGTCCCTGCTCAACTTGCTCAACTTGCTCAAGAAAAACAAATCTATTGATTAAAAAGAAGACAAGCTGGTGACAGAGCCCAAATGAGGACCAGACAGACATGTTGCTGGGAGCAGGTGAGAGCTGGCTGTTCCTTTTTGTGGCAGTGCTGCAATGCCTGTGTCTCTTAGTGCCCATGAGGAAGGTGTAAAGAGGCCATTTGAAACCAGCTGCTGCACTTGGGAGAATTTGACAAAAGCTGCTAGCAACTGATGCTGAAACTCCTGCTGCAAAGGCAGCCAAGTCCTTCCAAGCATTAATGTTGAGCACAACCTTTTCACTTTCTAGCCATCCATATTGTTCTAGTCTTCTCAGAAACAGCTGACTCACAACTTTAAAAGCTGAATGTTCTTTTCCTCCTAGCAGTTCACCTATTTAATTTAGGAAATGACTTTGTACACTGCATTGCAGTGTATTTTTTTACCTTTCCAAATAAGTAAACAGGAAGCACAAAACTATTTTTTGTGGTTGCTGAAAGTTTTGTTGCTGTTCCTAAAAGTTTTGCAGCAATCAAACAACTTCTGTTGCACAGGTGGAATGTTCGAAGATGAATTCTTGTTCAAAATAGAGGACTTCTGTTATATTTCAGCACCACCCAGTGGTTTAAAAAAAGTTAAGGAATACTGGCATTTGAAATGAGAGGCTTAGGGACCATGGAGTAAAAAAAGCTTCTTGTATTTTCATAGTATGTTACTTTTTTATTATTGGCAAATGAATGCACAATAATTTAGAGGCACACGATTTCTCCATTATCAATCAACAAGTGCTTGTCTGTGTCTGTAAATTATACTTGTAAATATAAATACAAACCTAATCTCCCATCTACCACACAAACCCCTTCAAATTACATACACAGATCATTCTGTGTATGTTTTTATGTTTGCTCTCTCACACACACACCACAGCAGTCTGGGCAAATAAAGTTTCTCTTGGATACATGCCCATTGTGCATAGCTGCATTGAGCATTCATAGAGTGAACAAAGGGGGCAATTGTTTCTTTCTCTTATAGGTACAAATGCCAAACTAAGGTATCAGATCACTTCAGGAAATGTGAAAGGGGTTTTTGATGTGGAACCTGAGATTGGAACTGTCTTCATTGCTCAGCCTCTGGATTATGAACAAGAACAACATTATGAGCTCCGGCTTGTAGCTTCTGATGGAAAATGGGAAAACCACACTCTTATCATCATCAATGTTGTCAATAAGAATGATGAAGCACCAGTCTTCACCCAGAATGAATACCAGGGCAGTGTCTTGGAGGAGCTCACAGATCTGCCTGTACTTGTCCTAAAGGTAAAGCAGTTTCCACAAGGCAAGGCAAAACCTGGCTTTGTGTTCAGCTCAGTCACATTCATTCACACAAATCCAAAAAGGTAGTTTATTTAGGGTGGGTGAGGCCTGATATCAGGACTCAACTAGCAACTTCCTGTAAAGAGCAGAATAAAGTAAGCCTGGTAATTTTGCATGGTGGACTTGCTCTCTTGACCAACATAAATATCAGTTGGTTTTGATCTTAAGGGTCTTTTCCAAACTGATTCTAAAATTATGTGATTCTAAGTATTGAAAAATATGATAACTTTCCTTTACAAAGAAGATTTGGCACATTTTGAGTAACTGTATAAGCACAGAATGGTTGGCATGCATACCTCATGCATGTAATGGTTAAATTTATGCTACCAAATAAACATTACCAGGGACTGTTCTTTGACTCCAGCTCAATCATCTTCATTGTTTTGTTGTTACAGCAACAATAAAAGGTTGGTAGGCCCAAGTAGCAATCTTCCAAACAATCCCCGGATGCAAATCAGGAGCTGGGAGTTCTCTCTGGGGCCTGTGCTGATCATCGGCCTGGATGCATGGCCTGTTTTCACAGCAGTCTGTTCAGTCAGAGAGAATCGGCCTCTGCTTGCCTTTGTATTCCAGCTCCAAAGAATAGCACTAGAAATATTTGCTCAGCAGAACTGTTATTATTTTCACTTGATTCTTCCTACAGTTTTTTCTCTTTCCAAAATATACTGGGAAGCAGAATGTATTAGTCTGTTGAAATTCCTCTTTTTGTTTCTCTAGGCTGTTCATAATATTTATTAAAAGAGTACTTGAATGACTCAAACTAATAGATGCTTGCTGTTAAAATGCACACTATTCATTTAGCCTGCACTGTAGCAGTTGCCATCAGTGAGACAACTGTGATTTCCCCTTTTTTTTAACATACACACTTACCTGCTGTGGCTTGTTCCAGGTTTCTGCAACAGATCCTGACCAAGCAGCAGATCAAAATGCCATTAGCTATTCCCTGCACGGACAGGGAGCCAGCAGTGAGTTCAGCATCAATGAGAACACGGGTGAGATCAGCGCACACAAAAAGTTGGACCGGGAGAAGCGATCCATGTGGCGCTTCCTCGTTCTTGCGACAGATGAAGGCGGAGAGGGCCTGACTGGCTTTGCAGATGTGATCATAGAAGTGAGGGACGTGAACGACAACTCGCCCCTTTTCCTCTGTGTGTCGGATGGCTGCTTCATGGGCCACATCCCTGAGGACTCTCCGGCTGACACTCCTGTCATGGACATGACAGCGGTGGACCTTGATGACCCCAAGGCTGGTGTAAATGCTGTCCTTACATACAGTATCATTCAGAATGTCAAAAACGAAATCAATTTGAACTTGTTCTCGATTGATTCAGTTAGTGGCACCATCTCTACGGTGCTGGGGGCCCTGGACCGTGAGAAGGAAGACAAATACCTAGTGGTGGTTGAGGCCAGAGATGGAGGAGGGCTCACTGGGACAGGCACTGCCACTATTTTGGTCACTGATGTAAACGACCATGCTCCAGTCTTCCTGCAAAGGATTTATACAGCTTTTGTCTCCGAGAATGCGAGTATTAACACGGAGGTGGTGGTGGTATCTGCTGTGGACAGAGATGAGGGAGAAAACGCCATGGTGACATTCAGCATTGTTGATGGGGACAATGACCGCAAGTTCTCCATAGAGACAGATGAAGTCAACAACTGTGGGTTTATCCGGCTACGCAAACGGGTTGACTTTGAGAAGCCTCATGAGAGGGTATTCAATTTGACTGTGAAAGCAGAGGACATGGATTTCTTCAGCATCGCTCACTGTGTGATCTATGTGGAGGACTCGAATGATCATGTTCCTGTCTTCTATCCCCAGTTCTATGAAGTGGCTGCACTTGCAGAAGATGTACCAGTTGGCACCAAAGTTATTCAGGTTTCTGCTGTTGACTTGGATTCTGGCCTGAATGGGAGATTTTCTTTCCACCTGCAAAACATGTCTGATCCAGGTGGTCAGTTCTCTTTGGCTAATGATGGGTGGCTGATGGTTGCAGGATTGCTGGATCATGAGACAGTGGCTCAGTACAAACTCATTGTGATTGCCACTGATATGGGACAGCCCCCTCTGACTGGCAGTGCCACTGTTTTAGTGACTCTGCAGGATGTAAATGACAATGGGCCAGAGTTTGAGTCACATTATAACCCAGTGGTCTGGGAAAACACAGCTTCTCCACAGGTTGTCCAAATGAATGAGACCTCCACACTGCTGTTCGCCAAGGACCGAGACACTGCAGTGAACGGAGCCCCTTTCTCCTTTCGCCTTCTCAGTGATCTTGATGGCCTGACCAGCTTCAGCTTGCAGGACTTCCACAATGGGAGTGCCATGCTCACTGCACTGCGTACCTTTGACAGGGAGGTGCACAAGGTGTTCTACCTGCCCATCCTGATCACAGACAGTGGGATCCCACCCATGAGCTCCACCAACACACTGACCGTGAACATCGGGGACCAAAATGACCACCCGCATTCTGCTGGCTACATGGAATGTCTCATTTACAGCTATGATGGTAAATCACTCCCTGATGTTTGCTTCCAAGGGTGGCATAAGGTCAAAAGGGGCAGCTTTAAGTTTTACAGGAGGGCTCTGTCTTGTTCCACATAAGCTGTCAGTAGAGGTGCTACTGAAGTTTGCCTAAACCCCAACAGAGAGCAGTAGGTATGCGGGGCACAGGACTCTGGGTCACTTGATTTGTGGAAGAAAGTGAGCCAGCCTTGAAGAAGGAGCATAACTGGCTGCTTTTCTGGGCACCTTTCTGTCAAATTTGAGGAATGATCTCTTGGTTTCACATACAGTTTTTCAGCAAAATTAACATATCAGGAGAGAAAAAATTACCAAAGTTCATAATGTTGCTGAGAAATTATGAGAGAAATGATGAATGCTGAGAACTTTTCTTTCTCCTCCTTAAACCTTTTTCCTTCTTCAGACTTGAATTGACTTCTTCAGACTTCTTCAGAATTGAATTTTACTGAATACACTTAATCTGAACTCATATGTAAACTGCTGAAACATTCATTAAGTCTTCAGCTGAAAAATGCTGTTATGGAGGAATTTTCTGTGAATGCTGGCTGCATGCAGTCTGAGAGATGCCATCTTTCCCCTATTGCTTTGGCAATTAGGCAGCAGTATTCTTGTGATTTGGTGCCCCCCATAATAAGCCCATCAGGAAAATAAACCACACAGGTGACAATATTTTGGGAGACTTGCATCCATGTTGGCTCAGGGCATTTCTTCCTCTTCTACTCTGCTCTGTGTCATGTGGTTTGCTAGCACATTAAATAGATTGTCTGTTGTGGCACACTAGGAACTACTTCTGAGTAGATGCTGTTCACATTTATTTGTACTGAAACGTTGTACTGCCTGTTGCATGGATATGCAAGTTCAGCTTATTGTTAAATTGAAACGAAGTCTGTTTCTATTTGCTGAGAAACTCTGCCTGTAGCTTAAATACCAAACATTTTCATTAAGCCTGAATTCTATTTTAGTTGTTTCTTTAAAATCATTGGTACAGCGGTTAATTTCTGGGAGGGACTATTCAAGATCTCAGATCTTTGATTAATTAAAATATAAAGGAGAGACAAAATCAAAAGGCTACTATCACACTGTAAGTTACATTCATATCCTGTGGGAATCAAACACCAGGGCATCCTGTATACTGTCTCCTGAAAAATATCCAGTGAATGTCACCATAGTTGTCAGAGGTACAGTTTTCTCCCCTTGCATTCAGTTCCTTGGTTGTTGGGGTTTGTGTTATTCCTTGTGATGGTGATGTCCTGTATTTATCCTCTTTGTGTATCCTTGATTCCTTACTCAGCAGGTTTATGACTTCAGATAACTATGGAACTTTCCTTCAGAAATAAGTTTTGTAAATCCAGAAAATACTAATTTGTCAATTTTGCTGAGAGGATGCAAAACCAGCAGCAAACATGCTGCTTTCCATCTCACCCCAAGTGTCACCATTTACTCAAAATAACCCTGGCCACTGTATTTTGGACATCCTCTCTATCTTGCTGTAGTTTCTATTTTTCTGTAATTACTATTGCTTTTTGCCCTTTATAACCCAGTCTGCATTTTTGGTTGTTCATCCAGCCAAACATCAATCCCTGTCTAAACCACTTTGTAAGTTGGTTGGATAATGCAGATAAAATAGTGAAAATTCTCAGAGGTGGCTTTTCTTTTTCCCTTCCCATTGCTTTTGATTGCAGTCACTCATATAATTAAATCTATGTAGTCATACAGCAGACATGTGACAAGCAGGGCACCATGTGGTATTTGCAAACGGGTGCATATCTCTCGAGAACTACCACAACTATTTATGTAGAGGTCTGAGATTTATGACACATGTGCTTAAACCAGTACATGTTGTGTACATGGGAGAGGTCTGACTGTGCCACTTGTGTGCTGTGTTGTTCTAGGTATTCTCCCCACGACAGTTCTGGGCCAGGTCAGTGCCCCTGATGCTGATGACTGGGATCGCAAAATCTACCAATTTGAAGGGAAAACATCAAGGTATTTGGAGAGAAAAATGGGAGCTGAGTAAATTTTGTGGGAAAATTGAGCAAATATAAAATCATAGCAAGCATTTACACTGACTTTTTTTCAAGAACAAGAGTACAAATGCATTTTGTTGGTTAGACACTTCTGTGTGTAGATCTCCAAAAGCCCTTCTGAGTGTGAGGCTGCAGTAAATAACACTGCATGCTGAAGCAGCCTGCTGCCCTTTGCCTCATGGGCCAGAATTCTAAATTCTTGTTCACAGTCATACCCACAATCTTTGCATCAGTGAGCCGCTACAGGAAATATACCTACTAACTTCTAAATTCCTCCATCCAAGCTCCTGGAGTTTCCAAATCACCGCTGGTTTTAAGACCTTATTTATACTAGATGTACAGACTTGGGAGTGTTTGGATTGTGACTGGGGCTGAGATGTACATATGCCACTTAGAGGTTTTGACAGAGGTGTCACTTTCAGTGAATGTATCTACACTAGGAGTTTGCATTGTTTCCAAAGTTATGGCTATTGCAGCTTTAGTCTTCCTACACAGGTAATACAGCATAGCAGCAGGAAGAAACCTTCATGATACACTCGTGAAGAATCATTAGGACCCAATAGGAGACAATGTAAAAAAGTTCTGTTCTGCTCTGTCCCTTTGTGAGGGAACATCTGCTTTCTTTGATAAATAGAAAGCAGTTCAAAAAAACCATCAGTAATGATAATTAGTACTTAGGTTTTGAACTTCTCATAGCTTGTTCCTTGGCTTAACTCTTATTACAGGTACTTTATCCTTAATGATAACTCAGGTTTGCTGACTATTAAAGAAGGAACCCCACCGGGAACATACAACATAAGAGTTAGAGTCATTGATGGAGTCTGGCCAGATGTTATCTCAACTGTAAAGGTTATAGTGAAGGAAATCAAAGATGATGCCCTCCATAATGCTGGTTCTGTACGAATAAAAGGTAAGCAATGTGCTCAAATACGGTCTATGTCTTTAATGTTACTGCTGTGATACTTAGAATTCTGCTAAGAATGCTCTTAGACATGGGATGAGAATTAATAGTTTTCTAGGTAAAGGTTTGAAAATGCATCTTTGCATAATCCTCTAATGCTGCATGTAAAGGAACATCTGTGGAGAAAAAAGACAGCAAGGAAAAGTTGTCTGATTTCTACACCAACGTTTTAAACCCCAGCAACTTATATTTTAGAAGAAAAAATTTATTTGAACAAGTGCCTGCCTTTTCCAAATTCTTTCAACCTTTGTGGTAAAGTAGAATCTTCTTAAACATGTTTTTGATTTAAAAAAACTATTAAAAATGGAAATTAATAAAAGTCAAAAAAGTTTCAGAACACACAGGTTTAGCAGAAGGAAGCACAGAAAATATCAGAGCCTAAAAATGAAAATACTCCTGAACTTGCAGTTGAGTTCATTTTCTGAAACCTTATGATTAATTCTGTGATGCTCCTCTCTCCTATTGCTACAAGAGTTGCAAGAAACAGGTGTGTCAAGTTTTCAATTTCTGTTACAGGTATCACACCAGAGGAGTTCATATCCCAGTCCCCTGAAAAACAAAGTAAATACTACCAGATGAAGAAGCTCCTTTCAGAAATTATCTCAGTTCAACTGGCAAACGTTCACATTTTCAGTGTACTGAATAGCCCAAGTCCAATCCGAGGGGTTGATATTTGGTTTGCAGTTTATGGCCCACCTTATTACAAAGCAGAAAAACTTAATGGCAATGTAGCAGCTTCCAGAGCCTGGGTAAGTATCCATCCTGTGTATGAAACCACAGCCTCTTCTCATTGTGTCTGTGCAGGTAATGCCCATTGCTTAGTGAATGTGAAAAACTAGAATGATTGAGGGAGTCATGTGTGAGAAAAAGATAGAGTTTTAATCAGTAAAATCAAACAATCCTTTCGAACTTATACTAAAGGTTTCAAATACAAATGTTTTGAAAGCCAGATTCTAAATACATATGAAATCACCTAAACACAATATGCTTTTAGGACTGTAAACATGTTTTTCCTGTTGAAAAGACTGTAAAACACTATATAAACAATGTGTTTGGCTGATGCCTTTCTACATGATGCTATAATGTTTCAGCTTTTAGCTCTCTAGTTGAAACTCCCAAACCAGTGAAACATTTCAAGTTTCTAGACTTAAGAGAGCAAAGTAGTAAAAGAGCCACTTTCCAGTACAAAATCAGGTTGGAAATATGTGTTTAAAATTTAGTAAAGTTGTTCTCCCTCTAGAAAAAAAAAAAAAGGGAAAAAAAAAGAAAATGCTTAAATTATTTGCTCTGTTGGAAACATGTTGGTGCAGAGCTGTACCAACTCATTCTTGCCAGAAAAGATATGTCTTCACTATCCAGTGCCAATTCCCATTATCTTTTAAGTCAGAAGTTCAGATTAAAAATATAGTTCAGATGCGATGTAAATAATGAATCAGAACCATTAGTGATAAAAATTTATCTACTCAGTCTCTAATGAATATTGACAGTATTTTTGCCATCAAAATGCTTATTCATGCTGTAATTGACTTACACCAAGGCTTTGGCCATAACAGATGCCAGACTGAGCTGCCTTTGGCTGTATAGGCTGAGGTAGACATTGGAAGGAATTGGCACAGAAACCAGTTTTGAAAATAAACAAGACTTGGGCTTTTCATTGCTCTCACTGGTGAACTCAGGGGAAAAGTCAGATGAATACAACTAATTATTGTTCTTCTTCTTCAGCTGGAAAGCATTCTGGACATAAATATCACACAGATTGGCATTGATGAATGTGTGACTGCAGACTGCACTCACAGCAGCGGATGCATCAGTAAGCATGAACAGAACCATGTACCAACCATAACCACAGCTGGAAGTGTTTCACTGGTGTCTGTGACAGTGCTGAGTCATGCTGTGTGTGGCTGTGCTGCTCGGGAAAATCCTCATCTTTCCTGCTCCTCATACCAGACAAACCCTTGTCTCAATGGTGGCACATGTGTGGATACTGATTTGGGCTACAGGTTGGTATAGCTTCATAAGGTATGCAAACAAAATGTAGTGCAGACTGTAAGGAGGATGAGTCAAAGTTTCAGGAACCATCATTACATGTTGTCTTTGTTTGGAAAGGTGTCTGCCAGGGAAAGCCGGAGCTTCCCTTGGGATGGAGAATGTAAACCCCCTCCCTCCAAATTATTATGATTTTGAAATTAAGGGGCTTTTTGGCAAAGATATGGGAATAAGAATATCAGTTCTTTTACTAGGAATATCAAAAATAAAAATGTAGTAGTACAAAAAAAGCAAACAAACAAAAAAAGAAAACACTGACAGAGTCAGCATATAACCTAACACCCTATTAGTTAGGGTGTTGGTAGCAGTCCAATCAAGTCCTCCTGGAGTGACAGATATGGTTCTGTTGGAGCAGAGATGATCCTCTAGAAGGGTGTAGTTTTCTTCTGAAGGTCCAGTGATGGTGAGATGGGTCTGGTCTCCCTCTGAGAATCCAGTGGAAACAGGCTGCTATGGTGTTCTGAATCTCAGGTTTTATCCAGGTAGGAATGCTTGGCTCCTCCCACTGGGTGGAGCATCCCACATCATGGTGATATAATTTTATCAGTCATGCAGTGAGACTCAATGGCCCATTAACAGGAGATATCCCCCTGGAGGGAGGATGGGTCATGGAAGAGATAAATAAACACTGCCTCACCCGGTTTTAACAGCTGGCCAATTAACAGAAGGCACATACCCCTTCCTCCCCGGAGTTATGAGGGATGGGTCATAAAAAAGATAAAGAAAACACCTCCCCAGCCAGTTTCAACAGATGCCAATAGAATACGTACTTTTGGTTGCATCTTGCATTGCAACCCAAGACACATGTCTTCCCACTGTGGCAGATCTAAGTTTTGTTATACTTCACACACAGGTCTTGTAAAAGAACTTCTATTTTCAGGTACATATATTTTATGTTCAACATAGTCTCCAGGAAAATCCTGGCAATATTCCAGGCTGCACCTGTTCCATTAATGCCATGCTGCAAAATGCTCTTAGTTTGTGCAGCCTGCCTTAAACATTTTAATGCTGTTAAGCATTTTAATCACATCTCTTATGTCACTTAATAAGCTCTTCCCCGCATTTCTTACCTTATTTGTTTCTCCAAAAATGAGATCTTATAGATAATATAGTATAAAGATGAGAAAACTGACAGGACTCTACTAGCTCAGAATTAGCCTGATCGCCTTTCAGAATGTGGCTTCCAGCATGTTTGCTTAAAAATAATATAGGAAATTAGAAACACTGGCCAGTGTCTTTGTAGCACTCTTGGTAGGGGTGACAGAACTCAGACTGAAGCTGCAGAAACTCTTGTCATGCTAAAGTTCTCATCGCTGCTCAGGTATAATCAGACAGGGAAATTTTGCTGCCCAGAAACTCTAGGTAGGCTCTGTTACCTTTGTTCAGCTCTGAGGTCCATTTTTAGTAGTTTTGTGTGTCATCTTTTCCTGCATCCTGCCCCCATCATTCTGCTCTCAAAGAAGAAAGAAATCTTTGGGAAACAGAAACTAAGGACTAGGAGCCCAGCTGATCTCCCTTCCTGTCCTTCTGCCCATTTCTGTTGTTCCTTTGGTTTCCCACTACAGGTTCTGTTACTGCCATACTGCGGCTACTTTTTTCTACACATTAAGGAAAGAACTCCAAATGTCTCGTTTGATAGTGTAAAAGAAATAAATGAGCAAGTATCTTGCAGTAAGAGTGAAGACTGCCACACCCCACTTTTTCTGGGTGATATTACCTTCCCACACCATTCCTGCAGAGACTCTGATTGGACACAAGCAGAATTTTTTTCCCAATGAGAATAATCAACCATTATATTAATCTCCCCAGGGAGGTGGTTGTTTACCCAGCAATGGACACTTCTGATATTTGACTATCAGGATGCTAGGCCATCTGGTCTAGATCATTCTTTTGCCAAGAAAAGTTGGGCCAAATTACACTTGAGGCCCTTTCAATTATAATTGAGGCCCTGGCATTCTATGATTCTGATTCCTTTGCTTTTCCTGTCAGCATTATAGTCTTCAGACAAGCTGATAACTAAACCTAGTGAAAAGCATGTTTTTCTTTTTTTATGCTGAAGAGGTAAGAGATTTTAATGGGCTTTATATATTACAACAGGTCTATCATTTACTCACAGAATATCCTTGCATAGATATATTATAATTTAGACTAACTTATATTGTGTTTGTAAAAACAAGTCAAAACATTTTTTGACAGAAGTTTTTCTAGTGCTTTACCTGTACTATGGCCTAGGGAACATGGAGTCCTCCTGTCAGAAGAAACCTCTGCATCTTCTGTTTGCATGGTGGATATTTACTTTTTTATTTTTTATTAAATAGATGCAAATGTGCTGCAAAATTTCATGGACCAGACTGCCAGCAGACAAAGCACAGCTTCAGAGGCCATGGTTATGCCTGGTTCCCTCCTCTTCAGCCTTGCTTTGAGAGCCGCATCTCCTTAGAGTTCATCACTGAGGTTGTTGATGGCCTTCTGTTGTACCATGGACCAGCAGCACAAGGACAGCCTGGAGAACAGGAAAACTTCCTTGCCTTAGGTTAGCACCTTATAAAATATTTGTGTTTATGTGAAGGTGAGATTCTACTTGGTTCATAGGTTTGGGGCTTTTATTTTTAAAAAGACTCAGAAAGTTACTTTTGGAGAATAAAGACAATTCACAATAGTTTGCCAGTATAGGTAATTCATATCTTTGTGTCACTGTTAGAAGCTGGAGTTTTTTAAGCTGTCTAAAGATCTTCTCCAGCTAAGATCTAACTGCAACACTCATTTCAACTTCATTTGAATGGGAACATGGTTACTGCATATCCAATAAGAGTCTTTCCTTTGCAGAACTCTCTGGTGGTGTGCCGTCGCTGACCGTGAGCCACAGCTCTGGTGAGCTTTTCCTGCAGCTGTCACAAAAAGTTAATGTTGCAGATCGCCGCTGGCACAACATTAAAATTATAAATGATGGAAAGGCAAGTGTAAATATGGGCAGCCCTGTGTAAGCATTAATTCATGTACCCAGTTATTCCTTCCAAATTCTTCCTCCCTTCTGTAGAACTCTTAT
The DNA here is from genome assembly GCA_008694505.1 of Cyanoderma ruficeps. NCBI lineage: Eukaryota > Metazoa > Chordata > Aves > Passeriformes > Timaliidae > Cyanoderma > Cyanoderma ruficeps. The sequence goes on from VZDJ01000346.1 coordinate 7,130,210, forward strand.
CAATCAATCCATTTTCCATAATCTCTGATAGAAATAGAAGTTTGTCAGTTTAGACATCTCTTAGCCTTGAAGCAGTGAAGCAGAATAAGGCCTGAAGAAGTCTGATCCAGTTATGAAACTGGCCATGCTATTTCATTTATTTACTTATCCTGCCTGCTGCTTAGACAACAGTGTTGTGATAATTCAGGGGCTAAATGCTTCCTGATGTGATGGAGTGAAATATTCATACTTTATCTGAGCGAGAAGCCCTGCCCCACCAAGAGACTGTAGATGTGTAGCACAAAGGAGGTAGATGCACTTTTTTGTTCAGGAAATACCTTGCTGATATAACACTGCTGAAGTCATCCGCTAGGCTCCCTCTTCTCTCCCACATAAGACAAGCTGAAGGGCATGTCAGAATCTAGGATGGAGCCTGACAAACCTGCTCTTCTAGGTTATCTCTCTGTGTTCTCATCTTTCAGAACACTCCAAGAATGTCCCATGCTCCCCCTACTATGTAAATGATTTGGCATGATCAGGGCAGAGTCAGATCTTTCTTTTTTTGTGGCTCTTTGGTTATATGCCAGGTGCAATAGCTTTCCAGATTAGTATGTGGAGTATTTTGTTATTTTAACAAAGCTTCCTGCACTGCAATTGCTAGTTACTATTCTACCTTCTGCTAAGTGAAAGAAATATGTAATTAAAATATATGCATGTCTCTGGATATAATTGTTTTAAATAATGCCTTTTTCTAGGAAGTAAAGCTGATTCTTGACAACTGTGTGAATGTCTCAGTTAGAGACAATGGCAGTGTCACTAAGAAGATTTCCCAAATGGATCTGTCTGCCTGTGAAGCCTCTGGAGAGATTGTGGGATCACAAAGGTAAAACAGAACAAACCAACAAACAAAAAAACAAACCAAAAAAAAGTGCAAAAAATACCCCAAAAAATAAAATTTGAAACACAACTACTGAAAAGAGCTACAGAAAAAAGGTGGGGGTGGGGTGGTGAAATCAGCCCTCTAATTTGTTGTGCAGTATTTTGCATGCCACTAATTCTTTCTTTCCCTGCCTCCCCTTCAGCATGGGTAAGCTCTTCAGTGGCCACCAGCCCCTGCAGCTGGGTGGAGTTAAGATGACTTTGCCTTACCACAACTCACAAAGGCACTTCAGAGGGTTTGTGGGCTGCATACGCAATGTCATCGTTGACAGTAAGGTAGGGCCACAAAGACCAGGTTTGGGTTTACTGCTGATAATTGTAGGCACCTGCTGTGATAGTTTTCTTTGACCTTTTCCAGGTCTATGATTTGGAGCACCCTGCAGAGTCCTTGAACAGTGCTCCTGGCTGTGTCCTCATGGATGAAATGTGTCAGAGTGATGGGACGGCCTCCTGTGGCACCCATGGCAAGTGTGTTGGTGGCTGGGATTTCTTTCGCTGTGACTGTTCCCCAGGATATGCTGGATTAGCATGTGAAAAAGGTACTGCAGGTTCTAGGGAGAAATTTGTGGTGAGGATCTGTGGGAACAGCATCAGACACACTGTTCTAATGTTCAAAGTCATACTGGCATGACTTTGAACTGAATAGAATAATAACACCATGCTGTACTCTGGGAATGATTTAGATCCTCAAAGATGTAAAGATCCTACTTACTCTTGTTAAATAAAGAGAATGTGACAGATGAGGGTTATGTTAAGAGCTGCTTTATTTTGCAGGGTAGGGAAGTGGTCTGGTTGTTTTGTCCTTTTTATCACCATCTTATTTCTCAGTGGCAAAAGGGAAGATATTCTGCACTGTGCCTTTTTCCTCTGCTCATGCTGATCACAAAATGAAGTTTAATGAACATGTGAAACCTGTGGGGATAACCCTCTTGTTATCTTTGGGCCCCATTTCCCATTTATAAAATGGTGATGATTGCATTTGCATCTGCCATTAGAATGAATTGCAGGTTGAGCAACACCCCTAGACCACAGCAGCGGGTGTACATGGGGGCATAATATCAGGCTGGCTGCAACAAATGTGTTATCCTGTACAAAGTCAGCATGCAATATGCATCAGAGAACAAAAGCTTCCCATGGTGCATAATGAAAACCTCAGAGATGTTGTATCAAAGTGGAAAATTTTAGCACAATTCAAAAACTTAGGAAATAAATTATTTAACACCTATTAGCCCACACCCATATTCAGGGTATATACGGGAGATATACACTTGAAGTTGGCTCTGTCCCTTCTATCTTAAAACCTCCATCAGCCAAGCAGGAATCAGAAGTGAGTGACGGGTGTTTATTGCGACTTTACCTGAACGTACAAGGTACAAACAATGTGATGGATCAAAACAGTCTGCAATGAGCACAAGTGCCCCAAAGCTCTGGGGGCTTTTGTTGGAAGAGAATTATCCCACTCAGTCCTGTAGTTTGAGTGAGCTACAGGTGAGGACGAGCAGCAGTGAGCAGCTGGAAAGGAGTGCTTGCAAGCTAGTGTTGGCTCAATATTTTGGAATTAATGAACAGAACAATGGTGCATTATACATATCCTTTCAGCTCAATGCACCTAATTTTCCTTCTTATATACAGAACAATAATACTCTATGCAGGCAGCCAGGCCCTCTCTTCTTTCTCCATCTGCCACACAAGACCTAAAAAGTGTAGTAAGAAATTACTCAGTGGAAGCCCTGTCTGTCTAATGAGGGAGAGGCCTGGAATTGTAACTGGCATGGTCTAGGCCTGGAGCATTCACTTTTTAAGGTGTTCATAATGACCACAAAATTGTTAATATAGTTAAGCTATTTGCATTACAGACAGATGATACTGGCTTATAAACATCTGCCTGAATTCAAATCCTACTCTGTTTTGCATTATTTTGAATTGCTGCTTCACAAGCCCAGCTGCTCTATTGGTTCTACCCCTCATTTCTGTGAGACAAACCAAGGGCTCAGAAAGTAATTATTCAAAATCTGCAAGTCATATACTGATGTAACAGAAAAACTTTGATTGGCACCATCTTCTTCTAATATATTGGGCTGCAAAATGCTGGTGCGTAGCTGGTGCTTTATGAAGGATTGTGACATGCTCACAGCTAGGAGCAGACAGCTGAGGACAGGAGTCACTGAAGCATCCCAAAGAAACCCATGCCTGCTCATCAGCTAGAGCCTGTAGCTGCACACTGAAAAAGAGAGAACTGGGTTAGGAACAAAAATGTGGAGGGGAAAAGATAGAGGAAAAAAGAAAACCTGCTTCAAGAAAGGAAAGAGAGAACACAAACAGTGAAAGGAAAAGAGAATGCAGAAATTAAGTCTCCTGATAATTTGATATTTCATGTCCGGGAAACCAAACTAAATGCCCCAGGATGAGCTGGGTACTCTTTGGATTTCTACAGCATGACACTGATGTATGAGGAGCCATTGGTGACCCAGCATCTAACTTGAACTATCTCTATTTGGTGAAAAGAAATTTCCTTTTTTCAACTAAGCTTGGCCCAAAACAGATCTAGAATTGCTGTCAGCTAATAAGACTGAAATAGATGCCTTCTCTGCAAGAGCATCAGGGCCTGGGTAGTTCAGTGGTGTTTGATTTCCACAGAAGTGTGCAGTGCAACTTCATCCAACTCTGTGCTGGACCCTGGGTTCCCCAGAGGGATAAGGAAACAAATAACTTCAGTGCATTTTCCCTAGTTAAAATAGTAAACACTAACTTAATCTTCCTTTTTAAACTTTGTAGTTAAAAAAATCCTGTGCCTTTTCTGAGGCTTTCTCCTGTGCAAACTGAAATGGGAAGTGCATATTTTCTAGCAGTGGGGGTTTTAACCATGGGACTAAACTACTGAAAGAAACATTTGATTCTTTTCTTTGGTTGGTTTTTTTGGGAGTTGCTTGGTTTTTCTATTTTTCAGATCAGCATGAGCTACTTTACTGGGAAATATGCTTCATATTTTAAAAAAAAGGTTTTTGGGCACAGTATAGGGGTGATTGGGTAGAACATATAGCTTTCAAGAGACAGTATCTAATTGTCCCTTTCCTGCCTAAATTCTTAATCCTTGATTTGTTGGTTTTCTCTTCATTCCCTTTGAAGTGGGACAGAGGTTGCTTTCCATGATGCTTCATTGTATTGCCAAAATTCCTTAAGAACTAAAGAACTCTGACATTCAGAGCGAGTAAATTCTCAAAGAGCAGAAATCTGAGTGAGCAGCCATTTCTGAGGTTTTCACTTTGATTTTGTGTGCTGTGCTCAGTTCTTCCAGAATGGGCTTTTGGAAGGGACAGCTGGATCCATTATGAGCCAAGGAGCGTCCTCAGCACTCGGAGCACTCGGATCCAGCTGATGGTGCGCACGCGGATCTCCCACAGCACCCTGCTCAGCCTGGCCTCTGCAGATGGGAACGGACACCTCCGACTGGAGGTGAGCCCAGCTGCTCTGCTTGAGTGCTCTTAATTCATCATGGAGCACCACAGTGAGAGAAAAAGATGCAGTTTCTAATTAAAGACACCTGTTCTGTAATGTAATAAAGAGCAAGAATTTTCCATATGAGGGTACCTACTCTCATTTGTGTTGTCCTTCTCAGTATTACTCTTTCATGGCACAAATTCTAGTTTGCACTGCCTGTAAAATGTTCGTGTGATGCATGTGAATGAAGAAGACTGTTCTGCTCATCCTGATTTGCTTTTGCCCTCGGCTTCTATCTCTCCCTGTCTGTAAAACTTGCCTTTACATTTTTCTTGCTGTTGAAAAACCTGTCTGAACTATACTAGCTAGAGAGAGGCTAATCATTCTAATTGAAACAGGAGAGTTAGATGGGAAAACTTAGAGGTAGATATCAGTAGGGAGAAGACTGATTAAAGAGTTCATGTGAGTTCAAGAGTGGCCTGTGAAAAAAGAGTTGATAATTTCTGCATCTGCAGTTTTCTTGTGGTAACTTTTATCTGGGAATAAAGCACTTAAAAACAAAAGTGCCATTTCCATTTAAAAAACTCACATCAATTTCTTGAGGCAGGATTGTGTAATAACATTTAGAAGTGCATTTCCATTATTAAAGGTCTTTATCATCTTCTTCTAGGTGGTTGAGGGTTTCTTTAGTGTTAACTTCAGTTTGGGGGACAAAAATCACTCTTTGAGAATGAGAACATTACGTATAAACAATGGCCAGTGGGTTCTTCTGACCATGGAGCGCTACAACAATGAATTTACCCTGCGTATTGACAGTGGTGGAGGTGATCAAGAAGTCACCTCTGTCTTGGGTGTGAATAGATGGTTTGAAATGGATTGGGCAAGCATCGTGCTAGGAAACCGCCTTCCCAGTCATTCAGAGAGTGATTTCCAAGGTAAGTGATATGATGGATTCCTAAGAGGGGGAAATTAAAGCCTAGAAGTGGTGTCTTTGAGTGTATTGGATAGTCTAAAACCCAGGGTACAATTCCAACATGGACTACTATGTCCTTCCTTTATTGGGGAATTCAATGTGCAACCCTATGCGCCATCGTATCTAGTTCTAGTGAAGACATGAGATTTCCTGTAAATATTTAAAAAATAGCACTTCGGTGTTTTGTTCCACAGAAAGGTTGGAAGAGGTCTTAAAGATCATCTCGTTCCAAACCCTCTGTCAGGGGCAGGGGCACTTCTACTAGATCAGGGTTTCCCATGCCTCAAGCAGTGTATTCATGGTGTGATCTTCACTCCTGTTTTTTGCCTTAGAGAGGTTTAAGGAACAGGCAAAACAACTCTTGGCAGGAGGAGAAAGAATTGCAAGGCAATTTGTGGTGCTCTCTCCATTTCCTAGGGTTGAGTGCTGAGACTTTGAGATTGTGGTTCAACAGGAAGACAGCTTTTTCCATTCTGTTGCTTTTTATTCAGACCCGCTTTTAAGATTATATCTTAAATCTGGATTAATTTACTGGAGCTGTTCTGATTCATAGTACAGTTCTGCTCAGCTGTGGTATTGGTACAGTGCAACTCTACTGAAGAAGTATTGTCCACCTGTAGATTGACCAGAGCACAAGACACATGTTCTGTAGCTCTCCTAAAATAAAACTGAGGAGCATAAGGATGTCTTTAAACAATGTTCTAAGTTTTCTGCAACGTTCTAAATTCTCCTGCTGATGTGCTGGGGGCAAGGCTTGAAGTGGGGAGGTAGCTAACTTAATGTTCTTCTGTACATACTCCTCTGCTTTGTTGCAGGTTGTATGCGTGATGTCCAGCTGGATGGTCAGCCGCTCCTCGTGGAAGGCAGGAGCACAGAGTTCGGGTTAATTCTGAGGCGGCAAGGGGTCACCATGGGATGCCATTCCAGTGCCTGCAACAGCCAGCCCTGTTACAGCCCCTTCCTTTGCGTAGACCTTTGGAGAAAATATGAATGCCGGTACATGAAGCTTTTGTTTTCATCCAGGGATGGCTGGGAAGCTCTTTCTTTCCACCTTTGACCAGGCAACTTGCTTCTAACAGTGAAATTCCCTGTGGCTGCTGGCCAGAGAGAGCCATTCCAAAGATAAATTCTTCTCTCCATCTCATCTCCTAGCATGGACTAGACTTGCTTTTTTCTGCAAGTCTGGTATGGAATCTAATTACTCCACCTTTTTTTCCATGGTGAGAAGATCACCAGGAAACCAGTGAGAAAATGAAATGTCATTTGATAAAAGGTGGATTGCAAAAGCTTTGGTCTGTCCTCTGTATGAAAATACTAATATAGTTTATATATACACTTATAGTGTATATAGACAGTGTGTGTGTGTATAGACACATTGATACATACATATATGTATATAAAAGATATATGTTTTTTATAAATATATATATTTATACTGCAAATACAATACATATTTATATATATTTCCTGTAAAGAAGTTGAAATTAGTCCTAATTTGTATAAAACAATGAGACTTTCAAAATTGGACTGTTACAAAACCAGATTCTAAAATTGGCTTCCCAGGACCAGAGCTAAAGCCCAACAGCTCTTATCCTACACAGTTAATTTCTTGGAGAAAAATCCACTATTTGAAGAAAAAATTCAAAATATTTATTAAAATATGCAAATCAAAATGCAGGCATTTCTGTTTTAAAAACTCAAACATAAATACATGCTGGACTGAGAGGAGCAGTCACTTGAATTCTTGGAATTCAGACAAAATTTGGCACTTCTGAAGTCTTGTGATTCTTTGCTAGGAGAGGCTGTGAGATGGTTTTAAGTGTGCCTGGTAACGCCCCATTCTTCAGACTGCTTCTCAAAGAACAATATGAAGTCGCTGCCTTTTTTTCACTTGAATTTCTTCTTTGGATTGCAGAAAGAAAGTCTGTGACCTCACACTATACTTCCAGGGCCTCTCCAATTACACGCAAGAAGAAATCAATCCTAAAAGACATGTCATTCTGAGGAGGACAATGACATTTCTCCCCAGGGTCCAAAGGAACATTATACTAAACTTAACTACCACGTGCTTGCTAGCTCTTTTCCTGTTGATAACAGCTGTCTATTTTCTTTTATGGGCTTTGATTAGAACATGGATGTAGAAAAATGGTTACTCAGAAAGTGATAGCTCCCTCTTTTAAGGAAAGAGTGAAGCTCTTCTGCATATCTTCTGGATCAGGAAACCAGAACATGTATTCGTGTTTTCATAAGTCTACTAGGTTACTAAGTTAGACTTTTCATGTATTTCAAACCTTCAATGTGGATTTATGGTTTGCTTGAAAATAATTAAACTTTACTTTAAAGAAACAGTAACAAGCTTTGCACAAAACAACATATAGCTTCAGATGCTTTGCTTGCCTATAAGATATCATCTGCTTTGGTTGTTCAGGTGCCCAGCTGGGAAAGTAGAAGTGACTGACACCCTTACAGGGCTCAGACACTGTACCTCATCCCCTTGTGGACACTGGACCTGTAGGAATGGGGGTACCTGTGTGGCTCAATCCCAAGACAAGACTATCTGCCAGTGCCCTGAAGGTTACAAAGGAAGATGGTGTGAAATTAGCCAGGTGAAGGCTGGAAGACCCGTTGGACTAAGCTCCGGCTCTATTCTGGCAATCAGCATGTGCCTCCTTGTCTTCCTAGGTAGGAGATCACGTACCCTTTTTCCTTATTTTTAATCTTGTACCTTGTTCCACTGAATTAAGTCTGCTTTACCTTTGAATGTTGCGATCAGTGTTCCGCCTTTTCTGGAGATCACTATTTGAGGATGCTAAGAGACAGACAATAGCACATAGTTACAGTTTACTTGCTTTGAAGACAGTTCAGAAAAAGTTAGGACTTTTCCAGAGTCACTCATTTTCAATCCTCCTTAAGTAAGAGCTTTCAATCTTTGTGTGCAACTCTTTGTGCAGCCGCATCCATTTGAAACTCCCACCTATCCTAAGCCCTTACACTTGCAGTACATAGGAACTACAGCTACATATGCTCTTCACACATTAGGAAGGAATATATCATCTAGAAAGCTCATGGTCTTAAAAGGCAAGCCTTATTTAAAGTGTGGGCAAAGAGGGATGTTCACAGTATGTCCTTTTTCAGCTGCACTTTGGCTGAAAAATTAATAACACCATAAAATTGTGTTTATGTTGATAAACTGTAAACAAATCTCATAATAGCAAAGACTCCATGATTATATTACACTTGTAACCTTCATTAAAACAGTGGTTTACTTACTTTGGGTATCTTATTTACTCAGGATTGGTGAAAGGCCAGAGATTGGCCAAAATGCCTTCTATTTAAATGGATTCCTTTAGGTAAGTAAAATACCCTTTTAATGAAGTTTATGATGTAATATACATAGATTATTCTTTACATTCATGAATTTAAGTTGTTTATATATTAACAATACTCATTTCTTACCTGCAAATTTAGTTGTCAAATTAAGAGTTGATTTAATATCTCAGGAATCATATAACTACTTGTTTATCATGCAACATACATTGCCATATGTCACATAACAAATACGTGTCTTTATTTCTTCCAGCACTCTTGGTTTCCTACACAGTGTGGAGTCAGTGGGGAAGTTCAGGGTTTCGGAAAGGAGGAATTTACCACATTCCTGAAGAGCGTGAAAGCTGGGAGGATGTTCGAGAAAATGTCTTCAATTATAATGAAGAAGGAGGTGGAGAACGTGACCAGGTATGATGCAGCTTCAATCAAGCTTAGCAAATCCAGCCTCTCCTCACTTTCCCAGACCTTTTAGTTAACTTATTATCAAATTGGCTTTTTTCTTCTTCTTTTTTTTTTTTTAACCTGAAGTCCTCTAAAGTGGGAGGTTTTTATTTCAAACAGCTCTGTACCTTTAATGATGCTGGTCATGCGCACCCACTTTCCAGGGAGCTGCTCTGGACGCATCATTGTTGCTTTAGCTGAAAACTATCATTACACAAAGGGATTTGGTATGATCTGAACTTAGTCCTCTGAACTAGGCCCTCTCCTCTTCAGCTTGTAGAAAACTCACAGAATTTAGTCTTGTGTTGCCTTCTGTTGTAAAACATTTTTTGATTCAGTTTCCTTTTGAGTGGTTTCACTCTGCTAATTGCATTCTCTTTGTTTCCAGAATGCTTACAATATAGATGAACTGAAGAAACCTCTCCATAAAATTCCCCGCTCCTCTTTGCAACCAGCTGCTCCACACTCCAGAACACCAACCGGCCCAAAAAGAGACTCACTCCCAAAACATGCACATCAAAAGCAATCAATATCAGCTGTTACCAGCATCCCAGACTTCAAGGAATATGTTTCTCAAATCATACGGGATGCAGACAATGATCTAAAGAGTCTTCCAGCTGACACTATTCATTTTTACTGCTTGGAAGGGCAATGCTCTCTAGCAGGGAGCCTTAGCTCATTAGATTCCATCAGTGGGGATGAAGATCTAAATTACGATTTCCTCCAAGAGTGGGGGTCAAAGTTTGAGAAGCTTAAAGAACTCTATGTGGTCTCAAATGAAAATTTGTAACCGGAGTTAAAGGAACTTGACGCGTTGTCATAACATACGGACACTACTTTTAAAAATGCCCTTTTTTATATGTGTTACATCAAGTAACTCATGTGATGCAAGTTTTTAGTTACAATAGTATTATATACTCACTTTTCCCAGGACTGTTTATCGGAATGATCTTTTTTATATGGGCTGTACAAAGTTATTTCATTATATAAGTGCAGAGAGTTTTAAAGCATGAATTTTCTTGAAAACTTTGGAATGTAGGCTATCTATAGAATAGTATTATAATATCCTTTTTTATTTGTGTAGACCACAGTGGCTTACTAGAATTATCCTGGATGCAAGAACTTGAATTATTTTCTCCCTAGTATTAATATGAAACCTATCAGGTGGGTAACAATTGAAAGAATAGGGCATTCTCTTTTTTAAAATTGAATTAATTTTAGACTGTGAAATAATTATTACCAATGTTAAATATAAACCATTTACAATTTCTGGTATCTTGTCAGCTTTTGTTTTATCCTCCTAAACTCTGCTCTTCTGTGACATGACACACACCACCTCACTCACTGTTACAGGCTGCTCAACTCTGTGAGACTTTTTCTGTCTGACCCTTTTTATAATTACCAAGGGGAAAAGAGTAACGAGATCCCATCTGCGAACATGACTTTGTGACAATTTTACACTCTTAAAGGCAGTTGTGAGACCTGGAAGAAGTTTCTGTTCAGTAAACTTCTATGTCCCACTTTGCTTTTCACATGGAACCCTTCTTCAGAGTGCGCAGCTGGAAAGAGAAGGGCTGATAGCAGCTGTGAATACAAGCTAGAAGGACATCCAGGCAAAAGCTGGAACTGAAATCTTTCAATCAGGACAGTCATTGTAAAAACTGGGATCCTCAAAACAGAAAGCATGGGAAACCTAGCCTCTACTCCTTTGCCTCCTCCTGCTCTCCAAAAAATGACTGCTTGTAGTATGGAAAAAAGGGAATCAGAAGCTTCTGAAATCTGACATGGACTTGAACACTCACCTCTGTCACCATGGGTAAATCATCTGGTTCTTTCCCTTTCTCTCTTAACATCCTTGAAATGGGGCAGCTACCAAGGCATGGGGTGATGTGTGAATGTTAATAGATGCTTAGAGAGTGCTTGTAAGCTCTGAAGAGACGAGGGTTTTTTAACTGTTTTCAACTCAGTGGGATTTTTTAATTACCATGATACTCAACATTTGTTTTTTATCAGTCTTGACACTTGCTTTGATTTATAATTAATGTTTTAAAATTAGATCTTTCATCACTCTTTGTCATTTTACTTGGTATAAAGAATGCAAATGTAAATTAGTTTTGTACCTAGAAGGAAGATTTTGATACTATTAGAACAAACAGTTTACATCAAAAATTGTTTGAACAAAAGTACCATGTAAACTGAATAAAACAATCTGCATTAATTTCATAAAATTATTTGTATCAATGATACTAAATTATTAGTATTTATTAGAAAGATTTGGAGAATGAGTCACCATGAGCTACTCCCTCATGCCAAAACCTCACATACCTGAGCACTCATCGTTCTTACAAAGTCATAAAAAATAAATATGGCGGAAATATTAACACATAGCCACATCTTGTTTAATGTAAATTTTTCCTCCTTTCTAAAGATATATGTGTAGTTTGGTAAGAAACTACAACATTTCTTACACCAAGGGATATTACGTGTGCCGTTGCTGCAAATGAAAACTGCTGAGCCACAGAACTTCTGTAAGGTGACTCCTCCAAGTGTTGAATTCTCACAACATTTCCATGAAGTGGATATACATTTTTATTGCTCTTTATTAAGTTGCCTCTTCTGAATTTGGTATCAAGTAAAGCTTAGCGTAATTATTGGTAAACTGTCTCTTCCAAAAGAGACTAATTTGAACAATGTGCTACAAATCATGCTAACAGACTACGATCTCCCTGAGGGTTATTTTGTAATTCATATTCCAAAACTGGACATTTTACATATGGATGCATTAAACAATGGAAAACTGAAGCAGTAGTCAATATTTTCCCTCAAATAACTGAACATACAAAGTAATATGCATGACAGAAGATAAATTGCATAGAACTCAGGACATGTAATGGACTTCTGTCCTCATGGAAGATGAAAAAGAAGAACTTTCCTCTATCTCCTTGGGTCACTTATAGCAAAATGCAGAATGCTTATAGCTGAGACATGTGACAGCCCCGAGAGTCACACCATTTGCCTGAAAGTATGGTCCAAACACTTCTTGAACTGTCAGGCTTGGTGCTGCAACCACTTCCCTGGGTAGCCCGTTCCACTGCCCAACCACCCTTTGGGTGAAAAACTTTTCTAGTACTGTAATAGCATTGTATGTAATCATATATCTACATTGCAAACCTCCTATGCAGCCTTCGTGAACTCTTCTTTTGGTAAAATATTAGAGAAACTCAGCCAATTACTGAAATAGATAAAAGTTTCTGGTAGTCATCCTGCTTCTCCCCAGGACATATACATTCTAAGAGCAGGGATACCTGAAAAGCTCCAGAACCAGATCCTGGCTAGTTGCAGTTGTGAGAGTGGCACAGTCAGACATGGACTATGCAAATTCTGACACGGACACCTTAATGACATTGGCAGTTGCTACTGCTGAAAGAGTAGCTCTTCTGCCACTTCATTCATAAGACAGACATGGAGCTGTTGGAGCAAGTTCAGAGGAGGGCCATGAAGTTGATAGGAGGACAGGAGCATCCCCACTATGAAGACAGGCTCAGAAAGTTGGAGCTGTTAAGCCTGGAGAGGAGTAGGTTGTGTAGAAGACTCATAGCAGCCTTTCAGTATCTGAAGCAAGCCTACAGGAAAGCTGGAGAGGGTTCTTTGTCAGGAACTGTAGTGATAGCACAAGGAGGAGTGGGTACAAATGGAAAAAGGGGAAAATTAGGGTAAATATTAGGAAAAAATTCTTAACTATGTACATAAAAGCCACACTATGAAAAGCCAATGTCCATAAAGGAGGCAAAGGAGCCCTGCAATTTTATTCTATTAAAGGGAGAGAGGAGGATGCAGCCTCCTTTTAGCCTAAACTCCCGACCACATGTTGCCCTCTTCATTTCCCCGTTGGCTGACCAGGAAGATACAGCCTTCCCAAACTGCCTACCATATATTCCCCCAAAAACGTGTATGGTCATTTCCCCCTAAGTTTGGAAGTTCAGACTGTCTGGGTTCTGTGGATCCACCAAAAGTTCAGACCATCTGGGCTCTGCAACAGACTTCACAGAGCTGTTTCTCCTAATACCCTTAAGTTCAGGAATTCAAAATGTCTGGTCAAAACGCCTGGGTTCTTCCACAAACCTGTGCAGCTTGATGTTCCTAGAGACTCATTTCAAAGACCCATTTCTCCTAAATCTCCTAAATCATCTCCTCATAGAGTAATTTGTAAAGATATTAGCACCCATCTTTCCCATCAGCTGTAAGGGTGGTGAAGCCCTGGAGCAGGTTGCCTAGGCAGGCTGTGGATGCCCCAGCCCTGGAATGGATGGGCCTCTGAGCAATCTGCTCTGGTCGGGTCTAGATGATGCTTAAGGGCCGTTCCAACCCCTTAACATTCTATGATTCCATGATTTAAATCTGCCTCCGTGGATCAAGTTCCCGATTTCTTTACCCTTTCACGAGGCATTAAGAGTGTGCGTGAGGAGGAGTACGGAGGGTTCGCCGTTTATCGGCCTGAGTGCTCACAGGGGACGCCCTGCGGGGACAGGACTGAGGTGGCTGCTGGCGGTGGCAGGTGATACGCATCGAACTAGTGAGTTGGGAAAGCAAACCTCCATAAGGGAGGCAGGCTGCTCTGCCGACAGGCCCACCCGGCCGACGAGCAGCCGCCATCCCCGAACCGGCGGCCGCTCGGCAGGGCCGCCCCTTGGGCGCCGCCCTCTCCGCGCCGCGGCGGGCGGGGCCCTGCACGGGCGGCCTCCGGGGGGCGGGGCCGGCGGCCATCTTGTGCAGCCGTCGGTGGCCGCGGCGCTCCCCGGTCTGTGCGGGGGGTCTGTGCCCAGCGGCTGGTATGAGTGCAGAGGCGGCGGACCGGGAAGCCGCCACCTCCAGCCGGCCATGCACGCCGCCGCAGACATCGTGGTTCGAGTTCGTGCTGGAGGAGGCGCTGCTGGAGCAGCACCTGCAGAAGCCCTCTCCCGGTGCGTGCTCTGCGGGCCGCCGCCTCCCCGCGGCCTCGGGTTTGGCCCGGCCCCGCTCCCCGGCCCCTCCTGGGGCAGGATCGTTCCGGAGGGCTCCGAGGCGTCGGTGCGGGAGGCTCTGCTGCGGTGCTGGGGAGTGGGGGGCGAGGGAGCCGGGCACTGCCCGCTGCTCTGCGGCGGTGTTTATCACTGGCAATAACGCGTTTTTTCTCATTTCACATTATCTTTCCTATTTAATAACTTCATTTCTCTGTCTTTCTTGTCTGGTAGATCGCTTTTCCTTTCGCATATGTGAATGTTGTGTGCGGAAGTGTTGTAGTTTGTTTGTTCGTTCGGTGGGAAGTGCTGCTTTTGAACATCATTCCAGTTCGCAGCTGGTTTTCTCCATTGGAGACTTGTTAGTGGCAGGAGCTGAAGTCCCCCGAAAGGTTCAGTGCTGCAATTGCTCTTTGGACCTGGGATAAATAGATATCTCGTCTGATGTAGTATAAGAACGTGACCATATATAAAATTACCTGATCGTTTTGACAGTCGTAAGTGGTACCTTTTTCAGTACCCGAATTCTGCAAGGAGGTGGAGGAAACAGGAAAACCTCAACCGGTGTCGCCAGTGTAGATATCCTACATTCCAAAGTTTTCAAGAAAATTCATGTTTAAAAGTCTTGGTACTTATATAATGAAATAACTTTGTACAGTGCATATAAAAAGTAAATTTAAGGATAATGTAGTTTAAATATAAGCTTAGATCTACGCTTAGATTTTCTACTCTATTTTGTAATTGATAAAGTAAATTGATAACACTTGTTTTATGTTTCACAAAGTTCAGTGAGAGTGTAATAGTTGTGGTTGGGCCTCTTTTTTTCAAAAGAGCTCAAAGGTATTGGCTATCTTATTGTAAGAGAGAGAGATTTGGGTCCTTTTTTTGATGCTGTTTTTTAACCAAACTGAAAGTATTTTCTAAATGTATTCAGAAGTACCAGCAATTGCTTGTTAATATACTTAATGTGCAAGAATTACAAGTAGATATATAGTTTTTACAACAATTCACTTGTGATTTCATTAGGCATCATTTATTTTCAGTAGATGGAAGTATCGAAACATAATTAATACAAAATAATAAAAATAAATAAGTGTAAGAGTGTGGTTACCCTGGTCAAATGAACTTTAACATTAAAAAGATATGTTAATAGTCTGATATGATTCAGCATGTGCAGGACACCATTTGGGATGAGAATCTACCAGGTAACAATGTCAGCACTATAAATGCCAACGATAAAAGAACCGGGTTCGTAGTTGGGGAAAAATATTAATTTCTGGGCCTGCAAAGAATTTGAGGAGTGGCTGTTTTTTTGCAGACCCGCCACCTGTGCAGCTGATTGTTCAGTTCTTGGAACAAGCTTCAAAACCATCAGTGAATGAACAGAACCAAGTCCAGCCACCACCTGATAACAAAAGAAACCGCATTCTAAAACTTCTTGCTCTCAAAGTTGCTGCTCATCTGAAGTGGGATTTGGATGTATTAGAAAAAAGGTACAGTTTGTACATCTTCATGTTAAGTTTACTAAATTTAAGTGGCTTGAGATATTTTTTTAGAAAATGGAAATCTGTCTTGTACCCCCTTGAGTGTGACAGTTGAAATCGAGTTTTATTTTAGCTGTAAGTTAGGAAAGGGTTTTGGTAAAGGCAGTGTGTCTGAACAAATCAATGCTGTTTAGAGAGGAAAAATAGCATGTCTTAGACATTAAGATATGTACATGTAAACTGCATAAAAATGAATTGGAGGTTATGTTTTCTTTATACTTCAGCCTAAGTTTCCTCATTCTAGCATGCTTGAAATTGGAGGTCTTTCTCTACTTTTGTTGATATGAAGAACTCCATCTATCTGTGAACTAGGTCACTGAGATGGCTGTGGTTGATATAGACAAACCCCAGCTTTTCATCTCTCCTTTGGAAATTCCAGCTGAGGAATGGTCTGATGAGCTAGAAGGGTCGGGAACTATTTCACTTTGGCAGTGCTGTGCACATTACGGGGCTGCACTTCACAGAATCACAGCATGGGTATGGTTGGAAAGAACTACAGTGGGTCATCTGGTCCGACCTCCCTGCTCAAGCAGGGTCATCCCAGAGCACATGGCTCAGGATTGTGTCCAGGTGATTCTTGTTTACAGGGCTTCCTGTCTACACTTAGGTAATGGCAGGAGTTCCTTATTCATTCACACACGTCTCTTGCCCCCTTTATCTGAAATTTAATGTAAAATCTTAAGGGGGCTATAATAGCCCTGTGTCTAACTTGCATGGAATTGTAGAATCATGTAGGCTGAAAATGAGCTTTAAGACCATCTTAAATGTTAATCTGACACTGCCAAGTCCACCAGTAAACTTTATCCCTTAGTGCCACATCTGCATATAGTTGAAATACCTTCAGGGTATGATGGTGACTCAGCCACTTCCCTAGGAAGCCTGTTCCAATGCCTGACCACCCATTTGGTGAAAAACCTTTCCTAAAATTCAATCTAAACCTCCCCTGGCACAACTTGAGGCCATTTCCTCTCATCCTGTCACTTGCCTGGGAGAAGAGACTGACCACCTACTTGCTACAACCTTCTTTTGGGGAATTGTAGGGAGTGATAAAGGTCCTCTCTGAGCCTTCTTTTCTTCTGGCTAAACACCCCCAGCTCCCTCAGCTGCTCCTTGTAGAGCACTTCTGATAGAACACGAGACTTAGAGTTTGTTAAACAGAAATCCTGGCTTTAGGCACTAAAAGTGTAGTTTCACTGGTTGTTTTCAGTACTGGTTGCAAAGAGTGCAAATTTTTCACGAGATCAAAGGTACTTTGGCAGTAGCTGATTTAATTTCAAATAACATCTAAATTAGTAATAGTATTTTAGCTGAGTTAAATTATACCACAGAAGGTTGGAGCAGTGCAGTCCAGCCTGCATGTCCTATTTTATTAAAGTTCTGTCCCAGCTAATGTGTGTTTTACTTATCTCTATTCAAAAAGTTCCTAGTCTTAACTTTACTGTTCACTTTATGTGAGTGAAATTTCATTTTTTGATGGAAATGGGGTTGTTTACCTTCAGGGAGTATCATCTAGGGCTCTTTGAAGGAACTTCTCATTATCTGGGTCGTGCTGTTACAGGTGACTGGATTATTCTGGTAAGGTGCCTGTGTGGGCCAAGCACTGGTGCAGAGTGGTAGTCCAGCTGTCAGGGCAGCTGAACTACTACTTGGGCCCATCCACTTGGGCTTGATTTATGCAGCTAATACTGGTAACTGCTTTACATACCTGATCTCAAATAATAAACTGAATAAACATCCATGTGATGTTAAGTAATAATCCAGTACTGAATAGTAGTGTATATTTTTTAACATTCCCTAAGTAGATTTACTCTATGAAGTATTTGATTCTCTCTCTTTTATTTTTTAATAGCTTGTCTGTTCCTGTATTGAACATGCTGCTGAATGAACTTCTGTGTATCAGCAAAGTTCCCCCAGGAACTAAACATGTGGATGTAGATCTGTCCAGCTTACCCCCAACCACTGCAATGGCAATACTACTCTACAACAGATGGTAAACTACTATAAGGCAATAGTATAAAATCATTATAGAACAAAGCAGTGTTTTCTTCTGTCTGTATAATTGTACATAGAAGGAGAAAGAATCCTAAAGTGCTCATAAGTATTGTGATATGTTGCTAGGTTATAGTGAAGGAGCTGAGTCTGAAAAACTACTCCAGGGTTGGTTTTCTTCCCTAAAAAAATAGTCAAGATAGTGGTTTGAGCTGTCTCCTTATAAATATAAAAATCTTCATCTTTCAGTTTTTAATGGACATAAGAGCATTTCTTAGCTGCTAGATGTGCTCTTGAGTAAAGGTTGTATTCTAATGGTATAATGTTTCCAAAATGGTAAACTGCTATTATCAGGAGGCCTGTAACCTGCTTGTTACACTTCTGAGGCTGATACTATTCTTTGCTTAATTTTTCCCTTACATAGGGCCATAAGGACCATCGTTCAAAGTAGTTTTCCTGTAAAGCAAGTGAAACCTGGTCCACCTCAGTTAAATGTGTAAGTTACAGATATAATTCATTTGGATGTTGTGGGTATTTTATAATCAGGAATGTAATTTCCAATTACATTACATGGATTAAATCATGTTAGTAACATACAGTTGCTTAAAATGTCTAGTAGTGACATGGAAAACTTGGATTTATTTCAAGTATATTCTCACTTCCCTGTCAGACACACTGGATACATATACTTGTCTGTTGTTCCACACTGTCAAGGTTATGATGTTTGTGACTTTGTCATGGCATGAAAAATCATGGGAGGAAAGGAGATGGCAATTCGCCTTGGCAGAATGCTTATGCTCTAGTTTAGATGGGGTACATTTCTTGCATTCTTTTGCATCCCTAATTTACAGAAGCTTGGTTAATATGGTTTATTACACCAGTTTGAAGCATTGTGTGTGATAACCTAAGAAATAATTATTTTTATTTTCTTCATTAGGCAATTATTTGTAATTTAAAATCAAATTTGCATTTTGCCTTCTAGAAGCTGTGAGGCTTTAGTAACAGCTTGTTGTGACTTTTATGTTACAGATTTCTCTAAAAGTTGGAAGTATCTAAGTGGTGCTTTTTGTATGTTCCATGTTAATATTATACTTAAGCATACTAGACCATACTTGTTTGAGAGAGTCTGTTAAATATGTTGATTAAACATACTCCTCTTCCTACTCCTTATTTTACTATAAATCTTATATTGTCCTATATATGTCAGAGTCTGATCCTGAATTAAAAAAATCTGTGTGGGAAAATAATTTTAAAATACTTTTAATATTTTACATAACCATGTGAACACACTTCTGCCCCTGACATGTTTAAGAAGATTTAAATGTTGAAGCTTCATGAGGCTTGAGGCCATGGAAGCTTTCTTCGTTATTGTTTTGCTATTGAATTGGTATGAGCAATCTGATCTTAAAAAAGGCAATGTTAACTTTGCAACTTTTTGTTTTATTGAACGACGTTCTCATACAAAACTATCTTTTCATTCTTTACAGTTCTGTATTTCAGATATAGATAGATGGATAAGAGCAGTCAGTGCTCCCGCATAATGATGTTCAAAATGTAGTTAAGCAAAGCCAAGCATGAATGAATTATTGTAATCTAGAACATGAAATAAAATAATGTGCAGATCTGCCTTATAACTGAACTGTTGACTTCTAACTGTTGTGTCTAACTTGCAGTATGAATCATATTCAACAAGAAAAGGAACTAACTGAAAATATTTTGAAAGTGGTGAGATTCTTTTCCCTTCTTATTTTTGCTCAAATTTACATGTAAATGTGAATTTCTTTATTGTACAAGAAATACAAAAGCCAATTCTACGTGGCATAGAACAGTTGTGTAAGGACTTTTTTTAAAACTATCCTTTTACTGAATTGTTAAAATTGTAGCATTAACTTAAACCTGGAGTTAAAACCAAGAGGATAATTCTTTTAATGTATTTGAACTATTACAGTTGAAGGAGCAGGCTGCTGATTCCATCCTGGTCCTAGAAGGAGCACTTAAATTAAACAAGGATCTTTATGTCCATACTATAAGAACTCTGGATTTATTGGCCATGGAACCTGGTATGGTGAATGGAGAAACTGAGAGTTCCACAGCTGGACTGAAAATCAGTGCAGAGGAGATACAGTGTCAGGTAGCTCACATTTTGTACTAAAGCTCTCAGTTTCTATCTATTGCTTTAGAAAAAGTGTTAAGTAATAATTGTGAGGTAAATTGCAGTATTTTTCTATTAATGTTCCCTGTGTTGTTTTGGGGTTGTTTGTTTGTGGCTTTTTGTGGTTTGCTTTGTTTTGTTTGTTTGTTGTTTTGTTTTTTTATGCTGTGAAATAATACTGGCTTCATTTTTACATTAATAGAACTTTTTTAATCATTGTAAATATTGTTGCTTCCCACCAACCTCTCACTTTTGCCCCCTCAATCCCCTGAAATAACCCATGCTATGACAAGGACAGCTTATTGCATTGTTTTCAGTGATCATGGGAAAATCATTCTTTGTAATACTTGTGCAGAATTACTCAGACTGAGATTGCAGTTAAAGAGGAAACAATTGAACTATGTGGTGTAAGATGTGCAGTGATGTTGGTAAATTAGATAAAAGTAGGAATAGTTTAAAGTACATGCAACATTTGAGCTGAAATAATTACTCTTGACTCGAAACATGATGTTAAAGACCGTGTGTTTGATATCAATGCTGTTGCAGGTTTGTTATGATTTGGGTGCAATCTATTTCCAACAAGGATCTACAAATGCAGCTGTTCATGAAAAGGCTAAGGAAAAGTTTTTCAAAACAAAGGAGTTGATTGCAAAGGTAACAAGTGTTCTTTTAGCATGTGTATTCAACTCTCCTGTAAACAAACCCTTGTCTAAATTACTGTTTCCTTCTTTAGCAGTTTAATAAGTGTTGATGATACACAGGGTTTTTAAAGAAACTTCCTGAAATTTTTACTGTAATTTTTTTTGTGTTGTGCCTGCTTTGAAATTATATTAATTGGCTGCAGTATATTGCTGCTTTGTTCAACATTTTGTAATGAATGTTCTTTTACACAAATTGTATTGATGCAAAAAATGCAGAAATAACATCTCCAGTGCTGATAGTAACTTGACTGAACAGTACATTCTGTGTCCATGGTGATGATATGTTTTTGAGGAAGGTAACACAGCACTTCCTATTTTTTTTATCTAACTTTCCCTTGGAAATCAGATTGCTTATGTTCTAGCCTTTTAAGAAAGTACATTGTAATTTATAAGTAAGGTATGCTTCCTTTTTTATTTTGCTTCCTATCTCCAAAACTGCAGAACTCCACTTTTTATTTAAATAAAGTGTGTACATACACATTCTTTTTTTCTTTTGCTCTTACTTGGGGAAATTGTGAGTCTCTGTTTCTGACATAAACATATGTTTCATGATACTTTGGCTTCTAAGACCTGATGTAACTCTTCCTTTTCAGAATGGATCATCATCGCTTCATTTTACCATAGATGAGGAGCGGTTAGCTGGGTATTGTCAAGCCTGTGAAGTTCTTACCTCATCTTCTGATGATGCATCTCAACAGGCAACTCCATACAGCCAAATCCACAGCTGTTTGAAATCTGGAAAATATCAGGTAGGATGCCTAAATAAACCTGAATGTGTTTGAGGGGTATTTTTTATCATTCTGTGTGGATGATTCCATTTGAACTGGTATGGATTTTAAGAAATTTTAAATGGTAATTTAACAATTAACATACTGTTTTAAATCCTCTCTGTGTTTAGGAATATAACATAATCTGGTACATATTAGATTAAAATGTCTTGGATTCCATACAATGGTAAATAATTCCTGCCAGCTGAAATAAGGGATTTTCAGGTAGATTCTGATTCTTTGGGTTTCAGGGAATGTTGCTACTTAGATGTGCAAGTTTGTTTTGGGTTTTTGTGGGTTTTTTTCTTTGATTTTTCTGATGATAGAGAACTTTTCTTGTTACTCTTGTTACTTGATTCCTTTTTTGGTTGTTCAGTGAATTTTAGTATTAAATATGGATGTGAGGAGCTTCTCTTATTTTCATCATTTTTACCAGATAAAATAGTTTTATGACTGGTTCTTTTGCATTATGCATTGACTATTCCAACTGTTTTTGTTGCAGGACATAGTGAAGATATTCCTTGAAGATAACCTAACCCTCAATTTACCTGAACAGTTCAGACAATCAGTGCTGAGAGAACTCTTCCAAAAAGCTCAGCAAGGGTGAGTCATTAAATAATGATCAATGTTTAATGATGATGAAGAGCAGTTTTCATTAGTTATGTTTTTTGTCAAAAGTGTATAAAATCTTTTAACAACAAACTACTTACATCCAAGAGACTTTAGCTTTCATTTCTGCTAGCAGTAATCTAAGCTACATTTTACATCACACCACAGCTCCTTGGTTGGCTCTCACTGTGGCCATATATGGAAAAAATGTAATGAACATAAATAGTTACTTTTATCACTTTACTGATTTTTTAAAAATTTTTTTCCACTTGCTGTGATACCACTCTGTGTCAGAGCTGTCCTGTGATCTTCAGTTTTGTGTTCATGCAGGAATGATGCTCTGGATGAAGTTTGTTTCAAAGTCTGTGTGTGCAACACGATCTGCGATGTACTACAAGGTCGAATAATTGATATTCAGTTTTGTCAACTGTTCCTGAAACCCACCAAAGAGAAAATAGACTTCCTTCTTGAGGTAAAGTGGTATTTAGTGGTTTATTGCAAGTGACACTTATATTTCTGAGGCCAAGAAAGGTAGCTTCTCAAACATTATTCAACTTGTTTGCAGTTAGTTCAGTTCCACTCAGTCATGAGTTCTGCATCTGTGTTCATCTGTTGGAGAAGATCCAGTGGTGAGCTGTTGCTTCTGCTTGAATTTGAAATCACTGCTATTCTTGGCATTGTTAAATTATATGGAGATATTGCTGAATATTTGTTTTTGTGGAACAAAGAATCAAATTCTCCAAGACAGAGAGAATGAGTAGAAAAAATACCTGTGGAAGAGGACCACTTTTCCCTTACCAGCTTTGTTGTAGAAGTTGGGGTGTGGTGAAGTGATCCTGCGTTACTGTTACCTGTGAGACCTACACTGTTACCCTTAGTGAAGCTTTTTAGGAAACTGTTATTGCTTAAACTAAACTTAATCCTTTTATTACATTGCTATTATTTTAAGGTCTTTTATTAATCTGAGCCTAGTTCTTTTGCTTGTCTCTTCAAGCATGTGGCAGAAATTAACTGACAGTACTCTCTACTGCAGAGCAAGTAAAAGCTTACAACAATTGCTCATATTGCTCAACGTACTTCTCAAATAAAAAATACTTGCAAGCTGGCAACTAAATTCAACTATCTAGTTATTTTTCAACTGCTGATTTTACAAAATCCCCAAGTCCTCGTGCATCTTAACGTTTTGCACTTAGAAATATTTAATTTTTACACTCATGTGCTAAATGATGTAATGACTGATAGTGTGGCACTCAGCATCAGTGCTTCTGTATACCAGAGGAATAGGAAAAAGGAATGTGAATTATGGCTGAGGGAAGATCACAGCTGTCTGAAACATCCTATCTTGTGTACAGGTTGAAGGAAAGTGATCTATATGTGATGGCAATAGCTTTTATCAGGTTTACTTCAGAGACAGTCTTATTTCACACAGTTGTACTGAGATTTCTTTATCAAGCTTTGTCTGTCAAATATTATCTTACTTTCTTTGACTTACAGGAAACCCTTGAGAGTTGGTCTTATCTCTGCAATTATAGTAACAGGGTTACACAGCAAAACAGAAATACTGGTTTGATTCTAGATGAATTAGGGTAACCACCCAGCAGTGCTGCACTTAGTTCCCACCCAACAGTACTTTAGCAGATTCAAAAATTGCTCTACCAAGTAAAAACAACAGGCAGGCCAAAAGAGTTGGGGTTGTTTAGCCTGGAGAAGCAAAGGCTCCAAAGGGATCTTGGAGCACCTTCAGGTGCCTAAAGGAGGCTGG
The DNA here is from genome assembly GCA_008694505.1 of Cyanoderma ruficeps. Lineage (NCBI taxonomy): Eukaryota > Metazoa > Chordata > Aves > Passeriformes > Timaliidae > Cyanoderma > Cyanoderma ruficeps. Next base: position 7,153,828 of record VZDJ01000346.1, read on the forward strand.
AAGAAAGCTGGAGAGGGATTTTTGCATTTTGTTGTGGGACAGGACAAGGGTAATAGGTTCAAACTGAAAGTGGCAGGTTTAGATTAGATATTAGGAAGAAACCCTTAACAGAGAGGGGGGTGAAGCCCTGGCACAGGCTGCCCAGAGAAGCTGTGGATGCCCCATCCCTAAAAGCGTTCAAGGCCAGGCTGCATGGACCTTTGAGCAACCTGGTCTAGGGAAAGGTGTCCCTGCCCATGGCAGGGCTTTTAGGACTGGATGATCTTTAAGGTCTCTTCCAACCCAAACCATTCCAAGATTCTACAACTTTGTTGCCTCACTTGAGATAGAGGTTCACTGGCTGTTACTGCTTGTGAGACAGAAAGCTGGTCAGTAGCACTGGCTGCAACTAAATATTATAAATGTTCAAGGGGGCTGCTTAGTTCTTTTCTGCTTTCTTTTCCAGGTTTGTTCAGGGTCAATAAACTTGGAAAATGCTTCTGAAGAATTGAAGAGAAGAATGGCAGCATTTCTCAAGTATGTACCCATATTAAGATAACGTGAACTTGCACTTTGTAAGCAACATAATACAACACAATATTTCAAGAACTTAGAACTGGGAAAAATAAGCACTTTTTCCTGCTTATGTACTAACATTTTTATTTGTTTAGAAACTTGTGTTTGGGCATGGAAGATCTTCAGTTTGTCTTCATGATTTCATCTCATGAGCTTTTCATAAAACTGCTGAAAGATGATGAACGGAAGCTGCTCATTGACCAAATGCGGAAGAGATCTCCTCGAATCAATCTGTGCACAAAACCTGTGACTTCTTTTTATGATATCCCAGGTAATTTTCACAGCATTTTCATTAACTTATGAGCAGTCAGTGCCCTTTTTCCATGACGAAAACCTTGAGGTTACGAAGTACAGGTCTGTTCTCAAAAAAGTTTAGAATGTTTTTAGAGAGAGTACTTCCTGCTGTTAGTTGGTGCATGTCCTGCTTGCTCAAGAAGGTGGCTGTTATTTGCTTGTATCTCAAGTGAGTGTAATGGATAAGCTCAAATGGATGTGTCCTAGATGCCACAGTGAGAGAGTATGACATTGGCTTGAACAAAATGTGCCTGTGGCAGCTGTTCCCAGAAAGGGAACCCTGCCTCTGGTCTTGCATACACTAATGATGATGTGACTGTGTGGTAAGCTGGACCAGCAGTGCCATCTGAATGAAATTTTAAACCTATCAAAGTAAGACACGGATCTTTTCAACCAGTTAATTTCCCTGATACAGCTGGCTGGCTGTGCAGCTGCACAAGTCAAAGCTAACAAGAGGTGCCAGATGGTGGTTGAAGTAGGAAAGACCTTACCTTTTCAGCTCTAATGCAGTCTTGCAGTAACTTAAGCCAGTTAAGATGATGTATATTTTCACTAGAGCAGAATAGGAACACACTTTTAATGTAGATCTTGAATCTATTGCTCTGCTGTAGCAAGAGTACTCAGAGCTGCTGAGGTGAGGAGTGGGGCTTGCAAGCAGCCCTTTAGGTCAGGGTGAAGGTACCACAAGGTTGTTCATGGAAGGGCACAAAAGGATGGCTGCTGTTCTTACTATGTTCTAAATGAAGTGTTGTATACTAAAGAATTGTAAGTATCCACATAGAGAAGAAACGTGCTGGAGACCTGGTTGCTTTTCTTCTAGCTTCAGCAAGTGTCAATATTGGCCAGCTTGAACATCAGCTCATACTGTCAGTGGATCCTTGGAGGATTCGCCAGATCTTAATCGAGTTGCATGGCATGACCTCAGAACGCCAGTTCTGGACGATTTCTAATAAGGTAACTTAGTTCATGTGGTCACAAGAGACTATAATTCAAGGACTGAGTGGGTATCATACTGCAGTGAACAATAAACATTTTCTCATGCATCCTCAGGGTGATTTATCTTTTCCCTCTCTGCATAGTGGTGGTTTAATAAGAATGCTAATATATATCTAAACTCATACTCTATGTGAAGACTATTACAAGAAAACCTATAAACTTTGTTTTAAGGAATTACTGGCTGTATCACAAGCTTTCCTTATGAAAAAAGATGTTTTCATAGCTTTTGCTTGTAGTGTTCTGACTAAATAGCAATATTGTTTTAGCTTAAATTTCTGTCATTAGAAGGTGGGAGCAGGAGAGAGGAAGAGTTTTTGTTTAAGTAAAGGTCTTGTCTTCTTTTTTTATTCCTTCCCTTAATTATTGCATATTCAGAGTGTGAACAAAGGGTAGTTGGACATTTTTACTGTATTTCTAAGTGAGCCATACATTATTTGTGATTAGGTGTAAAGAGTTGGCAGTAGTTTTCAGTATCTGGGGTTTGTTGATGGTGTTTTAAGCAGTGATGTGAATTCTAAAACTTGTTTCTGTGCAAATGTCCTATGCGTTTCTCTCCCAGTGGGAAGTACCAAATGTTTACGGCAATGTTATTTTAGGCATCAAAGACAGTCTCACTAGGGATTTGGTCTACATCCTGATGGCGAAGGGATTACACTGCTGTGCCATTAAGGTGAGCAAGCCATCCGAGCTTAATGGTTGATTTGGACAATTGAATCTTAATGAAATGGAGAATTTGGAAGGCCCTTTTTTAGAAGAAGAACAGAAAAACTGGGAGGTGAGGGAGGTGTTGTAACAAGCTCTGTGTGTTGTATAATGATTAAGTATTTCTATCTCTCAAAGTTCCATCAGCAGAGCAAAGATAATGGCTTTCCAGTGAATTGGGCCTGGGGAGAATATCATTCAATCCAGTAAAGTTTGGATTATAATGTTCTATAGCATGTGGCATCTGAATCCAGTAGTGATTTGGTTTACTGATATGAAGTACTGTTCTTTTGGATAAGTGTTTAACGTAAGGAATTTATTGGAGTGCTGTTCTGTTTTCCTTATGATTGGCAAATTTGCTAAAATGCAGCTAAAACAAAATTGTACCAAACATACCAGTAGTTGGTTCTCGCATGCTTTTGCTCAAACTCCTTGTTTTGTTTTCAAAATATCTGGAACTCTTAAGCTTAATAGCACATCCAAAGGACTCATAAGTAGACACTGTGAGATGCTTGAGCAATGCTGATACTAATGGATGCTGAGGCTAGTTCAGCCAGGATAGAGCTGAATGCACTTCAGCTTGTAGTATTTCCCCTTCTGGATTCATTAGGAATCATTAATGCATATAATATTTATTGCAGGATTTTGTCCATGCGAAACAGCTTTTTGCTGCATGCTTGGAGCTTGTGACAGAGTTTTCTCCCAAGCTCCGTCAGGTCATGCTGAATGAAATGCTGCTTTTGGACATTTACACTCACGAAGCTGGACCTGGTGCTTCTGGAGAACGTCCTCCTTCTGATCTTATAAGCAGAGTCCGAGGATATTTGGAAATGAGAGTACCTGGTAAGTACATTACTGACTTTCCTAGAATACAGAAAAGCACAAACCTTGAGAGAAGGAGAAAAAAACCACAGCAAAATGAAACAACTTTGTATTGCAGATTAACCACTTAGGTGTGTAAGTGGAAAAACAACAGTGACTTTGATACTGGTCTTAGTAAGTCTTTAGAAGATCCATTAGTTTTTAAAAGTGGGAAATGAGCATGATGCCTACCTGTTGCTAAACATTGACACTTTCTGTTCAGTGCCACTTAAAGGATTTGAACAGGACAAACATGTCTGCACTTCTGCCTGAAAGATTTTGCTAGTTGTTAAAGCTTTCTCCTGGTTTCACAATGAGAGAGTAACATTGTACTGTTGTGATTAGATGAAACCCTTGTTGCTCCTAATTTCCAGGGGTGATGTCTCTTGTAGGGCTGGGCATCATGTTTTCCTGTGATAGCTGTGGAGCAAAAACAGCTGATTAGAGGGAATGGGATTTGCTTGTTTTCATTCAACACCATTTTACAGCACCATTTTCTCAAAAATAAAAAGTTAAGCAAAGAATCCCTTTCCTTTTAGATATTCCTCTTCGACAAGTTATAGCTGAAGAATGTGTTGCCTTCCTGCTAAACTGGTGTGAGAATGAGTATTTGACCATGCAAGTTCCATTACCTCTGGTTCAAACTAATCCTTATGTGAAGGTAACAAGTGCTCAGTCATAAAGCTTTCTCAGACTGTAATTGACTTTTTTCTGTTGAAGTATTTTGTACTTTTCAAAGCAAGTACTCTTCTGCTCAAGAGTGTGGGGCTTTGTGGCTGTAATGAATTTAGTATGGGGTAGAAGATAGTAGGACTGATCAACAAGCATGTTTAACACTTGACAAAAAACATGGAAGCTGTGCTGCAGGAACACATGAAATCTTGGCCCTTGTCGGCTGCCGACTAAGGTTGGTTCCATCAGGTGTGTCTGGTTATGATCCATGGTTGGAACACTGTAGCACTTCCCTAAAGGACTCTCAGCTGGAATTCAGCCTAGATTTATGTAGGAGGTATGAGAAGTGTGCAGATCTCTGATTCATGTCTGACTTCTTTTCTCTTCCTAAGGTGCTTGTGTTTCAAATGCACTGTAAGGGTTCCATTCTTTTACCCAACACCAGTGTTGAATTTTTGGAGACATTCAAGCCCTGCCTTCTTTGAAACTTTGTTTTCAAAATTGTTTCACAGCGATGTTTCTACTTAGCAGTTAGGCCATGGAGCCGAAGGCAGGTCCTATTACAGGAAAGGTTCATTTGTATCCTGCTCAGCTTACCTGTGATACTTCCTAATTTCTGTTTTGAGGTTCAGCTTTTTTGTGCAACATTTTGCCAGTTTCGGTTAAGATTAATTACTATATAGAAGTTAAGTGAGTTCTAAAGAGCGAGTCTTTATAATTTGGGGTTTAGGTTTCATGCAATATGTTTATTTTCTGGAGCTGTAATAATGAAATACACACCAAGGAAGCTAATAAATGAAGAAATGCTCTATTTAATTCCTGTTTTCCAGTTTCCTTATCACTGGTCTCTGCTGCAAAATTTAGTCACATTGCTTTGTAGCTCATAATTTAGAATCACTTGCTTAGCCATTTTAAATGCCAGTAATTCCTTTGCTGCAGATGATATGCAGAGAAGCCTTAGTTCCTGTATTTTTTCTGTTGCATTGCATAGCTGGGCCAGTTGCTGGCTGCTACATGCAAGGAACTGCCAGGTCCCAAAGAAAGTAGACGCACAGCTAAAGATCTCTGGGAAGTGGTTGTACAAATCTGCAGCGTATCCAACCAGCACAAACGTGGCAATGATGGGAGAGTGAGTTTGATAAAACACAGGGAGTCTACACTGGGTATTATGTACAGGTATGTTTTCTAAAAATATTTCTGAAGATGGCTTGAATGGTTTGTTTGATCCCATGGTCAAAAATGGTCTGGATTCCACTATCAGAGTGATGGCAGCAGCTAAAGATCTGAGTAAAAATCCTGTCCACTGTGGGAATTGGGTGTTAGCAGGGACGTGTTGACTCTCCTTTTCAGAGGCAGAAAAGGAGCGTATGGGAAGCAGCTCTCCAAGCAGAAACTGAAGCATATATGGCTGTGCTCCCATTATAACCAGTGCAGATCTTCCAGTAAAGTCATTGGCATCTAGAGAGCAGTTTAGCTGATGGGCTGGAGGTATCTGCTTTGCAGCAAATAGAATTATTCTGTATCAGTTTTATACTTTTATAGCTGTATCAAGCACATAGCTCACAGCACGGGTATCTATACTTAGCTTTGTTTCTGAGTCTAAAGCTAAGTTACTCAGTCTTGAAATGAAATTCTAGTTCAGCTAAGTTCTGCAAAGAGTAAGGAAATCAAATTACTCTGGTCAAGAGTTTTTTTCTGTCAGACACCTTCGTAGCCTTAGCCTCAAATGGCTGGTTCAGGACTCCTTGATTTGTCCAGTGATTTGGCCTGTGCTGAAGTCTAAGCCTAATATAAGTTGTCTAATGTGGTACAGTTTAGTATGTGTGATTATATTGAGCAGCTTTCCATGTTAAAGCCTTGGGAAGGGTGCCTCTATCAAACTTCTGTCTGTCTTTGCCTTCCTTGAGCTGATCAGGTTAACGTGGGCTAAAGGCCTGCTGTGTTTGCTTACGCTGCTGTGGGGCAGATGTAAGAGGGTACAGACGTGCTGTGGCTTCCAGTTGTGTACTCTGGCAAGGAAGAGGAGCACAGGGTATCCCAGGTTACTGAACCTTTCCTGACCCCTCTGATTCAAACAGTAAAGGGCAGCGACCCTGTTGTTATTTCAGGAATGAAGTAGTGAAACCTGTTCCAAAGGCTGTCCTTGTCTGGATTGTCTTATGGTGACAATTTATGATGTTCATTACACGGAAATCAAAGTACATTATAAATGATCACTCTGTACCCTCTTCTGTAAGTGTGTAGGTCATTGTTGCAAACCTAGCTTGGGGAATTGCAGTACAGCTCAGTTGGTTTCCCTTTTAGAGTCAGTGGTTGATCTCTGTGGTTTTCATGCCTTTTATAGCTTGATAAAATAACATACCTCTTACTTAAGCTGTTTTTAGTGTAAAATTTGCTAGTAAGTGTATTAAAAGAGAATGGGCTGCTTGAGCATATTCATTTACATGCCCTGCATTTGAAGATTTAGAGGTGAAGGGGTATTTTAGCAGGTGAAGAATTTGCTCTACTGACTCTTGTTTTAAGTGTGCATATTTTCTTTATTGTGGATGGTTAATTACATGGGGTTTTGTGTCCCTAATTTAGGAGTGAACTGCTGTCCTTCATCAAAAAGCTTCGGGTAAGTCGCAGTGGGTTGAAAATTTGTTTGCAACCAAAACTTTCTTTTGGCATGGTATTTTTCTGGACTTTTTGTGTTAAATTCCAAAAAATCTAACAGTGATATGGGTGTTCTGTATGGCTGAAAAATGTCTGAATTTGCTATACCTGGCACAGAGCAGTGTGGAATAGCTTGTAAAAAAATTACCCTGAATTTTCACTGATGGAGATCTGTTTACATTGGGAGTGTATTTTATTGCAGCTGTCACGAAGCAAAGCATTCCTTTTGGAGGGAGACAGAAGCTGCTACTTGCATCATACTAAGCAGCAGAAGTAAGGAGGAGGGAAATTGTTTATAGCTTCTGGGCTTGTAAATGCATAGAAAGTTGTAGTAAACTAGCTTAAGTGTAAGGTTAAGTAGTAATCGCAGAAATAACATAAAGATGCATAAAAACAAAAGTGAAGTTTGTATCCAAGGTGTTACTCAGGAAAATCTGAAGTAATTAAAGTCTTTCTACAGAAACATTTTTGCAGTATCCTTGTGTTGCAGACCTCTTAACAAAATATTGTTCTATTTCAATAGGAAATTATAATGATGGCAGAACTTCTTACATAGTTTTAAAGCTTAGGGAAGGAAGTGGAGTTTCATCAGTTTATGAGAATACTTTTTTTTTCACCCTACAGGAACCATTGGTTCTAACTACAATATTGTCCCTGTTTGTCAAGCTTCATAATGTTCGGGTTAGTATATATCATCAAAGTCTTTCTTGGTTTTCTTGAGATGTTTCTTGTTGTGATTTCTCATACTGTCTTTATTCTCTTAGGAAGACATTGTGAATGATATTGCAGCAGAACACATTTCTATCTGGCCCTCATCCATCCCCAAGTAAGATGATGATGAAAACCACTTTTTTCAAAATACTGTATATGATGGGTTTGGTCCCAGTTACTGTTAGTGTGATTTCTCCATGTAAAGGCATCTCTGCCCCCATTCTGTCTCTGGTTTGAGAGCATGGAGAGTTTTGTTCCTAGCTTGATGGTCCTGGTGGAGATATGGGAAAGAAAAAAGAGGAGAAGAAGAAAAAAATGGGGTTTTTTTAAGCTTTGTGCTTTATTGCACTGTATGTAACTATGTGAACTATATAATACTTTAATATTAAGTCACTCATATTTTAGAGGTGTGTTTGAATAATAGCCAAAATTGGAAGTGGCAAATGGTACGTATTGATTTATTCTGGCTGAGTTGAACTGTATTTCTCCACTGAAATTTAGAGGCTCTGTGGGGTGGAATCTCAGAATCTGGTTTAGTTCTGGCTTTTTATTGAGGCCTGTGAAGACTGTATTTGTTTGTTTTACAGATTTACTGTATTGTAGGAACAATAGTCTTAGTCAACACAAAATCTTTTCTGGAGTTATTTATGTGTCACACTTAATGCAAGGTGGTTTGGACTTGAACTAGATGGGAAATCAAATTATTGGTTAAAAAAAACAAAGCAGTAAGTTAGGAATTATTTTTCTTTCTTTTTTCCTTTAGTCTTCAATCAGTGGACTTTGAAGCTGTAGCTATTACAGTGAAAGAGCTGGTCAGCTATGCCTTGACTATCAATGCAAACAACCACTTCTGGTTAATTATTCAGGCAGATATTTATTTTGGTAAGTGGAGCCAATGTCTGTGTTTAGCATGAGTGTAGCAGTACCTTGCTGCTCTGAGATCTGTTTGACATAACCCTCCTTGTATCTCCTTTTATGAAAAAAACTTTAAGTGATATGAGGTTAAAATCATCAGATGCAGTGGTGTAGGTGGATTTGTCTGGGAAGGTCTCTAAGCTCACACACATACTGAGCTTCTGGCAGGTCATGCAGACTTGTTTCTAGGGTAAGGGAAACTTTAACAGTTACTTTTAACTTCATTTTTCTAGTGCAGATGGTCCTTGAGTGGTGTAATTGTGCAAATCCGTGGCACTTGAGTGTTTTGTAAGTGAATGGAAAGTTGTGAATAGTGGTTGCTTTTAAATGTGGAGATCAGCTTCAGTGGAGCACAAGATGAGCAAAGTGGAGAGGATCTGTATTTTATATAGGGAAGTATTAAGGATTTGTAAATGAGGAATAGCTACAGCTTTATAACCCTTGGGGTGAGAGGAGGAATCTTAATCCAGTGTTCAGTGCTGTCATGTTATATGTGGGAGACTGGCTCAGGGTTATAAACCTATTTTTCAGTGTTTATTGCAGCAGCATCCCAGAAGGAGGACACTTACATAGGGAGCCTCAAAGCTGGTACTTGAAAGAGCAGTGGTTGGAGCAGTGGCAGTGGTCTGTATTTCAGCAGCCAGGGGCAATCAGGCTGCTCCTGCCACAGAGCCCCGGGAGGCTGCTGCCTTTACTTCAGTTCAGGAAGGGCTTTTTAGGGAGTAAAAGTAGTGCTGAGCTGTGAGAGTGCCGTTCCTCTCACTCACACCAACTAAACTCCTTCACTACCCCCTCTGTGCTAAGCTCACTGATGACAGATTTCCACTTTAAGGTTGATGGATTCAAGATCAACTACCTGAAAAAACAAAAAGTAATCCCCAAAAGGTAGAAATTTGCCTGTGGTGCTAGTTCCCCTGATAGTGTAGTTTTTCCGTCTACCGCTGTGTAACCACTTTCTGTGTGTCCATGCTTTTTAAACAATGAAACATGAATCATTTTCCCAATAGAGTTCAGCTATGAGATACACATCTGAATAATTCTATAAACAATTGAGTATTAAATAAATAACTGCTGTATTTACTCTTGAGACCTTATTTTGCTTTTTTCCCTTGGCAGCAACTAATCAGTATTCAGCAGCCCTTCACTATTACCTACAGGCAGGAGCTGTATGCTCAGACTTCTTCAATAAGATGGTGCCACCAGATGTGTACACAGACCAGGTGAGCTAAAGTGGGATTTACAAAAATCTCTTTGGATTCAGTCAGCATCTTGATTCTATGTAAAGACAAAGCTGTCCAGCACACACATATTCCTGTAGCATGTGAGGTGTTACATCTTGATGCATTTAGGAATACATGTCCTCATTGGTCCTTTGTCTTTTTTGGCTTGTTGCTTGAAAGCCATAGAAAATCTGAGACTTCTCCCTTGCTCTGAATCACAGAAGGCTTTTCTGTTAGTTCATAGAGCCTGCAGAGCTGTGTGCTGGGAAAGCACTGTGGGACACCAGTGGAGTAGGGAGCAAATGGAAAAGGCCAGAGCACAATCACTGTGTGGTGTGCCCACCCCTGGCTGGTCTCTGCAGAGCCACACCACGCTGGGCAGGGCTGGGGGCCAGACCCGCTCAGGACAGTGCAGCAGCCCTGTCTCACCAGCAGTGCTCCAGCTGCTCAAAACATCTGGCTCCTACTGTGCTGGAAATCTGTAGTGATGAAGGCTCAGCTGGATGTGCTAAAACCTGGGAGTTTTTAGGGGGTAGAAGAGTGTAGATAGCTATTTAGCTGGTCCCTTGAATTAAAAAAGAAAACAATAATAAAAATTGCACTTTGTGTTCCAAAACAAGCATTTCAGAAAGTGTTTTGTTTTTAACCTTTCTGTAGGTGATAAAAAGAATGATCAAGTGTTGCTCTTTACTCAATTGCCACACTCAGGTAAGAGGTGAAACATGTCATTAACTAAAACATTTGTTTATAAATATTTATATAGGAGATAACTTTGAAAAAGATTGAATTCAACTTCCCTTGGAAATGCAATCCACAGTAGAGTAGGTTTTGTTACCTTTGCTACTAGGACAGTTACAGGACTAAAATTAATGAGTAAATAAACACATACTTGGAAATGTAAAAAGGAGAAGTAGTTGGGGGGTGTTTTGTCCTATTTTACTCTGATAATATAGATTTATTTTTTTAGAGAGAAGGTATCTGTGAGGTAGTGTTGGGAATCTGGCCTTGGTTTTCATAACTGCAGGTGCTGTTGCTGTTCTGTGGGGTCAGTCATTCTCCAAGAAGTAACAAAGCTTGTATTGGGCTCTGCTTTAAAAGCTCTTAAACGCATTTGGAAACCTGGAAGCCAACTCAGTCCCTTCTGATTGGAGTAAATCCCTTTCTCTTCTAGCTGTTGGTACTGTTGATGTCAGAATGATCTGTGTTCAGGTGCTCAGAACTTGCTCACCCTGGAAGCAAGGTCTAGATTAGGCCTAGAAAAGGAGTGGAATGAACAAGGCATTGTGTGGAAGGTTTGTGGGGAACTAAGGCTGTCACAATCACTGTGTTTCCTTACAGGTAGCTATTTTGTGCCAGTTCCTCAGAGAAGTAGACTATAAAACTGCTTTTAAGGCACTGCAGGAGCAGAACAGGTAAATCTTACAACAAAGTTTATAGCTGCTTAAACACAGTATTGTGACCGTGTCAGTTAACCTGCCTTGTGTTTCAGTCATGATGCCATGGATTCTTACTATGAATACATCTGGGATGTCACCATCTTGGAGTACTTGACATGTATCCTTTTGCTGGAATACCACACATACGGGAGGTTCACAGCTGGGAGAAGTCCATTACCTCCCTAAGTGACTTTTCTTGACTTGTCCTCAGATCTCCACCACAAAAGAGGCGAGACAGACAAGCGGCAGATAGCAGTAAGTCAACCCAGGGTGCTGGGATCTCTTTAGATCACCTTTCCCTCCCTGAAATGGTGGTTTCAGTTCCAGTTTTAATGTCACACAATTCTTTTAGAATCTGAGTGCTTTACATAAAGTTGTGGCTGTAGCAGTGGGGTGGTAGGACAAGTTACAGAAATAAATCACCCATGGAACTAGCACTGAAACTGCCTTGAAATGAAAGAGCTCGACTGGAAGGCCTCATGCTGGTTGTGTGTCCTCTTTTGTTTCAAGATAAAAGCCATTGGCCAGACAGAGCTGAACGCCAGCAATCCCGAGGAAGTCCTACAGCTTGCTGCACAGAGAAGGAAAAAGAAGTTTCTTCAAGCAATGGCAAAACTTTACTTTTAAGTTAATACTGGAAGATGCTTACAAAATGTGTAAAAGTGAAAAAAATCTTTCAAGACTTTATTATTTTTTAAAATTCATTTAAATTTTTGTACAACATTTACAGTCTAGTATCTTTCTTCTTAGAAATAGATGAACTCTTATAATAAACCCCTTATTTTTACAAACTGTACAGAAAAGGCTGGAAGCAACTGCAGCTAGTTCCACAATGGCTTGGTTGAAGAAGACATGAATTCAAGTTTGCCAAGTTGTGAGTGTAATGTGGATGTGGGTGGCACTTGATGCTCTAGAGCAGCTTCGTGGGCTGCTCAGTGTCATGTAACACTTGTCCCTGGATGTGTGGCACAGATAGGAGCATCATGAAAGGAGGACTGATACCCTTCTTTCCCAGTACTGCCCTTCATCACAGAAGTGACTCAGAGGTAGTGAATATTCTGAGGAAAACACAGTAGTTAATGCTGTTTATAAACACTGATAACACAGCTCCACAGTTTACTGTTCCTATGATGTGAGTGGTTGTAGAGTACCTGTGGCTCCCTTTATTCCATACCTTCTCCAGGTGTCATACTGTTCTTTCTTGTTGCAAGTGGGTGGCTGGGGACTGTACTTCTTCCAGTTAGGGTTACTGCAGCAGCAGGTTCTCTGCTGGTATTCTTACCTGAGGTCAGTGATACACTAAAACTGAAGTTTATGGCAGGCCTAAAGGGCCTTAAAATCAGCTTCTTGTGGAGCTGGGATTTGATACAAGGATGGCTGCCCTGTCCTGCACACACAGAGTGGTTTCAGAGATGTGAACTTCTTACCCACATGCCCTCTAATACTGCACCTGAGCTGGGGGTGAGCTCTGACCTTACCAGGAAAAGAAGAAGGGTCACGAAGAGGTAATACATACAAGCTGCCAATAGTGTCCTGCTCATCTAACCCAAATTAAAGCAAGTCTGCCATGGAAGCTGAGTGGACAAATCTTGCCACCCAGCCCTATTAAAAATGTTCTTGAAAGTCATAAGTTAAGAATTACCATGAAGTCACGTTAGAATGGACCAAAGTGGTCCAGGCTCTTGTGATAGCAGGGTGGAATGTCAGCTGAGCTCTTTTTTGTCAAGTCTGTAGGAGGATGCTGGTCTCGGTTTCCATCTGCTGTGTCTTTTACTGCCCAAGTCTTGAATAGCAGTAAAGAGCTTGAGTCACCTTTAGTGTGGTCTTGTTCTGAAGCACCAAGTTCATGACAATTGACTGTATTTCATTTCTTCTCTGTGCTTTTGGGAGGGGTTATTATTCCTCCTGTTGACACAGGTGATAACTGCCCTGGGGCAGTAGACACTACTGCACTGTTCACTTCTTCCTGTGTATTGGGGAAAGAAGACAACAGTTAATACCTGTGACAAGGATTTTTTGTGGCAGCAGGAGGCAGCAGTGCTTCCTCACACCACTCATACAATTCAAGTGCTCCAGAGTTGGGATACTGAGAAAACCAAAGTGACATTGCATAACAAAGTGGAGATTATTCTCTTATAAACCCCTCTCCAATACTGGGAATGCAAGTGTTTGCTCATAGCCTGGGAGTGTTTGGGTAAATCACGTGTTTATAGCATCACTGGTGGTTGGGCACTCATTCACTGAGGTGAGCCAGGCCAGGTGTGAGCAGGGAGTGCTTTGGCCACTCACAGCTGCCTCAGGCCAAGGGATGTGTAATGAACTCAGCTGACCAAACTACAAATCCACAAACCACTCACCAGCATGTCCAGATAATTTGTGTGGGTCTGGATATTGTGTCTGTCTTCCGCTGCAACCTTCTTGAAGTTCTTCAGCTTCACAGGGACCTTTTTTGCCACATTCACGAAAGGAACCATCCATTGTACACACTCTGAAATGCTGTCCCAGTCTAAGCCTAAAGGGTAGAACACAGGGATAGATTTAGAAATCATGAGGGAGTTGCACAGTGTTCCAATATGACCATGAGTTAAAAGACACAATAAATAACATGGCAGATAAAAATTAAGAAACAGCCTCCCAGAAAGAGCCAACATTTCCTTATGCTTGTTACTTAAAAGGGTGGTGGCTTCCGAGGGTGAATGGAGGTCACAAAGGTTGTTGCTTTCCAGGGTAGGCTGAAGTGACTTGTGGCTTGAAAAGAAGATTGTGGGTCATGCTATAAAAACATACACTGGGTGCTGCTGACAGACATGCACAACTGTTTGAGAACTATATTTCAGGAGAAAAAGTGGCCAAATTTATAGCTAATGATCCCCAAACACCTGGAAGTCATAGGGCAAATATTAGCCCAAAAGCAAGAACAATAAATGTTTCAATTTCTTAGCAAAAGGTGTTTCCTTCTTTTGAGTCTTTGTATCCACATATGAAATAGTGGTAGGAAGTGAAATTAGAAGGAAAAGAAACCCATGGAACAAATATTAGTGTCCATGCAGATTTTGGTCTTTGGCAGCTTGGTAAACCAATACCCTTTTAAGCAGATTTGGGCCCGTGACAGTTTCTGAATTCCCTGCCTAACAAGGCCAAGCTTTACAGAGGCATCTTACCTGAAGCTTTCTTAACTATTTCAATTGAGGTATAGTGGCAGAGCGCTGCAGCAGCTAGTGTTCTGTACTGGAAGTCCAAAGAATTCACATCCAGAATACACAGGTCTAAAAGCTGAGGACATGAAGAGTAACAAATTTTAACAAGCTGATACTTGATTCTGTTTCAGAGAGGGCTGGGCACACAGCAGTGCTCCTGCAGCCTCTGCCCCAGAACAGGGCTGAGCTCCAGGAAAGTACTGTCTTAAAATTTAAATGCTACCTAGTGTGGTATTTACACCACTGAGCTACTCAGCCTCAGTAAACCTCTCTGAGGCTGGGCATAGCACATGCCCATACAAACTGAACCACAGCACTTCCAAAATAGTCAAAACACTCCCCAGGCTGCCTTCTTGGCAATTACACAGAAACATTGTTAGGGGCAACACAGGTAAAAACAGCTTAGAGTCCAAAATTATCCACCTTCCTCTCAGAGCTGTCACTGCTGTTTACAGAATGTAGGAGGGGACAGTGATTAAGCAAATAAAACGGATTTTTTGATTTTTCCAGCATACAGAAAAGTCTTAAAAGTATGTGAAAGTAGGGAAACAAGAAACACAGGGGTACTCGTCCTCAAAACTGAATTGCTTTGGTGGAGTCAAACTTGCATATTCCTTAACAAAGTAACAGGCAAGGGGAAACAAGGGAACACTTAGAACAAGGTGGCTTCCAGGGTGTAATGTTCAGTAATGCTTGTCATTGCCCCAAGAACCATTTTCCAACAGTTTACTACCTACCTGGGCTATTTGAATGAATTTTTCCTGAGAATACTGAGGTAGCAGCACTTTTGGAACATCCTTCAGAGCATCCACTTGAAGATAGAGGTTCAGCCAAGATACAATTGTCACTGGACAGAGTTCCCATTTTAAAGCCTGCAAATATTTAACAAACATTTAAGTGACTTAAACCACTCAAGGGTACTTTTGTGCTCTGATTTCTTCCTGTACCTCTCCTGAGATTATTGCACATATCCTTAAAAGACACTAAAAATTATTTACAATTTCAAGTACAAATATTCT
The DNA here is from genome assembly GCA_008694505.1 of Cyanoderma ruficeps. Lineage (NCBI taxonomy): Eukaryota > Metazoa > Chordata > Aves > Passeriformes > Timaliidae > Cyanoderma > Cyanoderma ruficeps. The sequence continues at coordinate 7,169,061 of VZDJ01000346.1, forward strand.
TTTCAGGTTGCATTCTCACTGCTTTTTAAAAGGCTGTGCTAGGATCAGCACAAATCCGTATCCTTTTACTTGTGCAGTTGGATTTTATATCTTCTCCATTCAGAAGCTAGGAAATTAATATTATTTCCTCAAGCTTTTGAGTTAGCTGTGTGAACCTGCAGCTCATATCCATTAAGGAAGAATAAATGTGTAGAGTCCTGTGCTGGTAAAGATGGATTCTTTCCAACATGAGGAGCACGGAGCAGTGTGAGGCCTTTGCCTGTCTCTCCAGAATCTCCTGTTCCTGGACAGCAAGGGATGCTGGCAAGTGCAGTACATTACAGTGACAGCCTTCCAGCCTGCCTGGGGCTGGCTGCACTGTTAAGAGCTTTTACACTCACACAGGCATGAGAAACTTGCTCTTTTCTACCAGCCAGGGTGTCAGAGGTCCACTGTGCACACAAAGGCTTCACTATTGTGCAGAAACAGGGACAGATTCCTTTTTCTAAGAAAATAAGTGACATTAAAACACAAGGCTCAGCTGGAGAGTCATTCACCCAGCACTTCAAAACACAGCAAATTTTTACCTTTAACATAATAAGTTCCATTCTTACAATATCATCCTCACTGCAAGCACCATCAGTGACGTAAGCGAATTCCTGTATTTTAGGGGCGTAGATTTCCTATAAGGGGAGGGAAAATGAAGATGAGTGTATCTTACAGTTGTAAGAAAGGTTGAGAAGATACTGGAAATACCTTTCTGTCCATATTGACTTGTTAACATTTCTTATACTATAACAGTGTTCTTTCATTATATGAACTGACATGAAACTTACAGGACAAGGAGATAACATATAACCTACTTGGGTTTTAGTATCTGTTGTATAATGCAATGGACTTATTGCAAACTTAGAGCTTCCGGGGAAATAAATGCTGACCAAGCAATCAGAACTTTTCATTTATAGATCTTTCTACTCAGCCATTCCAATGCTGTAAAAACATACATCATCCCAATTCTCCTACAGATGGCTGGCTAGTACAGGTTACCAGCAATGTCAGTGCTGATGTAATCATATAAACTTAAAAAAAAAAANACTTCTTAAAAAAAAAAAAAAAAAAAAAAAAGAAAATCCCACAACCAGCCACTTTAACAGTCAAAACCCATGGTGCAGAGATGGTTAAGGAAATCTGCTAAGCCAGTCATGCCATCTGGGGCCAAGCACAGTTTGGTGTGTAAGTAGGAGAGAGCTTTGCCAGCAAAACTGCTTCCCTACCAGCTGGCTCTGTGACCACCATGGCCCCACGCACTTCCTTAGGATAGGTGACTGCTTGCAGTGCACAACCTTGGTTTGGGAACCACAGTGAGATCTAGCGGTTCCAAGATACCAATCCCATGTTTTCCTGTCAGTCTAGCCCACTGTGCATTAGCCAAAAGTATGCTCTTGGCCCATAGATGTAGCACACCATGTAAGGTATCACCATCGCTGGATTAAAGACTCCACTCCACTTAATGGAGGGTATTGTAAGGGTATCAGCCTGATGTACAGGCAGTCGGAGGCTTAGGCTTGGTTTTGTTCAAGTCCCACACCCATTCCTGAGACTGTCTGCCAACTGCTGTATATTTGGAAAAAGACAAGACAAAACAAAACTACTTCTAGCACATTTGCATGCCTTTTAAGTTTATGTGGTCTCCTTCCCTGCTGCTGGAGAAAGAGAGGACAAAAACTACTCTCCAAGAGACTGATAAATGCACAATTGAAGGAAGAGAAAAAAATTTCCCCTTCTGACCTTCAGTGTTGTACATACACCATCAAGTTCAAAAGATTCAGACAAGAAATAATAGTTATCACTGTATTTTTAGTTACTCCAAATTCAATATCCTACTCCCTGTAACAGAGCTTCTTACCTCAAGTTTGGAGGCAATAAATAATGAGGTAATTCCTATGAGCTGAAGCATGCTCTTGTTAATGTTCTTTTGTGTCAACATGAATCTATCAAAGAAGTCTTGAGCTAGGTAGAAGGTTTCCCGGTGGAGCGCATACACCTCGCACACCTACAACAGGGGAAAAAAACAATTCAGTTTTCTGTTGTAAAACTCTGTGCACACACATAGGGGTATTCGAGCTTTAACAGCAAAATGCAGGAGGTTCATCTTTTGCACACACAAAGCTTTGCATACCAAGGTATGGTAGGATGCAGTGGTTAGCGTGGGATTGGAAAAGGCATTTCCCATGGTCCCACCTAAATGTGAATTGCCTATGATGTACTAACAGAATTTCAAAAAATACTTTTTCCAAATTAAATAGCAACCATTTTTCCACTGAAAAAAGCCTGTTGAGGAAAAAATCCCAACAAAACAGCAACACCTACACATACACACACTAATTACTTTAAGAACACTCTCAAGCCTCAAGCTTAAGTCAAATCCTCACTGAATTCCCAGTAGGTCTGTCCCAGGGCAGAACCACTAAAAAAAAAATCAAAGTCTTTGGCTCTACAGCAAAGAAGCCTGGAAGCTCCTGCTGGAGGAGGCTCTGCTGGCAGGCCAGGAGCACTGCCTGCAGCCCCTCAGGCACACCAACAGCCTCACTAAGCAGGAACAAAACTGCAGGAGCCGCCATCTGCTCCATCCCATTGCTGGTTTCCCTGGCAGGGAGAACTTTTAATACTCGCATTGTATCAAAGTGTTTCAAATGCCAGTTCGACAAAAAAAGAAAGGAGAGTGCCCAGACCTGGAGATCTCAGGGAGAGCCCTATTTTTCCATCTAATCTCTAATTGAATTGGGAGGGGCTAGCCCATATCCAGCTCGTTTGCAACTCGTTTCACAACTAGAAAGCAGTTAGATATCTATTAATTATTTACAATCTACATGCAGTACAGAACAAGAACAGAAAAGAATATCCAAGAAATAGATCCCAGCCGCTTCGTTATTTTACTTGGATACAAAGTGAGAATAAAATCTCACTACTACAAGCTATTTCCCAAAATAAGGTTGGAAGCTCATTTGCAAATTAAGGCCCTTCCTGACCACCAAAAATGCAACTGATTGGCAGAAATAGCCTGATAATTGATGCATTACTCTGATACTATTCATGACTGCTCCAAAGAAGATTCAGGACTAAAACTGTATAGACCAGGTCCACCCATAAATAAATGGTAGTTTCTATAAAAGTGTATTTCCCAAACATGACACTTGCTCATGTTAAGCAACATCTGTTATAATATTACAGAAGAGGGTTAGGAACTACTGAAGAGGTCTCAAAATTGCTGGGATTTAAATCCACTGTGGCATATAGAACCACTGAGCTGGACAAAAGCAATGCCCTTGCTGATATTTTTGTTTGGAAATAGAATAGTCTCCTAATTCAAGATTTTTTTAAAAAGCAAAAAATTAATTTGATGGTGATATATAAATTATACATTAGAGGAACTAGTGAAGCACACAATTGGAATAATTTTTTTGTTCAGTGTGTATTTTAAAAAAATAATTTCATTTTTCTTGAAATTCCTTGCTAATATGATTTATTTGTAATCTTTTCACATAAGAAGCTGTCTACATCAAGAACCTTTACCTGTCAGCCACTGACATATTCTGCCCTCTTTATATGATAAAACTGAAAATTCACTATGAAATCAGAAATTAGTATCCTGGGCTGACACTCAAGAGCTCTTGACATAGTCAGGGTCATAAATCCTCAGTACACACACAGTTGTCTCATGGCTTAGATACAGTCAACCCTGTAAGTTAGAGATCCGTAACTGTCTGTCTACAGCAATTTCAATACAAGTGTCTCAAAACTAGATTTCTCTCCCTCACAGGATGTAGGGTGTCATGAGCAGAAGTTAAACACTTTTGCTCACTGTCCTGGGGGGAAAGTTCAGTGCCTCCTGTCTGGGAAGGCCCAGATGTAACTCTCCAGGAGGATCAAAAGCAGTCATTTATTCTGTTGCAAAATAGTTTTGCCATTTTTTATAACTGTACATGTCACTACTAGATCTTTATGTGAAAGCTGTGCTTTCACCTGCCTACTCCACAGGCACAGCACACAGCAAAGTAACTTAAAGTACACACCTCTAAGAGCCAGTCTAGCAGTATTGATCTCATGTGAGGTTGCAAACTAGAATGTAGTGATGTGAAGTGTTTGCAGTGAGCATATCTGTTCTCCTTCGTCAGGATGTTGAACCAGACATCTTTGGAATTTCCCCAGCTATGGAATAAAGTTACACAAAGCATTATTAAGCATATACACAATTCACAAAAAAACAACATTATTTATAATTTAGGGACATTCAGAAACAAAAAGAAAAATTCCACATACTATAAGATCCTTATGGTAATTGGAAAAATGCAGGAATACTTGGAATGTCTTACATCACCACAACAGCAGCCTGCCAAGATCACCAGCAAGTCCAGTTCTACAGAACAGGTAGTAAAACTGAACATGTGCCTCTCAAAGTTGCACGTGCAACCAGAGCTCCCTATTTTGCCTAGTTTGGCAGCTGTTCAGACAGCAAGATAAACCAAACCCTCCCCCTAAAACAGGATACTATACTCCTCCTCAGAAAACACAAAGCATACATAGCTTGAGAAAAACTGAAGATAGCGTTTAAAATCACTCATCCATCCCTTTATTTCCTTCCTTATTTACTTCAAGGCTCAGAAGCAAGCTATTTAGAGAAAAACTGAGTTCTTCTTTACTGCTAGCTTATAATTTATTAGCACTCCAGTCTGTTAGGGAAGATGATGCCTATATCATCAATATGGCTTTATCTGTAATTGTTATTATTAATCAATATGGGCTTTTTCTTAGATGCACTTCTCATCCTGCAGGTACTAAGAGGAAAAGCATGTTAAACAATGAAATTATGATTTCCTACTGAAATTTTTGGAGTTAATGTATTTACCTTTCCCCAGGCAGAAACAGACAGAGCTCATCACTGGAATTGCCTACAAATTCTAACCCAGGTCAGTTGCATTCTGTTTCCCTCCTAAGTTAAAAGCCCAGGAGATATTTGCTTGTTTAATGCACAAATCTCTCAGTTTAAGCAGACAGGCAATGAGAAATGAATTATGATCTTCTTACAGCAGTTAGGGAAGGGTGGAGAAGGCAGGAGAAGTAAATTATCCTCTTATTCAGCTAATCAAAAAGGATGAGAGTTCAGCTTTAATAGATGCCTGTGAACAACAGGATTAAGCACCTTGCAAGGAACTCTGTATCTGAACATGTCTTTGCAGCAAAGCATCACCTGGCAGCATCTCAAATTCTGATCCAGTTTGGGCCAGAACAAAAAAAAAACAAACCAAGGTATATCTAGAAAGGTTCTTTTACAGAAATGCTTCCTGTTCTGCTTCTCTTCTCATTCACCTTAGCAGAAGTTTTCCTTAACACATTGCAGTAAATTTAACACCTCTTCCATTAAAGCCCAGGCTGATACAAACAGCAGCTGGGTACTTGTCTAACACACCCGAATGTCTAAGAAATTCTGAAATTGAAAACTATAATTTAGTCAGCTAAGCCTCTCTCTGCAGAAGGGCAACTGTCTAAAACTGTGACTGCACCAAGCACATTGCATTTCATCAACAAGCTACCTGCACAGTGATATTGCCACAAGTTTATTAGAACGTTTTTAAGTTCTTTAAGAAAATTTTGTCCAAAAAATTTTGGCCATTCAGTTCCAACAGCACTGAAAGAAGTTTAGTTTAACCATTTTGCGCCTCTTAATCACTTAAGTGTTAAGTTATAAAAGGACAGCTCTGAAAGGTGAAAACTATCTGTCTAGTGTGTTTATAAGATCAGGGAAAAAAATATCCAAACAACCAAACCCAAGAATTTCTGTCTTTTGCTTGTACATCAAATCTGTTGTGGAATGAGGAGACAAGCAGAGGTGTGTATTATATAAGCACAATACAACACATTTTAGTAGAGTAGTTCAGACATTAACAATTACTGCATCTGTTAAACTTACTTGAGTTCTGGCAAAGGCGATGGATTTATGAAGAGATTCCTGAATCTATATTTTTTGAATCTTGAGAAGTCAGTGGTTACTGATTCTTTGTGAGGTGTTTCAATAATTATGCAAGGTGAGATGCCTCCTGTTATCGTGGGGGGCCAACAACTCTGCAAAATAAACAAGGTATCTTAAATGCTGAGTTTATTATGAGACCAAGAAAGACAAGGAGTACGTTACAGTAACAGCAACAATATATGTAATGTACATTAGTCTTTCTGGATCTCAGCATTAAGTACTGAAAGCAAGAAAATCAAATGCCAATGAAACCTTCCATACTCAAGATGGAACTTGCATAAATAAATTGGATGCATTTGAGAACTCAGCTTTGAGGAAGATGACCATCTTTAGTTTATGAACCCACAAGTATCTCATCCATTGCTTGAAAAGCTCAGTTACAGTACAAAAGGCAAAGATATTAATGGCTACTAATACACAAGTCATTAGGTTGCTAGTCCTATCTACTTATCTATTCAGAGGGGAAAGAAAAGAGGGGGTGGAGGTTCTACTGTCTCTCAGTGGAAACTCAGCGACCTGTTATCTTCCAGTTTAGTGCTCCAGAGAGGAGCCACCCATCTCAGCTCCAGAGCTAGATACCCACTGAGCAAGCAGCAGCTGTGAACTCTCTCTCAGCTTGCCAATGCCAAATATGGGAAGCAATGACTCAAAATGAGACAAGTGCAAAGGTATTCACGCAGAAAACCTTGAGAAGGAATTCTAGATTACTGTAGTCAACTATAACTTGTTTCATTAACGTTTATTTGGTTGTATGTAACCAATATTAGTAAGGAGGTATCAAGTCCCTGGAGCACATGCAATGCTATAATGGCTGACAGGCTTCAAAATGGTGACACAGAACTTTAATTATTCTCTGTGGAGTTGAGGGAGAATCCCATTCACAAAGAATGGCAACACTTGTCCCTGAACACAGAAGCTTCTCCTATACAGCTGACTTGCAAGGTAAGCTACACAGGATTCCTTAGTATAGCTAAACTTATTTATAGCCAGACTGAAGTATCCCAAGAGTTAAGTTACATATTCCAGCAGAATTGACCTTAATGCACACAGCCAAGAGAAAAGGGAGGTCCCACTCCTCCTTCTCTCCTGTGATCCTCACTGCTCAAGCTGAGGATGCCTCACTGCCCAATGCTTGTGAGACCCTCTGCTGGGTTGATTTAACTTACTAACCTGGCAGAACTTTAACTTATTTTGTAGTGCCAAATTAGCAAGATGAATCTGTTTACTGCTTCATTCAAAGAATGGAGCAAGGCAGGGAATGGACTACATGGCCAGCTATCAAGGAAGATGAGACAGGGAAGCAGGATTTCCCCCTTTCAGCAAAGATAAGTTGTAGCACTTAACATTTAAGTCTCACCCCAGGTACAGCAGGCGTACTTATGCAGCATTTTTTCCTGTTCAAGATTAACAAAGACAACTTCACAATCAGAAGAGTTTTCCTTCACCATTGCTAGTCTCATTTACTTTACAAACAGAATAACTACAAACAATATTGTTTGCAAGAGAAAGTGATAATATTGTACTAATCTGCTTCAAAATAGAAAACTGTAAGGCCTGTCAGTTTCAGGAGTTTCCTGTGTTAGTGAAAACACATTCCTAAACTGATTTAAATAATCATAAGAACTGTTAAATGAAAGCAAAGATGGCCTGCATGGTTAAGAATCTTAACTAAATGGCCGTGAAACCACACCTAAAGTTAAAACAAGTGCAGTGATCTTGTTTAGACTTGCCTCTAGGCCTTACCCACTCTATATACTGAATTGTTCTCAAATATCTGGGGTTATACTCTTTTTTTCACCTAACTTTACTCTGCAGTGGGTTTCACATTGAAGGATCTTTTACCTCCAGCAGAGTCACGTGTAAAAAAACAAAAACAGAGAAAAAGGTGCTAAGCTCCCATAGTTTTTAACATCTGAAAATACAAACTTCCCCTATTCAATACTTTCTGGTGTGGAATGCATGATTTCACACCCCCTAACATAAACCAGGAGGACTCCCTTACCTAGTTGGAAATGGTGTTCAGGATTGAATTACCTTAATTTCGTATTGATGTTTTTTAGCAATTTTCCCATCTTCTCTTTTCTTAATCTCCTGCTGAGAAGAGAGACACACATCAATACACTGACAGTGGTCAGCACACCCTCCTAAGGCTCAGGCAAACTCTTTACTATCCCCATCCCACTTTGTAACTTAGCAAAGTAAAGACTGTCCCATCCAAATGCTCTGGAGAGCTTTCGGCATCATTCAACTTTCTGAGTTGCTCAAATTGCTCACCTCTGCTGTTCTCCTTTTTCTGGTCTGGACATAATCTAGTGCCTGCAGTTCTTGTGGAGCCTCTTCTTGACAGGACAGTGGCTGCTGCTGTTTGGCTTGCAAACGGCTACTACGAAGAGCGAAAAGTAAAAAGACATTAGACATCAGGAGAGCAGCAATTGTTAGATTAGTACAGATAATTTAGTACAATGCTAACAGCTTACCTACGCCTTGACATCTTCTTTGGGCTATAAGATCTCTACCTGGATCAAAGAAATAGGATAAGCTCAGTTAGTGCATCCTCACAAAATTAGAAACAAGTTCCCTACTTTGTGGCATGAACTTATCACAAAGAGCAGCATGGTTCACACAGCTCAAACAGAAGGGCACAAGTATTCCACTGGCCTGAGGAATGTCCAAGCAGAGCATGACTGTGGTATATAAGCACATGCAGCTCCATGTGCTGCTGCAGGGTGCCCAGGTATGCCAGCAGTTTAGCCCAGGCTGCCTGGGGGTGGGGGCAGGGAAGTTGTAAAGGGACACTTCCCACACAGGGGCATGTGGGGAGTCCCTGGGGCTGTGACCCCTCTAGTCCCCCCACACTCTCCACTCCAGGCACCCACACAGACACACTTTTTGACGCTGCCGCTCCCTCAGGGGGGATGCCCCCCACACCTGCCGGGATGGCCGGGCCGCGATGGGCCGGGCTGGGCGCCGCCGCCCGCGCTCCCGCCGCGCCGGTTCCGCGCCAATTTCCAGCGAGCGGGGAGGCGGCGGCGGCCTGTGCCGGGGTCAGGCTGGGCTGGGGGCACCGCCGGCGCCCGCCCTCCCCTCCCGAAGAGCCGATCCGACACCCACCCGCTCCCGAGGGTGCTGAGGGGACGCGGGAGGGGCAGCACCGCCGCCCCGCCTCCCCCCCCCCCGCGCTCCCGCCTGGCTGAGAGCGCGGCTCCCTCCAAAACCTGAGGGGGAAGGAAGGGGCTGCCGGGACGGCGCCTCACACGCGGGGACACCCACCCCCCGCCGGGACACCCCTCAGCGGGACCCCCCAGCGCAGGGACCGGGGCTGTGAGGGGGTGTCCCCACACGCACCCCGCTCCAAAGGCCAGGGCGGGGGAGCCGGGTCCCGCCGGGGTGCGGCGCAGGCGGGCGGTCGGGGTCAGCCCGCCAAGCTGCTCGGCCGGCATCCCCGCCCCCAGAGCGCCGGGCTCCCTCCAAAACCGGGCAGCCCGCCCCCCGCGGGGCTCTCCGCGGTGCGGAGGGAGGCAGCCGATGGCGGGATCCCGCCGGCACCCCGGCCCACCGCATTGCCCCCTCCGGGGCTGCCCACCCAGGCCATCGCCAGTCTCCGCTCCCTGCGGATGGGGCCGCCCGCGGGGACATCACTCCCCAGCTCTCCTCAGCCACTCTCCCTCCAAAACGCTGCCCGGGCGGGCGGGCAGCCCGCCTCACCGCTCCCGGTCACGACTGCCGGTCACCACTCCCGCTTCACCGCTCCCAGGCACCGCTGCCAGTGCCCCCCTCACACCTCCAGCACCGTGTCTGCCGGTGCCGGTACCGCCACCACCACTATTACTATCATCACCGCCATCCTCAACACCGCCACCACTATCATCATGATCTTTACCATCATCACTGCCATCATAATGAACATCATCATCATTATTATTATAATTATTATCATCGCCCAGCCAGCTCCCGTGCTCACCGGCGGGACCCCCACGCACCTCCGCCACTGCCGCCCGGGCCGCGCTGCTCAGCTGGCGCCGGCGCCAACCCGTTATATAGCGCGGCCGGGCCCGCGCTGCGCATGTGCGAGGGCGGCAGGCGGCTCCCCCGCCCGTTCGCCGCCCGCGCCTCGCTCGCCCCAGCACCGCCCCTGTGCCGCGGGGCCGCGCCGACCCTCGCGCCCCCCGAGACACCCCGCGTTCCGGCCCGGCTGCTCCGGTTCCACCGGCAGAGGCGTCCGGGAGAGGGGCAGGCAACGCCGGGAGGTGCGCTGCCATGCCTGGCGCCGCCCGCAGCCCCGGCACTTTTCCGCCACCCGGCCCCGCTGGCGTGGGGGCACCCCCGGCACCATCGCCCCGCTCCGGTCCACTCCATCGGGCCCCGGGCCCCGCCGAGACAGCGGCGGTTTGGCCGGCAGCTCCGCGCGCCCAGCGGGGCTCATCCCGCCCGCCCCGGGGCGGGGCCGCCGGCCGAGCCGCCAATGGGAGCGCGCGGAGCCGCGGCAGCGTGCGGCGGCCCGGGATGTAAACACGGCCCCGCCCGCCGCCGCCGGCCCGCCGCGGCTGTCCGCCCCCGGACACCGCCAGTGGCACCGGCCTCCTGGGCCCTCGCCACCTCGCCGGGCCGATGCCGCACCGACACCCCGCACCGTGCACGGAGGTGGCCACTGGCGGCCGCAGGCTGTCACACATCCCGCTGCACGAGGGCGGGGTGAAGAGGAGGCTCAGGAATGGCCTTATCGATGTCCACAACCATCTGAAAGGAGGTTGTAGCCAAGTAGGGGTCATCCCCTTCTCCCGGGTAACAGGTGAGAGGACAAGAGGACAGAATCTTAGGCTGCACCAGGGGAGGTTGGGGTTGGACATTACAGAGAATTTCTTCATAGAACAGGTGATTAGACATTGGAATGGACTGTCCAGGGTGGAGTCACCATCCCTGGAGGTTGTTTAAGGAAAGACTAGATATGGTACTTAGTGCCACGGTCTAGTTGACATGGTGGTGTTAGGTCAGAGGTTGAACTCGATGATCCCAGAGGCCTTTTCCAACCTAATTATTTCTGTGAGTCTGTGCCAGCTAAAGACAGGCCTCCCCCAAGCCCAGCTTCCATGATACCACGTGGACAAGCCCTATTCCCTACAGAGCAGCTTTCCACACCTGCCAGCCAGGCCCACCACTACCCCTCAGGGTCCCACCGTGTCCAAGGGCAGCAGAGCCCACTGCAGGAGCACCCACTCTGCAATCCCCTTCTCCAGCAGATGATACCAACACTTACCCTCAGTGCCAGCACACCTCCTGTTAACATCACTCAGTGGTTGCATGGAGTTTTCTTAATAAATATTCCAAAAAAGCCCAAAAATGAAATCCACACTACCCCAAAAGCAACCAAACCCCACAGCACCACACACCTAGCAATGCAGTACGCGTTTTTCTTTAAAACACCCAGTGCAGGGCATCTGCAGCCATTTTGCTGATGAGGAACAACTGGCACTTTCTTGCAGTGCTGAGCACATGTACTGCAAAACAGCACAAAGAGAAGGCACAGCTGCCTTCAAGTAAATCCATATCTTCTTCTTTTTCCCACTTACTTTTCTTTTCCCAAGTGTAACATTAATAAAGTGTAAACATAGGTTTTGCTTCCAAGTATGTACTATAGTAATTAAACACAATAACCAGGTGCTTACCCTCTGGTAGCTTTGCCATTTTAAAGGGCAAGAGAGAAAGGAGTGCAGCCCACCAAGACAGAGATATCACAGTAGGGTCGCTGACAGCAGTTATCAGGTCCCAAGTTTTGAGCACCAAGGGCCATCTCTCAGCTGTGCGTCCTTACTGCACCTGATGAAGTGGGGACAACAATTCCTACAAACTTCAAGTAAAGCACTGATGTTCAAGATGGACATTGCAGCCAGCCAGCCACCTCAGCTCTGAAAAATGTCTGTTCCAGACCTTGTCATGAAGAAAATCTCTAGTTGTAGCTCAAAAAGAATGCAAAATGCCCAAAACACACTGTCATTTAAAAAAATCTTTTGCCGACTGAATATATTGCATCAGATCATTGCAAGAAATCTAACCCATGTCATAGTTCAGGATGCCTGCAATAGACATGCAGGTATCTCATTTAGTTGTCTTCCACTGAAGTCCACCAGCAAGATGCATCCTGCTGTCTGGAAGTTCATCTCCTACTCCACTAACTGCAGAGAAAAGGTAGTTCCCTGAATTTGGACAGACTTGACCTAACTGACCTCCCGCCTTTAGCTGACTTGCTGAAGTTGAAAAACTACCATAGCTAATTTGTTAAAGACAACTGAAACTTCAGCTAGCAAAAAAAGAGAGACAAATTATCTTTTTTCCCTAAAAAACCTCTACCCTTCAGAGTTGCCAGATTAGGGCTTATTGGCAACCAGGCTCCACACAGCAAAGTGGGTTTGGTACATCAGGAATAAGTTCCATGGCACATTGTGAAAGAGGAATGCTGTAAAGGTAATGATAGCTAAAAATTGAATGGGTCAGGTTGGCCATGAATTGGTCTCAGCATAAAGACTGTAATGATTACACTGCTCATTTTTCTAGACCTTTTAATGTGAGGTGCTGCACGTCACCTGCCACATTTTTGTGGTTTTGATTCAGTAGTGGAAAATGCACCAGGTCCTGTGAGCATTCCCCATCCCTGCCAGCAACTTTTCCCATAAATTTCATCAGTAAAAAATCCCACAAAACAACCAACCAAACCAAACCAAACCCCCAGAAGCTAATGTGTAATCAACTCCTGCAGCAGACAATGAAATTATTATTTTAATGCAAGCTAACACACTGACTTTTTGATGTGGCAATAAAAGTGAAGTGAGGTAGTCCATGCTGAGACATTTTCAAGTGGATTGACACACAGTACATCCTCTTTTACTGTAAGGATGCCTCCTTAGGGAGGATGAATGTAAAAGAAGAATTTTTTAAGATTCTAGAAATATACTACTGCTGAGCAGTGTTTGTGCTGGGATCTATCAAGTCCTTTTAGATTAGTCTAGTGGTTTTCTTTTTTTATTCCCAATTAGCACTTGTAGGTGTGTTCCAGAGGAGATGTTAAGGCCTTCCTTACAAGTGTACACACCTGAGGTTGTTCTTCTTGGTTATCCTTTTATGATTCTATTTGAAGGAGCCTGGAATCTACCAAAGATCTAAAATGCACATATCTAAAGCTATGAGGACCAATCTAGTTACTGTGTGGTCAATACTGCTCTTCTCCCAGGGAGTTTCTGAATCCATTTGGGTTTTCCCAAGGAAAGAAGCCGGATTTCATTAGAACATTTGCACACACTCCACTGAGATCTGGACAAAAATAACATGGAACATCATGTCCCATGTTCCTCCTACCTTGCAGTAAGTATATTGCTATGATCATATGCTTGTGCTGTCAGGCTTTGTCCTTTTCAGTCACAGCCATTTTGTCAATGCTGTTCTGTAAGGTAGTTAAGGAAAAAGCTGCTCTTGTGTGGATGAACTTCACTGTTTTTAAGAGGAGTTTTAAGGTTATTTATGGTTCCAGCTACATAGCCTAAACAAAGCATCACTAAAGCTTTATAACTCTTAATGAGAAATACTTTAGCAGGAAATTTCACCCTTCCATAAAGGTGTTTTGTTGTTGTTGTTGAAGAGCATGAGACAGCTTGAAACCCTAAAGTTTAAAACCTTGTTTTCTATTAGAACCTACAATATTCGACTTTCCTGATTGTTTCATGCAGAGACCTTTTCACAAAATGGAGAAGGGAGGACAGTGGGTCGTCTGGCCCAACCTCCCTGCTCAAGCAGGGCCATCCCAGAGCACAGGATTGTGTCCAGACGGTTCTTGAGTATCTCCAGTAGGGGAGACTTCACAAGCCCTTTATTTTTAAACAAGGCATGATGCAGTTTAATATGCATTAAGACTTTTAAGACTTTACAAGATTGATTTGTTTTGTGGTTTGAGGGGTTTTTTTTCTGATTAGGTGGGGAGAGAGGTCATATTACAGTTATTAAGAACCTGTTAACTAAAATATAGGTGAGCAAACCTTTAGTCATAAGCAAATTAATATATCTTTCTAAGGCAAATACCAGCAACAGAGAGCATAGGCAAAGACCAGCTGTTAATAAGCAGCTTGTATGACAATCAAATCAGCTTAAGACGTCCAAACTAGGAGTTAAAGAAAAGGTAATAACTAAGAACTATTTTAATAACAGAGGAAGAAAGCTCAGGTAGAGATCAAGAATAAGTTACTAATTCCCTTACAATTTACAGTGTCAAACCTTGATGTCAAACAAGGATTTGACAAGGATTTCCTCTTTAAATTCAGTTTTTGAAGGCACACTTTTAAAGGAGGTGGGGATTCAGAGTTGCCAGCCTTTTAAACTCACATTCAGAAGTAGATGCTGTCACTTCACAGCAGTTATAAAGCAAAGCAATGGACTATGTCCTTCTGGCTCTTGTTAGTAGCCTCTTTCTTTCTTCTTGAGATCATGCACTTTTCTTATCAGAAAGAAGCTTGGAAAAAAAACATTCTCTTGTCCTGAAAGTCCTTTTATGCAGAAGGCACTTAATTCATATCCAGGAAATCTCATATTCATGACAGAGACCCATAGTCTTTCTGTACATAAAGATTTAAACTCCTGCTGTGAACACACCAAAGGTGAAACACTTTTAAAGAACAATTCTGACACTTGATTTCCCGAGCAAAGCCCACAGTCACACCCCAGTAGGGACAGCATCTCTCCAGTGAGAAGGAGCACCTGTAACTAACAGCCAAGCATTGAGTTTATCTTCACCTACCTCTGTGTTGAATCTCTTATCTGCAGCACAAAGTAATAACAAGGCACACTTCCCTCAGATTTTCCAGTACCGCTTAACCACTGCTCTGCAAGTGTGACACCTTTTGGACCAGAAAATAAGTGTAAGTAAGGGAAAATAAGGAATATGGAGTCACAGAAAAGAGCCATGTAGAAGACAAGTAGGACAATAATACAGCATTTTTAAAAACCAAACCAGTTTAATTTATCCTAAGGTCACCTCATAGGCATGTAAGGAGACACCTCTTCACCCTGCTGCCAGGAGAAGCAGACAGCTGGCTACAGGGGAGGGCCCTCTTCCTGGCTCTGCCTCTGACCTGTATGCGGTTCTTCATCCAGACAACTTACATCACCTCATCAAACCTACAGCTGCCAGGCCCTGGGCTCTGGACTTTCCCTCCCAAGCCTGCAAGGTGAAGGGTGTTTACTGCTGATGCTCCAGCTTCCAAGTACTGTCCAAACACCTTTTCAACACTTGGTGACTAAGACTTATGATTCCCCATAGCCTAAGGCTTAACCATGTTTAGAGGACACCATGGGTCTCTCCAGAGGCAAAGGTGATAGGCAAGAGATGATAACTCCACCCCAAATTGCCCACCATTTATAAAGATGTGTGTACTTATTCAGCTGTTTGGCAGTCTATCACCAGCCACAGAAGCCATATTGTCCTCCCCATTTAATACAATACACATTCATAGAATTGCAGAATGATTAAAGTTGGAAAAGACCTCCAAGATCATTAAGACCAACTTTTGAAAGTGCATTGCTTTGTCAATCAAACCATAGCACTTAGTGCCACATCCAGTCATTTTCTTGAATGCATCTTGGAATGGTGACTCAACCATCTCCATGGGAAGCCCATTCCAGTGCTTAACAACCCTTACAGTGACAAAATTCTTCTTGATGTCCAACCTCAACCTCCCTCAGCACAGCCTGAGGCAATGTCCTCTCATTCTCTCACTTGTTACCCAGGAGAAAAGACCAACCCTACCTCTCAGGTACAGAGCATTAAGGTCCTCTCTGAGCCTCATTTTCTTCAGGCTAAACACCTCTGGCTCCCTCAGGCACTCCTTGAAGGACTTGTGCTCCAGACCCTTCCCTAGTTCCACTGCCCTTCTCTGGACATGCTCCAACATCTCAATGTATTTTTGAATTGTGGGGCTTAGAACTGGACACAGCACTTGAAGTGTGGCCTCACCAGTGCCCAGTGCAGGGGGACAATCACTGTCCTGGTCCTGCTGGCCACGGTAGTGCTGATACAGGCCAAGATGCTGTTTTCTGGCTTGGCCACCTGGACACATGCTGGCTCACGTTCAGGCACTGTCATCGAAGCATAGAATATGCTGAATAGAAATCATCAGGATCATCAAGTCCATCTCCTGGCCCTGCCCAGGGCATCCCAAGAACCACACTTAGTGCCTGAGCATTGTCTAAAAAATTCTTGGACTCTGTCAGGCTTGGTGCTGTGACCACTTCCCTGTTCCAATGTTCAATCAGCCTCTGGGTGAAGAACCAGAATTTTTCTGATATCCTAAACCTCCCAACTCAGCTTCATGCTGTTCCCTTGGGTCTTGAGAGTGAAGAGATCATGCCTCCCCTCATGAGGATGTTGTGGTCTCCCCTCAGTCTCCTCCTGAACACACTGACCTCCACTGCTCCTAATAAGGGTTCTCCTACAGACCTTGTACCATCCTCACGGCCCTCCTTTGGACACTCTGTAATAGTTTCCTGACTTTTTTATGTTGTGGTGCCCAAAACTGCCCCCAGCACTCAAGGTGAAGCCACCCTAGTGCAGAGCAGAGTGGGACAATCCCCTTCCTTGCCTAGCTGGCCAATGCTGTGCTCCCCAGGACATGGTTGGCCCTCCTGGCTGCCAGGGCACTGCTGACTTACATTCAACTTTCCACTGACCAGGACCTCCAGGTCCCTTTCTGTAGTGCTGCTCTCTGGCCTCTCATTCCTCAGGCTGTCCTTACATGCAGGGTTGCCCCATCCCACATGCAGAATCTGGCACTTGTTAAACTACATACTGTTGTTGATTGCCCATCTCTCTAGTTGAGGTCTCTCTGCAGGGCCTCGTGACCTCAAGGGAGTCAACAGCTCCTCCCAGTTTGGTGTCCTCAATAAACTCACTTAGTATTTCTTTAAGTACTGTGTCCAAGTTGTTAATAAAGCTGTTGAAGAGAACTGAGCTGAGGATGGGGCCCTGCAGAGCCCCACTAGTGACAGGTCCCCAGCCTGGCATCACCCCATTCACTATAACCCTTCGTACCTGACCCCTGAGCCAGTTGCTCCCCCATCATCACATGATGTGTTTATCCAGCTCTGTGCTGGACATTTTGTCCAGAAGATTCCTGAAAGAGACAGTATTGAAAGCTTTGCTGAAGTCCACAAAGGCTTTCCTAGATCAGCTAGGTGGGTTACCCTGTTACAGAAGGAAATCAAGTTTGACAAGCAGAACTTTCTCCTCATGAAACTGTGCTGGCTGTGGCTGATGACTGCATTGACCTCGTGGTGTTTTTCAATACCTCCCAGAATAATCTTTTACATGATTTTACCAGCACTGAAGTGACACGTCTGTATTTTCCAGGGTTTCCCTTCTTGCCCTTCTTGAAAATCAGGCCAATGCTCACCAGCTTCCAGTCAGCTGGGACCTCTCCAGATTCCCAGCTCAAAAATCATCAAGAGAGATTTTGTGGTAACATCAGCTAGTACTTTGAGGATTCTTGGATGAATCCCATCAGGCCCTATAGATTTGTAGGGATCCAGCTGGAGTAGTAGATCCCGCACAAGTTGAGGGTCAGGTGGGATTTGATCATTCTCACAGCCGTGGTCCTCCAGCTCAGAGCACTGAGACCCCCTTGGTCCATCATCTCTGTTGAAGACAGAGAAAAAGAATGCATTAAACACCTCTGCCTTGTCCATGTCCCTGATTGTGAGGTGCCCATCCTCATCCTGTAACAGGCTGATGTTACTTCTATGGCTGCCTTCTGCCATTAATGTATTTGAAAAAACTTTTTATTGTCTCCCACATTTCTGTCCATCTTCAACTCCAGTTGAGCTTTGGCCTCACTAATATTTTCCCTACAGTGGCAAACTGCATCTCTGTATTCTTCCAGGTCACCTGACCTTGCTCCCACTGGGCACACACCTTCCTTTTTTGCCTTAGACCCAAAAGAAGATCCCTGTTCACCAAGCCAGCCTTCTGCTTGACTTCTGACACTGGGGAATTGCTGCTCCTGTGCCCTTAGGAGGTGATGTTTAAAAAGTGACCAGCACTGACAGACCCCAGCACTACAGAAACATTTTCCAGAGGACTTTTTGTACTAGTTCCCTGAGTAGCCTGAAGTTTGCTCTCCTCATGTCCAGAGTTGAGGTTTTCCTGCACTTTTCCTCCTGTCAATAAGGACTTTAAATTCAATCACTTCATGGTTGCTGTGGCCAAGACGGCACCAGTCACCATGTTGCTCACAAGATCCACTCTGTTGACAAGCAGCAGGTCAAGGAGTGCATCTTTCTGAGTCAGCTGCCTTAGTACCTGTTCCATAAAATTGTTGTCCAGTTCTAGGAATTTTCTGGCCCAGGTTGTACCAGCTGTGTGATGCTCCCAGTTAATTTCTGGCAGGTTGAACTTCCCCATAAGGACAAGAGCTGTTGATTTAGAAATGCCCCTTAGTTCTTCAAAGAATAATTTGTTGATGTCATTGTCCTGCCTGGCAGGTCTGTAGTAGACTGCCACAATGACATCCACGTTGTTTGTTTGCCCCTTGATTCTTATTCAGAGTCCCAACTGTGCCATTGCCAACTGTGAGCTCCGCACATTCCAGCCCTTCCATTACATACAGTGCCAACTCCTACCTCTTCTGCCACGTCTAACCCTCCCAAAGAGTCTGGAACCATCCAACCATGCCAACCTGCACCCCCAGGCCCTCTTCTGACAGGCCATTTTCCAGCCACTCTTCCCTAAGCCTGTAGCACTGCATGGGGTTATTGTGATCCAAGTGAAGGGCCTAGCACTTGGTCTTACTGAATCTCAGACCCATGTCTTTAGCACATCAGTCATTCCTCAGTCTCACACCATAGATAGAAAAGCTAGAACTGAAATTCAGTGCTGGGAGTAGACAAGGGGATTCTTCTACCCATGTCAGTTTCCTCTTTCTTAATCAAGATTCATCTCCTTTGTTTACCTTGCAAAAATTGACAGCTCATGGCCTATAACCATATATCCCAAAAGCCTGAGGCCTCCTTTCTCTTTTCCACCTCTCTCTGCTGCTAATTCTCTGTAGAGCCCCTTTTCAGGGAATCTACAATTCTTTTAGCACTCTGATAGATTTATTTTTGTACACAATGGTATTTTTTTATTATACTGCATAAATCACCTTGCTTGGACACAACAATTTGAAGTCTATAGAGCAAAAAGTATAGACCTATGGCACAGCCCATGTCTGCAAACTGAGATCTGAAGCCTGCTCCTGAACACTAGCCTAGTTTTGTTACTCTTATCTATTTGGGGTTTTTTGTTGTTTTTATTCCTTTTCCTTAGCTTACTCATGAAATTACTTGCCTTATTAAGGTATTTGAGCATGCAGATATCAGTCCGCCTACAGAACTTTTGAACAAGTCAAGAGGCTTCTGAAGTATTAGTTATACAGCAGTAACTCCAGAAAAGTATTTTCATCAAGAAAAAGATGGCTGCAAAACATATCCTGTTAAGTCTCAGTTCAGTCTCATTTACTCTAAGACTGATATATCATGACCACACCATGGGAACAACAGTGCTACAGCAGCATCAGCATGTTCTTTTGATGAGTCACTCCTACATGTTCCACAAAGCCCAAACCTTCCTTGCAATTATCACTCAATAATAGTCACAATATTTTGTGGCTATAAACATGCCCCAGAAGTCAATGAGACAAAGAAAGCAGATACTGAATGACTGATGAGGAAACAGTGTAGTAATTATGGTTCTCTCTGATATTTAATACTGATGAAGGCATTCTATCAGAGACATAAAAGGATTTATATAGACAGAAAAATCAGAATGTAAAGTGAGAAGCCAATAGTTACATCGATGCAACCCTTCATACAAACATTTTTGCTTCAGCACAGAGAAGTTCATGGAATTTTGGAGACTGTCCAAGCTAAATTTTAAAAGTTGCCTCAAGTCTGAAATAAGCACCCCCAAAACACTATCAGCTTAACTATGTTAGGTTATGTGTATAGGTACAATAATAGAAGCAAAATTGATCAAACTTTCTCCTGAAGAATACTGAACAGCTCTCAGCATAGACTTGCTGCTTTGCTAAACGTACAGGACAAAACCTACATTTCAAAGGGAAAGATTTTACTCAATTCTTGCTCTGGGAAGATGAATGCTTTGTTGCACAAATACCTTTTCACTGCTGTCAGTTAAATAGATGATTTTGTCACCCTCCCTGTTTGGTGGGTGAGAATTAAATCAGGAACTACTTGTAACAACTCAGCCCATACAAATCCATGGAAGCCTGTATCCAATGTGCTGAGAGAGCTGGCTGATGTCATTTTGAGGCCACTCTCCATGATCTTTGGAAAGCTACAGAGATCAAGGATCCCCAGTGACTAGAGGCAAAAAACACCACTCATCCATACAGTTTCAGAAAAAGCCAAAATAACAACATAGAGATCACTGAGCCCATTTCTCCCATTTAAGAATTTCCTGTATTTCAGCTTGCACATACTGTCTTTTATCCTTTCATTAGGCACCAACAGAGAAGAGTCTGGCTCTGTTGTCTTTATTGGCCCCTTCAGCTGTTTACATACCTTGACAAGATTCCCCCAGACTTTTCTTCCCCAGCCTAAACAATCCCAGCTCGCATCCCCTCCTGGTTATTTCAGTCTTCAATCTTACTATTCCCTGACCTCCTGCTGGATACCCTCTAGTAAATCCATGCCCTCTCATACTGGGAGCTCAGCACTGGATGTGCCATTCAGATGTGTCTCACTGGCCCAGGGTGGAGGGGCAAGATCACCTCTGTCCCCCTTGCTGTCAAGACCTGCCTGATGCAGCCCGGGAAGCTCTGAGTTTTTGAGGCCACGAGGGTGCACTGCTGGACCATGCTCAAATTTGTGTCCACCAGGACCCCCAGGGCCCTTTCTGCCAGGATGCTTTTCTGCCAGTTGGCCTGCTGCCTGGGTTTTTTATTCCTCCAGGTACAAGAGTTCATATTTCCCCACACTGAAGTCCATGAGGCTCCTGTTAGCCCATTTCTCCCTGTTCGGGTCCTTCAGAATAGCAGCACAGCCCTCTGGTGCATAAACAACTCTGCCCTATGACCCAGGTCGTTAATGAGGGTTTCTAACAGTGTAAGGATCCTGCATTGATAGGGTGCACCAATGAAAACAAGCTTTCAGCTTGGCTTCATGTCACTGATCAGAGCACTTTGAACACAGGGTCCAGCCAGCTCTCAACACACCTGCTCAACAGCTGCTTCACACAGTCCATAATTCATTGCTTTGGGAAGATGTTATCGTGTCAAAAACCTTGATAAAGGCAGGATTAACAACATCCACCACTCTCCCCTCATCCACTGAGCCAGTCATCTGAGGCTCAACACTGTAGAAGGCGATCCGGTTGCCAGGCAGGTTTTTCCTTCCATAAGTCCATTCTGACTACTACTAATCATCTTCTTGTTCATTTTGGAAATGGTTTCCAGGACTATTTGCTCCATTACCTTCCCAGACATCAAGGCAACAGCCTTGTTCCCCTTTATCTTGTTGTCTGCCTTGAGGATAGGAAAGACACTTGCTTTTCTCCAGCCCTCAGGAATCCTGTTCATTGCCAAACCCTTTCAGACAATTAAGAACAGCTTCACAAAGACATCAGCCAGCTCCTTCACCACTCCATGGGTGCATCCCACAAAACTTTGTGTATGGTGCATTTATTTAAGCATTTCTTACCTTGAGACTTCTCATCCAAGGGTTGATCTTCATCGCTTTAGCATTTCCCAAAGGCATCAGGGGCCTGCAATCCCAAAGGACACCAGGAGACACCAAGGCAAAGAAGACATGGAATACCTCAGCCTTTTGCATGTCCTTTGTCACATGGATTCTGGTCCTGCTTAGCAGCAGGCCCACACTTCGTCTGGTCTTCCTTTTGCAGCTGGTGTATCTGTGGACGGCCTGTTGTCCTTCACATCCCTTGCCAAGTTCAGCTACAGGCGGCTTTGCTTTGCCTTCCCTAATCCCATCCCTAGGCATCTGCACAGGATCTCTGCCCCCTCATAGGATACCTGTACTAGCAGTTTTCCATAGATTTTTTTTGGTGGTGGTGCATGGCAGGAAAGTGATAGGCAGTGGGGCATGAGTTGAAACAAGAAAGGTTCAGCCAAGATACCAAAGAAATTCCCCCCACTCCATGCACATTGCATGTGTTTTTTATCTCTGTCCTGTTCACCTACGAAGTTCCTGCATGTTGATCAGGAAAGGCAGCAGTCAGCCGAGATGGGCAACACTGCTCAGATGCACATTATCACCTGATCAGCAATGCAAACCAAGTCCCAGAGCAACTGCTGTGCTAGAGCAAGTATTGAGACACTCAGTACTTGTACGTGCCACCTGAACAGAATGCTTCAGGCATTTGGGTTTTCACTAACCTGTAACATTAAAGAACAGACTGACAATTTGTAATAGGCCATTTTTTTATTGAGAGTTAAGATCATGTTTCCCCACAGTGCACAGAATGCACTATGAAAACAAAATACAGGAGATCACTTTAGTAAATACACACTGGTTAAGCAATGCTACCTTTTTTTGGCAAAGTGCTGTATTTTGTCTGTTTTCAGCTTGTGTTAAACTATTAAAAATAAGAGCCACACATTCTTCCATATCAAAAGGACTGCTACAAATAGAGAAGTGGCTCTGGAGAGAAGCTGCCATATATGCATAGACTGATGTACAGTATTAATCCCAACTGAAATGTCCCTTTTGAATCTTCAAGTTTGCTGTGTAGAAGGCACAGTTTAAAATGCAAATCTGTCCATTGACCAATACATATGAAAATACAATTTCAGCAAGATTCATGAATATCAATCAGTATGAGACAGTACAAGGCCTCCACTTCTACAAGAAAAAACACACACTTTAATACAATTCAAAAAACCATATAAAAAGCCACACAGCTCACTATTAAAACAGAAAACCAAAACAAATCTAATTGCCCAATAGCTCCAGGCACAAAACAGGGCTAGACCAACATAAATACGTAAAACAAATTAACAAAAAGCCATTGATGTAGTACTATCTCACACAATAATATGGTTTCCAATATTACAAATTGAGAAGCACAGCTTGGTGCAACAAAATAGTTTATATCCTGAAAGATATAGGTTTTCATCACCAGAAAGTCATCTAGTAATGCAGTATAAAAAGATCAGTATCTCCCAATTCTAGGAGCAGTCTAAAGTTGCATTTACTTGCCTACTGAGAAGAACAGACCAAGGCTCTCATTTTAATGCCTGGGAGCCTTATACTCTCAGCTCCATCTCCCCATTAGGAGTTAAGGGATTACCTACTCCTTCCAACACAGAGAGGTGGAGACTCCATCTTCCTTCATTGCACTTTAAGAAAATTAAAGCTGAAGGAAAGTAGTTACTTTTATATAAAGGAAAGCGATACAGGAAAGCAAAGAATTTTCCTGAGCTAGAAAGTTGGCAGCAAGGATAAGGAAGTTTAAGTTAGACACAAAGTTGGAGTGATAAAGGTAGATAATCTGAGGCAAGTAAGAGTACTTGTGAACAGATAAGAGACTGGTGAACTACAGCTATTTGCAGATAGACCAAAGTATTTGGACCACATAAGAATTGTTGTATGGACATGGGCACATACTGCTAAAAGAGCAGTAACAAAATATCTCTTTTGGAAACTCACGATGTGACCAATTCTGTTTTCTTTCAGTGTCCATGTGAATTCAATTTGTCAAAAAAACCCCAAAGAAACCCAAAAATAACAAAACCAAGAAACCTAGTGTATCCAGGAAAGCACCTCTTGCTTTTATACATTTTAGGATTTTTCAACATCCCTTTGTGACAATCCTAATTCCAGTAAAGCAGCACATCTGCAGTGAAACCTAGGTTATAAATGCTGTTCCCTGTATGCTAAGTAGGTTCCACAAATTCCAGCTGCAGAAGATGCAGCAGTACCACTACATCAAGGTCAATTTGAATTGTTGGGGTTCTGCTTCAGTGAAATTGAAGCATTTGGCTGAATTTAGATACTTCATAGGTGTCTGGAACAATTCACATTATTGACCTTGCCTTATTTCAAAGACTCCTCATACCAACTTCTGTGAAAGGACGACTGGAAGACACGGCTGAGTGTAATGTTAAGACTGTAATGCCCTAGGCACTAAACACAAGGGAAAACAGCAAGTCACATTAACCATGGCAGAAAGGAAGATAAACTTACTTTTACCTTCCCCCCCTTCTTTCAGTGCAGATTTCTGCTTCCTTACTTCCATACCCATTTAATCCACTTCCCAGACTGATCTATCAGGGTTCAGCATACCACTGACTGCTGTGTAATACAGCTTTTGTTAACAGGTAAACTTTACCTGTAGTTGTAGTTGGCAGTGCCTGCCAACTTCCAAAACATCTTGCACAGTGTTCTTAAGAAAACTACTTGATAATTTTAAATGGCTTTTCCTTCCTGTTGGCCGATGGAATTGCTACCCAGTCCTTCTGCCCCCAATGGGCTAAGAGAACAACCATGTCTGATTGATGAATTTTTATACACTCTGTTGTTATCGCCGTGTTTAGCTCAGCATCCACTTCTCCCTGCCTCACACCGCCCTTCATTTCCAGTCCTCATTAACTTGGATTTCATTTTCATAGAGAGAAAGAGAAAATTAGAACTTTGAATAAAAGATTCCTTCTAGCTACTTCCAAGCTACTCTCCATCTGTTAATATGAGACAATCTAATAGCAATATGTAGCTCAGAAATAGCTTTCCATCAGCCTGACTTCTTTGAAGAGCAGTCAGCTACTGACAGGATTAAAAGAAGTCAATCCACCATGTTTTTCCTTTAACTAGACTAGAGATTAAATGAGACAGGGGAGGGGAAATACATGCTTCAAAGACAGGAACAGTTAGAGAAACTCAAACTTTACCTAGTAAAACCCAGTTCAGTTCTCTGTGTTGTGCATCTGCACATTACCCAAAGGTTCACTTTTCCTCCCAGTCCACTGTGAGGTACTACATCTGTAACAACACTGCCATATTGTACTGCAACAATATTGGTGGGACATTTAACCCTCTTTCAATATCCATATCAAGTACCCAGCACACCTACACAGACCCCACTAACACGAGTAAGTTCTAGGAATTTAGATGAGATGTCCTCCTTCAAACAGCTCAGTGCAGCTATGTAATATCCACTGGCAGCTATAGCATTTCCTTGTTAGAAAGTAATCTTTCTATATATGGTGAATACAGACAGATACACAAGCTGTCAAGTACTGGTCATTAAAGCACAAGGCTAACCTCAAATTTTCTCACTCCATTTTGATTAATGCAAAATGTAACTGATTTCCATCTCAGTTAAGTTTCTTTAAAATACCAACTAAGAACCCATCTATACATCATAGTTTATAAAACAGCACACAAACTATCGTACTGATAGGCTTCCAAGACATCGATATTTAACATCAACATTTAGAACTTGATGCAAGATGTTTGGAGATTTTGATGTTTGTGTCTTTTGAAAATAATGCAACACTAGTTATGATTGCGTTTGAGGGATTGACGATCAGCTTCAGATTGACCACACTTACTCACACATGAAAACAAGAGCAACCTAAGAAACAATTAGACCATAGATTAAAACCACAAGACCCATCAGTAATTGAACTGACGCTGGCAAGGCTGGTGAACAAACAGTCCGTTGTGCTTGATTTGCCGAGAGTGGCAATCCCTGGTAAGGTTTTGGCGACGGAGACTGTTTCTGTTGAGATAGTGTCTGTCATTGTGTTCTTTTATCCAGTGGGTAGGACGAAAGCTCTTGTTTTTCTCCAGAAAAGTCGAACTAGTAGCAAGAGCTGTGACATAGCAGTGAACACGCTGTCCCGTTTCATTTTGGGCCTCCAGTCTAGAAATGTAACAAGTAGGGATCAGTCACCCTGAGGTGCATTGGAAAGACAAGCAAAATAAAGGGTGGAACATGGACATCAACATCCAGCATTTCAAAAAGGTACCCTTATCCTACTGGACAGAGACTTGGGCTGAGGTGAGGTCAAGCCATTTACCACACTGGTAAGTAATGTGTAGTGCTGCTAAATCAGTTTCTGTGTGAGGGCCCCACAAGAGCCTGAGGACTTTTGGTGTCTTACCCTACTGTGCTCTTTCTCCCCCATACCACGTCCCTAAGCCCAAGATGCAGTACAGATAAGAAATATAAGGCAACGTGTGTCACACTGCTCCAGCTTTAGAAGACTTGAGAGTTCTCTCCTAGGCAAATTTGGTTTAAAATCAACTTGAACATCAGTGGTTAAGCCTGAAAACAGAAGCACACTAACAAAAGTGCATTTCAATTGCCAGCCACACAAGTAAATCTAAACAATGTTCATGCAGAGGAATGGAAAGGTAGACCAGCTGTGACACACATGAAAAATAACTTAGAAAGCTTGTTCCTCAACCAGGCCCCTAAATTTCATGAGCAGTGAGTCAGCAGTTTTGGCAAACCCTTGCTTCATCATGCACTAGTGAAAAACAAACCAGCAGCCTATGCAAGCAGCGACTGACATATTGAAAAAGGACTTCCCTACTTGACAGAACAATCACTGGCATTTCCTGAAACTTCCAAAGTAATGTTAAAAATAGCCTTGCCATTTTAAAAGCAAAGCAAAACCCTAATCTGAGTGCCAGAGCTGGTGTGAGACCAGTGGCAGCAGAGTTTCCTGCCTTCTCTCTCCTGATTCAGGACCCAACAATCAGCTGTCAACTGCTCAGTGGTACCCAGGGAAGATGTTTGCAAGACCAGGAACTTGCCCAGGCATGAGCAAGAAGTCTCTTGGGAAGTCTGTCTTTCAACACTAGCATGACTTTATCATAAAGTCTCTTCTGGAAGAGCTTAGCTTGCAATTATTGTATGATGTCTCTGTAGACATCAGTCAGGTCTGCCGTGTCCATGGTATGCCCTATGGAGCCTTACTCTGGGAGGCTGCAGGTGCCTGACACAAAGTAAGCTCTTCTGCCTCCTCCTGCTCTACACTGGAGGGAAATACTCCTTGTTATCAAGGGAATACTCCCTCCCTTCAGCTTTTTTCTTATTTTAAACATCCTAATCTTGCTTTTGGATCCTTGGGTAGCTTGATAGAGTGACCGAAGACCAGAGACTGCAGAACAGTCAGATGTGACATGCTGATCTTCCCCTGTTTATTCACTGGGTACTGTCCTAAACCTAGCACTTGAAATATCAAACCAAAAAATAACAAATCAATTCACATTGCCTTGTAAATACATTCTTTGCAGATTACACCAGTTTAATTTACATGAGGGCACTTGCAAATATGGGTCTACTATTTTCTATATGGAGTGATCTATTAGTACATCCAACAGTGCTGGAGGTGGAACTGCAAGTGAAGCCTTTCTGGGGAAAGCTATTAAGGAGCCAGGAGGCCACACCACAGTTATTGCAACCTGTATTTCCTACATATACCCTTAGCTAGCAAAGGGCAGCAACTATTAATACAAACTGTTGTGGTTTCGTTATGGAAAAATATGACTAATCTGACAAATTGGGAAGTTTATATAACATCATTTTGCTTTGAAAGGAATTTAAAATGAAAAGAGATTTCCTCCACAAAAGGAGAAAAACTGGTTTAAACCTGCTGGCTGAAGATACTTAAGCTTCTCCCCCCACTCCCCCCTTATTAAAGACCCTTCCAGCAATGGTTTTCCAGCAAACCAACACTCTTCTATTTGTCATCATAAAGTGACACGGGGACAGCAGAGGTGGTTTGAATTAGTTAAATGGCCACATTTAATGCAGCATTTTGGTACCTTAGGTGCATTTAGTAGGCTGGCACTAGTTACCTCCATACACTGAGAGAACAGGGTTGATGAGTCTCCACCATATTGTCAAAATGGAATTTTAGATGGGCTGTGTCTTAAGCCAGACCATCACTACATACATTTGCTGCTGCACTTCCAGTGCCTATTTTGCTAGAAAGCAGAAGTGTCCTGCTCATTGTGCTACAGAACCACACCTTGCAAGAAACATTAAAGGCTTCAGACCCCCAACCCAATTATTTCAGTAATTTTTCTGCACTTAGCGTTTTGGCTTGTTAAAGCAGATGTAGTTAGGCTTGATCAAGTAATCATTTGGCACAAAGGTTAGTCCTAAAACCAGTATTGCTTTGGCAGACAAGGCTCTAGAGGAAGCAGTGTTGCTAGCAGCCTGATCAAACAAAAAGCACTGTTCCAAAACAGTAGTACTTACTGTGCCAGTGTGCCTTAAGCAGCTTTTCTTGGCCCTACAATATTAAATGGCCAACCATTAAACCACTAGAGACTTCATAACAGCTTTTGAAACTTACTGCAGTATTAATGTAACCAACGTTCCCAAATTCTGCAGTCTACCTCAGCTTTAGACTTAAGTCTCATCCCAGTTGTCACACAAAATAGCCTGTAAAAGAGCCTAGATCCTCTGACAAAGCAACAGCACAGAGTTCAATGTGAAGAAACTTAATTACACACCAGCTGAAGAGCATATCTCTAGCTTCCCATACATTAAAGCAGCTTAACTGTACTGTATATCACAAGACAGGATTCTTCTCTGGATGAATTTACATCAGTATCCCCAGTTCAAGTGACTGAAAAGTCAGTATCCAACTTTGAGTGTTACTATTCACTGCAAATTGGTATTTTAGGTAAAGTGGTTTACTGTCTTTTGCTAGGGCATGCCTTGCAGCCTACAGTACTCTTGCAGATTCCTTCAAATCCTCATTTTAAAGGTGCTGTCTGCTCATAGTTTCCCCCAATTTAACTTAAGCTAGACCCCTGGTGCTTAGTACCATAAACTGTCCTCCCCAAATAATTACACAAATCTCACTCCAAGATCAACAGTATCAGTGCTGTACTTCCACATTATACAACAGCATATTATCTCAAAGTCACCTGTTTCTTTGAACTAAAAACTTAAATATGGCAAGGGGCTGATCAGACAAGTCAATAGGCATCCTACCTACAGCAACTCACCTGCTATACTCATTTCTTCCTGTATATCAAGACTTGGTATACTGTGATTGTTTCCTTCAGTATTATTGTTTCTAAACTTAAGAATTAGACGGTATGAAAAGTCAGTCTTTCTTATTAGCCCAATTATTTCAAAACCAGTGAACAACACGGGCAAGCATGGGGTCATAATGGCAAAGAAATACTCTACTTGCATACAGCCATGTATGCTATACTGGTAGAGCTGTATACATCAACACCGAAGAATGCCAGTGCACAGCAAATGTGCCTCTACAATAAACCCACAGAGATAGACTTTTAGGACCCAAAGCCAAAAAGCACTTCTTACTTTGCTAAAAGTAGAAATTTGTAGCACAGATTTTCACACTGAGGGGACTAAGTTTTGTGGAATCTTTCAGTTTGCTTTTGCTCCACAAGCCACTTGTGGGTAAATTTATCCTGTTCTGATCTACCACTAGGTTGAGGAATGAAAAAAAAACCAACAAAGAAGCCTTGCACCTAAACCCCAAGGCACTTCCCTGTCAGGATAATTAAAGTTCTATGCTTCATCTTACAAGGTGACTGAAAGAGTACTGACTAGCAGTTATGAAAAACACACATAGCTGTGAAGGGGGGCAAAGTGCTTTCATATCTACATTATGGGCTATACAGCTAACTGCCACCAGTTTACACAGGACTGGAACATACTTTGCAAGGGAGTAATAAGGCTCCATAAATATTCACTGTAGTGCCAAACTGCATATCCAACTGTTTCCTAACATGGCCATCTTGTTTAACATTTTTCTGAGCAGGCAGGCACCTGACCACTCTATACACCTTGTGTAGTATTCATGCTTTATTCACTGCCCCTGAAATAAGCTGGAAAATTCAGTATTAAGTGTCTAAGCTGATCCAAGTAGAAACCAGATATTTTCAGCAGCAGAGCTACTTGACAAGAGGATTCAGACATACCTGGGACTACCTGGGCTGTGAAACTCCTCATCTCCACATCCGGTCTCATTAAGGCTGTGACAGGTATTGTGGACAGCATACACAGACATGCTGGGATGCTCTATTAAGAGGTTCTCCATCGGACTGGTCTCCACTTTGATAGTGGTTAATCCACCTGCAGTAAAACACGGGGGAGGGGTAATAAACCAGCTCTCCTCCATAGGACATGACTCAAACTGGATGAAGCAAGACTCGCTGGTCTCTGGCAAATGTTCCAAGGGAGATGATAAACAAGAGAAGACGGGCGAGCTGTCCGTGGCTGATGCTTCAACAATGTCTGCTTCCTCCACAGAGCAGTTAGTGCAAGTGTCTGCTGCAGGGGACAATTCAGCAGTGCAGAGGAACCCAGGGATGTTGGTGATCGCAGGAGGTCAAAAACAACACGGGTGCACATAGCCAGAAATGGGATATGAAAAAAAAATATATAAAAAAGAAAAAAAAAAGCACCCAGTTAGCACATACATAGGTTTTTTACTTTTTAAAAGCAGGGGAGGGGAAAAGGGAGCTCCCAGACAAGCCATGTTAGACATGCCAAACAACTGTTATCAGTAAGGCTATATAATTGCGAAATAAGTCAAATACATTTGTACAAGTGGTTCTGCTGAAGCCTATGTCAGGCTTATAAATCTGACATCATTTTTCTCACCAATTTACACAACATGTAACATTTGTTTGGAAGACACCCTACATTCTAATCCCACACTGGTTTTGCTGAGATAAAGGTTCCCCAAGGTACT
The DNA here is from genome assembly GCA_008694505.1 of Cyanoderma ruficeps. Lineage (NCBI taxonomy): Eukaryota > Metazoa > Chordata > Aves > Passeriformes > Timaliidae > Cyanoderma > Cyanoderma ruficeps. The sequence continues at coordinate 7,199,814 of VZDJ01000346.1, forward strand.
GGTTTATTCACATGGAAGTAAGACGAGCAAGAGCCAGAGCAAGACAAAGGCAGAACTTATGTCTGACAGACATCTTACCTATAAAGTCAACCAGAATCCACTCGTCATCTTCTTTCTCACTGAACTCTGGCTCTTGGCTGGACAAGCTATCAATCTCTCCCATGAGCATGTTATTTAACCTCTGGAACATTACTAAGGCAGGAACAAGACTTTGGCTGGTAGGTCTTTATATCCAAGGTTCAAGGCACAGCTCACAGTAGCAGAGTGGCACAGACTTGAGATTAAAGTGCATAGATGCTTTATCAGCTTAGGTACAGGACATGCAAAAGCATGACTTGTAAACAGTTTACGTGAAACCTGTAAAAAACGATGACAAGGATCTTAATGACAAAACCACAGGTAACATCCCTAGGGAAACAAATTAAAAGCCCCTTATTAGTGCATCTGAAGTACCAGTGAACATGTTTCCCCAAAGACGAGAGGCAGCATCACTGGCATTTGCCATCCCCTTCCAGCCAGATGCATACAAAAAATCCAACGCTAGGTCTCTCCTGGGAACTGATTGCCTTCATCTCAGACCTCCTCCCCAAGATAAGGTCTGTTTAGCTGTCAGAACCACCCTCTCCTAAGGGAGGAGAGGACTCTTGTATAGGACTCTTGTGGCTACACTCCCCCAGCTCCCTCCCTGTCTTCCTCCATGTCAGAGAGACACCAAGGGCAAGAGCATGTTTTCTGCTCCAGACAACTCATCTCCTCTGCTGACAGAGCAGCCCCTGTGAGGGCTCCCAGGGAAGCCCAAAGCAGTGTTTCTTCTCCCTTCCATCACACACATTTCAGGGCTGCTGACTACAAGTTAACACAGTAGCAAGGCACATCCTGTCTTCAGGTTCAAAGTACACCACAGAGTTACCAGGAAGGTCATTTTCAGAGCAACCACCCAACTAGTCATGTATCCTAAGTCCAAGGAACATGGAAAAGTATCGGATACGTTTAACTAAACCCAGTGCTTATTTCCCAATTCACTCCTCTAAATTTACACTTTATTGGTCACCGTAAGCCTGTCCTCTGAATCTGGGCAGTTAAGATGAAAAAACCCCATTAGTACCAAGAAGCTGAATGTTTAAACACCTCAGATCAGCACACTAACAGCCCCTGATGTTTATGTATGAGCCAATAAATAGAAGCCATTAAAGCAGGTGAAAAAGTAAAAACTATGGGGAAAATGTTTATTAACTTAACTACAAGTTATTTTTGCCCATAGCAATATTTGAATCATCACAGCAAGTCAGAATTATTACAGATTAAATATCTGTTTGGTAATTAAATAGGAAAGAATATATCCACGTTAGACAGTATGAGTGCCTGCATTCAGAAAGGGAGCAAGACCCATGACAGTAGACAAACCCAGATACTAAAATATACAACCCATAAAGAATAATATTTATATATAGGCCAGTATACCCTGCTTCACCCTAGAACTCTCAGGCCCCACTTAGAGAGTCGTTTGGGCCTCCTGTGTCATCTTATCCCAGGAAACCAGACCCCATCACCCACTTGTTCAAGGTAAGGACAAGCACTTCCTCCATGCAGCATTGCTCCTGTAGACTTTATGCAGCTTCCTCCTTATTCAAACAGCACAGAAAGGCAGGAGCAGAATCTAAAGTAGTCTTCAGGAGCAATATGAAAAGGCACAGTGAAACTCAAGAAGTGATGACTCTAGTTCCTCAAGACTGCAGGAAAACACAAGACTAGAAACAACAGGCTCAGCTGCAACAGTGATACAGCTCTATTTTTAAGGACAACATTTGAAAATGAAACATCAGGTGTCTCCTAAAGAGAGCTACAAAAATGATCAGAAGTCTAAAGAAGAAAATCAACAAAATTTTAAAAATGGAACAGTTCAATAGAGGGAAGGAAAAAAATTACAACAGTAGTGAATTATGTGAAGAAAGAGGCAAACATTTATTGCCTTCTTTTATACCCACAGCAAGCAGAAGTGGCTTTAAACTGCAGCAAAGTTCAACTTTTAGCGGTTACTAGCAGGAAACACTTTTAACCATTAAGGTCACTAAGCCCTGAAGGGGTTACCTAAGAAAATGCCAAACACCTACAGTATTCCTAAGCATCATCTTGAGAAGGTTTGTGTGCTTCAGTTATAGGCAGAGTTTACTATGGATAAGGAAATGAACTTTAAGTGTAAGCTGGAAGTCTGTAGTTTTCCAGTTACCTTCCACATCCTTCCCTAACCCTCTCCTGGCACCAAGCCTACGAAAAAAAAGAGTTTGTTTTTTCTTTAGGCTAACTAGTAAGCTATTGCGTGGTTGCTGGTCAGCACTGGCTTTCTCTGTACTCCCACACACGCGTGTTGGCGCCTTCCTACATCAAGCCTGGAGGTACCTTCAGGCAGAGGCTGTCTTTTTGTTCTGTGCACAGAGTGGAGCAAGATGAGAGCTCACACTCCTCTAGTAAGTCTAGAGCAACATAGGCACCACAGCAACATAAAATAATTTACCTCTAACAAGTACGAGAGAGATCACTGTTCCTGGGAATGTGAGCTAAACAAACCTCAGCTTTTGTCCCACAAACGACTTTCTGCAGATCAAAAGCAGTTTGTCCCATTTTTCCCTTCCCGCACCCCAAGGAGGATCCAAAAAAACATCTGAATCATTTTGTCCTGGTTTCATCTCCAGCTGGGCTAAAAACCACGGTACATTTACAAAGTGGTTGATGCTTTGACATCCTTTTGGACAAATGCCTTTAAAAAGACCACGCTTGTGTGCTATTGTGCAAGTCAGAGAGCAAAAGAGAAGTTAGGCTGTTATCAAGGGCCATCGTCCAGGGAGGAAAACAAGACAGAGACCGAGAGAAGCTTTCGAGTTCTTAGACAGGAACTGTCAGCTGCAGAAAAACACAAGCCTGAGAACAACTGACTCAGCTACAGTAATGATTAAGAGGCTGTTATAGATAATACACCCAATGAATGTCAACAATACAGTATCGCTGCAATAAAAAAGTACTTTTTCCTTCTTTTTCTTTTTGTTTCTAACCTAGCAAAGGAGATGGGGTATATGCTAAACAAAAAGAAAACACAACCAGAAAAAAGCCACCTCCCAATCCCAGTGCAGTCCTGCGTTAGAGCCGAGCCGCTGATCCCCCGCGCCCCCAGCTCACAGCTCCGCATCCACCACCAGGAGGCTCCACAGCCGCGTCCAGCGGCGCGGGGCTGACCCGGCACAGCCCGCAGCAGCTGCGCACATTCCCGGCTACGCTCCCAAGGCTGGGCGGAGGACGGACGGACAAGACCACCGCCTGCTCCACAGCTGGGGAAACACCAAAAGCACCCGACCTCGGCGCCTTCCCAGCGGCGAGAAGCCGGGAGGGGCGCACGGGAAAACGGGGCTCCGCTGCTGCCGCTTTCCATGGCTCAGACCGCGGGAGACCACCACACCCGGGCCAGCGGCAGCATGCTCGCTGGCCGCAGCTCCCCGGCAAAGCGAACTCACCCAGACGGCGATCACCCCAACCCCGTACCCGCGCCGCCTCCGCGGAGCCCTTTGTTGTCAGGGCCGGGCGCAGCTGACGGACCGGCCGCCGGCCACGCCCCCCCGCTCCTCCGCCAATGGGCGCCGCCACCGCCTGTCGCTAACGCACGTGACGGGCGGGCGGGGAGCAGAGGGGGCGGGGCCGGATGGACCGCCCCGCCCCTCGCCCCGCCCCCGCGGCCCTGAAGAGGGCCGGGTGGGAGCGGGGAGGTGGTGCCGACTCAAGACCCTGCCGGGGGCAGGGACATCTCCGCCAGACTGGGCTGCTCACAGCTCCGTTCAACCTGGCCTTGAGCACTTCCAGGGATGGCCGCCACAGCTTCTCTGGGAAACCTGTTCCAGTGTCTCATCACCCTCACCGTGAAAAACTTCATGGTCTCCCTGGAGCCTTCTCACGGCTAAACAATCCCAACTCTCTCAGTCTTTCTTCACAGGAGAGGTGCTCCATCCTTCCAGTCATCTTGGTGTCACTCCTCTGAACTTGCTCCAACAGGTCACAGAATCACAGAACAGACGGGGTAGAAAGGGAGCACAGCGGGTCATCTGGTCCATCCTCCCTGTTCAAGCAGGGCCATTCCAGAACACATGGCACAGGATTGTGTCCAGATGGTTTTTGAATACTTCCAGTGAGGGAGACACCACACCCTCTCTGGGCAGCCTGTTTCAGTGCTCAGTCACCCACAGAGTAAGAAAGTTTTTCCTCATGTTCAGGTAGAACTTCCTGTGCATCATTCTCTGCTGTTGCCTCTTGTTCTATTGCTTGGCACCACCAAGAAGAGCCTGGCTCCATCCTCTTGACACCCTCCCTTCAGAGACTGGTAGATATAAGTGAGGTCCCCTCTCAGGTGTCTCCTCTTGAGGCTGAACAGGCCCAACTCTCTCAGCCTTTCTTAGTAAGAGAGATGGATGCTTCAGTCCCTTGACCAACTTTGTAGCTCTCTGCTAGACCTGCTCCAGGAATTTCATATCTCTCTTGTACTGAGGTCCCTGTCCTTCCTGTGCTGAGGGTTAGATGCAGGAGTCCATGTGGGGTCTTATGGGAGCAGAGTATAGGAGAAGAATCATATCTCTCAACATTTATTAGGCTGAAGCACCTTAGCTGGGGTGTAAAATTACCAAGTCACAGAGGTAAAGCCCTAGAAAACTCATGCATTACATCACTTACCCCATCTTTTTAGGAGAAAAAAAAAGACACAATGTAAATGCAGCACTTTTAGTTTTAGCTGCTTATCTCTCAGAAAGGAATTTCCAGACAGTGAAGTTACCGTCCAGGAGAGCTGGTGTGGCTGTGCTGCACACCTTCAGTCACTTAATATAACTGAGTCTATCAGAAAGTTAATAGTCACTTCAGACTGCAGTGAGTGCTGGATGGGCAAAGGTCCTTCAGAAAACGCTGAAAAGAATCAGTGATATGCAGCCAAACAGCATTTTATATGCAACGTCCTACCAATTTAGGATTTTTCATAGTTTCAGTTATGCTGTGAAACTTGGTTTATTACAAAATAATAGCATTTTGTAATAAAATACTATGTCTGCAGCATGAGTGTGTTAGTGGCCAGAGTCCAGATAAACTTGATCTTTTAACCTCAATGTTTAATGACATTTTTTGTCTACTTTTTTGCCTTTTTTTTTTTTCTTGTAAGGACAAGGCTTGTCTATGTAAAACAAAATAGAGAAAGTAGATTTTGGAAAAATGCTGTCAAGTGCCTTCGTGTGGCTGGGAAAATAGGCTGCGTAAGTTCACCAAGAGATTGCCTAGTTGTACTATCTGGAATATTTTTGAAAAATTTTTCAATTAGCTGGCATTTTCTATGCTAGCTTTTCTACTTTTTCATACTTTTCTATGCAGAACTAGCAGTTCCTGAATTAAAAGATCAACTTTATTTTTATAACACCAGCACTATCAAGGAACATAAACAAATAGTATATTTGATTGAGCTTTCAGTTTATAAGTTGAAGCAAGAAATGAGAATGCTTACAAAGTCTCTTCAATTTTCAGTGATAGTGGCTTCAAGATAGAAGGGGGAGGGGAGATGCAGCGCATATCTGCGAATTCAAGATAGGCGAGACTGAAAATTAAATGTACATAATAAATGCCCTAAAGGACTAATCTGTATTGCAAAATTACATTGTGTTAGAACATGCTAATTAAGGTGATACAAGCCACTTAGTGTAGACAAGAACTGTCATGTTTGGCAGTGGGGTTACCTTGGGTCAGCAACAACAAAAAATGTCAAAGCCTTGGTCTTTGTTTATACTGACTGTTATATTAAGCATTAATGTTAATCAATGTTAATCAATTAACATAATGTATTTTTCCAGTGTAGGCAAGCCCTAGGAAAGTTTGGGTTGTATTTGAGACACAGACTCCTAATGAAGATAAAAAGTCACTGTTTATATTTTTGAAAGTTCCCTGACAAGTAATTGAAGGAATAGAAGCTCTCCTCTTTCTGTAGTGTTGCTCTCAAATTCTTCCATTTTAATTTCACTTATTTCTTAATTCTCTATTGTAAAAAAAAAATGGTGGAAACAATGAACTTGCTTATTCTTTCTCTCAAATATCATTGTTGTTGGCAGGAGAAAGGCAGTTCTGAAAACTACTCTCTTTCTCATCCTGGCAACCATCACACTTTTGTTTCATATCTGACAAGTACTTAGGCATATGAATGATTTATAATGACATAAGTTACGTGTGTGGACTCAAATACCTACTGAGCAATAGCCCAGGTATTTCATCCTGCACTCACTGAGGTCAACAGTAAATTTTCTGGTGATTGCAGTAGTGAAGGTTGTGGCCTTAGATGCTTTATCCAAAGCCTTTCAAATCAATTAGCCTTTCTATTGATTCTAATGGTTGTTAGAGCAGGCCTGCAGCAAAAGAGATATAGTTGCCTAGGTCTGGGGCTTGCTGGACACAAAAATTGGCTGAGAAACTGGCCTTCCTTTGAGGAATTTGATGTTTATATTCATATTACAGCAAATATTCTGAAGAGATCTCAGGAGCAAGGGAACCCAATAACATGTGCCCATGCATGATTCTGGATTTATTGGTATGAGTTAGCAGAGAGCACATTGTACTTTCTGTGTGCTCAGTGGCAGCTTAATGGCACAGCCATTTCTGCTCTGTGTGTCCTGGGAATAGTAAACGACTGGGCAGCAGTCCTCTGTTATTTGAATTGTATTGATTTTTCAAGATCCTGCACATTAATGCAAGGCATGACCTATTGTCTGGGTTCCCACTGCGATGAAATACTACAGCAGTATTTAGCAGGCACAATATGTGTCTAGCCATGAAGAAGAGAGTGACCTTCCTACCACAAGACCTGTGAGTTACAATGACTGCATTGAGCTTACAACAAAGCACTGCCATGTGTTGTGCCTCTTGGAGAGGCCCTACTCCACAGTCAGGCCTGTTTGAAGGGTAGGTGAGAATGCACATCTGTCTCTGTATTAGAAATACTGAGTAGTGGGAGGGAGAACCACACCAAACAGACTTTGCACATCCATAAAATAATCTCCCTCTAAACTTTGGGCAAGATATATCCTCCAGACAAAGATAAGTAAGAATTCTTTCCAAACTATGTGTAAAAACCAGCTTGATATCACTCTCAGTGATTTGCATAAACACACCCATCATTCCCATGCAGAAAGAACCTGGCATATCAGTACAGGAACGTCCTCACCAGTCACCTTTGCTGATTTGTGCCATTGTTTTAAGGTCAGTCTAGCACAACCATGAAAATGGAAGTTTCAGTTTAACGGTATGTTAGAAACTGATGCTCTGAACTTTACCCTGGTTAAGATGAAGTCTAAAACCTTCTGCCCTACAGCTTCCATCTGGCTGTGGCAGAAAGTCCTGTGCTGTATGGGAAGAGAGTCTGTGTGATACTGCAAGATCACAGCTATCAGATAGATCCTGGTCTGTCCTACTGAATGCGTTATGCAGAAACAGCCAGGGTTTCTAATTTAAAAAACATCTCAAGTTTATGATTAACTGCAATGAAATGCAGTTGTGTTGGTTTGGATTTTTTATTTGTTTTTCCTATGGAAAAGATACTAGCTACTGTTCAAAAGAGCCAAACTTTTCTGTCCAAATTTAGGTACAAACACTTCAAACCTGCTGTTTAAAGCACAAACAATCTAAACAGATCCAAGCCTAAAAAAGCACAGTCTGACATTTGTGTGCTTATACAAATGTCAGTCCCATTTTTGAAGTGGACTTCTAGATTTAAACATCAGTCTCAACTAAAACAGGCATTTACTTTACTGCTCTTCTTCCCCTGACTTTATTTAGTGCAAAGATTTCTGCAACATTGGCTTCAAGATGAGAGATTGATTGTTTCTGCTATAAGTCACAAGATTCTAATGTTATTTTCCCAAACAGCAAATTACAATTTGAGTAAGAGCAGGCCTTTCCAGACTTTTATGCAAAACAGGTGTTAGAGACCTGTTACTGTATTTCTACAGCATGAATTCGGCAAATTCAAGAATCCAATTTTGACATGACTAGAACTCTCATGATTTGGCTGAGCAAGATCCAAGGAGGCAGAAATTACTGGACATGATCCTCTAAGACAGACTGAAAATGTTGAGGGATTCCATTTTCAGAATAACTATTATCTTAAAACATCCAATCTGTTGCTGTTTTCAGCAGAGTACATTTTAGAAAAAAACTCATTTTCCTTTGAAACTGTCAAAACACAAATCCTGCTTTTTGTATTGTTTGAGAGCAAAACCAGGTATAATTCTGCCTTCAAATTGCCATTGGCAGGAAGCCATTATAAATCATAGCCAGATTGAAAAAATAATGGTAAGCTTTAGCCACACTTTTCTTCTTGTCAAAATAAAAATCCTCTCAGAAGTCAGTACAGATTTCAGTGGTCTGAATAACTCTGTTTTTTTCTAGAGTACCTTCAGTGGCAGTATTTGAATTATTAGCTTGGGCTGAAGCGTGTCTGGCATCACAGCAGGTAGTGCTGTACCACAATGCCAGCCAGCAGAGAGCCAGAGACAGATGCCTCTTCTTGTCATCATGGGAATGATATTTCTCCTGAGCCCAGAGGCATGCATCAGATATTTTCCACTGGGATTGTCTATCCTCTCTCATATTTGTCACTTGTACTAGAAGAAGTCCAGTGCATTTTCACTATTCTTGTCTGAACCTGTCCTCTCCTTCAGCATTCAGTAATAAAAGACCCTATTGTACCTCTGGGTACAGCCAGGAATGCTCTTCTACTGTTTTCTTCTTTGCCATGTGATTAGAGAGCCTTTCCAGAAGCAAACCTCCCACCTAACACAGCCAAGCAAAGTGTTCTTAACATCCAAAGGGGAAATGACCCGTGAATTTTTTACTATGGCATTGAACACGTATTTGTTACATTTATGTAATTCTTGCAGGCTTCAGATGTTGGTGGGTTATTACCATGGTTATTAACCCTTCATTTTTTTTGTTCTTCATTTCAGTGGTGATGTTAGGATGATTAGCACCCCACAGTCAATATACAGGCAAGTCTGCTTGATCAGTTAATACAGGTTGTTTAGGAGGAACTTGCCTTGGTCATATAATTTATTTTCCTCTGCTGTATTTACTTTTTAAAGACTGTCAGATAATGTTCAGTGAGAGAATAAGCAGTGTCTCTCTGTATCGTATCTTTGTTTTAAACCACATAGCAAGGACGGACAGTGTGCAAGATCACTTCCTCCTTAAACTGTCAGCTCCAAATGTGGGGTTTTTTGTGTGGCTAGCCATGCTTAAAACCCTTCCTTGAATTTTTTCTGCACAACCTCGGAGTCAGCAGACACACTGCTCACATCTCTGAGGCATTTTTAGTCTCACCAGTGATGCATTTGTTTCCTTTTGGCTCTCCCACTGATTTATATGCTTCCTAAAATAGAGCCCACTATCTTTGTTCTGTTGTGAAAAGTTACAAAAGAATTAGCAACATCAGTTTAGCACCAAGTAATATGAATCATATGCTTAGATGTGCTTGGATTTCAACTGTAAGAGTCCATCTAATTGTAAATTACCATTATTTTTGAAAGATTTCTTAGTCTTTTCAGGGTACAAAGCCACACACCATAATTCTGCATTGTTATTCTTTTCAGCCATGGATGCTTCTTACAAATATTGAGCCCAGTGTTCCTCACCATAGCTCAGACCAGTCCCAATTAAAAAAAAAAGGCCAAATGCTTCTGAGAGAAGGACAAATAAAGTCTATTGCAATGGAGACTGAGGTGATCATGGTGGGTAAAAAAGACATGACCCTTCCTGCACCCAGATCTCAGGCACTGCATTTGTAACAAAGCAGTCAATATTTCACGGTGTCTTTAGCTTCCGCATTCCAACCCCATTTTAACATGGGATATATACAAATATATATGTCTTTGTGTATTTCATAATTTATTTATGCAGTGCAATAGAGCATATATGCATGTTTATGTAGCTCATAAACATGAACATCAGCATTCTGTGCCAGCTGAGTGTGGCTGAATGAATAAATAGCGTGGGAGGTCTGGTCTGTGGGGTTAAACATTTCACAGGAGTCAGGTGTGAGCGTCATCCTTGCATACTGAATCTCTGCAGCTCACAATCTGGTATTACAGCTATTTTTTCAGATAGCATTTCAAACTGGTCCTGCACAATAATGAATTTATGAGGTCTCAATCTCTTCAAGATTTGTGCTAATGAGGCCTTCAGGCAAGGGACAGATCGTCCGTTCCACATGCCCTTCCAGTTTGGAAAAGTTAGTGTTCACAGAAAGGTTTAGCTTCCCTACAGAACAATGTAACTCCCCAGATGACAGCAAAGGTTTTATTAAAACTTGCCAGCAAGGTCATGTTGTCCAGCCGTTACAGCAAGAGACGTGTAGCTCCAGATTTAGTTGTTAACCTGTTGCGTGGCTTTGGGCAGACTTCGTAATTCTGCCTGAGTTCCTCATAGGTAGGATGTGGTCAGGCAGCCAGGCACTCCACTGGGATGATGCAAGAGAGGTGTTTGCATTTAACTCTTTTTACTCTAGGCTGCCTAAGAACTATTCAAATGGCTGTAAGTTGCTGGAAAGGTTCTTGGATAAGGTGAAATAGAGCTGCTCCCAGTATAAGTCAGCAGGTGTGAGAGCCAAAACACAGAGAAAGTAAGTCAGTATGCTTCAATTCTTAAACAAATAGACCAAACCAGCACATTCTTGGCCATGAGTGACATTATGACAGAATGTGATAACTTGAGAATGATGCCCTCCTAGCACTTAGTATTTCCCAGGGCTTAGCTCCAACAGTTGATGTGCTACGAACCATTTGTCTCACCTGTGCCAGTTCTTCAAGGCATGCTACCCAATGTATTTTAAAGATACATCTTTCATGCTGCTGTAGTGAAAGTGCTGAAGAATAAGAAATAGCTTTTTAGGAAAAAAAATCTGGCTGAAGCAGGGCCTTACAGTGTCTTCCAGGGTTTTTGGAAAAACATGAGTGGTTGTGACAGAGTGTGGAATGTGTTGTGAGAAAACAGGCAGTTCAAGAGAACAGATAAATAAAAGACTCTGAAGTTGAAAGAACCCTTTTTCTCTGTTCCTGAATTTTGGACGTAATATCACTCAAATGTCAGTGTTTGAGTTATTAAAATGGTGTAATGAGATGTAATGGCCAGAGGTGCAAGGACAGTAAACATAACTGCACTATTATCAGGACAAGCTGAACTTCCAATGGTGCAACAGGTCAAACAGCTATAATCATAACACCGTCCCTGGAACAGGGTGAGTGGAGGGGCACATCCAGGCTGCACATGAACATAATGTACCTGGGCTATGGAACTATAATTAGAGCAAAGCTGAAGGTTTATAGATACCAGGCATAAACCAGCATGATAAAGTTTAAAAAAAATTTGAAAGTAAGGTGGAAGAAATAAAAGCTTAGCATTCAACTAAGCAATTTCACACCAGTTAACCACATAGCTGGATTGTTAGTGAAAAAAATAAGAGGCTATTTAAGAATAGGAAATCAATATTTTATGTCTGGTCAAGAATAATCCATTGCAAAAAACACAGACTGAGGAGCAAATGAGTAGGGAGCAGCCCCAAAGAAATAGTCTGGATGTTGCATACTCTTTCAAAAAAGCAAACTACATACTGAGAGGTACAAATATAAATAGAGGTAATAAAATACGTTAAGTGATTCTTCTACTTTTCTCAGTATTGGCGAAAATCAGCAGGAACTCAGCAAGCCTGGCTTGGGCCTCCATGCTTGGGAGAGATAAAACATTCATCAGGCTGCAGAGGAGAGCAATGTGTATGATCAGAGTTCTAAAAAACACAAACTACTTGGGAAGACTGGACAAACAGGGGTGCTTGCTCTAGTGAAGAGAAATCTAACAGAAATGTGAGAACAGTCTTCAAAAATAAAGATACTGCAGATTAATAAGACATTCCATTGCAGCAGAAATAGGCTTTGGTTAGACATTAGGAAAAAGTTTCTAAAAATAAAGCTAGTGATGCATTAGGCAAGATTGCCTGGGGATTGTAAATCTTTTTAAAAGAGATCAGATAAAACTTAGTCAGTAATGACAGAGATAAAATTTATCCATCTGTAAAGAGTGGGATGGTATAGATAGCTTTTTGAGATACCTTTTAATCTCTATTTTCCATGTTCATCCACAAGATGAGTGTTTGTTTTTTTTCAGACTTGCTTGTTTATTCATGCTAGTCACTTGCTTCTTCATCTTAGAAATGGAAATCCCATTATTCAGTCCCAGTCAGGGATGAGTTCAGGTTTTTCTTGTACTCTGCAGCAACACAATGTGACTGTTCAAGGTGCAAAGACATACAGACAAAATTTAAAACTGTGTTAAATTAATAACTATGAGCAAACAATCATACCAGACTTATCATTGGCTTCAAATCAAAAGAGTTCTTGAAAACAAGTCCTAAGTTGTGAGTCTTGGGTAATTCACATGGTCCCTTTGACACTTCAAAGAGATGCTTGGATGAGATGCACAATTTTACTGGGACAGGCAAATCAGAGTCAGGAGCAAACCATTTGGATCCACTCTGCAAAGCAGCTGTTCCCACTCTTTCCACATGGGAAGCAGGAGATCTGCCACGGTTTCACTGTGCTGCCAGCACCACTGACACTTTTATACATATCCACATCCACTGCCAGAAACATGGAGTCCCTCTCACACAAAATGAGTTGACAGGTGGATTTCAAGTCTGCCCGGAGTGCTCCCACTGAATTACTGGGGTCTTCAGCAGGAAGACTTGAGATAAGCTCAGCAACACAGGCCTCTTCTTGCCACCATGGATGCCTTTGGTGTTTTTTTTTCCTCCAGTGCTCCTACAGCAGTGGAATCAAAGCATTGAACAGCTAATCCTTCTGCTTATATTCTGGAAGATTTGGTCAACATTTGACTATGTCTCTGGCTTGATGTAATTTTGGTTACTACTGAGAGAATTTCAGCTTGGCATCAAATTATTTAACCTCCATTACAGTGATCCTTGTTGTGACATGTTAAGGCACTTACCTCCTGAGCAAGTGCCTTACAAAAAGGATAAAGTGCATCTATCTATTATGATTAATATTATTTTGCTAAATATGGAGGACACTTTGGCTACCCTCCCCCCAGGTTGCTACAGCAACACACATCTGCAAGGAGTCATTCTTGTAATTGTGCTAATTAGGCTTATATAGGGGTATTTCAGTGCTCCAAATGCTGTGGAAAGCACAGTCTGAGGTCACTGGAGACAAGTCTCATGCTCCAAATGCTAACAAAATTATTTTAAACCTCCTTCTGGTGTAACTGTGTTAGTCAGTGAGCAAGAAGCAGTGCAGTACCTCACTGAGCTGGGCAGGTTTGCTTTACTCTCTGAGGGAAAGAAGCACAACAGGAGACTTCTGATATGCATCTCTGAAACAGAGAAAAAAGTGAGCTTGCATTTTGTTTGCAAACATTATTTTGCTATTAAAAAAACGAAATTAGACTGCAAACCCAGATGTAAAGGGTTAATGAGATTAATGATTAATACTTTACATCTAAATGGTTCCAGATTAATGACTAATACTTTAGCTATACATAACTTTTTGAATAAAGCCAACCTGTGAAATACATAGAGGTGCACAGGTCAGCAACAGTGAAAGTGCAGCAACTGTCTGATCAACACATTTGACTGGAACAATTTGAAAGCTGCAGGGCCATGTGAAAACTTTGTAGGCAAGAGCAGAGTCTTTCTCATGCAAGAAAATTGCTGTTTTTCACACAATAAAATTAAGTTAAGAAGTTTGTAATAAGTAGCTGCTTATTTTGTTAGCTTTATCCTCCAAGGGTGTTTTTGCAACTCAGATCATTATGTATGAATAAGAAACACTTTGTGAAAACCTGGAGTACTTTACATGGGTGTCATTAAAACATTAGCAAAAGACACTGATTTGCTGTTACATGACATTATAACATCACACTTGACAAGTTTTGCCTATGGCATGACTCATCATAGGAGTTTCCTTGAGACCAGCTATTGGAACACCATCCAATTGCAATAATTGCTGTCTGAAACTTCTTGAAACAAAGAAAATGATATCTTTAAAGTGAGACAACTATGTCTAATTACAGCCTGTGATGGTTATAAAATAACTGTCCAAATATAACGGTACGATTGTTCAAATATGTAATTTTATTAATCCAAAAGCAATTTAAAAGTTTCAAAAATCAACATGCTGACTCTTTCTGATTCTCATCTTGTGTTGGTTCAGGGTGAAATATTACTTATGGTGTAGAATATGGACATACAATCTTTGCATACAATGTTTTCAGATTATACAGTCACAGAATCATAGATAGGCTTGGGTAGGAAGGGGCCTTAAACATTATCTAGTTCCACCCCCTGCTGTGGGCAGGAACACTTTCTATAGGAAAGTGTAACAGCATCCCTTTGAATAAAAGTTTATTCTCCCTTTGTTTTTCATGCAGTTACTGGAGGCCACAAAGTAACTCACAAACCCGTATTTGTATAAGATGGACCTTGAAGTGTCTTTATGTTAAAAGCTGATAGTGGCTTATATAGGGTAAAAGACGACAAAAGGACCCCTTACACTCACAGATGCTGAATCCCAATGCTACCTGCATTTAAGAACTTCCTAACTCTAGGCTAAAGTATGAATCACCATGGCGGAGCAATTAATTTTACCCTTGCATCAGGCTGCCTGGTGCTGCACCCTTTGGTTAGGAATTAAATTGTGGAGCTGAATGTGAAATGACAACAATGAAATGCACTGGCTTCCCTTTGTCAAAGAGGGGGTGGGGAGGAGGTAACATGGTGTAAGAAAACAACCAGAGAGGTTCCCCAGCTTAGCATTTCCAGAGCCATATAAGGGTATTTTAGTTGGGTTGGCAACCCTGCACCCTTTCACAATGGGTTTCAATTAGTAAATTTTTTCAAAAAGAAGCTTGCAGGATTTGGGGCAGACTCCTGCTAAGCAGCTGACTCTACACTGAGACTGTCAACATCTGCCATGAGGGTCTGGGATGTAGGAAGGAGAGAGGAGGAGAGGTTGTTTCACATTATGAGCAGGGAAGGAGCCTTCCACCAGGACACAGAGAGCAAAAATCAAGAGGCAATGAATCTGTCTGTGTCCTTGTGGCTCTACAAGTTTTGAACATGTTGCTGCCAGTCATTGGTTACAGGTGAGCTTCCCAAAGCATTGTCTCATCCCCGGCAACTGGCACACTGCCTGGTCTGAAACACCCTAGGAGTGTCTGTTCTGCACAGAAAGTTTTCTCTGAGCCCTTCTACAAGCTGTTACAAGGGCCTTGGAGGCAGCAAGGGTGCATGGGTTGCTGTAGCACTGCCAGCAAACCTGTAATGTTTTGCCCAGCTGCCTGGCAGCACACCCAACCCTGCAAGAGTTTGGAGCCTGGTTAAAGTTCTTGGACAGGTCAGGGGTTAGGCTAAACTGACCATAATATGAAGGGATCCCCCCCGGCCACCTGTTTTTTAAACAGTAGAAGACATCAGAGGTTCCTGGCTTGTGCCTGATGGAATGTACCCAAATGCCAAAACATGCTGTCATCCTGGACTCTGCCAGGGTAACCAGTTTATGAATTATCCTTGCTGACTGACAAGGCTTGGGCGGATCAGGTGAGAGATCCTTTCTAGCTCTTGCAGACATGGATCCCATATGACAAGCAGCCAAAGGAATGTGGGTCCTAATTCTGTCTCTTCTTTTGGCAAAATGGCATTAGGTAAATTCCCTTGCAGGTCACTCCTGATGCCAAGTTCTACCCTTTATCTCATTCTAACACACAAAAGTAACAAGCCCCGGCATGTCTGCACAGGGAGCACAAGGCAGAGGAAGAACAGTAGAAGAGGGAGCTGTCTGTATCCATCCACAGCGAGTGCTGCTGGTCTCATCTCTTCTGCCTCAATTAGCAAACTGAGGACACAGGCCTGGGGATCTTTCCCAAATGGGACAGCTCTCATACCACCCTGCATCCCCATTAATATGCAGTAGTGATGTGCCCTGTGCACTGAAAAGGCTCTTAGATGGGAACCCTAAAGATGCAAGTCAGTTAAAATGGCCTGGCCCAGGATATGAAGTGTAGGCCTCTCTCTGAGGTGACCACTGCAGACAGTACATGTGTTGCCACAGGAACTCGATGACAGGACTTCAGAAGCCCAGCTGCCAACTTTATACTTTAATTACTCAATAGTGGTTCCTCCTGTATGCTCCTAAAAAAGAAAACATAGGGAAGTGTGGAGACCTCAGTAGAACATGATAAGGTTCTGGAACAAGTTGTTCTCTCTACTGTTGTTGCCTCTTTTCCCAAATGCCTGAGGCCTCTCTCACCATCCTGTTTCTGCTGTCACTTCTTTCCAGGCTTGTCAGGGACAAGTCCTAGTGATGCCATTTCTTATTACTCACCTTCCTTCTTTCTGAGTGCTAGTCTGGTTTGCCGGGGTCCAAGCAAAGAGATATAAACAAAAGGAATGTACACAACTAATACACCTGCCTTCAACACAGCAGACACAACCTTTAGGTCAATTTAAGCTCTGGTGAAGAAATATTCACTTGGTGAATTCCAAGGAAATCATTGTTATATTTGTAGTTGACTTCATCTGCATGGCCCAAACAAGTTTGCACATCCTCAACTTCCTCTCTTTCTCTTTCTCATCTCCCTCCCAACAACTTCACAAGAATTTCAAAGAAAAGGTTGGCAACTTGTTGAAAGAACACAAAGACCCTATCCTTGCTAGCCACAGAGAAAGTGCTGGTACCTGTCTGTCCAGAACTTGTGGCTTTTCAGTTTGCATATTTCTTGCTAACACTGTTTATCCAGGTAGAACAGATGGGGCGTATCATTTGGCAAGCTTACCCCTAAGCTTTTTACAGCAAGGATGATAACAGGTGCAAGATACGGGACTCAGACAAAACCAGGAGTTCATTACAAATACATTTGCATCCAAAGCAGCAGTGGAAGGACTTGGCTTTATCTTAAAAGCACACACTTTGTGAATTCCATTCAAATATTCACTGTATTTGCATTTGATACTGTGTGTCACACCAGACAACAACAATGGGAACAAACTGTGTTTATGTGGGCTTACACTCCTGTGCAAGGGTGGCCAAGTAAGTCATCTCTTCTCATGGCAGTATGGAAGTTTTATGATGTGTGTTGAAAAACTAGAGATAAAATTCTGAGGAGAGTACATCGTCCCCCACAGAGCAGGATTTTTGAAGGAACTTGTTAGATTAATAGCAAAGGCTTCTTAAATCTGAAAGTTTTATTTTGATCCCAAAGTGGAAGCTGGGAAATGATGATGCACTAAACACTTGAAAACTTGGCCTGAAGATCTGCATCTGTGCGTTTCTGTGTTCAACGAATGTGGCACAGCTGTGGAGAGGTTCCTGATCAGAAACAGTCAGTAACCCACAGAAAGGTGAGGGACTAAGTTTATTAGCTGAAGCTATTTCTTATTCTGAACTACTCTCTGTAGTATTTTAATCTGCTGTCTGAAAAGAGACAGGACTAACCTAACAAAAGATAGGTATCAAAAAGTTGCATGACACTGTTTCACTCACAAGTCTGCATGCAGTCTGAATCAGAAGTAATTGGAAGTCAGTAATATCTGGCCTTTATTTGATGGTGTATGTAAAGTGTGTTGATAGATCCATCCGTTTTGTGGCAGTAGACCTGAATCCCAGGTAAAACCCCAGGAGGCTTGGGAATATCAGATGACCAGCCATTCCTTTGGAGTGCAGTGACATATGCCCATGGTTGGCAAAGGTGCCAGTGGATAAGGAAAAATTGCTGCATCCTTCCCCTCTGCAGGACAGTTGCTCCAGCCCAGCCCTGCAGCACAAAGCCAAGGAAGCTTGCAGTGGTTCTCACACTCCGTAAATCACTGAGATCTTTGTCTCCCACTATTTTTAGCATACCACCTTGTACAACCTCATTTGTACTTGTGCTTGAAACTGGGAAGTGAAAGAGCAAGAGAAATGAAAACAAGAAATAAACAAAGGTTTATCAGCAATTTATCTACAGAGAAACATACCAACAATAAAAAATGCAGCAGCAAAAAAAGATTAAACCCCTTCACTGCAATGTCCTTTGGGACAGCTTTTCATCTACTTTGTAATCAAAGACTGAGATGTTTAAAGCATGAAAAATAGGAAAAATGTGTTTTAAAGTGGCCCAGTATTTATTACCACATGTATTAAAGTATTATTCTTTGGCCAGGACTGAAATGACTGCCATTAAACTAATTTTCTTAGTGTTCTTCTTAAACAAAGACTTTAGGTTGAATACTTTTAGTAGTTCAGATTAAAAAAAAACCTGCAATCACCTGTTCACTGTGGCATGGAACTCAACAGGAAACACTATTGTTAGTACACAGAGATTTTTCCTTAACTCAGATATTGGAATTAATCCAGGATTATTCAGAAAAGGAAAGTGAGAAAGAGGGAAAATATATCCTTGGTCCTGTGAGTGTAGAGAACAGACCTGTCAGATCACTGTTTGTATTTCTGCTTTCATCAGTGGAGATGTGGGATCCCAGTGACTGTCCCCCATATCCCAATAAACACAGCCTCCAGTCACGGGATATTCTGTGGGAGATCTCTCTCTTCCCTGCTCTGTTCTCCTCTGCATGAAGTCTTTTGTGGTACAAACACATGAGAATATGTAGACTTTCTAAAGTTCAGCCTCTGTTTGGCCAGTGGGATGGCTGAGGGGCTCTTTTTCTCATTTCTCTGTCAACAAATTATATCTGGATGTTCTTATAACAAGGGTGGGCTACAAGTGATCAGTTCTCTTGACACAGAACTTGGGGTTTTTTTTTCAGAAATGCCAGGTTAGAGTAATAACTGAACTATCTCTGCCTCAACCAGCCATTGCTGTCACTAGCACTGCTGCCCAAGGATTTCAAAGTTCTGTCTGAAGAGTCAGTGGGACAAAATATTCAGTAAGAAGTACACATCAGAGAGGTGGCCACCTTTCAGCTTCTGAGAGAAATGCTGAAAAAGGTGATGGAACATGCTTTTTAACGCAGCAAGATAATGGGAAAAAAAAGTTTGTGGATGACTCTTATAAAGCTTCAATTTTCATATACAGTATTAAAAACTTGCTAAAACATTAAGCCAAATTGTTACTCCCATTGAGCTGGCAGCACAAAAAGCTAACTTACTAGAATCTATACAGTCTTGAGGAAGTTTTTCAATAATTACGCATGACACTTGAAATATTTGTTTAAAGAAAAGATAAGTACTTTAATAAGAACAGTAAAGGTACAGAACAATAAGAAACAAATGTCAGTACACTGAGAACAAGGTCAGGATTAATATTTTACATAAACAACCAGTTTATTCTTTCCTTACTATGAGTTTAAATCAGTTTAGCACCCTTTTGGTTGAGAGACTAAAAAAAGTATAATATTTTATAAGATTTATTTATAATACCCTTGAGGTTTAGAGTATGTTTATGTAACCCTTCTGCCAGGAATTGGCAGCAACTGAAAGAACTGGATTCGTTTATCTAGGGGTTCTCCCTGAAAACTTAAACAACAGCAGTTTCAGCCTCCACCCAAAGCTAAATGACCTTCTTTTGGTGCCCTGACAAACAATAAATCCTGCTCAAGGCATAGCAAGAGTTTAAAACAATGTTCAGAGTTTCAAGACATAAGAGAACTTTAGACATGAGAAAAAGGAATGAAGAAAGGCTCAGAGTAAACCCACAAGGACCACTAATCAATAAAATAAATAATGTTTTAGTATGATCCCTAACTTCCTTCTCCTCCTTGTCTCTGTGACACAAGATAAAGGCTTGCTCTGATTTCCAAATAGATGCCTTGTCCCCTGAGTATCACTGCCCACTCAAAGCTTTTCCCGTATTTACTGCATGGCTTCCCTCTGCAGCTAAGCTAATGAACATATGTATTACTGCCCACAACCCAGGAGAGCCCACCCTCTCCCCAGCCCTTTGCTCAGCTGACCACACAGTGAACTAATTCAAGGCACCAAACTGGCAGAAAAGGAACTCATGAGAAACAAAAGTGAGCAGTGGATGGCTGTCTGCTGGTTTAACTCCCTGTACTATAAAATGAAGGTCAAAGGAAAAAGATGGCACGGCTGGGGATAGAAAGAAGAGTTAGACTGCTGTTGTGCCTCTTCTAGCAAGAGCTAGATTGGGCTAGTTACTAATAGGTTAGGCTGGTGTAGTTTTGAGATGAAACTGCTTTTAAGCACAGCGGCATTTTTGTATGAATCTGCTGCCTTATATTGGCCAAATTTTGAGGAAGTACAGCTGTTCTGTCCATGACCACACGGCTAACAGAGCCATTCTCTCTCTAGATAAAGTCCAGCCAGCCTGTACAGTGAGGAACCCTTCTGCCAGCTAAAAGGAGGAAACAGGGCTTCTGCTGCCAACCTTAAACACATTTTACCAAGGATGGAGCCCTTGGTGTTGCTGCCTGGGCAAAACTGCTCTGCCTTTCTCCCTCACACATTACACCAGCCTGAAGCTTTTCCCAGTCCCAGAGTTGCTCCTATGCCCTGCTGGCCAAAACAGGGAGGCTTTTACAGTTCAGCTTCCTTGAGTTTTTTGGGCCCCAGGTTCAAAAACCTAATCACAGAATCAATTACGTTGGAAAAGACCCCTGAAATCATTGAGCCTAATCTGACCAAACATCACATAACCAGATCAAGGCAATAAGTGCCATGTCCAATCTTTCCTTAAATATCTCCATGGACAGTGACTCCACCACTTCTCTGGGCATCCCATTCCAATGTCTAATCACCCTTTCTGTGAAGAAATTTTTCCTAATGTCCAACATAAACCTCCTCTGTCACAGCTTATACCAGTTTCCTCTTGTTCTATCACTTGTTACCTGGGCGGCCAACCTGGCTACAACATCAGGCACTTGTATAGAACATTAAGGTCCCTCCTGAGCTTCATTTTCTCCAGGCTAAACACTTTCCGTTCCCTCAGCTACTCCTCACAGGACTTGTGCTCCAGACCTTTCACCAGCTCCATTGCCTTTCTCTGGACGTGCTCCAGCACCTCTATGTCTTTCTTGTAGTGAGAGGCCCAGAACTGGACACAGCACTTGAGGTGTGGCCTCACCAGTGCCGAGTACTCTCACTGCCCTGGTCTTGCTGTCCACACTATTGCTGATACAAGCCAAGATGCACTGGCCTTCGTGTGGCCACCCGGACACACGCTGGCTTATGTTCAGCCAGCTGCCGACCAGCACCCCGAGGTCCTTTTCCGCTGGGCCGCTTTCCAGCCCCCGTGCCGGCGGAGCGGAGGGATTCCCCGGGGCGGCGCTGGAGGTTGAGGCACGGGAGGCTGCGCCGGGCGCCATTGGCAGCGCACAAAGGGCCGCGCGCCCCCACGGCGTCCCGGCCGCGGGCTCCCCCTGCCGGGGCCCGTGCGCGGCGCGGCGGGGCCATGGCCATGGCGGGCACCATGGCGCGGGCAGCGCTGCGGCGCGGCGGGGTCGGCCATGGCCTGGCGCGGCCGCCGGCGCTCGGCGGAAGGGCGGCGGCGGCGGGCTGGAGCGGCCCGGCGGCCGGAGGAGCAGTGCAGTACTGCGCCGAGCTGGTGCGGTGAGTGCCCGCCGCGGGGGGCTGCAGGCATGGGGGTGCACGGTCCATAGAGCGGAGCGGCGAGTCCGGCCCGGGAAAGCTCGGCGGCCCTTCCCACCCGACGGGAACACTGACGAGTTCCCGGAAAGGATGACCGGGATTGCCCAGGCCGCCCTCGGGCTCTCCTGGCCCCGAAAATAGCCCGTGTGGCCGGCGGCGGTGGGTTGGCGGGACCACGCCGTGTCGGGAGCATGGAAACCAGGCGGGTATTTAGGCCGCGTGGAGGATTCAACCTGTGCACAGAATCACTGATTCGTTTGTGTTGGAAGGGACCTTTGAAGATATCCAGTCCAACCCCCCGCCCAGGCAGAGTCTCCTAGAGCAGGATACACAGGAACGTGTGCGGGTGGGTGTTGAATGTGTCCGGAGAGAGGCACTCCGCTGCCTTTCTGGGCAGCCTCCCACGCCAGTACGCTTCCCCTCCTCCCGCCCCTTCATGGCTGGATTTCTTCAGAAGCATTGAACGTGTCCGTTTCCTTCTGTCGGTGTTTTGGAGAGCGAAATCACCGAAGTAGGTGTTTAAAAACATAGGGTGTTTTCAGATCTTGGCTACTGAGAAATAGCCATACTTCCTGAATGCTCCTTGGAAAAACGTGTCAAAGCAGAGGACGTCTCCAGTACCTTCACTTTCCTAAAGGCAAGAGTATGGCTATGTTTCCAAAACTTTTTTTTTTTGGTCAAACCGAAAGTGTTCCAAGAGGAGCAGGAGTGCGGTCAGACACTTCCATGTCAGGCCACTTTTCCTTCTTGGATTCTGGGCTGTAAACAATGTATAGGGCCCCTTGGCTGCTTTGTAGTTCCCAGGAATTCAGTTCTTTGTAAAGTAAGATGTTTAACAAGTCTCTTAGTAAAGACCTAGGTAGTTTCCCTTTGGATACTGCAGTTGTTCCAGATGATTGACAAAAGCTGGGAGAAGGGTTCCATGTGTGTATAGAAAGAGTGGAACAGGATTTTGTTCTCCAAACTGGTGCTTGTAAAAGACAGAAAGGTGTATGTGGTCTGCAGTAATGTCTGAGGTGGGAAAACGAAGGGAAAGAAATGGGGCAGTCTTATATGTTCAGTGCAGCCCCAAGAAGCTGACCTGTGTGGATGTACCAGAATGCACAGCCATGTTGCATTTTTCATGATTTTTAGAATACAGCTTTCTTTTCCTAGTTAGTCTACCCAGGATTCATTTCTCTGTTACTCAGGAGACCAGAGGCTGTGTGTACAGCCAATATACAGGTAAAGTTAACATCTTGCAAGTGAAATGTTTCCAGTAACAAGCAACTGTGAACAGAATAGGTTCCAATGAGATGGTTGAATTAAAACTTTTTAAATATTTTTTTTGTTAAATGATAAAAGGACTAATTAGAAAAATACAAGCATTCAAATAGTAAAATGAAAGGTAGTTATGCTTTCAGCAGCATTTAATTGAAGCTGCTGCTTCCAGTAGCTCAAATATTGCATGGAAGTAATAATAATAATAATTATAAAAAATAAGTGGAAGGAATTATTATTCAAACAGAAATAAAGCACTTGGGGCTGTGCAAGTGTCAGCAACTCCCTAGTTCTGAATTTGAGTCTCCAACACATTAGGAAGTACAACGGAGTTATGCCTTAATAATGTATATTTATTTTTGCAATATGGAAGATGTCCTTTCTCCTGGGTCTTCCTTTTTCTGTTAAATAACTAAATTCACTTTAAGCTATTTGACTAAAATTATATTTCTCTTACAGGTATGTTTTATGTCTCTTACTGTCTATGATGCCTGCTTTCAAGACAAGCTTGTGGATTGATAGCTTTATTATGAATTCATTATATGGAAAGTCCAGTTATGACCATTACTAATTTTTCTTCTGTTTGTGGGTTCATATGTAAGCTTATACTTGAAAACTTTGAAAACACTCAATACCTGACTTAAAGTCATTCCCTCCTATCTTCTTTCCTTACACTGATACATGAAGAGGGTTGGGGTGGAACATGATCTATAGCAATATCAATTTTATTTTACTGCGGCTTAATGGATTTGCAACACTAAATTTTTAAGTTGGGAATAATTGGGAAAAAAAAAACCAAGCCAAACCCCCACCATGTCAACACCATTACCACAGGGAAGATAATTTTCTCTATTGTGTTGCTGTGTACTTTGTGTGACGTATTTTTTGTTTCCTTTCTGAAAGTAGAAGTGGTTCTGTGTTTTGTGAACAACACAGACAGACGAACTGGGAAGACGTGGCCGTAAACCATGCAGCTCTGTCTAGGGTGGGCAATACTGGGTATTTCTACAATTAATCTTGAAAAAAATATTAGGTTTTGAGCTGATAATACTTTTCAGAAGGTGTCTTAACAGAGGGAGGTTTAATGCATCTATTCTGTAATATGGAAGTGTCCTTTAAAGCCTGCTACAACTCAAAAATGTAATTTTATTTTGGTTGATATTTCTGGATTTGCGTCAAGCTCTAAAAGAGTTTGACAACAGTTGTGGAAACTAAGCATTTGCTAGTTTTCAGCTGCTGTGTATTGTAGGGTTAATCATCTCTGTTAAACTTCACTTCCTTTTTCTTTGATGCTAAAAGTAGCAGCCCTAATAACCCTTGGTTTTAGTCTGACGTTCTATTTTAAGATCATGTTTAAAAGAAATATGAGTACATGCAAGAACAGCAAACTTAATGAAAATGAGTATGTGTTTTCCTTGACAACCTGCTTCTCCACTCTCTGGGCCAAACTTAGGAGTTCATCTTGTTCTAAGGAAGAATCAGGTTTCAGGCTTATCAGAAAGTACACAAAAATGTTGTTCAAAACAAGCAGTTTAGCTTTTCAGCTGTGGTCAGGTGTTTTTGTTACCTGGAGTGATTTTGTAGTTTATGATTCTGAGCACTATGTTTTTAATTTCGTGGCACACCCACGTGGCCAAACGAAGGCACATCACTCTGGATTGGCAAGTTACCTGCAGTGAAACTGCCAACTCCCAGAGGTTTTGTGCTTTGAATATAGTTGCCAGTAAACAAAAACTTAATGGTTAAGCAAGCACTCTTCTGCCAAGCTCCAAAGCACAGTCGTTTAAATAAATGTGGTTTCATGTTTGGAACAGAAATCTGCCAGTCAGACAATCTGGATTCTATTTGCAGTTCTGCCCCAGCCTTGCTTCATGCCTTTAGCCACATATCTTGAGATGTGGATTTCAGAGGTGCACCAAGAGTTCAGACAGCCTGCCCTCTCTTGGAGTTGGTCTTATTTTAAAACCAGCCTAAAAGCTGCTACTTTTGCAAAGGCAAGATTTTTGAGCTATAACTTACTGCTAATCTTTCAGGAGTTCAGTGCTAAGGAGTAGCACGCCCAATTGACTTGGAGCTATAAATAACAAATGTGCTTTTTGATTCTTTTATAGGAAGCGTGACTATGAAGGGTTTCTGTGTTCTCTGCTGTTGCCTGCGGAATCTCGAACCTCTGCGTTTGCCTTGAGAGCCTTCAATGTGGAACTGGCTCAGGCAGGTATTAAAATACTTTTGTGAACTCTGGAAATTTAAAATAACAATTTTGATATTCTGAATTACACTTGTAAGTACTCTTTCTGTAATAGGTGGTGTTTTGCCAAGATTAACTTTTATACTGTCAAGGGCAATGAATAAATAATGCAGTTCAAACCTCCAGTTTTGAATGGCCCACAGAAAGCATCCAGCCTGCCCTATTATTTTGTTTATGTATATAATTTTTATGACTTTCTTCTTTATGCATTTAAAAATTGATATATAACAAATAGGCAGTGGTTCTTGATACTGTTACGTGATTGCATCTAAGTCCTGGCTTCATGTGCAGTTAATGGGTAAAGTGCAGCTAAATCCTAACTGTAGAAGGTTGGTCAAAAATGGGATGCTGTAATCAGGACAAAGTCTTTGTTGGCAGAATCGAAGTGATGAAAACGCTGCAGGAGGGAAGTTTGTTGTTTGTTGTGGGAGTGGCTGCAGTCTCTCTGCTTTGCTCCGTGGCCAGAAACTGCCAGTGCAACCAGGAAAGTTGGCAGTGCTTGCCAGAAAGGAGTGATCCAGGAAACGAGCTGACCAGCTTCTGTAGGCTGTGCTTCCGGCAACCCGTGGTGTACCTTCCCTTGCTGCTGTCACCACTGTTTTTCTCTCCCTGAGGGAAGAAAGCTAAGGTGAGGGTTGCCCAGCACTTAATCTCTGTGGGTTTTAGATAGGTTGTAGTGAAGATTTCGCATTTACTCTACCTAGTGTTCTTAAGCTTTATGAGGAATAAATATCAATTCAGAACTGAGCTGTTTCCCTGCTTAGTCTGACTATGTCCTGTGTCTGTCTTTTCAGCATAGCTAGACCAAGTGTCTTAAAGGCACTGAATTTCACTCCAGATGTATCCTTTCCAGATTAAAGACTCCATAACTCAGAAGACTACAGGTTTGATGCGGATGCAGTTCTGGAGGGACGCTGTGGAGGGCATATACAATGATAACCCACCACATCAGCCTGTTGCTGCAGAACTGTGGAAGGTAAAAAATACCTTTCTTGTCCTAAAATTGGTTTCAATATTGCTGTGGGAAGTAATGTCAGTGTTTTGTGTGTGCTGTGCTGCATCCGTTCTAGCCAACAAAGCCATTTCCAGCATAAATCCAGAACAAAGCCCTATAGAAGTGCTGCGAAGAAAATTAACTCTATCCCAGCCCAAACCAGTACAGTATTCAGATATGTAATTCAGATTCTGGGATACCAGTTGCAATCCTCTCCAGTAGCTAAGAGTGCCAGTTGTACCCCTTTCTCACAAAACAGAAAATTGGTTTTGAAGTGGAAGAAGAATGGTTTTTGGTGACATTTAATCTCATGTATGATTCCTGTAAAGGAAGACCAGTATAATACAATCCAAACAGAACTGCTTGCAAGATAAGATGATGAAAAATAATTCAGAAAGTATTTTTAGGAGCTCTGGTAGCTCTGAGCACTGCAGAGCACTGGAGTGAACTAACAATTCAATGTGACTTGGTGACTTTTGCAGTCAAGATGGGATTTTATTTCCATGTTTCAGCAAATACCCCAAAAGTGACCTATTTGAAGCCCATGACTTCATAAATGTCCAAGAATGTCATTGCAATTCTTAGTAAAAAGGGTTTGGAAAGACATCTGAACTCACAAGTATTGCAGAGCTGTTAACAGAATTAACATGTCTTTGCACAGCATATTATATGTATACTCCTTTGTTGCTGTTGAGTTTATATGAGGACACTGGGATTTTCCAGAATAAATTTAATTTATGATATTTAAATATGTTCCTGAACTTTGTATATCCCAGAATACTTGCAATTGGGTTCCAAATTTTTATGCACTCGTAAAGTAGATAAATAGCCTTTAATAGTATTTCTAAAATTATTAATAGCTCAGCTCTTGGTGACTTTAATACAAACTTCCATAGGAACTGTACAATGCATGATCTTACTTTTATGTCTATTTTGAACATATGAAAAGTGAGCCTTAATTCTCTGTTCATTTCTGTGGAAGAAGCCAATTTTTCAAACTTGGGAGAAATGACGACCCATGTGTTTGAATGAAGGTAACTCAAAATGGATGTAATGTAAAAATTGGGTAATTTAGCATAGTTGAGTTTGGTCCTTTAAGTCTTGACCTGTTAGTATTTCAAGGATTTCATTTACAAAATGGTACTTGAGGTGAACAAGTGAGACTCAAAAGCAACATTTGTAGTTATAAGTTGAAATTTGCCTTTTCATATACTGAGTACTGTCTCAAGCACAATTTGTTGAATCAACAAGATCTGGTCTTGTCAGACCTTGAAAAAATATTTACTAATATGATGGTTGTAAAGAAGAAGTTGAAAGTGAGCTATAGGGACTAAATTGTGAGAAATCTGCTCTGTAAATTTTGTTTATAGATGTTTTTATGTGTGATTGTAGACTTTCTGACAATGTGTTCTGAAAAATTCAAAGTGTGGAATTAAGAGGATTGAAGGTAACTTGATAGAATGAAGTGGCACAGGAAGGAAGTCAAATATAAGTCAAGAACCGAAAGAAGAATGCATGAATATGAGATGCTGTGAGATATTTTTTTAAACAAACCCATATTATTAATTGTATTGCTTTGTTAGCATTCTGTCTTTACAGTATGTTGTGCTGACATTTTCTTGAGAATTTACAGGGGAAATATTTTTATTGCTGGACTCTGGAGGAAGCTTGGTTCTTTTTGGAAAGTGAACATAGTTATCTGCAGGTATTTTGTGGGAACATATGACTCCAAGAATAAATTAATTTCAAAAACATTTTTAAAGAAATGCTTTTAGTTAGCTGGCTTAATGTCTGGTATTTCATTTTCTGTGTGCAGCAACTTGCGGTAAATGCCAATTGAAAATTTTTGTATTTGAAGAAGATTCTCATTTTCCACTGACATGCCACTTTGATTTAACCCAGTTAATGTAATTCTTCTGTTAAATACCTAAAATGTATTTCAGCCTTCAGAATACAGTACTACCATCACTTTGTAGACATTAACATGGAGGTTTTATTTGATAATTTTCAGGCCGTCAAGAAGCATAACTTGACTAAAATGTGGTTCATTAAGATCATAGATGAAAGAGTAAGTATTTACCCTTCAGAGTCTGAATCTGGCTTTAGTCCTATTTAGTCCTATTTAGTCCTATTCTTATTTTTATATGTTTGTGTGTAAAACAAAAGCTTTTGTAATTTTCTAGACAATAGTATTTCTCTTTAAAAATGATACTACTGCATTTTTTTAAATTCTTCCTTGATGCTACTCTTCAAAGTCTGTTTTTTTTCTGCCAAAATAGCTAATTGAATTCTTTGTTTATTTTTGTCTTAAATTGATGTAGTTTGTGAATTTGTGTGGATATAAAATCTCCAAAATTAAATGACCTATCTGAATCCTTCTGCCTCACTTTCATGCTACTCCTTATCATGGCTGTGGAGTTTTTTCTAAGTAGTGGTGTAAACTGGAGCATTCAAATCACATTAAGTTTAAAATAGCCACCTTTTTTCCTGGGAAAAAACAAGTACAGTAATGTTGCTACAAACTCTGACACAAGGACAAGAATGAAGAGCAGAGTGCAGGAATCTCCTAAGCTAATTTTGCTGCTGAAGTAAGTGTCTCGTGAAGCTATAAATTGAGCAGATTGATGGTCAGTTACTTGCAGATGGTCATTGCTAGGAAAGACTTCAGACTTTCTTAATGTTAAGACTGTTTTTTAGTCTTAAGAGTGGTGCGTTTCAACCACACTTCAAGAAACCACTAGGACAGGAGGAATGCTGGAGGACGTTATATTTTTGGGTGTATTTTATTATTTTGGATGTATTAATTCTTAGCGCCACTAAGTTGTTCAGAGGGCTGGAACACCCCTCCTGTGAAGACAGGTTGAGAGATTTGGGGCCATTGATTCTGGAGAAGAGAAGGCTCTGGGGAGACCTTAGAGCACCTTCCAGTATCTAGAAGGGGCTTCCAAGAGCTGGAGAGGGACTTTTGGTAAGGGCGTGTAGTGATAGGACAAAGGGGTTTGCCTTGAGTGAAGAAGAGTAGGTTTAGATTAGATCTGAGGAATAAATTGTTTACTGTGGAGGTGGTGAGGCACTGGAACAGGTTGCCCAGAGAGGTTGTGGGGTCTCTCTGAGGTGTTCAGAGATTGGGTGGATCTCTGAGCAACCTGGTCTGGTAGAGGGTTTCCATGTCCATGGCAGGGAACTTGGAGCTAGATGATTTTTAAAGTCCCTTCCAACCCAAACCACTCTACGATTCTGTGAATCTGTGGTTTTTTGCATGACTTTAACACTTGTGTGCCTTTTATAGATTTATTTTATGTTTTTTAAAAAAACCCTCCTATTTATCTAAATTTCTCTCTGCCTCAGATGCAAATTAAATATTAAATTTGACAACCCTATAATGTAAGAATACCATATGATGTTTTGGCTGTTTCTGGTTTTTTAATGGAGAATTGTGATTTCTTATTTTTGCAGAAAGTTGTATTTGCTATTATAAGCAGACTTGGCTGCAGTTGAGCATAGTTATTTGTTAGGCTTGCTATAAGCTTTAATGAGTGCTTCTATCTGAGTTTATACTCTTCTCTGTCTCTCTGTTTTGTCCTTTTTTTGTTTTTGGTAGTTCATTGGTACTATATGACTGTAGTAGTAAGCCTGTATGAACAGCAGCTATGCTTGTGTTCCACTGAAGCTTGTGTTTATATTCCAGGAGAAGAATTTGGATGACAAGGCGTACCGTAACATCCAGGAGCTCGAAACATATGCTGAGAACACTCAGAGTGCTCTCTTGTACCTCACCTTGGAAACTCTGGGTAGGTGGTTTCCGCTTCCTAGGTTTTGCTGATGACTCATTTATGCAAGTGCAATATTTACTGATATTTCAAAAAGCCCTTTCTTTCTCCACTGGAGTTTAATTTCAGTAAAAGTTGTCCTCGGTAGAACTTCAGATGTCTTTTGAATGCTGAACGGCAAATGTGGAACTGTAGTGTAGCTGTCCTAGAAATCTGTGCTTTCCTTGGAAGCTGCTCAGTGCAGCGCTCACTGAAGTGCAGTTTCCTACTGTTCTTTGTTGCTTTGTTTTCTGTGTTCTTGCTCCTCCTTTAGAATGTGGTAAATTCAGGTCTTCACTGTATTTTGATTGCCCTACTTGTCAGAATACAAAGTGCTGTAGGTATCCTGCAGCTGTTGTTCTATATTGCAGTGAGGGACACTGATTATCTTGAAACAGCCAACTTCCCAACCTATAAACTTCCTTTGGTGATGTTGTAAATTTGAGTCTGAATCCTTTCCTCTTCCGAGAAATAGGTTAACTATCCGTAATTCAAGAGCTAGGAAAAAACGCAGCAAAGATGATCTCTGTGATCAAGAGCTACTATGTGTCATGTCTAATGTAAGAACCACAGATTGGGAAAGAACTGTTCATTTGTAATGAAGAAAAGGGTAATTTTCATTTAGATGTCTGTTGCATTATGGAATTATTCCTAATATGAGCTCAGATGTAAAAAAAAAAAAGTGAAAATTATTATTGTTTAGTGTTTAGTATTGTAGTAATGATATTTTCCTCTTATCAGACTTATCTGATGAAAGGCAAATACTGATGTTAAAAGAGTTTAAAAAATAGAAAA
This sequence comes from Cyanoderma ruficeps, assembly GCA_008694505.1. Lineage (NCBI taxonomy): Eukaryota > Metazoa > Chordata > Aves > Passeriformes > Timaliidae > Cyanoderma > Cyanoderma ruficeps. Next base: position 7,230,585 of record VZDJ01000346.1, read on the forward strand.
AAGAGAAGTAAAAAGAGAGAGATGGTGAGTACATTCTTTAGAAGAATTGAGGAACTTATTTCTTAACATCTGATGTTTGCTTCCTCAGTAGGAAATCAGTGAAATGTTGCAAGTGTCTTTCTGAACCTCTTATTGAAGAAATGTAGGAATATGAGAAATGCCAATGTCTTCCATGCTGAGAAATCCTGAATAAGTTCAGTCATGCTTGGATCACTCACTTGTCATACAAATCAGTTAAACTGTTCTTGAAAATCTGTATGGAGACTCTGGATATTCTATCAAAAGTGTTCTATTGTCATGTTTAACTTCTCTTAAATATATAAATGTAACAAAATATCTAAGCAAAAGTCTCCTTCACTGCATATTAAGCAATTCCGTGATTTTTTTTCCCCACAAATGGAGAAACTAATCAAATACAACCCCTTTCTTGATGTTGCCCATCAGCAGTGTTCTCTAGACTAGGTGGACCTGTTTTCATTCAGGTCATGTTTGCTAAATTTCTTGTGCTTTTTAGACTTTATTCCTGACCAGTCTCCAGTTAGTATGTATCTCTCCCCGAACTAGTGCTGTTCTATTCTTGCTGATTTCAGGTTATTTCTTTTGTCAAGCTCATTTTGACTGGTAATCTTGTCATCCAACATCCTGGTACTTTATCTCAACTTTTGTCATTTAAAAAATGTTAATATTTGTGCTCTCTAATTAATTACCTAAGTAGTTAGTAAATAATATCCAGTGCCTCCTCCAATCCACACTTTGCTTTCTGCTGCCATTGCCAAAATCAGTCCCTGTAGTCTGGGTATAGTTGCTCTTTCACAGAGGATTCTGACACCCAGACAGGCTTCTGCAGTGAATCTGGTACCCCCAGTGTTGTTTCCAGATGTCAGTTAGGCTCGTGGAGCTGTAATTGCTGTATCCTGATTTCTTTCTTTGTAGAATGCTGCTTCTGTTAGAGTTTTTATAAATTTTAATTTAAATTTTCATTTTATCCCACCTCAGCTTTATAATCAGTCTCAGCCAAGCTTGTATGATCTTGCCATGAAGAGCAATGGTGCTGCTCTGCCCCACTCATCTCCCTCCTTCAGTTCTCACAGTTGTGTGGCTGTGCAGTAACTTAACAAACACTAGTTTTCCATTGTTTTGGTGCTCTGATTCAGTGTGCCTCATTGCTCCTGACAGGGAGGGGACAAAAATACGGGTTTGAGGGGTGAAGCATGGGATCATTCTCTTTAACTTCACTACACTGATGAATCAGCTGTAGCTAATCAGGAAACCACACTGTAAGCATTAATACTTGTCAGGAATCTCACACTTGTGACATTTTCTGCCAGGAAAAACAGTTCTTGGAATACTGTTATCCTGGGAGAGAATATGCCAATGAAAATGAGTTTGTGTACCAGTGTGTTATATCTGAATAGGTGCTGCTCTGCTAAGTGTACCCTTTACAGATACTGCAGCAAGAGGCATCTTGCTCCTAAATGTGTAAATGAATGAATTTTCCTGCTGTTTTTCACCTTTGAGACGAGATCTCAAGGCAGTTTATGCACGTGGACAGTTCTATCATGGACCAATGCACGTAGCTTTCCTAAAGTATGACTGTGATATGCATCAGAGAAGACCATACCCCTCACAAGGCCTGACTGCATGTTTCTAAACATACTGTTTCTGCAATTTTAGGTGTGAGGGACATCCATGCTGACCATGCAGCCAGTCACATTGGGAAAGCACAAGGCATAGTTACATGTTTAAGAGCAACTCCGTATCACTCTACAAGACAAAAGGTCTTTCTTCCCATGGACATTTGTATGTTGGTAAGAGAAGCAAATAGTCTGGAATGGAACAGTGTAGTTTTTCTGTGTTTCTCAAAGCTAGGTATGAGATCAGAATTTATTATGCCAGAAAGAAATTGTATGTTTTTTCATTATTTTTACTCATTCTGCTGTGGCCTGCTAATATGCCATTGTCACGGGTTTATATCTTTTGGAAGTGAGAGGAGTGATCTTCAAGAAACTCTGAATTTCTCTTTGGGATTTGTTTGTTATTATTAAATATAGTAGTATTTTAGGTTTCAGGAATTTTTCCAATAATTATGAAAATGAGGCCTGGGATTTTGTGTTTTGGGGTTTGTTTTTTTCTTTTTCTTTTGCTATCACCATAAAGGAAGAGAAATACTACTTTTGAACAATCTTCTTGTGCTTCTCTTTATTATCTTTTCATGATGTCCTGGCAGTTTGTGGTTTTTTTCCTGTTCCATATTTGACAGTAACAGGCCTGTATTCTGTACCTTCCTGTAGGAGATGGCATAGTCCTCCAATTTAAACTGTACATCAAATTTGCATTGGAATTTAGCAGATCTTGCAGTTTAGGTAAAATGGGATTAAAGCTCAGAATTTTCATTAATGTTCCATGGGTTAATCTGTAGGCATCTCAGCTGTTAGTCCTTCATTTCCAGTCTATATTTTTAAATGTTAATGCTGATCTTTTTCAACTTAACCAAAATTTATACTATTGTGGTGATACCTAAGGTGGTTGTGTTAGTATTTTCTGAATATAATTTCAATACAATTCTAAGTTTGGATTGGAAGTTTAGTAATGTAGGTAGCTGCAAAAAATGTAGATACTAATATAGGTCAGGGTTATAAGACTGCAGAAAGGAATTGCACTCTCCTTTTAGCCCTTATGGAACTGCATGTTATGGGAGGCCTTCCAAGTTTTCAGCTTTCAAACGTAGCCTGAAAATTCAGTCATTCCTTGCCATGGAAGGTGTTCTGCTGTGAAACTAAAAACAGCTTGTATCTTCTGTGCAAGACAATCTTGTAAGTATTTCAGCTGCTGGCAAGAACTGTGCAGTTCTCCTGAGCCTGTACCTCCTGTGAAGCCTTGCTGCCCACCTTCCTACAGCTCACATGTCTGAGGAGCTGAGAGGAGTGGGCAACTGGGACAATCCTGCATATGCCACATTCTGCCTTAATACTGGTCATTATAGTCGAGGAATAAGTTTGGAGTTGGCTTTTTGGGGTTTGGAAGGGTTCTTTTCTGGTGGTTCTGGGTTTTGATGGTTGGTTGGTTGGTTTTTGGAGATGGATTTGTTTGATGTTTTGTGGGTTGGGGGGTTGCTTGGTTGGTTTTTTTGCAAGCCTGGGATGTGCACACCAGTCCCAAGATCCAAAAGCCAGCATGGCTTCTGTGGTAGCTTTTACTGGCTTTCTTCTGCTTAATATTGATTCTTGGATCATGGTTTTAAAAACTAGGTATCTAAACTGATCTGAATCCCCCAAACTTTAAAATCTGACTTTGTTATCTTACTGACCACAAAATTTTAGGAAAAAAACTTGTGCAGAGAGTCTGTACCAACTGTTCTGTTTGTTCTCTTGATTTTTTTTCCTAAGTGACTGACCAAAAGAAAAGGAATTGAAAAAATGAGAGAGCAGTGGTAGAACATGTAGGCTGTTTTAGTCTTAAGTGCTTAGCTTCATTGCTGGGACAGGTTTTTGAGAAGCAAAAATGGAAACTTGATATTTATAGAGGGTTTTTTTCTCTTTTTTGATTTTGGTTTTCCTTCCTGTGTCTAGCATGGAGTTTCACAAGAGGATTTCATAAGAGGCAAGCAAGAGAAAAATGTGAGAGATGTCATTTATGACATCGCCAGCCAGGCCCATATTCATCTAGAACATGTGAGATTCCTTTCATTTATCTAAATAAACATAACTGATGCTAGTCTTAGCAAAGCATTTGTTGTTAGCATACTTAAAGCTGCATACTTAATTTCAAATATTTTGCCTTTTATTATTTTGAGAGTTTACATTAAAAAAAATCCCACCACTCAAGAGATTCAAATATTACAGCTACTTCCATATGAATATTATCTTTATGTACAAGAGACAGTTTACTCACAGCCAGGTCCAATTTTGTATATATAAATGAAATAATTATTACTGGAGGAGAAACTTACAGTAGACTTTTATAAATGCAGCTATGTGCCAGCATGGGATGAGCACCACAGAAAGTACATCTGCATATGGTATTTCACAGCACAGTGGAATGGCTGCCAGGAAAACAGCATGTTGCCTTAACTGCTGGTTAGTGTGTGTGGGAGGGGGGATTCATTCCCTAACATGACCAGCCATGCCCAAAGCTATGTTGAGAAAGGTGCTTTCTGTTTATTTCTTTCCTGGCATGCAGCAAAGTCAATTAGGAAAGTTTGTTTGTTTGGAACAGTGGATGATGGGCCCTGAAGAACTGCAGAGTCCTACTCTGTTTTTGTCTTTCATGCTTTTATTCTAGCTACGTTTTGATACGCTTGCTAGTGCGCTGTACAGAAGCAGAAGAAGGTTTAATGGCAATGCTTTCTTTGCCTCTAGCTGGAAAATAAAGCGCTGCAAAGAGTTTCTTACGTCAAAGTACACTTTGAGCATGGCACCCAGTGGTTCCAGTCAAGGTAGTGGGGAAAGATACCACTTCAGAGTAAAGAAATGCCAGATTTATCCCTGCACCATTTGCATTTGCACCATTAATATAATCCTCAATTACAGCATTACCTATGATCACAGTATCTTATGCAGTTGGAGTAGGAGAGCCCTTCATCTTTTTTTCTGAAGGTCAAATGTGGCATCCCTGGTTTGTTCAGTCAGTGTCTACTGTGCTGATTAATGTTTTTATTTTATGGTAATGATATGTATAGAACAGCCCTCCAGTACCTAAAGGGAGCTTACAAGAAAGCCAGAGGGGGACTTTTTACAAGGGTATTAAGGACAAGGGGAAATTGCTTTAAATGGCTTTAAACTTAATAACAGCGGGTTTAGATTAGATATTAGGAAGAAATTCTTTACTGAGAGGGTGGTGAGACACTGGACAGGTTCCCCAGAGAAGCTGTGGATGCCTCATCCCTGTAAGTATCCAAGGGCAAGTCGGATGGGCTTTGAGCAACCTGGTCTAGTGGGCAGTGTCGCTGCCCATGGCAGGAGGATTGGAACTAGATGATCCTTTCCAACCCAAACCATTCCATGATTCTGTGTACCCTTTGGCTTTATTTTTCAGACACTAATAATAATTCACATTTAAGGCATTCCTATTCATGTTGTTTAACTTGATGTCTCAGGTTTGTGGTCACATGCCCAAGAAAACTGTTTATTCCATTTAGAAACAGAGAACAGACAAAGTACAAAATCAAAAATTATCAATTATCTTTGTTCAAGCTGAAATAGTTTGAATTTTTTTTTTTTAATTCTCCACACTTCAACCCATAATGTATAGTATATAAACCCCGTTGCCTTTAGTTGCAATTTTGGCTTAGAAAAATGCCAGGTGTATGGCCTGAAATGCCTCATATCAGGGATGGGTGGCATGGAAAATGAGTAATGTGTATTTATGGTCCACATATTTAAAATTTGGTTGCTGGTATTGTGTGAAAACTTCAGGACAGAAGCAGAAAGAGAATTTGGTTCTTCAGAACCTTTCAGGTAATTTGATAATTCATAGTGTATTGGTCCCCTGGCTCCCAAGATGAGCCCACCAACTTCTGAAGAGAACAGGCCTCCTTTCTTCCTACTTCATTCCTAGAGCCCTGCCCATGTTATGCACTGGGAGTGTCCTGTGGAAAATATGCAATGTGATCATGTAATTGGAGACGACAGAGAAAAGTATAAATACAAAGAAACCAGATTAGAGCAGCATTAGCATTTTATTCAACTGAATGCTGATCCTGGCACTCCTCCCATTTTCTCCCCCCTTTGTATGTTTTTTAATGGATGGGTTATATCATCTTAATTAAAATTTAAACAAAATTCATCTCTGAATACTTGCTTCTAATCTCCCATCATCAGTGAATAGTTAACAGGGCAGGAACTCTAGAATGTTCACAACACTTGAACTGGCCATAACTGGCAGTACTAACAGAGTATTGGCCTCCTTCATAATCACATGGTCTTTGTTAACGCAAGGAAAAGGATACTTTCTGCCTAATGGATGAAATGAGTTTCTGCTGGCAGCATTTGCTGGGTATTTTAGGACTTTTGGTGATTCTAATGGGCTGGTGCCTTTAAATGCATCTGCTCTGCTGTATAAAATCACCATTTTGTTTTACCTGAGGGTCTTTATAGCCACTTATCCTTAGTTTTAGTTGGGATTACAGGGTAAGGTAAAGTTCAGACCTGCAGAGAGGTTTCAGCTATCTCAGCATTTGTTACACAAACCATGTATTTTAGAGGACGAGGGTAACAATTACCACCCCCATTTCACAGCCAGAAGACACATAAATCTGAAATACTGAAGGGAGTCTCAGCCATGTGACATGAAGCATTCTGTAGTCGTGTGGCCCTTAAGCTTAGGAGGAAAGTTTCTGCACTCTGGTCAGGTCTTCCTGACACTGCAACTGCTGACCAGCAGGTGGCAAAATATGATAATGGAGATGGCAGTTTTCCTTAGGAATTGTGTTTTATTAGCATAAAAGCATATAACAAAATGTTCTGTCAGTCCCCCAAAGTGTTCCCTTTGAAACCCTACAAATACATGTACACGTTCTCCCTCTTTCTCTTCAGCACCCTTTCCTCGATTCCTCTTGTGAAAAAGGGTCACCCTTTTGGCTTTTTGCACTTGTCTCAGTTGTGCTACATCATTATGGGAACTCAGCTTACCAAAGGAGATAAAATGCTTTCTGAATGACATGTGACCCATTCTGGGTTGAGAAGGTCAAACAAGACTACTTTATTTTTTTCATCTTGCAATTAATAGAAGGGCTGAGGATTAGATCAGGGAAGAATATTTTTTCTATATTAGAAATAGATATACACAAACACACAGAGGTGTTATTATATCTCAAAATTTTAAAATAATTTACCTTCTGAAAAGATGGATAACTTTTTCCTCCTAAAGTTTCAGGTGCATTTTCTCAGTTGCCTGGAAAGGTCCGTGAAGAACTAAACAAACTCACACATTGTTATCAGTATTTGTAGAGAGTTAGTTTGTTTTAGCCTTTAGAAGAGGCAAAACAAGGAGGGATTTTGTTTTTATAGACGGGCATTACAGGAAGACTTGTTAGATGTACTAACTCTGGAAGCTCTGTTAGATGTCCTGAGTTGAATATGAGTTTATATTGCAGATTTGATGCAGCCATGCTTAAGATTTTCATATGTAGATACAGAGGAACTGAAATCGTTTGAATGTCTCAGAAATGTAACCGAAGCATTAACAACTGCACTGCTGGGACTGATGGCAATGTTGAGCGAAAGAGATGCACTCAGAAAAATGCATTTCTGGTCTTCCATAATTTCTGTCTACTGGGGAGGTGGGGAAAAAAAAAGGTTAAACTGTATTTAGTAAGCCAGATGCAACTGGGGACTTGGTTGTTACCTTGATTTATAGTATATAGTCTTGACATCTGTCAAATCACATAAGTATTTTAGCAAGCCTCGCCCAGTATTACATACATTTGTGTAACTACTTTTGTACACAGCTTTCATGGAATGAAACATTACAGTTTCAGGATGTCAAAACAGAAAGGGATAACGCTGGTAATACAGTTTGTTGCCATATTAAGCAATATGTAAGCATTAAGCTTATATATCTAAGCAATAATTAAGCATTATATATAGTACTTGATGTTTAATCGGAAATGATAAATTCTTCTGATAAGTGCTTTTTTTTGTGTTTTGTTTTTCCCTCCCACCTTACCCCATTTACTTTTAGGCTAGATCTTTCAGTAAGAAAGTTCCTGTGAAGGCGTATCCTGCTTTTTTCTGTACGGTGGGTGTGATATATGCACTCTTTAAGTGATGGACTTATTACTGTGCTATACTTTTGTGAAGAGTACCAAATTAAGCATGGTTAACTACTACTTCACATGTCTATTTTGGGAGGATGTAATACCTAAAAATCATAGAAATAATAATGTGTGTCTGACTGTAGAACCTTACAGTTCTGATCAACACTTCTAATCCTTCTGTTTTAACTACGTCATTCCACCCAAGAAGTCTGTTTATTCATAGACTGCTGTTCTGATGCAAGAGCCCCAAATTCTGTCTATTTTCATAATTTGGTGTTTGATCTACTAAAAGATAATGCTTTTCTTCATAAAACTTGACTTTTTTGTATGCTTGGAATGTGATGATTACACTACCATTTAATAGCACAGGCAAACTGTCAAGCCTTTTCTGCAGGTTATCATTTGGTTTCTCGAATTGCTTTTTCAACTTAATGCCTAATTATTTGTGTGCACCATATCTATTAAGCTTTTTTCTTCTTTTCTAGGTTGCTTTAGATGATTATTTATATAACGTGCAAAAAGTGGATTTCAATATATTTCATCCAAGCTTACAGAAGAAGAGTACATTACTACCATTGTATTTGTATATTAGATCTTGGAAAAAAACATATTAAAGTTTGGTTATTTTAATGTGGATTCAGGGTGCTGAGTTTTTTCTCTAATGTCTTAACTTGCTAGAATTGTGAAGTGTCTGACTTCACAATTCTGCAAAATGCAGTTCCAGGGAAACAGCAGATGCACATGAACTGTAGCTGTCAGCTTGCTGGCAGTAGCTAAGTTTCTTCTTGGAATATTAGGCTGATACCTCTTTTTTACTTGTCTGCCAAGTCATATGTCCTTGCCTGAGATTGCTTTTCTTGTCTTTCTGTAGTAACAGCAGTATGACAGAAGGCTTGGACAAACACTGTGCTAATGGATACTTCTGACAGTTCTGATTCTTTGCTGAGAAAAGGAAAAAGAAAAAAGACTGCTTTGTTTGTGCCCAAAAGCTGTTACAGTAAATGGCCTATATATCAGCTAAGTAGTTCTGTGTTGTGCAAGGGGCAGGCTTCCTTCAAGTAGTGATGATGCTTCAAAGTTGGAAGAATGAGCATATATATCTGGATGCAAGAAAACTGTCAGGAAAACTTCTGGGAGAAATTATTTAACTGTGTGTTGAGATTGAGCATTGAAGTGACTGTAGGTGGTGGGAGGATAACTTTGCAACCAAGGAAGAGAGCCCATACATTAATATGTATGGATTAGCATGGATAAAACAAAATACATTTTTTTTCTCTGGCATTTTCACTCTGCTTTGGGTTTGGCTGTATCTTCCTCCTGGCCTCATCTCTGTTTTTGCCCACAGCTGTCATTGCAATGTGGGTTCTGCTGCCCCTTTGTTCAGTATTCAGCATGTCTCTCAGGACACTCAGTGTCTTCCCTGAATTCAGTGGCTTCCCTGAATTCCTTTTCTTTGGTACTCTGAAAACATATTCCTGAATGGTTCAGGTAATTTTAGTCCTCTCTCTATCTAAAGATACTGGTTCGGGTTTTTTTGTGGGAAATTGCTAGTTACTTTGTACTCAGCATCTCTTAGGATCAAGGTAAGTATTTCTGTTTGATTTGTTATATGGTAAAATAATGCTTCCTAACGTTTAGCTTGATTCAATTTAACAAATCTGGTAGTTTGTTGTGCCCTTATCCTTGTTCTAGTAAATAGCTGGTTTTCCTAGAGATTTTAGAGATTTTTTTTTTTTCTTAAATCAGGGCTAATCACCCCAGATGCTTGGCTGTATAACATCCTGTATTTTTGTGTAAAATGCTACATAATGAAGTTCTGTGAACAAATTTGTGGCTTTTTTTAATCACAAACTGTCAGCCTGTAGAAATCTTGGGATCCCGACATTAAGTTCTTTGTTTGGTGATTTTGCTTTACATGTTTGAAGTTGGTTTGTGCTACAGGCACTGCAGCTCTTCGTGGTAAATGAAGAGCAAAGGCTTAGGCTCTTTTGCTGCTACCAGGCCAGCTGCACATTGGCTCTGTTTATTTTGTGATCTGGAGCAAGCATTACAAACGCCTCTTTCTGCACTTGGTCATGTTTTGTTCCAGATATGCTGAGTCAGGACAGTTGAAGCAGACCTGTCTGTCCTCTCAAAAGGAGTCGCTCTCCTGTTAAGTCTTCTTCCAGGCAACTAGTGACAAAATAAGAGGACACAGCCTCAAGCTGTGCTAGGGGAGGTTTAGGCTGGGCATCGGGAGGAATTTCTCTGTGGAAAGGGTAGTTAGACTGGAACTTCCCTGGAACAGGCTGCCCAGGGAAGTGGTGGCATCACCATCCTTGGAAGTGTTCAAGAAACGACTGGATGTGGCACTTAGTGCTATGGTTTAGTTTACAAGGTGGAAGTCAGTCAAAGGTTTGACTCAAACTCGGACGTCTTTTCTACCTAAATGATTGTGTGATTCTGTAATAGTCCCTTTCTCATCATGGCAGGTAAATGGCAGCCTTCTCTGCCTTGACCATACTGCAGCTCTTCAACCTAGCAGTTTCCCAAATTTTCCTCATAGCAATATCCTCTGAAGGGCAGGTCCTTCTCCAACCTTCTCTAATCCATGCAAAGCTGTAGCTAGGCCCGTTCTTGACCCTTTCTCCAAGTGTAGCCTAGGATGGCAGCTCCTTTCCTACAGGGGACTGGGGTAACCTTGTAACACTGCAACTCTATGCACAATTCTAACATTGGATTTTGAAAGAATTTGAGAAAAACAAGTATTAGTATTTTGTCTAGGATGAACTTCAGGTCTGAACTAAACTAAACTTCTGGTTTAAAGTCATCACTGCTGAAGATCAGTCCTTTTCTGGTACCTATTAAATAAAAACATGCAAACAGCAAACCAAAACAACCCCACCGCAATCCATCATAAAAGCTGCAAAGACATTATTAACATTACTAGGAGGTTGTCAGTGGGCTATTTTAAAATGTAAAACCCGTTTTTACATTAAAAATCAAGAAGAAAAACTAGTCTCCTAAAATTTAGTTCACTAAAAGCAAGAAGAACAGTCTTCACCAGCTGTGGAAACAAGTCATAGTCCATTACAAGTTGAATTATTTCACAAGCTAAATATCCCTCCCATAATTGTTTGAATTGGCATTGGTTAACAACCAACTGAATTTCCAACTGTAAAAGTATCAAAAAAATGTCCCACTTTAGTATTAACAAAATTGAAATCAGACTTACTCTGAGTTCAGCGTAATCCAAAAATGCACCCCATGTGCGAATTTTCTTTGCTCTTCCATCCCATACTCGTGATTCTCCATCCACCTGAGATTATCTTGCATGAGCCATAGGGTGTACCTGCAAATCTGCAGTGATACAAATGTCTTAAGTCAGGATTTTTCTTTCTTTGGAGTACAGTATCAGTGAAGTATCCTATACCTGGAATAGGTATGTCTCTGCAATAACAGAACTTTTACCATTTTTTCACTAGGAAATGCTTGACTTTTACTTTCTGGCAAAAGTCACAGCTCCATAAAAATTAGAAACTTGGATACAAAAAAATACCACTAGGGAAAAATGTCACGTTGCTATTACAGCACTGTAGGGTAGAACTCCAAGTAATTTAGGTTAGGAAAAACATCTTGCATTGCAAACTTTAGGGCATAATTATTCTATTTCACATGTGACTCTGGGTCCACACTTTTTACAAGGGAAAAAACTGCTTTTATACCATACACTGTTTATTACTGGGAAGCTACTCATAGAAGAAATGAAAGCCAAGAGATTATTTTTCAGTTAGGTACCATTTGAAAACCAAACTACAGAATCAAAACCAGCAGCTTCTGAAAAACATGAGTTTTGCCAGCGTAACTAGAGGGGCAGCAGCATTATGCAAGAAACTGTGCTGATTTGGGACACACACAACAGAATTAACAATGGATTCGAGAAAGCTAAAGCCTAATAAATACTGTCCTCAGGAAGAAAAAAGGAGCTAAATGTCCAGTTTGACTTTCCCTTGCTGTTTGAACCCACAGCTTCAGAAGTTTGAGCTCTTTGGCAATCCAACATTACACTCCTTGCTTAGGTGTGACAGTTCAGGAGATGTGATACTCTTATTTCCAGGAGACTTAGCTACACGGATCACTCTCCTTCATTTTTTGAGCCATTTTTCAGTTGTCTTTTGACATTTTAATGTTCTTCCACAGGAATATACTCAGAGAATGCAAACTGAACTTTCCTGGAAAAAAGAAGGAAGAACAGTTATCTGAACCACTTATATTGAGCTAAGAAGGAAATTCTGACTCGTTGAGGCAGGTTTACTCTGTAATTCTCCTGACTCAGCTAACAGCAGGTAACAACCATTTCTACACGAAGAAGTAGCTCTCAGGGGGAAAAAAAAACCACCAAAAAACCCAACAAAGCAGCTTTCACAGCTAAAGCTCTCCTCCCACACTCCTGTGGACAACTTGAGCCCAATAGCCTTTGAGAAAATTATTGCAGCAAAGCCTTTCATAAAAACTTTGTGTTTCATGAAAAAAAACCAAAAAAGGCCTTAATTTCAAAATTAGTTCAGTGACCAGCCTCCAAAAGCCCATCTATAACGTGATGAGGAAAAAGCAGAGGTACTTAATGACACAGTCTTTAACAGTAAGACCAGCAGCCCTCAGGGTACCCAGCCTACTGAACTGGAAGGGAACTATGTTCTTCCTTCTTTTCCAAGGAATTGTCCTCTGGCAACATACAATGTTTCACTGGACGCTGTCTAAGATTGGTGAGAAAAAAGACTGAATGTTTATTACAGGTACTGTAAAATAGTTCAGTATATCCTGATAGTGCTGATACCTCACACAGGTATTTTAGGAATCTGTTGAGAATCATCACACTCTGTCACTTCCCTACATGCCTGAGAGCCTCAGGTTGGATTTGACACCTGAGGTGCAGAGAAACTTGTGATGGAGTGTGCAGGAAGTGGAGGGGTTGGTGATTAAACTGTTTTTACATGCATTTGAGCATGCACTGCAGTCAGCTTTTATTTCTCACAGGCAGTTGTCATCCATTTGTGTTCATAATGTGCTACAGTACTGCCTGTTGCTGCAGAAAAATGTCTTCTAGAATTACTTCCACAGATGATTCCATCGTGGGAGTTGGTACCTAACTTTGGGTAGGCAAGCTAAGGTATATCTAAGGGAAAAGGGGGGAAAATTTTAATAATACCATTAGGTTGTGAATGTGACTGTTATCTGGGCTTTAAGGTGAGAACTAAACTTGGTCGTACTTGCACAAGACTTTGCTGGAGTCATGCCCCTCTGATTTTCCTGGGATAGAAACCAGATTAAACTTTATGAAATAATAAGAAAATCTTTGAAAGCAATTCTTCTGTTCCTTCTCATGCCACCCATATCAAAGCACAGACATCTCTTCTGCCTTTTTTCCTCCCTTGTTTATTTACTTTTTTTTCCTCAGCCTCTGACTGGCATCTATTCTTTCTCATCTGAAGACTCATTCAGAGCAGTCTTTCAGTTTAAATCTACATTTCTGGCACAGTAACATAAAATATTTGTACTGATTCACTCTACAGGGAAAAAAAGCACGTCCATCCTCTATCTTCCTTTTTGCCCCATGCTCCTGTTTTCCAGGTGCTTCTTTCCAACCAACTTACCAACTGCCCATGTCAGACACTCATCTCATATACCACAATGATACTCGCTTTACTAAGTCCTAGAAGCCTTTCAGGAAATTTGGCACCCTAATTGAAATGGTGCTGATGTCTGGCAAGATCTGACAGTTGAGTCAGGGTCTTGGCACACTTCTGGCTCTCTGCTATCAGCGGACTATGTAAAATCGTGGTGAAGGGTGGAACAAAGTAAGAATGAAAAAACCCGCATAGTTTGGTTACACATAATACTCTGATGGATTATTTTTCTGCACTTGGCTAAGGCATAATGGAAACACAGTGACAGTTCTGTTCAGTTGAAGTTCAGAATCTCACCTTTAGATATATATCCTAGAAATAAAGTAATTGGAAACATTTGGCCGCAGACCTGCAAACAGTATATCTTTCTGGACTTGTTAAACAGGAATTTTAGGGGTTTTTGGTGGTTTAAAAGTTTTCAAATGGCTGCGTGTAAAGAAAGGTTTCAGTTATTAATGCTTCCTTTACTCACCTCAACTGCTAACTCTAACTTTGTCCTTTCTTTCACAGTAACTGCTTTTTGATTACTTAGAGCATAGAAGCTTGTCTGTTTGGTTTTTTGTATTTAGTTTTAGCTAATTCTGTATGCTTTGTATTGTTTTACCTTGTAGGGTCTACCTACTAGGCAAAAATCATGAGTAGCAAAAATCCCATTTTTGTTTCACAGAATTTCCTTCATGGAAATATTCCTTGGGATGCTCTTTGCTATATTACTATTTTTTTTTTTTATTGAAAGCTAGTTATTTAATGACTAGAGCTGGTGCCCTTACATGAAACTAGACTGTATAAGTGGTGATACTTCTAGAATAATGCATGTGCTGCGATGTCTTGAGAATCTTGCATGCTACAAGAGTTGTGGTGTTCCATGTGTGTGAGACAGTGCACACATGTGGGCAGAAAAACAGTGCTTGTGTCCCTATCACCTTTATATGACTGCAGTTGTCTGGAGGAATTGGTAATTAAAAACCATCCCATGTCCATTGAGCTGCATGAAGTATAAAACACCAACTGAAAAGCTTTCCTCCAAAATACATATTTTTCTCACTTTCTCCCAAATCAGGGAAAAGGAATTTAGCAGTATTTACTTAGAAGTTACTTACAGATTGGATGTATGATCATTTAAATGTTATTAATGTATTCGATATAACCACAGGACTTATTTGTGTACTCAGTTTCATTGGCTGGTAACTGATTAACTGAGAAAAGAAGACTGATTGTTTCTGTTGGCTTATATAATAATGTTACTACAGCTCCACAGTGACGACGGTTTTTATTTTCAGTCTTTAGCTGTATCAAACACATTAGTTGAAAAGTTACTTTACATTTTCTGTTTAGGTCAGATCCAGGCCCCTTCAGTTGCTAGTCCCTGCTGAGCCTGCTGTGTCAGACTTGTAGTTACTAACACAGGAGAAGGACTTCTTTTTTTCCTGGTTCCGGATCCTGATGTCCTGATGTGTTTTTTCCCCCCCAAAATATGGAGATGGCAGAATAAATGGTCCTAAGATCATTGAGAGAGATGGTGGGTTCCTAGAGCCTTTGAGGCATAGGAGTCAGCCCTACCTGTTACCTCTATGACAATGACACTTTTCCAGGACTGTAAACCTAATGCAAGTAAAATGAATGATAAATTCACTTTTTAATGCCTGCAGTTTTAGCAAGTACATCCCATCTCCCACCCTCTCACAGTAACCTCCTCTTGATGAACCATTTTATGCCGTGGGATGTCAGTGCTACGGGCCTGAATTCCTGACTTCTCCCCTAGCCAGTAATTTCACCCAGTGAGAAGTTAGTGGCTGAGGTAATGTGATAGAAAATATGAACCCATTGGACTTGGATCATTTCTTTAAGCAAAGGTCTTCTGAAGACAGGTGGGGGAGGATTAGAAATCCAGAAAGCCTCCATTTAAGTGGCAGTAGATGAGAAGATGTTTTGAGCTGCAGTGGTGAGGCAGAGATGCCACTGTCAGCTATCTCTGTATGATTTTACATGGATCCTCAACCTAGTGAGGTGTTGTGAGCACGCAATATTGTCCTGCAATTGAACTTGCAGGTTCAGGCCAACTACAGGAAAGGAAAATTAATTTCTAGCTGTCAAAAAATTATTTTTCTAGTCTGATCTATTTTCTTAGTTTATCTAGTGACCATCTGCAGAAGGAAAATTGTTGCCTCCTCCTTCTTCTGGTGATGTGGCTATAGAGAGAGGTTTAGCCTTCAAAAATGTCAGTGTTTAGCTTAATTTGGAGTGCTTTGAAATGTGGTTTATTCATTAACCTGGAGATTGGTGACTCTTCACTGTTCTAAAGAGTGAAAAAGGGACTGGTTGAAACATCAGACCCAGCCAGCTCAACATCTTCAAAAGTTACTACACCAGTGAAATCCCCAAACCAGACAGTATTGCTGTGTACCAGAAATTTCTGGCATTATTGATATCTTCATGCTCTCAAATCCGAATCATATTCACACGTTAATTATAGATGGGGGTTTCTAGTGGATTGTAACTCCCAAAACTTCTTAGTTTGGATAAAAACCAATTCATCAACAATTATTCTAATTATTGGCAGGTATTGGAACAGTGTTCCTCCAATCCGAGGAACATCTCTCTCTGCTGAAAAGACAAAAGGACCTTTTCAGTGAGTAAATCTGCAGATTGGGAATATAAAAGATCTCAAATGCTGGAGTTAAAGTATTCCTCTTAAACTTCTATAACATTTCTGTTGTCAATATTCTGATCAGTTACACAGTGCAGTCAGTGAGCACGCAGATTTGGACAACAAACATTAAAAATGGGTATCAGGTACCAGTAGAGGCCAGTATACACCAGTTGAAATCCATCAACAGGTCTGGTAGGTCATGGGCTAGAAGGGAGTGGAAGCAGACTGACCCTTCTGGTGTGCTCTATGCTCACAAAGCAGCAGCTGTCCTGCCTTCAAGCAGAACCTTTCACGTGTTGTCAGGCATTATGTCAGCAGCTGAAAGAAGTTTTGGAGTAAGCACATGCAGAGGAGAAAAAAGAGACCCAGGCCAAATTTTGGGAGGAAAAAACCTGGGGAGAGGGTGACTGAATTATAGTAATTTAATTTGTGTGTGCAAATGAATGTAGCCTCAGCCTTTGGAGAGTCAAGCTGGAAGGCAGAGTACCAATCAAGGCAGCAAGAAAAAGAGAATGGAATTTTATGCATCTGTCATTTAAACATGGGATTGTTTGGTGTTTGGGTTTTTTTTCTTCCTTGAAAGTTTTTGTTAACTATATGTATTTCACTAACACAGTTCTTTATAGCACACCCAGCTCTTCAAGAAAGTTGTCCAATGGCTTCAGAGTCCAGTCTCATGTGTGACTTTTGAAAATCCCTTTTCTTGTCTGAAAACAAATGGTTACACTTTATTTTGCCTTAAGTTTTCTCTTAAAAAAACCCACAATCCTCCCCAAAGCCCTCATCCCAACACAAATACTTTTCTTATCTGCTGTACTTTTAAGCATTTTAAAGGTCAGTCATTAATACACTCTTTGCATGTTCAAGTGGGAGAGTTAATAATTCTCAGCTTATTACATTAAGCACTTGCTACAGGTTGCAGTGAAATAAAAGGCATGTACACCTTTCATCAAAAGTGAGTTTTCATAAGTGTGAGAACTAATGATCATGAGGAAAAATTTGTAGTAAAACCTTAACTGAAAACTTAGATTTTTCATCAAATTCTCTGCAATTTAGCAAAATTTCATGGTGACAATATCGGTTCATTAAATTTGCTTTTTTGCCAATTCATTCAAGGAAAACAGTCCTAGCACTCCATTCTGAATTGCTACAGTTACTACCAAGAAAAGTAGGTATAATTCAAACTACTGTCACTCTTCCAGAAAATGTCAAATGTCACTTATCTCTGATCTTTGCAAGACTTTCTTTGAAGTATTTCCTGATTAATTATGGCAGATTTTTAGAATTCTTCCACAGTAGGGAATCATGTAGTAGATCTGTTTTATGGCACCTCATCTTCTGTTCCTGGAAGCAAATAAAAACTGGAGACAAATGTTTGTGCTAAATGTGCTGTTTAGAGCACTTTTACTAGTCTTCGATCCAAGAAGTGGATTTTTTTTCCCAAAAAGTGCTAAAAGTATTAGTGATAATACTAAAGAGAAAACTCACAAAACCAGGGTTCCAATTTTGTACACTGTCCCACACACACCACCTCCATCCCAAAACTTTTTAGTTGCTACATACCCATTCTTTTGCTTAGCTGTTGCCAATGAGCTGGAAGGTTCCCAAGGCTCGCACGTGTGCAGTGTGCTTTACATCTTAGTCCAAGTCTCTGTTACATACAAGTAAGAACATCAGATCCCAACACACCTAATTTGCTCCAGCACCAGCCTTGATCAAAGTTTTTATTACCAAAAAGAAATTCTTGTGTGCACACCATTTTTTTGCCTTCAAGATGCTACAGCCATACTTAATAATTAATTCATGAACTCATTCTTTTTTAAACATTTTGGTGTCTGGCAGCATCCCATTTCCATCCGTGGTCAAAGTGAAACCAGAAATGATCAGAGGATTAACTCACACATATCCAGTACCAGGTCCGGCCTCCACAGTAAATGCAGTCTCCAGGCAGCTCTCTGGTGTCCAAGCTGGACACTGCTGATGGAGACTTGCCCTGCTCTGCCATGCTGCCTTGTTACTGGGCTTTGTTATAAAGATGGACTTCGCCTCATAAGTGCCAAGGCTTAACTGAAGTTCTGACCTCTTTGTTTGGCAAGTTGAAGTGGAAATCTCACACAAAGTGTCCAGGTCTTTGTGAGCAGGATCTACAGATTCCAGTCTGCTGCTGGCTCTGATTACCACAACCTTTCTGCCAGTGAAGCCATCCATTAGTGCCAGAAGTGTTCCTACAACAGAGCTAACAGAAAAATACGATTTTCATTCACTGGTTTAGTAAGTTTTCTTCAGTTCCACATAACCATCTCCACTGATCCTGCAAAAGGGACAAGTTTTTAATGATGAGATGCTGATTTGCAAAAGACTCATTTTAAGACGTTAAGTACAGAGAAGATAACACAGACCTTGGGCTGATTTCATATTACTCCCCCATCACCCTGGCTACATTCATTAGCAACCACACAAGCTACCAGTGTCTTTCCAGTCCCTGGTATATCATAGAACAGGAAATCACTGCAATTAAAAAAAAAATCACATAAGAAAAAAAGTCATAATGGAAAAGTGCCTATTATAATCCCCATCCCTAAAACACACAGCTCTGCTTTCCTCAGCAAAACACTTCAAGGATAAGACAGCAGTAACAGCTAAAGTGTGAGAAAAGTCAAAAGGGTTCCTACACAATCCAACAAGGCAGCAAATGAAACGAATAAAGAGGATAATGTGTCTGTACAAAACACTGAGTAAAGATAGTAACATCCCAGAAGGACACATCTAAAAGCTCTGACAAACTAACAGGGGTGGCTACATCACAGTGGAGCCAAACAAATTTCCAGTGCAGAAGCTGAGACCAGGATAACCTAGAAATCACTAGTTCTGCATATTCATTCTTGTTTTCACAAAAGGCTAGATTTGAGAGCAAAGCATTTAATTACCCCTTTAAAAGCTTTAAATTACTAGGTTTGGTCTCCCTTTGCAGGTGATAAAGCTGGAAAGGTGTTCTGCATTTCTACCAGCTAGAAAAGCCAACATGCTGCTGCTTCAAAATGAATTTCATTTAATAAAGAAGCAAAAGATGTAAAGATTTTCCTTTCATTGTTTGTAATACTTTTTAAAGTTACTGAAAGCAAAGCATTTAAAATCCCATCTCAATATACCATGACTGAATTTTGCTGACCAAGAATACACCATGCTAATAATTAACTCTCTAATAATTTCATTTTGTACACAGAACTCAGCTGTGTAAGAAGTGGACAAATTCTTATTTTAGCCCAAGCACAACAAACACTGCAAGGTTTTAGTTGCAAGTTCTATCAATTGTAAAACTGCTGCTTAATCATTTGAATAAAACACAGAGTTTGTGGGAGAGACAAGTGGACTTCCATGAAGAAAACTACAGTTGGCTACCAGTAAGTAATTGTATGTGGAACTCTAAAGGAAAAAATCTCCAACTCCAGCTTTTAAAGGCAAGACACCTTGAATGGATAATCTCGCCTCACAGTAAACCTCTGAACCTACATATATGCTGGTTTCTATCAATTTTTTAAATATTACTTCTTAATTTTCTTAAAACTACTTTTTACTCCTGCAAAGAAACCCTCCCACACAAAAGTGCTGAAAATTTTGGAGCATTTTTATATGTTAAAGAAAGCTGCAACAATGAGGTTCCATCAGAAATTCGATATCAGCACAAAGGAAAGGTTCACAGCAATTTTCAAATTGCTTGAGAGAAACCTGTAAGCCAAGGGAGTTGTAGACAGCCCATAACTGGAAGCTTTCATAAATAGTGAAATGTCTCACTGACATGATGAAGTAAAAATCCTTACTAAATCCTTACTGAAACAACAATTTGCATTGGCTCAACACCAGACAGATTGGCTTCAATTTTCATGTGAAGATTTGAAGTGAAAATGCAAGCCCTGAAACAGCTGTGTGTAAACAGTGTCCATTCAAAAATCATAAAGCAATTCAGGAAGCACAGCATAAGATACGTGTTGCAGCATATCACTGCTATTTCATATTTCCTGAAGAAGATATTTCCTCCACCTTTAAAGTACAGCTCTGGCATAACTTATAAGATTATAATTCGAGAGCAAAAATAAATGTCTCTTTAGACTACACTATGCTTTGGAAGAAGTTTTTTTTCAGCTAAATTAAAATTACTAATAAATAATCACTCTATCTGAAATAGTGAAGTGAATTAGTATGTACTTCTTCCAGTAAAACACCCCATGATCTTCCATTCTTTGTCTTCTATTCATGTTCTATTTACAGCCAGTTTTTTGCAAGATTGCTTCTGCAGTACTGAGAAACAAAGTTGACATGTAAGAGCAAAGATAGATAAATACAAAAAACCCCATTGAAACCAGGACACATGATCAGTATGACACTTCGATATAGTGAACACAAAGCAAAAATCACTGGCATTTAGCCAAGATTTTCAACACTACTTAAAAATTAGGTCAAATGTTTACTTTTTTATAGAGAGATTAGGAACAAATGTTTGAGGATTTGCAAACAGGCCGTTTTCAGGTTTATTTTCCTCTCTTACTGAACAGAGTAAAAAAAAATCCCATTCAGTAGGAAAAAAAGAATTCTGAAGATATAGGAAGGTAACAGAAAAAAATATGGCAGGCTTTCATAGCACTAAAGTTGCTTTGGGTGATAACATTAAGTCATTTATAGTTCCCAGTCTTCCTCAGACAACAGGTTACTTATTCTTCTCCTAACCAGAGTTAAGGTCTTGCGCTGATTTTCCATGACTACATATGGTAGAAAAAGCATCTCACTGCTGTTAGTTACACTTTTCAAGCCTTTCAGAAAACAATGTTACTTTGCACTTTGTGACAAGAATTAAAACACAGGCACATAGGCAGAAGCACTAGGACTGCTTCACCTTGCCTGTATCTAACTTTCTGCTGCATCTCAACTCCACTGGGTATTATAAAATTATTTGTAAGCATTAAAGAAAAATTAGTTAACTATGAAGCTGCTTCTGATGCCAAGAAAATTCATCTAGAGGACAACTTAAATCTATAGAAGTTTACAACACAAAGGGATCTCTTTGGTCCACAAGAACCAGCCCAGCCGATACACAGAAGATCCTCTGGTGTGAACATCTCTCTGCAACTGGCAATCACAAAATGAAGACGCTTGTGGTCAATTTAAATATTGGCTGTGCCTGAATTCTTTACCCATAAAGCACCTGCTGAATACACTCTGCTGCACACACTCTCAGATTTGTGGCTTAAACGGCCACAAGCACCTGTTTCCAAAAAACTAACTCATGTTAAACAGCTTGGCTCACACCTTATATAAATCAGTGCATTAAGAGTAATTACATGACAGCTCAGGCTGACACACTGGATGGATTTGAGGGAGAAGTGGAAGACCAGATTGTCATGCTATAGGATGCTCATGCCTCCATATCCTGCTTCCTTTCCTGTGTCCCTCTTCCACAGCAGGAGAAACTCCAGCTCAGTGGTGTGGCTCTTGCTTATCTATGTCCCTGTCTGTGCTGGGATAGAAAATCCAGTTGAAAGTCAGAAAGTTCAGTGGGTTCATGATTACTACTGGAAAGCCCCACTACCTATTTTTAATCCCAAGAAAAAACAACCACATCATTGCTCAATAATGTAAAATTTGAAAAATTAAGCTGCCATATTACATGTAAGTGAAATTTTCTTGGGGGAAAAAAAAATAGCAGCCCATTGGGCCATTTTCCAGCGCAGACTTTGGCATCAGAGCAACACCACAGAAGTTAATGGTGCTGAACACTCTTACCCCTCCTTGCTCCACAGCTCTTCAGAACCTTCCCAGCCACCCTTCCCCTCAGACAGCATCCATCAACGGCTGGAAATCCTGGAGGATCAGGTGAGCTGCAGAGCAGCCGGCTAGATTTAGAAAATACTGCTCTGGATGACTCGATTTGTACACACAAAAAATTCGGACACAGAAGGTGGAAGGGGCTCCTCGTGCTGACAGTGTTTCTGGTGGGAGCCCTTCTAGCAGACCTGCCATAGTTTCTCCAGGCTGACCAGCAACTCTTCAGACTGAAACATGTTACTAATTTCCTTCCATATGATGTGGAGAGAGAGGTGGTTAAAAACATGCCCATCCTGAATTACCTCAGGGCAAGCATACTTAGAGCCACGGCCGCGAGCACAAAGCCGCGATCGTCCGCAAAGAATGGAAACATTCTGTCTCTTTAAAAAAACCCCACGAGGCAGGTCTCGTGCCCGGAGTATCCCTCTTCCACGAGGTGCCACTCGTGGGTCGGGATCGGCCGAGCCGCCCCCGCCCTCCCTCCCGCTCAGGGCGGCTCTCCGGGCAACGCGGGGCTCAGGCGCGAGTCCTTCCCGCCCAAGATGGCGGCGGCCCCGCCCCGCCGGGCGGTGTCCCGGAGCCCGTCCCCCGGCGCGGGGTGTATGACCACGGCCGTGCGGGGAGCGGGGCAGGCCGCGGCCGGAGCGGGTTGTACCGGGTGAGCAGTGCCGTCCGGCCGTATTCTGGGGGGCCGGGGATCGGCTCGGGTTGGGACCGACCGGGGAGCGAGAAGGAAACTTTCCTCGGGGAACTCTTCTCCGCCGGGACTCCGGCCGCTCTCCCGCGGCCATGTTGGGAACCGGGGGCTGCCTGGGGGGGAAGGAGCTCCCGGGCGGGAGGCGGCGCTGGGCTCCGCTGTCCCGCCGCGGGGCTGGGGCAGTGCCGCGTCCCGCCGGCAGGGAGAGAGGCAGCGAGGCGGGAAGGACCCGGGGAAGGAAGCGACGGCGGCGGGCGCTGGCTTGTCCCAGGGCACTGAGGGAGTTGGGGGGTCTCGGAAACGAGTTCGTCTTCGGGAAGGGGGACAAACAACAACGGCGGCCCCGCGGCGTTACGTAAGTGCCCGAAACTCCTCGACTCGTGACTCCGCCGAGGCGCCGTGAGGCGGCGGACGGGACGGGCGGGCGGAGGGCGCTTCCTGCCCCGGCGGGCTGGCGGGGCCGCGCTCCCCCGACCCTTCGCTCGTCCGGTGAAACTCCGTGTCGTTCTCGGAGCGAGCCGCCTGAAAAGTGTTGACGCTGTGGTGAAAAAGCAGCGGAACCGCGAGTCGTGCGGCTGCGAGCATAAGGTGCTGTTTTTTTCCCTCTGTGAAATTCGCCTATTTTGAGGGGAATGTAAGTGGTCTGCCAGAGATACGTATGGCTTATAAGCTGTTTTCTGAAAGTAGCTCGAGAAAAGACAGCCGCATGTTTTTCCTCTCGCCTCATTCGAAATACTTATGTTCATAGGCACTGATGTTTATAAATGGCAAAACTGCTCATCACGGCAAGAAGGCGATGGGTGAGTCTGCTGAGCAGCAGGTCCTGGCGTCGGCTTTGTCCCTACTGAGGGAGACAGCTGTAACTCGAGTTTTGACGTGAAGCGTCAGTACAATGGTTGTTGATAACCAAAAGGACCTTTTATGTCCTTAACCAGAGATCGAGGATTGTCTTTAGGCTGAATTGATACAAATGGTTCCAGAAGCATCGTTAAATTCCAATTCAGGCTGTCGTCAGGCTGTGCTGAGAGTTACTGAAAGGGTTGATGCTTGTTAGAGAAACACTATATATCTGAAGCTTCGATGTGCCTAACAGCTTAAGGTCAAATGAGGTTAATACAGTTGGCAAAGTGACTCTGAAACCAGACCCACAACACTGGAATCTGCTTCAGAACTGAGACTGCAAATTCCTCTTTCTCTGCTGAAATAAGGAGAACTTAAATATTCAGATCTTAAGTTCTGATACTTGCATATTGAATTATTTTGGGGGTGCCTGTCTGAAAGAAGGGAAGTATTTAAAGACAGCAGTGTATCGGTGCTGAGATCCTACAGATTAATTGCTTTGTGTGCAGTCATCAGCATGCAGAATGGAATCCTTTAGCTCAGAAGGCAGTGCTCTTGCTTTTAGCCTCTAATCTGAATACTGTTGACTAATCCCAGTGGGTAATAGGAATCCCAGTGTTCTTAAATATCTTTTATATCAGCACTGTTTCTTAAATAATACTTTCCCAAGAGTTTTAGTGCCACCAATTTTGTTGAGAACAACAGTGGAAGTGAAGCGTTGTGTGCCTGAATCCCAAATTTTTGCTTCTGAATGCCAATCGGCTGTGTGCTGTTTGGTTTGTCTGAGTTTTGCTCTACATAGAAGCCCACATAGAGGAAGTCCCTTAAATGCAAAATGAAAACTGGTGTGTAGAAATTTTTAGCTGGAGAAGCTGGTTCAGTTTCCTCCGTTGTATTATGTGGAAAGAGAGTAGCATCTTTTCACCTAGAAGCAAGTTTTCATTAGATACAATGATGAAATTATTTTTCAGCTAGAGCTTTGTTCTGTTTCCCTTAAATCAAGGGTTGAGCTTTAACTGTAGTAATCAGACATGTGCCCAGAGTGACAGAAGAATCTACCCATAGTATCCTAAAGCTCTTTAGTTTACAAAAACTATCACTGGCAAAATGATTGCTATATTGAAAAGGTATGATGGCTTTTAAGTTTCACTGTTAGTGGATGCAGGATAGTTTCAGAGCAGTAAAGAGATGGAGCTGCAATTTCAGCTGAGGCTTGATATGGCAGAGCACTGCCAAAAGCTCCATGAGAGCAATTATGGCAGAGTGCAAACACTGGTTTCATACAGTTACAGCATTTTTAGTGGCTTGTCTTCACCTAAGAGGACTGGAGGTGTTTAAGTGAAAGCTTAGGGGCAAGGCATGGCACATAGATAAGGCAGAGTTGAATTTTTTAGTGCTTGCAGACCTGATTTTCTGAAAATGTATGTTGGATAAAATGTTGGAAGTGGTGTCCTAGCAAACAGATGGCATGCCAGTTTTTCTTCTTAAAATACTCTTATTAATGGGTGATGTCAAATAAGGAAATCCCAGTATTAACTGATATGATTCTTAGATGATGGTAGGCAAGGAATTTAAATTCTTGATTTTGTATTAGGAGATGAAACCTTATTCTCTACAGCCTCAAATTGAAAATGTATGTTTGTGACTTACTTCAAGCTCTGTTAATATTCAACCTTACATTTCCATTTAATTTTTGTATTTCTTTGAAGTTTTAGATTATGCTTATATATTTTACTACTTTCATGAATTAATTCAGTATTTGTATGAAAATGTGATAATCTGGAGATTGTTCCAAAAGAGAATACATACAGGCAAATATGGATTTCTGAAACACACATTTAAAACTTTCCCTCTAATGCAGCAAGTGCCAAGTTTGCTGTTGTAGGCTAACTTCTGTCTTCATGATTCATTTGAAGACATGTTTTTATAGTTCAGGGGGGTGAAAAACCACTCTATATAGGTGTGGTAGAATATGTTTACTAAAGATTTTTTTTATTGTTGCCGTGAACTGTAAGATATGATGATATTAACAAGTAGAGTCCTGGAAATTCAGGGCTGCAAGAGCAGTCCAGTTGAAATAAAAGAGTCTGTACACAAGAGAAGTGACTTGATTGAAAGTTGTAGGACAAAGATGCTCCTTTTATGAAAATAAATATTATTGTGCAGAAGTGGTATTGAGGAGAAGAGCGCTGCATGTTTTTCAGGCTGCCACTTTAATGCTACACCATCAAAAATGCACACATGTTGACTTTAGTTGAATTAATAGGTAAGAGTACTGCTTGTTTGGACATAATCATGTTTTGATTTTCTTTTTTGTTCATTTGCTTGGGGTTTTTTAGCTTTTTAGCGATTGTAAATTAAGGATTTTTAAAATGAAACGGGAGTGACTTTCTATTTTTTCTCTTTGCATCATTTTATTTTGCAGTAAAACAGTGTTAAGTGGATTGTATATGTAATGTAGCAGGATTTTGGCATTCAACAGACTGTAAAAGAAGAAAAAAAACTAGTTGAAAGTTAAAGATTTCAAATGCAGGAATGTTCTTGCTACATCACCCTGCCCTCCAACCCCCAGTGTAATGGGGGTTGTAAGAATGTGGATGAAGGTAATAGGAGGACATGCACGCTGTTAGTTACTGTGTTGAGAGGCAATCTCTTGAGAAATTTTACTGATTCAAACAGACGCAGGGGGCTGCTAAATAGTGATAAACATGATCTTTGTATAAGCAGCTTTAGCTTTCTTTAAGTGCTTCTTATGCCTCCATCATATCATCTAGAGGTAACCATTTTGCTTTTAAGTGCTTAGTATGCCTTCTGAAAAAGGGAAAGTTTCAGCGTGTTCTTTGACATCTGCATTTCTAAAGTGTAAATGTAATTTGCTAAGCAAATTAACAGTGTACCGTACATGCAGCTGTTCAGGTTGTCAGCATCTTCCTTGTGCAGCTTCACTTCGGTGCAAACCTTTGTGCAGTTTTCCAATTGTCCTCTAGATAGTCTGCACTCCAGTTGCTTTCCATATAACTAAAATAAATCAAACACATCTGACAAGCAGTGAAAGGGAAAAGGGCCAGTGAATGCATTTCCCAGGAAGGCCTTTACCTACGGTAAGCTGCTGTGATTAAGGAGTTCTTTCAGGAAATAACTCCTTGTTTTTACCATTCTTTTTCTGCTTTAAATTTCTCTTACCTTAGCTGTCAATACTTGGTAATGTAAAACTTCTGAGAGTGATTTTCAGTGTACTTCTGTTCTGAAAGCTGTGTGACAGTGATTAGTTCCCCTCCACCCCTCTCTCTGATCTAGGTTAACTGCATGGAGGCAAGTGAACTGCCCTTTTAACACACAGGTTATGTTTGAGAAGCTGGTTGCATGGAAGATTGACAAATTTTATTTATGGTATCATTGTTAAAGCTTTCCTTTTGGCTTTTATTAACAGCTGTCAGCTGTTGGTTTTCTACACCTTCACCATACCATGTGTCACCAGGTAGCAGCAATTGATGTAAGAAAGGTCTTGTGTGCCTTGCTCAGAAAGAAAATTCAACACTTGGCATATTGGCTTACGTGTTTTTATATAATGCTGGATAAATGTATTTTAAATACTGCTGGGGATTAGCAGTGACAGGTCCATTATTGCAGTACTTCAGTGTTGTCAAGCTTGCTGAAAATCACATGTAGTTTGATTCCAAGCCCTAAGTTGTGTTTCGGCTGCCTGTGCCTCTGGGATCTCCTGATGTCTGCCCTGCATATGGTTACTGGGCATGAGCCATTTTTCATACCAATTTGGGCAACTTCTCTCAGAGGTTTTGAATAGTAGGGAAAAGGATTCCCTGAAGCCAGTCATACTTGTCCTTTGTCTGGTGGAAGTTACTTGGAACTTCTTTTAATTAAAGAGTGAAGAATTTGAAAGAGTTCCCTATGTCTGTATATTGGTTTTTTCTACTATAATATTGACAATGTGCTCCAGCAGTGTTTTGTCTGATCCTGTTAGGTAGTGATCAGCTGCCTGCCTCCTGAAAGTATTTCTGCAGTACAATATATTATTAGGGTTACCTCTTGAAGTAGAAATTTCTTAGCTTAGGTGGGTCAGGAGCAGGAAAAAGTTGAGGTGATTGCACCTGCTCAGAGAAGAGAAGGTTGAGTGTTGTTACTTGGCGTTTATCTTGTTTAATTTTGTGGAATTGCTTAAAATTACTAGGCTAGTAAAAGAAGCCTCTTTGTTGTGCAGCTTCTTTTCCTATGACAGGATTCGAAGAACACATGCAGGTGAGAAAAATTGATATAATAAAAATGAAATAGCAATGGTGTTAGGTTGCTGTGCTTGTAAGTTGTGGGACTCCATGGGAAAACTTTGCTCTCTTTTAAAACATGGCTTGCTAAAATTGAATATCCTTTTGTGTTGTAGTACTTTGTAGAAAATTAATGGCTCTCATCAGGCTCTTGGTAGGACTACTTGGTAACCTCTCTAGTTTGGTCATGCTGTGAATTATTACCTGTCCTCTAGTCCTTGTTAGACTGTTAGTGAAGTCAATAACTTCTCTCATGGTGGTAATAAAAGTGAACCGAAGAAAACTTAAAACAGAAAGCTTTATTTTTTTTTAACACTGTCTTGTTTAAGTACCTGTGCATAATAAAAATACATGAGCCAGTGAACAGACTGGTGTGTCACAAGTTTGCATTTGTGAAAAAAAATAAAGGAAAAATAAATTCTGTGAACTTGATGAAGCACTTTGGAACATGTAGCTGGTGCTGTAGCTCTCAGGTGCTAAAACAAGCAGGTGCCCTGAGACCCAGGAGGTGCTGTTTTTAGTGTATACTTGTGTCTTACAGATACATAGAGATCTTTCTGTAAGTGTTCTGTACTTGTCAGTTAAAGGTGCTGCAAGAAGCATGCTGAAAAATACAACTTATTTTAGTCACTGGAAACCAAATCCTCGTTTTCACATTGGCCAAGAGATGGTCTGGGTAGCCATTAACAAGTTGCCTCCATGTGTGCTGTAATAATCCATAAAAAAACAAACCACGCAGCCAATCTGGTTTTGGAAAATTGCTTGCAAGATGGATTTGGCAGTAGTTCTTGTAGAACAGCTGCATCTGGATCTGTGTTTTTCTATAGTAATGATGCTGTGTCCCCTCCTCAAAAGAATTTAATTAGGTCTTTTCTAAAATTTAAAATGTTGATGCAGTGGGTTCTCTTTGTTAGGCTGGGTTGATGAAGCTGAAATAGGATGTAGCTTGCTCAGAAATTGGTCAGCTCATTTTGACTGTCTTTTGATTTGTGTTTTTTCATGTCTCTCTCCCAGTGTCCATTTAGTGTTAAGTGTGTACATCTGTCAAGTAATTTGCTAGCGCAGCTGGCCAGATGTGTGGCCCGGTGCTGCCGAAGTGGGCTATTGCCAGTTAAGCTGTTCCTTGAAAAGCAGGGGATGGGATGGGATGGGAGGGGCACACCTGGCGCCTGTCCAGGCCTGGAAGGGAGTGGTAAGTTCCAGCTGCCAAACTGGAGAGTAATGACTCTCCAAACAGCTAAACAGTTGGAGTAGGGAAACATTAAATTGTAAACAGAAAAATACATCCCAGTGTTTGGTATTGCTGCCTGGTCGTGTCATCTTTTAGGCAGTGACCCAGCAGATGGGGTTTGTGTGTCCTGGAGTTTCTTGGGGTGGAGCAGGATCCGAGGCTGCTGTCCTCTGCTCTTGACTCTTCAGGTGCATTTTGAAGGTGTTGATCTGTTGTCTCTGTTTCTTCTGATGCCTTTTGTCTACTCAGAATTGTGGAGAACTTCAGAAGGAACTTGAGCTCTTTTGGACTTCAGGTCTGTGGAAATTGATTTTGAAACTATATTCTGGTGTGTGTCCCCAGTGCTTTGGTTAAGATGAAAGATGCCATTTGCTAGCACCAGAAGTTTAGCTAAACCACTGATAATGCTGCCAAATACAAATGGCAAGTCAAAATACTTAGGTGTTTTCCAATGACAATAAAAATTTGATCTGAATACTGGGCTTTTTTAGTCAGTTGTTTGTTAATTACTTTTAAAGGACACACTCATGTTATGTAGTTTATGAATACGTAATTTTTAGATATACAAAATATCAGCCTTTTTACTTATCTCTGTTTTAGTATGCTGACAGCTGCAAGCGTTTGCTGTGCCTGTAGTTGCCTTTATCTTGCTTTCTGTGCTTTGAGAGATGAGTTTGTCAAAGCTGAGCACTATTCATGGTGGATCAGGCCTGCTTGTCCATCTCTGCAGAATTCAAGCTTTCAGGGGTTTTGGCTGTGTGCTGTGGTTTTGGGGGCGGGGGGGGTGTATTTTTTTTTGTTTGATTGCTTTTTAAATAATCCCTTTAATTCTAGCCATTCCTTAGGCTCATGCTGGCAACCTCCTCTCATACTCTGAACAGTGTTACAAATTTCCGCATCTAAATGTGGCAGCACCTTAGCTCCTGAACTTACACCAAAGCCATGTGAGCCTGTGTAGGTGCTGGGAAATGCTCAGCTTATCAAGAGGTGGGTAAGAACACAGGAAAGTTTAGATAGTTGCTCTGTTTGCTCCAACCCCTGACTGCCAGGTGGGGGATGAAGAATTATGTGTTTCTTCCTAGCAGCAACTCTGTCGCTGTCATGCCAGAAGACAAAAGCAATACCAGCTACCATGGTTTATTGTAAATAGAAGCCTGACCGTAGTAATAAGCAGCTGACTTCATTAAAAAGTTGGACCTCTTACAAGAATGTTCCTCCTGGACTTCTGCAGTGAGGTATCTTCTCCCCTAAAAGGCATTCAGGGATGATTTTCAGTGCAGCAGGGGACAGAAGGGAAATACAACCCCTTCCAATTGGTCTAGGAGTGCACTGAGGCCTCCTGATCATGTACTTCCCTGTGATACCAACCCTTTAGTACTGCTTGCATTTCCATCTTTCATGTTTTCTCCAGGCAGGAGAAAGATAGTGGGGAGCAGCTTTGAACTCAGCAATTGTGGATTTCTCTGTGTCTTTCATGGGTGCCACATGTTTCTTGCTTGGAGCAGGGGTGCTGCCATTCCTGCACGTGGCCTTGTGGCCAAGGTGGTTCCTCTCATCCTTCATGCAGGGCAGGTTTGAAACAGGCCAGACATGTCTGGTGGGACAGCCCTCTTCCGCATGCCTTTGTTTCCTTTGTGTCTCCTCTGTGATTACTTAGCATTATAACTCTTCTGGATGTGGGAGTTGGCCTTTCTGTTTACAAGCAGGTTAAGTTGGTGTTCTATTTCCAGCTGAGGTTTATGGTGTTAAATACCAAACCTTGTGAGGAGATAATGTGTAGAACTCGGGTGGTTTTGCCTGCATACAGCAACTCAGGGAGTGTAGTAATTGTTCAGCAGAGTAGCCTGGATTAGTAAAACAGTATTGCTCTGCTCTTGCCGTGCTAATACATATGCTGCTTGGCAAAATAGTCTTTTTCTAAAAATAGCTTTCGGTACCCAAATGAGGTTTCTTGAGTGGGTTAGGGAATATGAGGTCATAAGTCTTGAAAGATCTACCTAGAAATCTCCATCCTGACGATGGAATTTGCCTTTCTGGGCAGTCCTATCTCAGGATTTCCTAACTCATTTGGATAATGAAAACTTAAAGAGCAATGCCTATGCTGTGCAGGTTTGATAATAAAGTGAGTTTTTTTGTTGTTGTCATACATTTAGAATTGTTTACATTATATGAGCAATTATTACACAACTGGTTAGCTAAAGTGAAAGAGCAGTCTTTGATTTTAATATAGAAATTAGATTATACAAAAATTAACCGTAATTTATAGAAAGAATTACTAAGCTATAAGATGTTAGCCAGTTAAAACAAGAATTTCTATACTACTTTCAAGAAGAATTTTAGTAGGATTTGACTTGTGACAGTCGTGCAACAGTTAAAAACAAAACACTTTGTTATAGTTTGTATGAACTATCATATGGTTCATTATAGTAATTGTAGGTTTATGATGACATCCAACAGACAAATGCGTGGATTTGCTTTCATGACCTTTATGATGTAGTTAGACATGGCTATATGCTGGACTCAGAAATAATCTGAAGATTTCTAAAGTTTTGTTAAGGCAGAGTATTTACGGGCTGCTCAGTATGAAGCAATGTGGTTGCTGCTACCGTATTTCCGGCATGGTTTCTGTGGTTGAGGCCACAGCATTGGCCAACAAGTTATGGGACAAATGAAGGGTTAAGGCTGCTGGATCATACTGGGTGTACCAGTAAGGGGTGAGTTGGCTAATCTGTGTTTCCCTGCACTGGAGCCATTCCTCCACAGGCTTGCACAGTGCAGGAAGATGTGTCTTCATGGGGGAAAGAAAAAAATGCAATCATATAGAAAATCTTAAAAATCATTAGAGTCATAAAATGAGACTTGGGAGAGGTGTCCACAGTAACACTTTCTTTCCTGCCAGAGTGCTACTGATTGCTGATTACACTGTTTCTTTATAGTGTTCAGATGAAACTGTTACAAGCATCTTTGCATCTGTAACCTGAAGTAGCTCACCTTTTCTAGTGTTCTATCTTGCAGCTTTTTGACTTGATTAAATACCAGTATTTATTAAGGGTGTGGGAAATGGTTTGAAGATTGAACAGCTTACATTGCCATAAGGAAAAGGTCGTTTGGGCTTCTTTTTTTTTTTTTTTTTGCCTGTAAATCAAGTCAAAGTTTCTGTCCCACTATGAGTACCTTTCTGAACACTGCAGCCATTAGCCAGGTTAGTCAAAAGTGATTATCTGGATAAAGACTATGCTCAAGTTCAGAGGGATCTTATTGACTCATTTCCTGCTATCATCTCTACCTTGATAAAATCTCCTTAATATCTCTGCTCTTCTTTCTTTTCAGTGTTGTGATGAAGCTTTTTGTTGTATTTGATACATCTTTGATACATTATCAGGGTTATCCTGTATATCCTTACCAGCTGGTTATGATGGTGATAGCAAGGCTGTTTGTTAAATACAACAGTTTGGGGAATACTTTTTTGAAGAGAATCATTTAGAGAACTGTTTGTTGGAAGGCTGTATTTCTCTTTAAGTGACAGTTGTTGTCTTCTGTTTTAAATAGCATCCTGCTAGCTCCAGCACAGGACAGGCATTTAGTTGTTGCTGTCATGTCAGCTTTTAGCAGTGATAAAGACCTTTAGAAAACATTTGTCATACCCATATCTCCTATCAACATGTTTTTATGGGTGAGATTTTTTTGATTTCACTTAACTTTATGCTCAATTTGGTCTTTTTACTATTTTATAAAAAGCAACTGGTGAATAATGCAAATATATAATTAATACTAAAAAAGCTATCAGTTAATTGTTACAGATGTATTTAAGTAACTGTAGACAATTGAATGAAATACTAATAGATTGAAAATGGGTTGATGGATGCTTAACACTTAATTTTCCACAGTATTTTATTTTATATCCTGAATTATAGAAATAAAATTTAATTAAATGCCTCTTTCTATACTATGTTTAATCCAACTGTTGTTATTGGCACTACCTGTCAAGAACCATAAAGGTGGTTTGGATTCTGATGACAGCTGATGAGGTCTAAGTTCATAGAAAACGTAATTTTGTCAACCAGGACAAGCGTCAGTATCATCCTTCTCTGGATGTACTGAAGGATGCAGAGTAGGAGGTGTAACTAGTGAGGCTGAGTCAGATTTAAAACATGCTGATTTGTCTTCTCGCTTGTATCAGATCTGCTGTGCATGTTTTTAGCTCAGCAATTTTCCACACTAAAACTATTTTCAGCGTGTTAAACATGGATAAGTTTCCTTAAACAGGTTGCACTTCATGAATTTACACTTCTGTTTTATTTGGCAGTAGTGCAAAATGTAAAATAATTGCTCTTAAGAGCAATATATATAATATTGATAGAGGTCAGCATACTGTATTACAGTACTGAGATGCCTTTATAGCTGGAAGTTTGTCCACAAAAAGTAGTGATGTTACTGTTTCAGAGAGAGCTTTAAGTGAGGGATGTATGAGGGTTCTGGGTAGCTTAATTGTTGGTGTTTATGCAACTGGAACTCAAATTAGCCTGTCTTCCTTGCATACGTAAAGTGCAACAGGAAAACTATGAGTCTGATGTGATAATATAATATATAACAATTATTTGAAACCTGTTACAAAAAAAACTCCCGTGTAACTAAATGACTGATTCTGCTTCATGAACTCTTTTTAGGGAGAGTGTGATATTTTCCTCTGTGTATCCAAATAATGAGTCATCTAACAAACCAGTCATTTAATGCACATTAGATATCTTGTCTGCAGATAGTTTTTGTCTGTCTCTGGTTTACAATTTACTTCTTTCTGTCTTGCAAAATTTTTTTTTGATCATATATGTTTGTGTGATTTAAGTATAATGAAGCAAAATGAATTCCTGTTTGAAATTTCTGTTTTATTCAGAACCTTCAAGTTGTGGAGTAAAACATGATAATACCTGTAATTTTTGCCTGCTATTAAATGACTCTGACTAGAAACTTTCATGAAGCATCTATGTTACCTTTAGGTAAGAAGGAAAATTGGTTAATTTGAATGTGTGTGGTGTAGCATTGCTGCTGACGTTGTACATGCAGGTGTGAGAACAAGGGCTCTGTATGACAACTGGGTAATTATTTAGAAGTTTATTGGGTGGCAAGATATAACATGCTTTTAGATCTGCTGTTTTTGCCTTTTCTGTCTTTATTCTTTTTTGTACTCCTCCATTTCTGACTCTTTTCCCTACATTTGCTTCAGTGCAGTGTCTAGATCTCACTTTGTCCATTCTGATGGTGTGGTTAGTGACACTTTTTTATTGAACTTGTGTCACTGAATCTGGTTTTGAAACATCCAGGATCCTGCTGCTGCTTTAGGACTGGATGGGCCTCTTTGTGTGTAGTTCTGAGCTCTTGTGCTTTTTGTGGCAGTTTAAATATGCCTTTTTTTTTTCTTTAAAGCTGTCACCTTAACTATGAATATTCGTAGGAATGGATAAGCTGCCTGTGTCCTGATACCATGGCTCTGAGAAATACAGACTGCCTGGTTTGTAGTAATGCAATGTGTTAAATGTAGTTGTTAACAGCCTAATAGCTAATTGCAGAGATGATGATAGATGGACTGACAATTATAACAAGGCCAGTAATATTCTTCTCCCTTGAAGAGTTTTGAAGAAAAATAACACTAAATATTAGATGCTTATTGATTAACATTTGTTAGCAGGGATTGTACACTGGACTTGATTTGTTCTTGCCCAAGCCAGAAGTAATGGCAGATCTGCTGTCTTGCTGAAGAAACTTGAGAATCTGGGCTGTCTCTCTCTCCTGCACACCCTTTGTGCCTGTCTTACAGCCTGAAGGGAGTGCTGGTTATAATGGCAGTGTGCACTGAGCTGGGGTGAGGAAATGTTTTTGTGCTGAGCTGTATGTAGTCTGCATCACTGTGCCATAACAGCTATTTTAATCTCATTTTTCCTCTCCAGCACCTTTGTTATTTGTGGTTTTGCTTATGGTGCTAATGCTAACTGCTACAGTGCTGATGTACTAGTAGAAAAGTTTTCTGTCATTATTGAATTGGGTGTAACTATGTCAGTCAGGGTTGCATTCTTTTTAGTTGACTTCTTATGTCTGTCCTCAGCTGCAGCAATTCTGTGCAGTTTAGTCTGGCCACTATCACGAGCAGAGCCTGCATATAAAATAAACATTCTATTTTAAATAAGACCTGTAGAAGCATTGAGTCGTGGGAGATCAGTGGTGTGGTCTCCAGGATACAGTGGCAGAAAGAAAAAATTATGGACAAAGTGACTTGTCAGTGCACAGCAACCCTTATAGAATTATTTTCCTGCTGAAGTAGTTTGGAATGTTAATAACTGTACTAAGTGGGTGACTTCCCCCTCATCATGGATTGTGTTTTAGGTAAGTAGGTAACTTGTTGGTTCTTCAAAAATTTCCGTGATGTCTATGTTTGATCACATTGAAGGTGGTTGTTCTCACCAACAGGATACAAGTGTAAAACTGGACTGAAATAGAGGAGCAAGATGATCTTGATATCTTGATAACAGAATTGTTATTTCTCTAGAAGCTTCATGTGAATAAAAGTGGAAAGAACTGAAGTGTCAGAGACAGTTCTTTATAATGTAGAAGAGTTGGGGCTTTCTCCGTCATGAAATATTTTGTCACCTTTAAATGAGTGCCGTGAAAATGAAAGCCTTTGCCCAGCATTGTCATTATGAAAAGTACTTACTAAGAGCGAGTGTGTGAGGGACAAACTGAAGGTATTGCAGCATTTTGAGAGTTGAGATTTATTTATTTGGAAAGGCTGCTAAACCCTGCTTATGATGTAGCTCTGTGTAGCTACTTTTCCTACAAAGTGATCTTTTTATGTTCTTTTGGTTTGTTTGGTTTGTTTTTTGGGGTTTTTTTTTTGGTAATGTTTTGACTAGTACTGTGTTGCCTCTGGACACAGCAAATGAATCTGATGTCTGTGAGAACCAACAGTCAGCCACAAATGGAGTCCTCCTTGCATAACAGCCTAAGGACTTTTAGGAGTTTGTGTGCCAGAAGAGTGGAATTAGTAAAATATGATAAAAGTCTGAATAATAGGTTTGAGGTTTTTGATTTCACAGCATCCATAAAATGAGGCTGTGTGTAAGATACTCTATCCTTAAGTGGAGCTATCTAACCTTTTATTTTGAAGCCCACGGTTCTGGTTTATTCTTCACTTGCTTGGGGAAGGATTTGGGCATGTTTTCAGCAATTTGCCATTATTCAGGAATCGCTTTGTTTGATCGGATCTTGAGATCTTGCATCATCAGGGCAGTAATCCAGTATCTGCTTCTTGTGGTGGCCAACAGTAGAAATTTCAGAAGAAAGTTTAGCTAGAAGAGAGGGGAATATTGTCACCTAGTTTCAGGGTATGATGATCTGCTATCTCTTACTATAGATCTGAATGTGCTTTAAGACAAGATTGTAAATTTTAAAGACTGGGTATTGATAGCTTTGGTTTTGGACTGTCACATCTTGGGGTTAAAAGTTCTTTTGCATCTCCAGACAATATTTTGATTTCAATCTCCTTGGTCACTGTGCTCATGAGGGAGATAAAGGTGCCTGTGAGTTTGGGATGTCTTCTCGTATTTCTGGTCTATTTTTGTCATGTTTGATGATTACTTGTAATCAGGATGTATTTTGAGTAGTTTCCCATCCATTTCTAAACTTACTTCCTTTCTCAGAAAAGGCTAGTGAAGGTGTATGAGCATTAGTATGCATAGGATTTCAGATGGATTTTTAATTTTTAGTTCTTTAAAAAGTCATGAGAAAAATATGAGTGCTTATTCTAAAAAGTCCAATCTTGATAGTGTGGAAATTATAATTAATGCTTTGGAAAGATGGAATTGGCAGCAGCAGTCTCTGGCATTTAGGGCCTTAGGCTGGCAGGTGGGAATGCCATCCATTACAGGAAAAAGTTTCAATCTAGAAGAGAGAGGATTTATCATGTCTTTCTTAATAGTCATTAACTTTGCCAGGATTCTTGCTTAAGGTTCATTTAATTACTGTTTTCACAACAAGCTCAAAATACAGTCTTCAGCACAAGTTCTGGAGTCATGTGACTTGGTTTCAAGCCATGATGATCATTACATGATCCTGGTTAGAGCTGTTTTCTCTTAAATTGTCCTAGGGAACAGTTAATTGAAACCTTTAGCTTTTTCTCCCCTTGTTTTCTTCTCCCAGTGACTTGTATTTTGAAAGCTTTTGCAGTGGCCTTGAACCGAGTTTGCAGTTTATTGGCAGGGAGTGCAGAGTGGCTGAGTTGGAGCTGTGGAGCAGCGACTGCTTCCTACAGGTGGCTGTGACTTCACACTGAGAGCTTGCCTCGCTGAAACCCATCAATATGGTTGTGTTTGTGGGGGTGAGGTGGGAGTAGTGATCCTCCCTGCACACTACCAAAAGGATTTAACTCGCTGTAATTTGTAGATAATTTGTGTAAAAGTCTAAGTTCATAAGTAGTGCATGTTGATTTGTACCTGTAGAAAAGTATATTTTCTGGGCTGTCCCCTCTGCATTCTGATAACCGATGTCTTTTCCCACTTCACGTAGAACATGGGATTACTAAATAACTTTAGACTGACTGTCTCTGTGACTGGGGACTTGCTTTTTAAGTTTGAAGGGCTGTTAGTTCAGTTTTGATGCTTGCAGAGGTTGTTTATTTCTCATGTGTTGTTAAAAGGTTATTTGGCAGTTAATGGCAATTAACTGTTGTGCCACATCCTGGGCTTCAGCAGTCAGACACCTGAATTTGATTTTGGAGCCTAGGACAATGTCAAGTACACATAAAAAGGCTCCTAGCTTCTTTTCCGTTCCCTTCTTACTACTTTTTACTTGGCAGTTTGTATTTTGTCTTCACGTTCTGCAGATCAAAATTGTTTTGGATTTGGGGCTTTGTAATTCTTCTAACCATAAAACTAGTTAATGCAATACTCATGTACTGTAGCTAATGCTGTGAGGCATGTAAAGAAAATTCAAAAACAGTGCTGAGAAATAACTTTTAGAGGTTCTTCTCTCTTGAGTATCAGACTTCAATGTCAAATAATGTATGCTGAGCTTAAAAAACGTATCTGTCCAAGATCACTTGTCAAACTACTTTAGTGTGCTACTAATTACACTTTCGAAACAGTAACTTACAATAATAATACTTAACATTGGGCATGTGGATGTGTGTAATCACAGGTAACATACTTATTTAGATGAGGCCTGATGAGAGATTTCATCCTTATTTTGTAAGGAAGTGTCTGTGCTTTGATTCCTAGGAGGAAGATTGCCTGGATCAGGTTATAGCAGAGTGTTGGAGTCTGAGCAGCATCAAGTCTGAGCCTTGTTTCAGCCCAGTTTCCTCCTGGTTGTAGGCTGATGCTGTACTGATGGCAGGCAATGCAGATTAAAGAGGAAGTAGGTGAGGTAGAGGACTTCCCAATCTAGGATCATGTCGTGAAGCACAATATAAGGCACTGGAGTATTTCCTGCTCTGCTCTTCTTCACTGTTCAAAGCTGTGGCTGTAGCAAAGGGTGTTGTGAGCATCCGCCCTGTGCAAGGCATGAGGGAATGCCTTCTGCCTCCTGAGAAAAAGTCTGTCCATAGTACTTCACTCTGCCAGGCGTCTCACTGCTCCGTCAGGCACAACAGGTCAGGTTCATGGCTGTACGACAAGGAGTTTGAAGGGAGCAGATCTGCATCGTACTGGCAGGATTTGCCTTTGCCAGACTTCTGCCTGGGAAACTCCAGGGTAAAAGAGGCTAAAGAGTAGTTTGCCAAGGTATGAATCACTATAGAGACTTCCTAATTTTAGTTCCCTGTTGGATGCCTTAGCTATCTCACACAAGAAAAAAAATCTTACTTGCTACTTGGGGCACGACAAGGTGGGACTTTAATCTGTAATTGGAGCATACAGTTCATTAGCGCTTCTTGAAATATAAAGTAGTCTTTTTTTAAACTTTGAGCTGGTGTAGGTCACTTAGTCTTTCTCAGGAGCAGTTGTGAGCTGTGTGGCTTGACCTCTGTGCAGGTCTGCCAGTGTAGGTCGCCTGAATGTGACGGACACAGATGTGGTTCGTGTAGGTGAGGAGGGAGGGACTGTGGGACTCCTGCAAAATGAAGGCAGCAGCAAGCAGGTGATGAACCACCAGCCGTGACTCACTCCCTGTTCCTGGCTCAAGAGTTTGCCATGAAAGCAGGTGTAGTGGGGGTGCAAGCTGTGGCCTGTACAAAATGTTTCCAGCAGGGAGGTTCATGGTTTTGGCCCATGATTTGAGGCTTACATACTGGAAAAAGAGCAGTAGTGAGCTAGCTCAGGGAGTGTGAACAGCAATTATATAATTTGTTTGTTGTGTTAAAACTAATGTGGGTCTCCAGGCTGCTCAGTTAGGTTGATGTTTTTGTAGCATTAGAATTTGAAATGATGGATGATACTTCCTGTTGCTATCTGGAGTAGATGTAGGAGGATATACAGAGAAACATGAGCATTAAACTAGGATGCAGTAGCCTTACTAGAGAGGAACCAGTTTGTTGCCGGAGGCTCTCAAATGCAGTGCTGTAGGTGCTGTCTGTGTGATAAAGATAGCTGTCAGCTGCATAGAACATTTATGCTTTTGGAAAAAAGACTAATTGGCTGCTAAAAATTCTTAGGTGTTAATACTTGTTTAAATCTAGCCCAAGTCAATGCCTCTCAGCCAGCAGGTCCTGTTAGATATTTTAAGAAATGCGGGGTTGGTACCTTCCTTGGGGAAGGCTGCTTGCTGTTGAATCAGTCCTGTTCTAATAACAAACTTTTTTTTCTAATTTTAGGATACTTGTGAAAGATGGTGGATCGCTTGGCAAACAGTGAAGCAAATACTAGAAGAATAAGTATAGTGGAGAACTGCTTTGGAGCAGCTGGTCAACCCCTGACTATTCCTGGCCGTGTTCTGATTGGAGAGGGAGTCCTAACAAAACTGTGTAGGAAGAAGCCCAAAGCAAGGCAGTTCTTCCTGTTCAATGACATTCTTGTTTATGGTAACATTGTCATCCAGAAGAAGAAATACAATAAACAGCACATAATCCCACTGGAAAATGTCACTATTGATTCCATCCAGGACGAGGGAGACTTACGGAATGGGTGGCTTATCAAGACGCCAACGAAGTCTTTTGCGGTTTATGCTGCCACTGCTACAGAGAAGTCGGAGTGGATGAACCACATAAACAAGTGTGTTTCTGATTTGCTTTCCAAAAGTGGGAAGACTCCCAGCAATGACCACGCGGCCGTGTGGGTACCGGACTCGGAGGCCACAGTGTGCATGCGCTGTCAGAAAGCCAAGTTCACACCCGTCAACCGCCGGCACCACTGCCGCAAGTGCGGCTTTGTCGTGTGCGGGCCCTGCTCGGAAAAGAGGTTTCTGCTCCCCAGCCAGTCTTCCAAGCCAGTGAGAATCTGCGACTTCTGCTACGATCTTCTTTCTACAGGGGAGATGACTGCTTGTCAGTCCGCTAGGTCAGACTCCTACAGCCAGTCGCCTAAGTCATCTTTAAATGATGTATCTGATGATGATGACGATGAAGACAGTAGCGATTAAGGACCAAATGTTTTTTTCCATGTGTTGAAAGTTGTGTTTCGAACCATATGGAGCTGCTTTTGGGGAAGTCTGTAGTGAGGTTCCTCAGAGAAATTCTGTTCTAGCCATGAAATATGCCTGAATATCTTCAACTGCAATGTGCCTCAGTCTATGAATTCTCTAGAAAATAGGGTTTTTTCTCCTCTGCAGGGATATGCTGGTGAAAATGTTATCAGAATATTTTCCAACTTCATTTACTTGAGTTGTGTCTAGGTTAGACTTTTGTGGAAGATTGGAGAATGAAATGTACTTCCTTAATTTAACAACCCATACTTTCTAATGTTTCACATTGGTATGTTATGCAGGGTTTTTTTCTGATCTAGGGAGGAAAACTGTGAGCATGCATGGGACGGTGATGTTTTCATTAATCCTATAGACCATCTTACTTTAGTAGCCATGGTATATAATTAATTACAAGGTCATCCAATGTACAAACCTAAATGTCACAAAACTTGGGAACTCTTGTTTTGCTGTTACTTATTACTTCCTATGCCAAGCAGTGCCTTGTACCAATTGTGCTGATTCAGGAAGAAACAAACCTATTTTATGTCTGTATTTGCCTAAATGCTGGTATCTGGGAGACTGTTGGTGCTATTGAAAATAACTGCTGTGTTCAAAGCGGAACTTTGGTCGTAACTGCACCCCGTGGTGGATAATGGGCACCCAAATGGCACGTCCTCACCTGTGCTGAAGACTCTGCACATTCCCACAGGCTTCAGTAGCTTTCTCCTTGCAGAAGTTGTGTTGTAGGTTGGGATCTTGAGATGAGAAGCTTAGGGAGATTCTTCATGGGGATTTGTATACTTTCTTTTCAGAACAGTTTCTAAGTTTCAAATTTGGCAAATGCATACTGAAATTTTACTTAGGTGATACAGCGTTTGGGTGTGCTAGCGTACATATTTTTGGAAGTAATTCCCAAAAATGTCACAATTTTTTTTCTTAAAACACTGGTGAGAGTATTGAGTTTTTTCTTCCCCCAGGAATTTTATTGGCTTGTTTCAAAATAACCTCATATTTTGAACAAGAAGCCTGCAAGTATCCTTATAAAACTGGCTTTCCTCTTTACACAGCTGACCTCAGGATAAATGTGAGATGCAAGTTACTTCATTTTAAATGTATACCCAGGACCAAGAAAGATGTATGTAAGGACTATCATGAAACAGTCAGTGCAGAAAATGTCTTTATCATAGTGTTCATTTTAATTTCTTGAATACCGAAGTGTCATGTTCCCGTATAAATGCAAAAATTACACTTGCAAAGACATGTTAAACCCCCAAATATATTTCTGTATTTTTATAATGATAACCTCAATTTTGAAGCAGAAAAACCTCTATGAAATAGTTGTGTGAATATAGTAGCAACTGACTTTCTATAAAAAAAATGTTAAACTTTTGTATCTCTAAATGACAATTTCTGCACTGTTTGCCTTGGTTGGCAATAATTGGGTTAAATATTTATTGAATAAACAATCAATGCTGTATGTTGCACTAGTCTCCCATTCTGTATGCTGAAAGTGTCAGTCATTTTTTTCTATAAAAATTAGCAGAGTACTTCAGAGCTGTATTCCTCCATGAGATTTCTGGTAGCTAAAGATGCACTTAGCATCTATAGAGAGGCACTCTACATTCATACTTTGCAAGACATTGCTTCAGGTGAAAATTGAATCAGTATTTTTAGCTTAGACAATTTCTAAAAATAAGGCTTTCTTTAGAAGCACTGAGAAGTATTTGTTCTACTTGGAACTAAATACACAAAGGGAAAAACACTTTGATATAGACTTGGGACCAGGAAGATTTTGTAAAATTGCCAGATTGTATATATTGAAAGACTAATGGAAATAAATAATTACATGTACTTTTTCCTTGAAAGATGAGGGAATGATGATGCTGCAGCAGGGAAAATGGGCTGTTCTGAGAAGGCACTTTGAGTTACTTTTTTGTACCTCTTGGTATTTCTATTTCAGGAGTGGAAACTTGCTAGCTTCCATTTTTCTGTAGAATCAAAGTGCAAACCTCCCTCGTACATACCTTCCAACGACTAACAATAGTTTTCTTCCTTATCCAATTGTTTTCTCTTTCTTAAGCTGTCAAATATTAACTTGTCTTATTAAAGAGTCCGTCTCCTTGTTTTCCATATGTTTTGCTTTTCAGCACCTTTTGGTGGTGGGGAAGTGGGTTTCTGAGAGTTAGATTACATCCTGTATTTTGAGAATATACTTGTACCTACTTCATATATCTTTTTATCTGTGAATGAAACTTGCACTGTGCTGCACTGACGCCTGAAGCTGTAACCAAACCAATGTGTGTGTGTAGAAGTTTTCATCTGCAAATGGACTGAACATTGACTTCTCTTGTAGTTAAAACTTTCTGAAAGGGCTCATTTTGTACTTTGTAATCTTGTTCTGTCAAGTTATTTTATTTACAAATACATGGAATAGCTTCAAGCCTGTGTTTAATTTTCTTTAACTGTGGGCCTTCAAAAGTGAGAGAAAACAGGACAGCTGTTTTTTATATTGACGAGCAGTTTAGCAGCAGGTTTATTCACTGTCAGGAGATACCAATGACCTGGGAGCATAAAGCTGCAGAAGGAGTTTTAAGACTAATCTTGAAATTAATGTGGCTATGGATTTAGAAGCCACTTATGCACTTAGGGAATGGCTTAAAAGAAATTTGACCAAGCATGTTGCAAGTTTGGGTTTTGTTGAATGGTGTTGGTTGCTGGAACTGACAGTCCCAGTCGCTGGAAGAGGCTGGAGGATCCTGCATTTGGAGTGACCCAGCTCCAACGCTCCAGGTCTCTGTTCTAGGTCCTGTCAGACCACCCCTGGGGACAAGACGTCTTGGGGTATCGAACAGGAGAGGAACTTAGTACTTTTTCCAAAACTTTTGCACTCTTCAGATCATAAAATAGTGGCTATGTATGGGCAGTCTTTGTTTTTTGTGTACTTTTTGTTTATGGTAGATTTAACCCCATTTGATTTTTTTTTCCCCACATTCATTGAAATAAAAGTAACTGCGTGTCTCTTGTAAGGCTCTGCAGTCAGTTTCTGCTTTGTTGGAGGTTCTGTATTGGAAAAATAAGTACATGTTTGCTTTAGCTGAGTTCACATATTGCACACTCTTTACCAGTACTTCATAGTTCATTTGCTGGAAATGTTAAAGGAAAGGGAAAGGTTTCTTTTCAAGATTTTAATTGAACACTACTAATTTTAGCTTTTGCACCTGAACTGCCATTAAGACAAATTCAGCTGTTTTGCTGTAGCTGTAATCTGAGGGTCAAGCACTGCTACTCAGTTGAAACAAAGTTTAACAAAATGGACGAGTGGATTAATGAGTGCTGAGTGTGCGGTGGGGCTTTTAAGGTCCTGTCTCTAACAGGCAGATTATGAAAATCACATTCAGAAACCTTTTATTGTGAGGCTTTCCCCCTGGGGGATACGCTTTAGCTAAGCTCTTAATGCAAATGAAAGGGTGGTTGTCGTAGCTGCTGGTTAATGTTTGTGTGGAAGCAGATTATGGATTGTATTGTGATTTTTGCATTTTCCTGTAAATCCTGAACTGAGAGAAGCATGCCTGGTTCTGTTAGCAGATACAGTCAGAAAAAGGTATAGATGTCCCCCCTTTCCCCTCCAATAGCAGATTATTGTAGTAAATATTAGAAAGTCTTTTGGCTCTCTATTGCCTTTCATTTGATGAAATCTGAGCTACTTGTTTGTGCCTGCAGCCGGTCTCTTGCCAGAGCTGGCTCCCGTGACTCATCGGGTCTCTCCCGACGCTCTCACTGGGAAGAATCTCTGCTCTGTTCCCTTGCTACGATGGAGCTGTGAGCTGCTCAGGAGCACAGTACAGTGCTCATGGGTCTGCTGTACATGAGAGACAGCTCTGCTGCATGGACCGGAACATTCTCTAAAACTCATTAATGAGTAAGAAATTTGAACCTCAGTCTTTGGAATAAAGATTAATTGCTATGCAAATTTTTAATTGTCTGTGAAATACTGCATGTGCCCAGAGTAAAAGTGAAAATGCTTCAACTGCACTTTGACTCATTTAGGATAAAAACTAACAGGGTGAATCAGTTGAGTTGACAGTGAAATAATATGCTAAGGAGCAGAAGGCATTTCATGGTGCATCTAACAGGTCCTATTTAAGTGAACGAATCTGTCCCTTGAGATGAAGTTTAACATTTATGAAGTTTTACATTTAATTATACCTAGTATTTTTTAAAACTCCATCTCAGGTAAATTT
This sequence comes from Cyanoderma ruficeps, assembly GCA_008694505.1. NCBI lineage: Eukaryota > Metazoa > Chordata > Aves > Passeriformes > Timaliidae > Cyanoderma > Cyanoderma ruficeps. The sequence goes on from VZDJ01000346.1 coordinate 7,275,364, forward strand.
CTGTAAGTGTAGAAAGCTAGCACATAACAGCAGCAGCACCAAAGGCCAAGGTGATGCCAAGAGGCCTGATTGCACTCACAGCCTCCCCCTCCCTGTGCCCTGTTCAGGGTCATTCTCAGTTACACAGAAAGTAACTGGATTAAATGGTAAGAACTTCTCTAAAAGAAACCTCCTTAACAAATCCTTTTAGACAAGATGATACCCCCAGACTAAGTAAGTGTTCAGGCAGAAAGCAAGAGCTGATTTTATTCAGATATTCTGAGGCATAGTGCTAACGAGTTCAAGGGCTTAAATCTTTCAACAGTCAGACCTTCAAGAGCATCTCTTGATTTTTCTTAGATAATCTTTTTTGCTGATGAAAAGTAGACATGGTCAGCTCTTTTACAGGTGTGAGTATCTTGTGGCTGATTCATTTTAGCCTCTGCTGCTAGACTTACTATTTTGATTTTTGTCTCCAAAAGCTGTTGCCTTTATGCAAATTTAATCATAGGCTGAGTTGTAATAAGAGTTAGGGCTTGCTGACTATTTTATTTATAGAGCCTGGTGCTGCTGTTGAGCGCTTCTAACCTCTGGGCTTGTATCAGGTTTGTGTAACATCAGCAGTCTCTGAGAAATGTGTCCAGCAGCAAAAGAAGGGGATGTCCTTTGTCAGAAATAGCAGTCAGTTCCTTCTGGTACCTGTTTGTGTCCAGGCTTGTGCTTTCTCCAGAATGACAACTCCAAAATGAGTTGGGATATCTGCTTCCATCTGTGTAAATATATAGGTAATTTCCTTCCTTCCCCACCTGGCTTGCTGCATACTTGCTTTATCAGGGTATTACCCTGGAAGATAAATAACTGAGGGCTGAGCTTGCCTCTCCGGTGTGACGGGGACGATGTGAGCGCTGCTGTGGTGTTACAGCAGATTGTGGGATGTGCACACTGTGCTGGGAATTAGGAAGACAACAGAGCTAAGTGCTACACTGAGAAAACAAGACCTGGCCTCTCAGCCTACTGAGAGCATGCAAAATGCTGTGGTGCTTACTGCCAAATGCAGAAGGAAAGACAACCAGCTTCAGTGGGAACGGGCTTTGGAGGGTCTGTAATCTGGAAGCTAAAGTTACTATTAAAAGTAAAAAAAAGTCTGAAATAGGTCTGTGAAAGTGTTACTTGTGTGCATCTGACCTGAAAGTTACTTACAATAATTTGACTTGTTGAATGAATGGGCTTAAAGGTTGGAAAGCTCAACCTGGCTTTTAAGCAAGAGGGTTGTGTAATGTTCTTAACAGCGTTGAAACAACAGCATATAAGAGGAGGAATGCATGAAAAAGTCTGTTTTGAATATTATTCTCTTTGGCTTTTAGTGATGCATATAGTTTGTCTCACACGAGACAACTGGAAGCAGAGGATATTTACCTTATGTTGAGGTACTTCCTAGTTCACGTGATAGAAGGGTTTGTTACTTCCCTCGATGGAAGTTAAATGTGGTAAGTCCAAGAAAATCTCATATTTCATTGAATAAACTATCTGACTTGTTGCTGGGAATATTTAATGCAAATTAAATGAGCACAGTGTAGTTCTGCTCATTCCTAAACCAAAGCAGTCTCAGTGTGCTGCATACCAGTGGCTTCAGGTTTGCAGGTGATGACAGCAGGTCTTGAGCAGCATATGAGTACAGTGTTAACATAGACCCTCCCTGTCACCCTTTTCCAAGGGACAGGAACAGTTTGGGAAGGAAAAAATTATTGTTGTTGCTGGTCAGCATGTAGAGATTAATGCTGGCAAGCTCAGTGTGTGATTCTTAGAAGCTGCAAATGCCTGAGGATCCTTTGATGTAGTTTTGGAGACAAGTAACTTCCTGCTGTGCTGTCCCAAAACCACACATGGGGAAGGAATGTGCCTCATCTGAAGTGCCCTGTGCCCGTCTGCCCTGGAAGAGGGTTCCCAGCACTGCTGGGTGCTCTACAGCAGTTCTCCAAAAACTTGGTGAACTCTTGCTGCCCAGCTGTGCCCCTGCAGTCCTCACCTGAGCGGGCTGGGTAACTCAAATCTGATAGGGGGTGTGGAGAGAATCACCCCAGGATGCAGATGGGTTTGGTGAAGTTTGCAGTTGGTAGTAGAGTGAGTGCAGAGACTGCAATTTGCTTATAGCACAAGCATCAGCATGTCTTACGTCTGTCGCTTGGCTCTGTTGGGTAGGTGGGGCTCAGCAATGAATACCTGGCACCGGAGCTGCTGGCTGAGAAGCTTTATCTGCAGTTTCTGTCTTGGATCTGGTGTTCTTTGTTGGTACCCGTGTTAAGAGGCTGTTTTGGTTGTCAGAAGAGCGTCAGGCATGCAGGCAATTGTCCCACTTGTGCAAGCGTTGCCGGTGGTATATAGGTGACTAATGCCTGGGGCCAGCTTCTGCCCCTGCCGTGTTTCTGGCTGCTGCTGTTCACCACAGCACGCAATGGCAACCTAAGTAGGGTTAAAAGGGAGCTTGTTGGTCCACAGAATAAATACAACGCAATTGCTGGCTGGAGCAAGGGACCAACAGTGCCACGCAAGGTCCTCCCTTCTGCTCCTCTGTCCTGTGTGCTGTCAGACCAGTGATGTGAGGCCAGGGCTGACCCAGCTCCTTGGCTGAAGAAAAATCTGTGACCTATTCTTTTGGTCTTGTACCTGTGTAAGCTGGGAGGAGAAGGAAAGTGGTGTCTGTCTGCTGCTTCCTGTGGGAAGTCGTGGGACAACTGAGGCTGGCAGGACCTCTGAACATTGTCTGAGCCAACCCCCTGCTCAAGCAGGGCCACCTAGAGCTGGCAGTCCAACAATGTGTCCAGGTGGCTTTTTAATATCCCCAAGGATGGAGACTACACCATCTCTCTGGGCAATGTATTTTAGTGCTCATTTTCCCTCATGGTGAAAAAATGTTTCGTGACATTCAGAGAGAACCTCCTGTGTTTCAGGGTGTGCCCATTGCCTCTGGTCCTGTCAGTGCACCACTGGAAAGAGCTTGGCTCCCTCCGTGTTGTACCCTCCCTTCAGATATTTCTACACATAAGGTTCTCCTTAAGCCTGCTGTTCTCCAGGATGAACTTTTCCAACTCGTGCAGCCTTTCTTCATAGGAGAGATGCTCCACTCCCTTAATGATCCTTGTGGCCCTTCATTGGATTCTCTCTGGTATGTCCATGTCTCTTTTCTACTAGAGAGCCCACAACTGGACTGGATTCAGGTGTGACCTTACTAGTGCCAAGTAGAGGGGAGGAATCACCTCTCTCTGCTGGTCATTTTTTCTTCATGCAGCTGAAGATACTGTTTGCTGCCTTTGCTGCAAGGGTATATTTTGCCTCATGTAAATTGGATCATGAAGTGCAGGGCACATCTATAAACTTCTGCTAACTTGATTTTTTTTAATTTCAGGTTTGCTGGTCCCACCTGTGTAGTTGTGTTCCTTCTTCCCTCTCCCCCTTCCAACCCCCCCCCCAAAAAAAAAAGTTATATTTTTATGTGTTTTGAAAGGGGAAGGAGGAGATTTTAAAAGTTTCTGGCATTTCCTTTATTTGTATGCAGATTTTTCACACAAGGATGTTTACCCTGTTGTCATCTCTTTGCTCTGCCATGCATTCTCACCCATACTCTGTTTCTTTCTAGGTGGGAGAATTATTACCCAACCTCTTAAATACATCTTTGTTTTCTAACAGAACAGGTGACACTGTTTTGATTTGGCCTTCCCAACATAGTGTGAGGATTTGATTTGCTCCAGCCAGGAGCTCCCATGCCAAAAATCTTGGCTGTGTTTGGGATGGTTACATCCCAGATGACGCATGGCCGCCGCCGCACCTGTGGGCCTGCCTGTGACTAAAATAGCACATCTGTGGGTGTTGGTTCCATGACAGCCTGTGGTAGCGGGGAAAGGACTTCCCTCACCTCAGTGTGTTTGTCCTCACTGCCCAAAGCAGCTTAGTGCAGGCAGAGGTGTGGGAGCTGCTGCACTTCCAGCCACATAGAAGACAGGGAGAGGGTGAGGTGCTCAGAGCATGAAACCACCGAGCAAAGTGGGATGGGTATCTGCCTTGGCGTTAAATACTTGTGCCTGCCCTGGAGAAGAAGCGTGTCCTGGTGCAGGCGTCGCCCGGCTTGCGAGCAGGGAGGCTGGGGAGCAGGGACAGGGAGGTGGGAGCAGGGAGCGGCGCTTCTCCGCCTCTGCGAGGCAACACCCCACCCCGGCTGTTACAGAAACAGCCGCGCATCCCTGCTGAGATAAGGGCTCCTTTGTTGCCTCACTTCGTAGGAATGCCTAAACCTGACTTCTCTAACAGGTTTGGAAGGAAAAAGGGCAGATAAAGGAGACGAGGAATATGAGTCACAGAGAAACAACTGGTTCAGGGCAATTCGAGAGAAGCTCAGGGCATGGTTTGGAGACTGCTGTGCTGTTTTCCTCTTAACTCGCTTTCTCTGCTGTATGCAATTTTTTCTCCTCTTTGATCAGAGATTTGGTAATCAAGCCTGACCTCACATTTCCCACAGAAGCAGCACTCTCAGCTCTCTCAAGGGGAGGGAGGACAGTGCTGGGAGTCTAGGTGGAAATCCATCTCACCCATAGCATGCTTGTGCACTGGGAGCAGGCTCAACACTGCTTTGGCTCTAGGAAGGTTGCACCAGACTCCTCTTTGCTCCAGTCCTTCACTGTACAGAGTGCATGACCCATACAATGGTGCTATTTGGATGTTAAGAGCTGTATTTTGTGGGTATTGGGGTGTGGGGAGGAGGCAGTGGATACCTATTAGTGACCAAGCAACCAGGGCTGTCTTTTTGCATGGAAAAGTCAAAGCAGAACTACAGGCAAGTTTTTCATGTAAGGGCAGGAGGGGAGCTGAACCAATGTTAAATACTAAAGTAATGCTGCAGATTGGATTTTCCTCTTACAATTTGTGTAACTGCTTGTGCTGGAATTGCAGAGGCTGTGGTGGGAAGGAGAGGAGGTTTCCCATGCTGTGCCTGGCTTGCAGCTAGCGGCTGCCAGGGCATTTTTAGCAGGTGGATGTAAGGGTGCAGCTTATGCTCTGCAAAGCTCTGGCTGTGCTAAATCCCTACTGCGTCAGTGCCTGCCTGTCTCCAGACGGCGTCTGCCCGGCTCTGCCACCTGCTCGGCCATGGCCGTGACACCAGCCTGGGCACGGGCTGTTCTCAGTGATGTGACTGGGGTTTAGTGGAGCTTAGTTCACAGTGCAGTGTGTGATGCAGCCTTCAAGGAAGCTATTCAGGGCCTTCAGAAAGCTCCCCCCAAATCTTTGAGTCCCCTGCTCTGCTCAGATTCATTCATCTGTCAAAGACGCCATTGATCTCCTTTTCCCTTTGCACACGCTGCAGTTCCCTGTGCTTTTGCTCAGCACTGTCAATAACTTGAGCTGTGCTGGGTAGATTTCCAGTGCAGCTTGATTTAAGAGCAAGATGGGATAAGGGGTGCTGCAAGAGCTGCTCTGGTCGTCCCCTGTGAAGGGGGAACTCCCTGGCAGTAGCACCACAGCCATTATCTGTCCTTTCCTGTGCCGAGGCAGAGCTGCTTCGATGAGCTCCACTGAGGAGAAGGAATGAAACTCCTTGTAACTGTGAGGGAGGGCAACTCTTCCAACCCAGGGAACAACCACAGATAAGGGAACAGATACAAAGATGGAGGCTTCTTCCCAATGGGTTTGCAGTGGAGCATCTGTGAAAGAAAATTGGCCGCTCTTTTCCCTCTCCCTAGCATGCCATGGTGGAAAGCAGGAAAGGTATCGAGGGGAAGGGAAAGGCAGCCAGTTTCTGCTGTTTGCCTATAAACTGAGGACAAAGAGGAAAACTTCAGGTGGTAGGTGTTGCCAATTGTTTTTGCAAGGCAATTTTTGGTAAAAGTAACAATCAAAGCCCTTTTAGGAAACTGTTATCCTTGTGGGTCCAACAGCAAACTAATGTGAACACGGATGCACAATTCACTGGGAATCTTAGAGGTCTTTTACAACCTTAATGATTCTATGAAACTTGTGAATATGGGCTCCCATCTGATAAAATGCTTAGGGTAAGTGACTGTCAGTTGTTGTCTGTCCCATGGGGAAGTTGTTTGGTGACCTGGTGTTACCAGGGGAGATGCCAAGCTGTTAGTGAGACCTGGCTCTGGGCTGTGTTTCTCCACCAGAGTACAATCACTGTGGTCGCTAATACTTGGTGGGCAGCCAAGCCTGCGCTTAAGCAGCATGTGGTTACTTTTTGGTTTTTGTCTCTCAAGTTTCAACTCTTCACAGACAAGAAGCTTTAAGATGCCATTCGTGTTTTGGATTTGCTGCTTGCCACAAAGGACTGCTCCAAACAGACCAGCACTGCTCAGCCCCAAACATGTGCCATTCACAGGTCTGGGTTTCTCACTCTTAAAAGTTTTCATACCTGGAGAAAAGTCAAGTAACTTTCCAGCAGTCCCAAAGCACTTGTAGAGTGTGCTGGGTATCATTTTGCTCAGGATGGGGACATCAATGAAGTTATGACTTGTTGAATGTCAGGCTGAGGGTTGGACACAAACCTTTTCTGCTGTTTTGCATGCAGATGTTTTACATGATGGACTGTGTCCCTCCTTCAGTGAAATGGTGCCAACTGTGGGGGAAGAAGAGTTTGCCTCTCCTTACCAAGAGTCACTGCCTTGCCCTGCAGAAGGGGCTCCCAGCAAACCCATGGTGGTATGCAGAAACGGTCTGGTGGGTCCTCATTGTGACATCCTACCCTGGGGCTGGCACTCACTTTTGCAGCATCTACAACCGTTGCAAGATCCACAACCAGGAAAGAAGATGTATCCCATATTCCTTCTTTCATCTCTCTGTTTTAGGCCTGGGCTTTTCAGACATGGTCTCTCTAGAGATTTTCTTTAGTCTGAGTCTGTATGAATGTGGCCCTTCCACTTGGTGGAGAAGGACAGGAGATGGTATCCACCTCCTCTCCTGGCCAGAGACAGCTCAGGCAGCCCATGCTGCCATGCCAGTGAGCTGGGTTGGAGGGCAGAACTAAAGAGCAAGTGCAGAAGAGGATCCAGACCTCAGCAGGCATCTGGCTCTTTCCCAGCACATTACCACAGTATGCAGCGGCACAGCTGCCTCGCCTGTTTTTTCTAAAGTACAAAACTGGTAGCTGCTTATTTATCTCATGAGCTGAGGGAAGTGCTAAGAGAGCAATCTTTCCCCTGCAGGCTGCATGTGTGGGTTTTTGCTTTTGACAGGGAGAGAAGAAAGATTTAAAGATATTTGATCTGCAATCTAGCTCTGTGTTGGTTGAATATTTACTTTCTTGTACATGCAGTTAGTTATTGAAAGTCTTATCGTGGAAGCAAATCAGACAGGAGGCTCATGGTTCAAACCCAGGAGGCACCCAGACATGGAGAACCTCACAGGGAGACCCTGCCACAGGCAGAGAAACCTGTTCATTGCCATAAGCTCACCCATGTCAGGCTTTCCATGGAGCAAAGGGGCGATCATGGCACGGTCACCGTGTCCTCCGGGGCTTTTCTGCATGGAGCCCTTCAGCCTGCAGCTACCGAGAGCAGCCCTGTGGTGCCAGAGTCCCTGTTTGCTGTGTGGAGCTGCTGCCACACAGGACAAGAGAAGTGTTGCATGTGTTTCTGAAATGCTGTAACTGCCCAAAGTAGGGGTTTTACAGAAGCCCTGTAGACGAGCAGCTGTGTGAGCCAGGAGAGATGGGGTTCTGTTGTGGGATTCCCTGATGCCTGCTGCAAGCTGGCTTCCTTTATCAGCCTATTCTGCCATGAAGGTGATGGCAAGATTTTTTATTTACTATTTCTATCTTCACAAGACTTCTGCGGGCTTCAAGGCTTCTAATTTTCCTTCCCCCCTCCCTTATTATGTTAAAATATGGTGGGCAGATTCAAAACCTGTTTAAGCATGTTAAACAGGAGAGAAGGACTGCTTTCCCCAGATGACCTGGCTAAAGTAGTAATTCTGAGTCTTGCAACACAAACTGGATAGGAAACCAAGAATGAGCAGAGTTCTTGGAGAAGGCAAGAATTTGGATAGAAGCTATGCATGGGGAGACTCCCAACAGCAGTGTGAATTCATTTTTGGGTACCAATACAGTGCTGTTTACCTGACACAGAGCAGGGCTGTATGCCTGTCTGCAGATGGGCAGGATGGGACTGTATTTACCCAGGGTGAGGGCAGTGTGCTGCTTCAGCAATGCCTCCCAAAAAGCAGTGGGGAGTGAATGATGTGGTTGATTATTAATTTTCCTCTCAACCAGATTCTGCCCCTCACATGTTTTGCTGTCATTTTTAGGGGGTTGGTACGACTACAAAGCATCTACTCTACTTCAGCAGAAGTCAGGATGGTTAATTTGCTCTGGCAGCCCACAGAAGAGGAAGCCTTTTGCTGGCTATTGGAATGGCAGCTGGCTGCAGAGGGCCATGAAAAAAGTGCTGCTGGCTCTTGATGTATTTGGTGTTCTACTTAAAGCTCCAACTTCCCAGAGTAATATGAAGTACATCAAAATGTTAGTTTTCATTATGCAGTTAGTGGTTTGGGAGGAAAACTGAAACACAACCCTAAAGGCTCCCAATCTGAAGGAGAAGCAAAGTGCATCATATGTAAATTCTTGCTTTTTAAGCATTCAATTCTGACCTTTACATTCTCGAGAGTTGGCATCTCTGTGCAAAGTGCTACACTGCTCCTGCTTTTTATCTTTTGTTTGGCAGCTTTGGTGTATTTCCTGGTCAAGCCAGGATGTCGCTGAATGGCTTAGTGACCTTGATGTGCTTTCCAAAGCCTGACACTGCTGCCTTGGGTTCATCTCCACCCTCTACCCCTTGGTTCTCCCTGCATCAATTCCTCACCCTTGGCCTCCATAGGAGAAAGTACAAACCCTTTAAGCAAGGTAGCCTACTCTTCTTACTAATTTAGGAGGATCTTTCACTGGCAGAACTCTGTCAGTGAAGAGCTGGGCCTAGCCTGGGCAAACCCAGCCTCTACCTTCCAGGTGGCTGCTGGTGTGATTGCTGCTGGAGGCATTGCCTGGGCTCCTGCCAAGGTCCAGAAAAGTGTTAACTGCTGCCTGCTTGGATGGAAACAAGGAAGAGCCTGGCCTGTGATATGGCACTTGAGCCCACAAGGCAAGAGTTACAGGAGGGCTCACAAGGCTGTCTTCTGCACTGCTGAGTACTGGCAGCCATGTCTAGGAGTGATGGTTTATCCTGCAATGCTGCAAGAAGGGAGGGGAAGACAGCTAGGGAAGGGGCTGCACAGGAAAAGCAGGGAGAGAAAGGCCTGGAAGTGAGATGAGAAAGAAGAGAAAAAGGTAGATCAGAAAACAAGAAAGTAAATTGGATTAGAAAAACAGAAGAACCAAGGTTTGAGATGTGGTCAGGCTGGTCTGGGATGACTCTTGTCCTCCTGGACATTTTTTTGGTGGGGTATGTGCCAGTGTCTGGCCAGCCCTGGGCCCCAGCCTGGTAGCTCAATATCAAGGAATGAAGTGCAGCTGGCTGCTCAGAGAGCAGGGGTGGTACAGAGATGCTCCAGCACCTAACAGGGCAGGGACAGTGGTGGCATGCAGTGACCCAGGCAGACCTCTGCATGGCATTGATGGCTTAGGGGCCACCATGGGTCAGGTCTTGGTATGGCCTTGACCAGGACCCCAAAACCCAAATCTCTTTCTTTCCTCGTTAGCTGTTAGCTATTATTAACTAATGGGTTTAGTGAAGCTTAGTATCTTTAGCCATAAGAAGGTACTTGGCAAGTTGTTTTGCATCCCCTAAGGGCAAGTGCCCTCTGTCCTTGCCCTGGCTAGGATAAACACTTTCAAATTAGAGGGACTCATTGACAAACAAATACCATCCGTGTTCCTGTAAGCAGTTTCCACTCGGTCACTGGATGAGTGTGTTGCCTTACAGGATTTGGGTGTGCTGGCGAAAGTGGGATGGAAATCTCAGCCCTGGTTTCCTCTCCCAGCCTTGCTATTTCTCTGGCTAACAAGGCAAGCCCCCTCCTCCGACACCCTGGCATGAGTCAGCAGAGCCCACACAGCCTTCAGAGCCAGGTTTTAACTTAATTCCTGCCTTGCTGAGTGGGAGTAAGTGCAGAGCTCAGCTGTCAGTGCTCTCTGACCTGGGGATCCTGCCAACCTCTTGCAGCCCTTTTCCTCAGCTTCCCATTTTGAAATCAACTCCTGGGTCTGGGTTGGAGTCCTTGGTGCTGCTGTGCCAGTCCCTGCTGCAGGTCTGGCCTCATGGGAACCCCAGAAGCAAGGGGTGCCTGTGTGAGCTGAACAGCTATAAGCATGATCCATAAGCAAGGTCATGGTGTAATTTGGTTTACTGAGCCTGCACCGTGTTTTAGGGCAAGGCTTATGAACACACATCCCTGGCCTTCAGGTGCTGCATAATGCACCTGAGCTGCACAGCATTCAGTAGATGTTTGCTCCATCTGGTTTTCCTTTGATGAAACAAAAGGACTGTGGTGATTAGGGCTGAGTCATAAATAGGCCAGCCTGGCCTATTTGTAAATTGTCATGTCTCTAACCAGAAGCCTGTGCCAAGAGAAGCAGATGCTCATGGCTGCTGTGCTGAGAAGGTGACTGGAGCTCCAGAATACCTGGTAGGGCAGCAATAAACCACCTTTTAGTAGTTGTTGCGAAAACAGGTTCTCCCATGTGAATCCTGGAGAGGTTACAAACAGCATGATGAATTAGTACCAGTTAATGTGGTCACCATAACTACTTCAAGGGAAATTACTAGGAATCATGAACGCAGTATTCATTTAAATATTATTCATTCATTTTAACTTGCCACAGGTGAGCAGGTGGGAAGGAATGCAGGGAGTAAACAGTGATTAGCTGTAATTGGCAAGGTTCCATGGCTTCATGCAGGGGATGGCCCTGGATGTCAGGGCATGTCCTGTGGTCTCAGCATGAAGGAAGTGGTAATTTTAAATATCACAGCTGTCAGGCCACGCATGTTTGACACGGGGGCTGAGAGCTGGAGCTGCCTGGGCAGTTGTGTGGTGCCAGAGAACCAGCCCACACTACCCTTGTCTATGCACCTTGGGGTGAGAGATCCCCTTTAATGAGGGAAATAAAGACCCCCATCTTGGTCTGTATGGATGCACAGGCCTCTTTGGGCTGAATTCTCTTTGGACAAATGTCAAAGGCTCATCTAATTTTGTCTTTGTTTCCAACCATGCAGACCTTCCTCCCCAGTGGACCTGTCCAAGTCACACTAGCACAACAAAAATCAGTTCTGTAGTTCTCAAAGGGCAGCTCACCCATGGCAGCACTGCTCTACAGATGCTTTGCAGAACTTCTGAGCATGCCAAAGTGGCTCTTTCAATATTTACACTGGCAATGCCCCTCACCAGCAAGGGCACAAGCCTTATGAAAGCGTTGGGGCAGTGGCTCAGTGGTGAGTGACCACTGGTGGGGATGAAGGGCAGGTCCTACAAGCAGAGGAATGACTCTTGTTCACCAGGTCTTTACTTACCCAGTGCCTCACATTCCTCTTGCACCCAATTCCACCCTGCCATGTGCCTGTGGCTCAAGCAAAACACTGCAGAAACTGAGGCCATAAGAGACCTCAGATGGGTTTGAGGCTGAAGCCACAGAAATGGGGCTGTTTAAAAGTCTTCCTGAGAGAAGAAAACCAAACAAATACTAATTTCTTCTTTTGCTACAGCCATTTCCCTGATGAATAAAAGCAGTGCTTGTGTCTCTGAGCAGAGCAGCTGAAATGTCAAGGACTGGCACAGTCAGTACCCCTGGGGCAAAACCTGCTTAAAAACCACTCTAAAGCATGTAGATGTGGGTCTTCCTTCTGCGGGCTGCACAGGGGAAGCAGCCAAGCTGGAGGCATCCACAGAGGCACAGGAATGACATCTGGAACCCTGGGATATGAAAATAAGCTGGGAATGTGGGGATGTTTGTTCAGGTGTCTCCTGCTACACTCGCTACTCTGAAAGACGCATTGATGAGCAGGTCTGATCCACAAGTGGGGTCTGATCCAGCCCAGCAGGTGGTTTTCCCCAGTTCCATGACACCTCATCCACAGTGGATTTTGGTCGGGCAAGGCAGGCAGCATCTGCTAGAGAATGGTACTTCAGGCCCCAGAGTGTCATTTTACACCCACCTGCCTGGTTGTGAACACTCTGTGGAACTTGAAGGTGTTTTTTCAGCAGGCTGGTGTCTCAGAACAGAGCTTTGGTTTTGAATAAATTAAAAAAAAAAAAACGGCAAAACCATTTTTTTTTAACCCGGAGGATCACTGAACACTGGAACAGGCTTCCCAGAGAAGTGATCACAGCACCAGCTTGGCAGAATTCAAGAAGTGTTCGGGCAATGGCCTCAGGCACTTGGTGTGACTTTTGGGGTGTCCTGTGCATGGCCAGAAATTTGATTCAATGATCTTTGTGGATCCCTTCCAACTCAACATATTCTATGATCTATCATTCTGTGGGTCTATGATCCATAGCTTCTCAGGGTTTTTGGCTTTTCTGATTTCTGCAGTACATGAGTTTTTCTTCTGCAAGCTGAGTATTCCTAGTGGGAATCAGAAATAGCTCAATATAGCTCGATGCCTGTCCATAATTCATCTAGCATGTTTGTAAAGTTGCTGTTTCCAAAGTTGCTGCAGTGTCCACATCTAAGCAAGCAGTGGTGGACAGAACATTCCATGGGCCAGGCATCCTGCTGTGCCCTAAAGAGGCTTTCAGCTCTGAGTGCCTGTTTGCTTACCGTAAAACTTAGTAAGGGCCCCCCTGTCCAGGCCATGTAGCTACAGGGTTCATGGAAGATTCACTGTTTGGAAACAGCATTTGAGCCAAGGACCAAGAGCAGGGGAGGTACATACAAGTGCCAATGGGAGCAACATCACTTCTGGAGTCACAGAGAAGAGAAAAGAACAAGGGTGGCACTTAGCTGACACTCATTGTAGTCAGCAAAAATGCATCCTCCTTACTTTTTTCTCAAGGAAAGGAAACTTCCAGAAATTTGAAACTGCAGTGTTTAAAAGTATCTTTTTTCTTCTGTTTGGTGGGACAGAAAGAGCTTGTGCTTTGCCCTTCTGCAACTTCACAAGCAAATGGAGGTAGCTGAAACTTCTTGATGTCCGACGTATGGAAGGGAGGCACCTCTGGACTTGTGCAATGCTTTGGTACAGCATAACCCCGCATATACTGGGGTAATGTTCTTTGCTTGCAGTGTGTCTCCTGCTGCTAGAGTGAGGGAAGAGAGTGCCAAGGAGGACAGTGGACATAGGTTCCTTATTTTGCCTAATTTCCTTTCCTTTCCTGTACCTAAGTTCTTTCAGGGAGCTGGAGAACAGCAACCATGCTATTAGTTGCCCATACCCCTTCACAGTTTCTGATAGCCACTGAGATAGAAATATACAACTAATGCAGGAGGAAACAGCATGAGTCTTTGTCTCTTCCCTTCTGAGTGAGGGCTGGATAATCCTCCAGATCTTACTGTTGATGCCATGTAGTGTGGCAGCTGAAAAATTACAGGAAGGGGAATAAGAGGCTTAAAGCCTGCCCCTACAAATGGAGAGCCGTGCCCAGGATGGGAGGAAGGCTGGGAGACCTCAGTGTGGTGAGGAGGTGCTGTGGGACAGACAGCCCTTGCTCACCCCAAGCACTTCAGCGTTCCACACGCCTCTCCCACGCTGCTGCTGTGGACATGAAGCAGCTCCTCCTCTAGCCAGTGTTGTTGGCATAGTGGTCTCATCCAAGGGCATTAATGCCACCCTTTGCCATACTCTGTCTGTCACCGTCCCTTGTGGGTTCCTTGGCACAAATATCTGTCCCCCTGTCTTTCCTCTAAAAACATGAATGGGTCCTGCACTTCCCGAACACAATTAAGTTCTTCTCTGCTGTGTGCTGCCTCCTCCAGGTTCTTCACCAGTTATACTGAACCTCCCACTGAATACTCACTGCTAGTTCTGCCCTGTGGTCCTCAGTATCACCTTTCCTCATCCCAGCATCTCTTGATTCCCCCCACCAGGTGCCTGTGGTTGAAATGAGAGTGGCAGTGACAGCACAACTCTTGACAGATTATTTCTGTGTTAAACAAGTCTCTCACCTGCCTTAATGCCAGTCTGCTCTGACAGCAAGAGGAAGGTTTGTGAGCTTCAGGCACTCTCACTGTCCAGAAGAAACATCTGCACAGTGATAGCTGCTATTATAGAGGTGATCCTCTTCTGTTTTAAGTGCATGATGCTTTAAACTAATGTAAAAGAACTGCAAGAATAGCTGAGCTCCTTCTTCCAGGTTCTGTCTTTTATGAGATAGTTAAATACTGGTTTGATAAAAGGACATATATGTAAACAAGCATTCCAAAATCTCTCCTTCTTGATAGATTTTTCTCTCTATATTTCCCATATTCCTTAGCTACAATTCAGCACATCAATTGATTCAGCTATAACTGAAGTATTTGGAGTGATAGCTGTTAACACATTGTTAGATCGCTAATTTTAAAGCAGGTAAAGACAATGAAATTGTACGTGATGCTACTTTCTTACTTCTGCAAAAACAGTTCCTTAAAAAAAACCAAATTGAAAAAGTGGTGAGTGTACAGGAAATGACCAGACATTTCAGTGGGAAAAGTTATCTGTAATGATAGAAGTTATCTAAAAGAAATGTATTTACACTCAAAGGTTAAACACTTTAACGAGGACAACTCTGTTGGGAATTGTTCTGCCAGTCTGGAATATGATCAGACACTGTGATTACTATAATTTAAAAATGTGGTTTAAAGGATGAAAAGGGTGAAACCTCTGTGAGCCTTTCTCCTTCCCACCATGTGTCACTACCCCAGCGTTTGCTTCTGAGGGGATCTGAAGCTTACATTTTTACACAGTAATGATAATTCTATAAAATAATCAGTGCATTTTAGTGTGGATGCCAATTAAAAACCCTTCAACCTCAGTGCTTTGTATTTTAGCTGTGGGAACTACTGAACTAAAAATCACAAAAAAATTTCCCTGAGGAGCCAACTTGGTTCAACTTCCACCTGCCAAGCAAGGCTAAGGGTTCTTTGTAAAGCCAAATCTTTGTAAAGCCGTGTGGCCATGTGGGGACATCCCTGTTTGTAGGACCACATCAGGGGCAGCAGATAGTGGGAAGGGCAGCGCCATGGGTGCCCTTGTGTGTGCTGGGGGTTGGTCACCCAGGTTTGCAGCTGGACAGCAATGCTCTGGAAATCACAGCAGACCTGAGCAGCTGGGTTTGGCAGAGGTGAGGTGGTGAGAGGCTGTGATTTTTCTTTTTTTAAGCCTATGGCATGGAGAAAATAAGTGGTGAGATGGGATCCCACTCTGCAGCCACAGTCCTGAGTGCCCTGCCAGAGCACCTCTGCTCCATGCTGCAGGACAGTCAGTCAGGTCACTCCCAAGGCATCATTGTCTGATGGGGATGTGGGTTTCATCCCCAGGCTTTAGCTGTAAGATTATTTAGCTCACTAAAGAAGCCAGCAGTTTTTTATTCTTTTAAATTTTGTCATTTGCCCAGATACTTCCCAGTGCTTATCCAAGAAGAATTCAAACCTGTTGTAAAGCTGCTTTTCTCAGCTGTTTTTTGTGACATGTATGAATGTGGAGGAAACACACCAAAAACCACTGGAACAAGCAATGGTGGAAATTAAATGAAAGACACTTGGTTAAAATGCAAGTGCAGTGTTTTGCAAAAGCTTCAATTAGTTTAATTGTTCCTGTTGAATTAATGCAACCCTACATTTAGATAAGCTCCTGAGGTATGACTCTTAAATTAATTTTCTTTGGAGAGTATCAAAGTCTGGCTGACTGTTCTAATTTCTGGCTTTCTAACTCTAGACAGTGCTGAAAGGGATGATACAAAATCATCTCATCTGGTTTGATGTAACCACCACAGCCTAAACCAAGCAAAGCCACTGTCACTTGTTCCCCAGCACATGTTAAACCAGTCTTAGTGGGTAGCTGTCCTAGAGCCAGCTTGCCTTGCCTAGTTATAGCAAGTTTTCTGCTCAGACACATGATCAGTTTAGGGAAACACACCAGCCAAACATCTTCACATTGCCTTTGATCAGTGGCAAAGGAAGACTTTTTCCAGTGTGCAATTTGACTCAGATCTTATTCTGTTCCAATTCTGGGAGCTAGTTTCGAGAGAAGCCCCCAGAAGCAAGCACTGGTCATGGTTGAGGGAATATGTATGTGCCAACCCTGCTCATCCCATCAAGCTGCTATAAGTGTGAAAATCACCACAACAAAACCATGCGGCTGCATCAATGTCAGCAGCAGGGGAAAGCTGGCAGTGCAATAAAGGAAAAAGAGTGTGCCAACACTTTGGAGCCTCAAAATCTTCATCTAGTGGGCACGATTTTTGATTGTCATTCCTCTTTTGAGAATATAATACACTTACACATGTTGCAGTGACTCTTGTTTCTTCATGCAGAAAAGCCAATCTTTAATGTTATAGCCCATTTTTATATAGTTTTCAAAGATATCATGTTTAACTCTAATTGGTTAGTAACTCTATGCCACTTAATTCATTGGTTAGAAGGTGCTTGTGTGTGTATGTGCTGACTCTCTCTTTACCCAGATGTTGACACATTTTCTTTGCGGATTCTCATGGGACAGAATTTTTATTTTTACAGGTATGAACAGTTCTCTTACCAGAATAGATTGTTGAGCTAACTGATTCTCATTCTTATGATTCTTTCACACAGGAACTTACAAGCTAGCTGCTAGCTGCACTTAGCTGAAGTAACAGGCCTAAGCCCTGACTTTATAAGGCCTTTCTTTTACAGGATTTCTACCTATATGCAACAGGAACCAGTCTTCCCTTCACTGAAGGCTAATACTAGCCTAGTGGGCTTCCTCTACAGAAACCCATCTAGTGTGTTATCACGGAGATGGGAAGGTTAAGGCTGTCCTGTGTGCCATATACATGGCAGCTCTGCAAGGGCAGAGTGCGTTACAGGCCCTATGCAGGCAGCAGCACCTTAAAATCCATTCTCAGGCTGTGAAGCACACTGAGAGGCTGTTCCTTTGAGGTATCTCTCAGACTGAAACAAACTCAGTGGATTTAGCTCAAACAAAATGGCATTTGTGTATGTGCTATTGCCTAAATCCAGACTCAAGATCCCCAAGAAAAACCTGGAACAGCCCAGTTGAAGGGCTGTACATTTGAAGTGGAGCTCCCCGCTGGTGTGTGGCCTTGCCTGTGCTCTCACGGGAAGGAATGCCTCCAGCGGGATGAGCCAGCTGTGGCAGGCATTGCCCTGGTTTACATGGCCTGACCCCATTGAAGATCAAGCTCTAACGTGACTTGGGAACACACCACAGTTTTCTCCACGACACAGCAGTAACTCCAGTGTGCTGTATTTTGAAGGGTGAGTTGAAAGGATCGCTGTCAACAAGAGCATTGCTTGGGGAGCATTGCTGTGATGCAGAGGATTTAGCTACATAACTCCTGACGCAGCTGCATAATAGACACAATAAACTGGCTTTGCATCATCATACTTTATCCATCTGCCTTCCCTGGAAAGCAATGGTAAGCTCTGTGAAGAGACAATGTGTTGCAAGAGGACATGAAAAGAACTACATTCACTTGTCAAGTTGAGAGCGAGAAAAGGAAGAAGTTTATTTTTAGATTTGGGGTTTAAATAGAGTTTGGACTTTGACCAGAGATTGGGGGAACAAGGTTGACACCCCTCAGACCTCACTGGTCAAACTAGCAGTCCATTAATTTGTCCTTCCCCCTGGAAGGAATATGTTATTTACAAAATATCAGTCTTTGTTTTTGCTACAAGCGTGAGAAAATTCCAGTAGAAATGAGAAACAATCAGAAGGCTGAAAAATCAGGACGACATCACTGCAACCTGTAGGATGAGCAGGGCCAGTCTGGAGCTGTGCCCTGCAAGCACTGGGTGTGGATATGGTGGAGAGTGGATGCTGAACCCCTTCTCGAGTGCCTTCCTCCACAGCCACAGCTGCCCTGAGAGCCAGTTTGGTCCTTTTAAGAAAATTGCTGTGCTCCTCAGTGGGAATTTCTGTATTTAAAAAACCATCTTGCAATTTCTCTAATCCTTCTGTCAAGGCCTCAGCTGTGACCAGGGGTGTGCTTGATCCCTGCCCAGCCAACCAGTCGTTTCATCCTTTAATTCAGGTTAATGCTCCAAAGAAGTACTGTACTTATCCCCATTACACAACCACAGTCTGGAGGCATTTCAGGGTTGGCATACCTTATTTTAGCATCAACTCCTCTTAAAACTATTAAGTTTCTGATGCTGTTTGCACCATGTTGATTTATTTTATGAGTCAAAGGAAGATAATTACTCAAGGGTGTAAGGTGTAAAAATCCATGTCATAAGACTGTAGCTGTAACTTATTCTCTTACTTTTTTTGCTTTCCTTGCTAAGAAGTGATTTTTTTTTTTTTAATCACTAGCAGTTTATGGAGAGATTTTAAAAAGTAAGCAATGCATGTGAGTACTCCCTGTCTGTCTAAAAAAGTGCAGCCCACCTCCCTCATCTCATCTTCCTCTGCCTTCTGGCTACTGACAAGTCTTCCTCAAGCACAGTGCACTTGTGGCTTCACAGACACCTTCTTTCTTCTTTCATGGTAGAGCCCCAAATCCCTACTAGTGGTGTGGGATTTAGGAGAGGAGGAGGTGTGGAAGTGCCTTCATCTCACAGGAAGCATTCTCCATCTCCTCCCCCTTTCAAGCTCACTGCTAGTGCTTTTGGCAGCAACCACTGAGGAGCTCCTGCTGGGAGCCCCTTCCTTTGCATTTAAGGGGCATGGAAGAGAAATGGAGCCCCGTAGCTGGGAGGGTGGGTTGGTGCCATATATTACAACCTCCTCTAGAGTATAATTAGCAGACTGAGGGGAGCTCCTCAAGTGTGTCTTTCCAGTGAGCAGGTTCCTCAGTGCCCACTCACACTTACCTAGATGGCAGCAATTTACGGGATGATGTTTGTACACAAATATGTTAATGGTCTATAGTTTACACACAAGTGCTGAATCAGAATATGCTAAACAGTGGAAAGATTTTCTTGAAAACACCTTTGCATTTCAAGAAGAATTTGCCTCTGCATTTTGAAAAACACAACAGCTGTGGCTGCCCCACTTGTGGCCATGCCCTCAGACCTTTCCTTCAATCTGCAAACCCACACTTTTTATTTTTACCCAGCAGTGCAGTTTCCAGCACAGAAAATTTAAGGCTGCTGACAACAGAATTGCTTTTCTTAGTTACCCTTCTTGGACCTATTAGATGTGGCCTGTGACCTCCTGGGGACCAAGGCTGAAGGACTCACAACTGTAGACTGCAAAGAGAGAGCTCAGTCTCCGGCAAAATTTAGAAGGATGGTTGTCAAATGCAACAGTTGAATTGGCTAGATTTATGAGGAGCCAAATTTACTTCCTCAAAGTTTGCATTGCAAGCATACCCTGAGCTTTTCCCAGGCCATTCAGACACAGATAAGGATTTTTTCTGGAGGATGAATAAGCATAGTTTCAAGTCCAGAAAGAAAACAACAGCCAACAGGAGCCGAAAAAAAGTGATGGAAGCGATGTTTTAGTTTGAAATGTTTGAAGTGTGAATGTACTCAGTTAAAGTAAGACTGTCAAAAATACCACCAAGTGCCTAAAGCCCACTGTGATGTTAGCTTAGTGCAGTTCTCCCATGTTCTTGGCTAAGATGCAGCCCAACCCACCAGTCTGGAGGGAGACAAGAGTGTTCCTTCCATTCCTCCTGGGACTCACTGGGCAGCTGGCAGGGAACATGTGGTGTCACTTTCTTTGATGTATACTGTAGCCAGCTCCCCTGCAGATTGGAGGGGCATTTCTGGTGGCAACCTGCACCTGGGTTCAGCCTGAGATCCCTGTAAGGGTAGTCCTATCTCAAGGCAAAGGTGGTGCCTTCCAGCCCCTATGTTCCTATTATACATTTGAGCATGGCTGTAGGAAAAAAATAAATATGCCAGACAAGTTAATGAACTCTCATTTTCAGCCCTTAGTCCTTTAAATAGCGAGACAGGAAATATGAGTAACTTGCAACATCTGACAGAAAAGGAAAGTAGCTGCTTCATTCTTTTATGGCCTGTTACCCTATTGAACAATGATGTGAGAATGTGTTGGGACAAACCGGATGAGGTGCTCTCTGCCACTAGGTGCCCATTAGGCTGTTTGTTCTTCCCCTATTGAAAGGTGTCATTTGCCTTATGATGGATCCTGAAAATACCCAAGGTAACCACATGCCCAGCACTGGCTGAGAACCCAGAGTAGAGAATTGTTATTGCAAGGTCTGCCAAATGATTTGACATCTGGAAATCATCCAGTTTACAAACATATACTTTATAAAGAAGTAATGTTTCCAGGTTTTAGGAAGGATTTGCAATATACCACAGAGGAAAAACTCTTTTGCCAAAATAGAATGGTTAAAGATTTTAGCTTACCCTAGCAACCTTGGTGTGGCGCACCTGGTTGGATACTCTGGTGCGAAGACTGCTGACAGCTGTGTCACCATGTCCTCCTGTGCTCAGGAGAGGTGTGGTACCCATGTTCAGTGAGCAGAACAGATGTACCTCAATATCCTCTGGACTTGAATTATTTTAGCCATTCAAATCCAGAATGTTATCTTTGCAATGACCCAGGACAGATTGCTTTATTGCTGTTCAGGACATGGGTACACTCTTTTATACCACTCTCCTTTTTCCTAGTTTGTTTCTAGCCTTCCTCACTGGAATGGAACTAAATATAAATCTAGCATAGAGGGCAGGGAAAGGGAAAGGAAAGGTGAAAGGGAAAGATGTTTCAGACTTACGTATGAAAGTGCAACTAAAAGACTGCTTTAAACTGCCTCCAGGTCTCAATCTTAGCCAAAATAATTTCTCAGTGTACTTTGGGGAAGACATGAGAAATGAGAGTCATCATTCATAGAAAAATCAGTGTGAAGGAGCCTAGCATTTTGTGTCACTTCAGCCACTGACGAGCACATATTGATGGAATGGTGCTTTGCTGTCTGTAGACTCAGGGCAGATGGATTTCCCCAAATAGACACACACACATATCTCAAAAGGAAAACGACACCATATGTTAATGAGCAACTGATTACACTGCAAATAATGTTTTGAAGCCATGTATCTGCCACTTGTAGACAAGACATCTCACTGATCCAAAGCACATGAGACAATGCAGCAACAGCTTTTATCTCTGAAGAGGTGGAACCAGTGCTGTGCCAGCACTAATATAAAATCTGTGATCTGAAAATTAAACCAGATATTGCAGTGCGCATTCAGATTCAGGAAAGGCTTCTATTCCTTTATGGCTAGTAAGACTAATAATAACTCTTACTACGACAACGTTTTTATTTTTAAAGACACACATCCTCCTACTCCAGCATGCAGATTATTCCTGCAAGTGCCAGTAACCCAAACTGAATGAGACTATAATACACAAAGCATTATTTTGGATAAGTGGCCCCCAGATATAATCCCTTCCTAAACCCATCTGCACGTGTAAGATTGTACTCTGATTACACTGATGAGAATGGTCTTCCCAGGAAGGGCCAGGCAGCTATCACAGGCTGCTATAGCAATTTATACACTTTTTCTTATCAGCATCCTGAGCAGCCCGCTCTGCCTAGATAAGGAGTTTGATGCTAAATTCAACCTTCCTGTCTCTGCTAGCTGCTTCCCCCTTCCTGTGAATGCTGTTTACATCAGGGCAGTCAGGACACGGAATTCCGAGCACACTAAGACTGCTGACTATGCCAAAGCTCCCGGCTGAAAGATGTATGCTCACTATTACATCTACTGCAATGTCTTGGAGTAAGGCCATATGGCTTGCCTTTAAATAGAGATTTACTATTTAAATAGAGAAAAATTCTATGGATACTTTATACTGTCACCATTCAAGAGTGAACATTTTTTCCCCTCTGCAGGCAATCACATTTTCTAAGCAGAGGAATTTAAGGTACTAAGGAGCTAGGATATTATGTGCTGGTTTGACCACTGGGAAAATGCCTTTCCTCCTCTCTGCCTCCCAGTTCTTTAGCAAAAGTTCTGAAGCTGCAAGGGTTTCAGTTTCACTAAACTCTCTTAAAAAACTTCACTACCTTTTGCTTATATTTGAATAACAGTTGTAAACCACTGTCTAAGAGGGTTTTACAAGCCCTGAGTGTCTTAGCTCTTCTATCTAAATATAATATCTATGTTAGCTATTATCTCTAAAGCCTGTCAACAGGAAACAGGTTTCAAAATACTACCGGAAACACTGAAAAAGGGAATGGGGGGATGGTTTCACCCCCCATCTTCTGGGCCAGCCTATGGAATTGCAGTCATAAAAGATTCCTAGAAAGGACACCTTCCATGTGAAGTTTTGTCCTTGCTTTTGGCAAATGGTGGACATTTGAACTTCTTCCTGCAGCATGATATTTTTATTTCTTTCACCTACATGTGTCTTTAGCTTAGAAGCAAACAAAAACTAATGGCTTATTTCTTATCTGAAAAAACATTTTATCAAAACATATATGAAACCTCTGACAGTGTGGTACTCAGCCTTACTTGTTCCTTTCTGCTCTAATTAACTTTTAATTCAATTGTTTCTCCTATTAGAAGAAATCAAGAAAGTAAAGAATGAAGTGTCACAGAGATCACTCACCTATGGTGTAACTAGGCTAAATTTAGATCATACTCCCTATTTTAGGAGTAAAATAAGTAAACTTTAGTTTCATGGTTTAGATATGGTTTCTATTTTCAGTTAAAAGCACCTTGTCACTTCTGCAAAAACAGACACAACTTCACTGGTTATTGGAAATAATATTTCCATCCACTTCAAATCTGCTTTGTACACTCAAACTTTCTGGATTCCCAAAGAACCAGAAGAGAGTTCAGAGAGTGAGACTCCACTAACCTCAGACATGGCTCATGGATGATGGACTGCAGGATATAGGTCTTTGGATGATTCTCAGTATTTCAGACTGTTCTGCAGCATTTCTGGTCTACATTGCTTTCCTACACAGACAGAAAAAACTTGGGTTTTTTTGCATTTTTTTACTATTTCCTTTTAGAGAGTTGTCACCTTGGGTGATATGCTATATAAATTTTGTATTGAACATTAGAAAACACTACCATACGCAACCTCTACTTACCAAAATTTTTTAACATTTTCAGGGAAAATTAACTTGGGCAGGGTGAAAAAAATCGTGAGGAAATTCAGGTTTTCTACTGATGTTACTAGAGGATAAACATGCACCAATATACCTATGTACGGACACACAGAGAGTTTTTTATGCTTCTTTACATGACAGCTAAAAATTTAATCTACTTGAGTATTGGTCAAGGACCACTTGTAGACCATTTGGATGAATTAAAACAAAAATCAATCGGAATTTCTACAGATCTGGCTATCCCACTTATAATGACACTAGTAGGAGACAAACACAAGAAGCCTTGGTCTGTTGAATGTAAACCACTATTAGAGAAAAAAACAGGAGTATGACGTTCTGTAAGCCAAGCAGAAGCCTGAACTGTAACTCTCAGCGGTGCTGCTCTGCCCTCTGCAGACTGAATTGAATAATCACATATTAACTCAATCACTTCTAAAACACCTCTAACTCAACAGAAAAAGAAGTTATCGAAGTGAATGAAACACACATGAACATCACTGTGACACTGCAAGTGCTAAGTAAGTCAGGAGTACTCCTGAGGCAGCACCTGGTTTCTGAGTATCCTCACCATGTCCACACTGCCAATTAAGTTGGGGAAATAATTATTGCCTGAACAGCACCCATGCCTGGAATCCGAATTCAGAATGAGGTACAGGAAGCATTTATGTGTGTTACTCTAATGTAAGCCACACAGCGTTTCTGGATGGTGAAGAAAAAACTTCCAACTCCCATATGCAGAGCAACTCCTCCCTGGTACTAAGAACGTTTTTCTACAGCAAGATCCAGGGCATGTGGAGCACAGCAAATGCTTGACTGATACACCAGGCTACCAGCACCCCACTCTGCAAGTTGTTCAGCTACATGCCACCCTGCACAGCACCTGCCTCCAAGTTTTATCATTGGTACACATCCAAGAAATATGGTAAATGCATCCATCTTTATGAGCTCTGTATAATTTCATGTGCTCTGCTCATGTTAGCTGGTAAAGAATGTTAAAGCTTATTTAATTCTCCTCTATTTGTTGCATCCCCACTGATGGGAGAAAACACAGACAACAGTACTAAGTGCTTCTTATGAGCTGGACAATGCTTTTGAACTAAGGACATGTCACAACCCTTCCAACAGAAAACATCATTTTTATAAGGCTTCTCTTGGATAGGAACAATGTGATATAATTCACGCAACACATGATTCAGATCAGTTCTAACTTTTCATTTTATTAAGTGCTGACATTTGAAAAACTTTCTCAAAGCACACATGCCTAGGCATCAGATGTGCCCCTCACAAATGAGCAGCACCTGATGTTTCTTTACTCCACCTGCCAGCAGTTATCAGGTGTCACACCACAGACAGAACTCAGGTCTTCTGAAAAAAGAGCCTGGCAGGAAGAAAAATTTGTGTATGCAGCTCTCAACATAGCACTTCTTGTATTGTGTGACTACCACATGTGCTGGTTACATGACCCAAAGACTCACATGTCAGGAAACAAGAGAAGTGGCAGTCTTTCAGCAAGTGGCAGCATTTGCAGAATATCTTCAGCACAAAACTAAAATAGGTGTTTGGAAAAAAAAATCTTTATTTATATAATAGAGCGCAGAGGTTGCAATATAAAATGCTATTATGCTTCTGTAAGTTAGCTTTAACAGCATATTGATTCTTAATAATGACTTCTCTGAACTATATTCACCCTCCATAGTTTGCAGGTAAAACAAGTGAAAGGTAAGTCAGAGCAGCATATTAAAATTTGATGGAATCTCATTTTATTGTGCATCATTGCTTTTGGTTTTTTTTTGAGGGATCTGCTGCAGACTAATGGGACAGGCTAGAAAATCTCCAAGCATATCAGTAAGCAAAATAAAAGTCTTAAATTTTCAACTTGGCCATTTCACAAATGGAAATGGTATTATTATTTCAAAGCAAAAAATTGGAGGAAAACAATGGTCACATCTATACTTAGCAACACTGTTCTCCAGTACTTCTATTCAACAACAGCTGAATTGCATTCTTAAACAGAAATCTTTAAATATTCTTAAACAGAATTCTCTCCATAATCTCTGCTATTTCAGATAACCAACACAGAAATATCACTTACGGTCTGGGCTACATATTGAAAACCTTTTACAATCTGACAATACCTTCATCAAATGAACATTTAAGCTCTAGTTTTATCTTTCTTTACATTCTTTTCATCCAAGGACTCTGGAGTGGTTTGTAACATGTAACTGAAGAAAGCAATGGAAAGGAAATCAAATGTTAATACTGCTCCTCTTTCCAACAAAATAATTCTATCTAATGACATAGCAATCCTTCTCAAATCTAGAAATATGATAAATTCTGAACAAGAATCCGTACAAGAAGCACTCTTTCTGTACCCGTTTATAACTTCCCCTGGACAAAAAGCTGTCATATCCCACTACTCTGACCAAGGCCGGAAACAAGTTAACTACACTTGAATAAACCTGATTATTTCAGGGTACAGGAGACACGCTCCCTTTCCAAGTCACATAAGACTCGGTCTCATGAACTGAGATGGGAATTAGGATTTTCCCCATTTCCTGCTCACAGGTTGCAAGCCCAGCTTGTTTCTACACTGTAGCACAAGTTCCAGTACCATTCTAGGCAAAAGATACCCTGTGGAACTACTCGGTCATGAGTTCCAAATAGCCTTGGAACAGAAATGCCAAGGTAACTCAGCACTTTTTGAAATGCATTCTTCAAGAAGAATGGAAAGCAAATTTCTTCTTCCCCAAAGCTTGTTACCTACTGCTGGGTTCTTCTCTTGTTCTTAGCACTGATGCTCTCTAGACATGAAAGTTGCTTGATCCCACCTGAAGAACACTCAGGAACACTCCCTGCAGGGCTACATCTTCACAAACGACAGAAAGGCAAGCAGAGCTCTTCTAGGAGCTGACTGAGCATTAGTCACCTGGTCTCTCTGGTCCGGAACCTGCAGTTTTGGACTCAAGCAATGGAAACTTCAGCCTGAAATACTAAATCCACTGGAAACAATACATGACTGTAAACATGTCTATACCATCATGCCAGTAGTACCTCTTCAAAGCCAACTCACCTCTCACTCTACAGCGAGGCTGCATGGGCACTGGAAGGTGCAGTCTGGAGCACTGAAAAAGCATTGCCAGACTTCCCAGGCACACTACTGGACCTCTGCAGGTTCTGAAACAAGCACTCATGGAAGGACAAGGTAAGCAGGGTGCAGAGTGCATGAGGCCTCTGACCACTACTGAGATCTGCTCTTTCAGAGGGTGACAGACACAGGAATCACCTCTATAAGACTGTGCAATTGTTTTGGAAAAGCTCAGAAACAGAACAAATGTACCGATTAGAACCATGAACAAAACTTCAGAGAAAAGGAAATGGCTCTGTATAGCTAGAATTGCCCAAAGTAAGTAATTCTGAATTTATCTGTAAAGATACACATACTGCACAGCAAAACAGACTTCCCATATTGAGACACTTCAGTGTAATAAATGACAGGACTGGTTATTCTTTCCTCCCTCTCCCCCTGCATAAAACTCAAATCTATCTTGTTATTTTTACATAATGAAAAGAAAAAGTTCATAAGCTACAGTGACAGTGACTGTAAGCAAAACAATTCACCAAGTAACAATGTTACTGAGGGAAGGGAGTGTATTGAAACAGGACAGTTACACTCTCAGAATACAGAATTTTTTAAAGGGAAGCTGAAGTGAAAGCTAAGTGAAACTGAAAAAAAGATCTGAATTTGAACATCAGTGGGGATATATATTTTCTCACTCTTATAAGCCTAAGACTTTTTCCCTTGAAAATACTGATAAAAGAGTAACATACCCTTCAGAATCTCTTTAAAATTGCATATTTAATAATTGCACAATAACTTGTTCATCTCTTGTGCAGTGAGGGCTGAAGAGAAGTTCAAGTAATTCATTGTGGTAGAAGTCCTTAGTCAGCAGAAAGTGCTCTGAAGAAAACAGTAGGAACTGGAAGAAAATTTTCAGCACCTGCAGTTTTTGCTACTGGTGGGTAAAAGGAAGTAAAATTTTGGGGTGTGCTGAAACCTTTAAGACGAGAGCTGATCCCACAGTAATTTTTTAAGAGATACACAACCCCTTGCTCATTAACAACTATGAGCAAAGCAGAAGAGCAGGATTCACTTCTGTGCAGAAATTCATATGCTTGCGTCTCATGGTTGCTTCCCAGCCCACCATTTTGAGTCCAAGATTCTGCAGACATGGGAAATAAGGCTCTCTGCTAGATGTGAGGAACAGTCTCAAGGTGCTTTGCCCATGCCCAAGTCTGTTTCCTCTTCTTTTCTTTAACACTACTGAGTATGAACTTTAACCTCACTTAGCTTCCAGAAAGCTTCCAAGGTGGTTATTCCTCCTAATGATTCAACTCCTTACACCGCTTGCAAGACAGTTAAATTAAAAAAAAAGCTTTCAGGTTGAAATCTGGACGTTATATTCTATTTCTAGATCTAAGTGTTCAATGTGTTCTCAGAAAACTGGATAGGAAACAAATAGATTTTAAGAACCATTTCCACACAAGTAGGTATCCCACACAAGAAGACTTCATTCTCCATGTTTACCACAAACCCACCGAAGCTGCTGCTGTGTTTGGAGGTCAGTTAATTCATCAATGGATCTCCAGCTGCACTGACAGGCATATGCACGTGCTCCTTTTTTCTTTATCATCTTTGCTCTTAGTTTACTGAGCTCAGGCATGTTATTCCTGCCAAAGAAGTGAATTCATCTTAGGATCATGCTTGGTTAATTTTTTAAAGAAAAAATATTTGTGAGGCCATTTCAAATCAGAAGACAACTTAAGGACAATTCTGAATACCAGTGTCACAGATTAATTTAGGGATATATTTGAATTCTGTTTTGAACACAATCCTTTCCTGAGAGCAGTGTCAGTGTGTAGTTTCTGTGTTGTCAGATCAACTACAGACTGATGTTTTTGTAAGCAATGTTATCTGTTGGGTTTAGAGACTTCCAGTCAGCCTCCAGGGAAAGAATTAGGAAGAAAACCAAGCAGAACTAATTCCTGTGTTAAAAAATTACCCAAAAATGTATTTATCTTATCAAACCTACTGTAAAAATTGCTATGCATAATGGGTACAATTACAGAGTTAAACTTTTCATCAGGAACTGCTACTCAAGGTGATTGTTAAAGTGACTGAAATGAAATGGCCATAAGAGGGTAGACTGTACATAAAATCAGAAATAATTCCTGTGCAGCCTTAAACCATAACAAATGAAAAATCAGCATGCTACGACAAAAACAAGTTGTTTCAAAAAACCCAAGTGAAAATGTAGCATTTTAGCTATCTCTGCTTTCATGACCTCCTCCTGGCCACTGAATTGCTCCAAAACAACGTTAAAAAGCCCAGTTAAAACAAAGAAAATCCAAATCAAATATCAAGGGACGAATTTCTAGAAAAAGAGATCAGACACCTATTGATGGAAGGAAAATGTTTAAAATTTGCTTTCTAAAATTCAGGTTTGTCAAAATAAACAGCTAAATATCTTGCTAAAGATTACAGATTTTAATCAATGTTACAAGTATCTGATACTAACGCCACTCGTGGTTTTTTTCTTTTGTTTCATTTATTAGTTTTGAGATCCAAGAAG
Source organism: Cyanoderma ruficeps (assembly GCA_008694505.1). Lineage (NCBI taxonomy): Eukaryota > Metazoa > Chordata > Aves > Passeriformes > Timaliidae > Cyanoderma > Cyanoderma ruficeps. The sequence continues at coordinate 7,304,112 of VZDJ01000346.1, forward strand.
CAAAGTAATTTTAACTTTGGGTAAATAAAAGAATCCCACTTTTGTTTAAACCTTTTCCACTACCAAACTAATCTCAGGAGACTAGTGTAGTATGGTATATTAAAAGCTTCTTTAAATAATGGGAAAAATAATAGTATTTAACAAAAAATACGAAATATGAGTTTTGAGACTGGAAGAAAAATACAGGAATAAAGATGTTACACAGGAAAAATAATGGAGAAGGAGACGATATCTCCATTGATGTTCTTCTCTGACTGTTACATCATTGTCCAAGCACATACTCTGAACACATCTTACCTCTTCCATCAGTTAACAGGCACACACAGAAACTGTACTAAAATAAAAGGAATGCAAATTTGATGTCTATTAGGGAGCGCCTACTACACTACTTTTCACTAAGTCTTGGCATTAGCTTTAGAGAAACAGGAAGCAAGAACTCCTTACTTTTAAGTCTTCAAAAGCTATTTAAAGAATTAAAGACATAACAATATAAACAAAAAACAAAAATCCCACCTCTCCATTTAACTAAGCCTTGCCCCAAGAAAGAAATCTGTTAAGAAATAAAGCTATTTGATTTTCACTGAACGTGACAGCACACTTGATAGTGGAAAAAAGCACATCTGATTTGAAACCATCACAGTCCAACTTGAAACCATCACAGTCCATATGACTGAACGTGAGGTGGAAAGCACATGTTGAACAGTCTGCATTCATGTTGTTGACATTGTAGATACCCTGCACTGGTTGGCAAAGTCCAACCCCTCACATGGATTACCTGTTTATTTCGGCAATAAGCTGGCCTTTTGATCCATAACATTTGAATTCTTTTTAAAAAGAATTCTTTTTAAAATGGAGAGTCATGGGAGAAGAGATAGAAACAGATGAAAACAGATTTTGTTTTCAACAGGGAGATGTTGCTTCCCCCTCCCCAGAGACTGTCCCACCTGATCCCAAACAGGTTGCATGCATGCTTCTTTTTAGGTGACACAGCAGTCCTAAGGGCTTTTTATCTTTCCTGTTCTTAATGATCCCCAAAGCACAGCAGTGCAACACTAATACCCACCCCAGACATACCTGAAAAAAAGATAATCACAGGACTGATCCCAGATGTAGTCATTGAAAAGGGACACTCGGAAGTCACAAGCAGTACAACGCAGCCGATCACACGTTCTGGACAAAGAAGAACAAATAATCAGAGAAGCTGACTGATACAACATACATCCATCATAAATGGGTCAAAGTACAGCACTTACTCAGAAATACTAGAAGGACTGTCACTTAATGCTTTTACATCTCTGGCATGTTCAGAATTATGGTATGTGGTTTAATTTTATATTCGTGTATTATTTTTACAGGTTCCTATCCTCACTGAACACATAAAATAAACTGAGAGTCACTTGATATATTCTTTTTAGTCTTTCTCGCTGGTACAGCACCTGGGCAGCACCCAAACATGTGTTGAGTACACAATTACCTACTACAAAAAAAGCCACATGGAAATGCAGTAATGTTCTATAGGATGTTGTGGATAAATCATCAAAGTACCTCTTCTGTTAAATTCAGCTGCAATTGCAAAGCACTCTGACCATTTTCAGTTCAGGCTCTGGGATGATTTCAACCAACCCACTGATTTAAGTCACATACTTGACACCACATAGAAAGATGAAGACAGGCAGGGAAAAGTAACAATGAAGTGGCAATTTCCTTAACTACTTGTTACAGAATTTTGGTTTCATGTCTCCTTTGCAAGCATCTTTCAATGTCCCAAATAAACAAAAGGTCAAGTGGTCAACAACAGAGGACTGGAAGGAACCAGCTGATTTCAACTGCAGTTACAGGCAGCCACTTCTTTAGATGACTGTAAGACTGTCCTGCCAAGTTCAAATTTTGAATTTGGGTAGAACCACAATTCACATTGGCAGAATTTTGTAGAACCACAGAAACATAATTGTGAATAAAAATAATGATAAAGCAAGTAGCACATGTTTTTTCAGGTTTCCTACCTTTTTGAAATATTTGTTCCTATACCAGATGGGGAAAGGCTTCCACCCAGGTACACTGGACAGCATCTATATGGATTCATTAAAAAATATTAAATTATAGCAAGACAGGTTGGAGAAAAGAGTACATTTCTCCTAGTTTGACAGCATGGTATTTATAAAAAATATATTTTAAAATATAGGCAAAGCATCCAAATGCTTGTAAACTACAGAATTTTAAAATTTCCATTATCAAAGTGTTCAAAGAAAAACTCTACGAAAATCACTCTCTATGCCAAATATACAAGGGTCTGCATATTGCAACATTTCATAAATGTACATGTCCATAAGGCAAAGGAAGATGTTGTTCAATAGCTTAAATAATTAATAAATTTATAATAAATTATTTTGACCACATTTAAACACATTAACAATTCTTTGAAATTACATGTTTATCTTAGGTTTTCTTTAAAAAGAATGTCTCTCTTCTCAGTGTCTTTCCTAAGGAATGTCAACACAGATTAAAGAGACCAATAAGAAGTTAAAATCAAGCAATGTCCAACAAGCTTGAACATTTTTCACCTACCTTTTCCCATGTGCCTGTACAAGAACACTATTTCTTTCAGGTGTGAGACTTGCAGAATTAGACTTCAATTTCTGTTTAAAAACAACCAAAAAATAAAATGCACCATTACATCAAAGTCACAATATTCTGTTTTACTTAATAAGCAGGAGCCAGAAAATCTCAGTCACAGAAGGGGACTAAGACTTTGGGAATTTTCTTGTTCAAGTTTGTGAGTCTCTGAAGTAAGCGAGGATCAAGGCTTCTCTTCCCACACTGAATTTCCAGCTCTGGCTGAAGGAATTCCACACTGTACGATCACTTTGACTTTACAATCAAGACTTAGTATTTCATGTCCTCCTTTTAATAATTTTGCTTTAAAAACAGTTATAATTTGGAACCCTATCCCTTGATGTTTTTTAGCTTTTGTTTCATTAAAACCCATCAAGAACTTAGATTATTCAAAAAGATAGAGTCTTTGAAAGGTTTTTATTTGCTGCACACAGAAGAGTTTATTTGAATTCTAGAATATGAGAACTCTAGATCCTAAATGGGAAGTTCTAGGGATATAAAATGATAAAATTATACAAATTTACTGGCGTAATTCTCTCTCCCTCAGATGTATAGAAGTATATTTTGTTGGTTCAGATTTAGCCAGTCTGTAAAAAATCAAAGACAAACAAAACAAAAACAATGCCACTCGTGAAAACAAGGGAATCTGCAGGAAGTTATGTAGTATAAGTAACACCATTTTCTACTGCTGATACCCAAATGAATATCTATTTTCAATGCCTTCCGTCTTGAGGATGTAAATTTGCAGCTTCATCTCCATCTCCTGTTGTGAAATGAGAAGACATTTGCAGAGGATACAAAATGGAGAGCAGTGGTTGGTGTATCAGATGGCTGAGCTGCCATTAAGAGGGACCTCAAATGACTTCCAGAAATGGGGTGAGAAGGATCTCTTCAAGTTCAGCTAAGGTGAAATGCAAACTCCTGCCCCAGGGGAGGAATAATCCTTATGCACAGAACACCATGTGGGCTGACCAGCCAGGAAGCAGCTTTGCAGAGAAGGCTGTGGGAAATTCAGTGGGTAAGTTGACCGTGAGCCAGCAATGTGCCCTTGCAGCACAGAGGGCCAACACTATCTTGGGATACATTAGGAGGGATGTAGCCAGCATGTCCAGGGAGGTGATCTCTCCTCTCTACTCAGCACTGATGACACAGAATCAAAGAATCATTTCAGCTGGAAGGGACCTTCCCCTGCTAAAAACAGGGTCAGTTTCAGCAGCTTGCCAAGGACTGTGTCCAGCTGCATTTTGAGAATCTCCACAGACGAGACTCCACAGCCTCTCTGTGAAGATTGTCCCTGTCTCTGACCACCCTCACAGTAAGTAAAGAGTTTTCTTGTATACAGATGGTATTTTGTGTGTTTCAGTGTATATCCATTGCCTCATGAACTGTCACTGAGCACCATGGAGGAGAGTCTGGCCCCTTCTTTACTACCCCCATAGCTACTTACACTCATTGATAAGAGCCCCCTGGAGCTTTCTCCAGACTGAACAGTCCCAGCTCTCTTAGCTGCTCCTCATATGACAGGCATTTCAGTCTCTTAGCCATCTCCATGGGCCTTTGCTGGAGGTTCTCCAGTATCTCCATTAAGGTCATTAAGGATTTAGACCATCTGACATCCAGGTATCTGCTAAGAGAGTTGGAATTGTTTAGCCTGGAGAAAAAAAGGGTCAGGAGGACCTTATGAAGGTATGTCAGGAAAAAATAAGGAAGACCTAGCCAGACTCTTCTCAGTGGGGATCACTGACAGGCAATGAGTGCAAACTGAAGTACAAGAATTTCCACTCAAATGTATGAAAAATCTTTATGACTTGTGGGAGTGGTCAAACACCAGAACAGACTACTTAGAGAGGCTGCAGTCTACATCCTCAGGGATTACTGAAAGCCACTTGGACACAGTCCTGGGCAACTGGCTCTAGGCAGTCCTGCTTAAGCAGGTGGCTGGACCAGATGATCTCCAGAGGTCCTTCTTCCAACTGAGACCATTGTGTGATTCTGAGCATTGACACTATACTCTATTTTGAACTAGCATTTCCATTAATTGCCTGTTATTACCTAGGTAAGAACATCCCTTTATATCTTTCCTCTTCCTCACTACAGGATTACTGCATTTTTCTTTCTGCTTTATTTTCCAAGTTTATTCTACAGCTTGTTTTCATTCATGTTCCGCTTTAGAAGTTTCAGCTTATGGTGCTTTTACTTCCATTGTTGAACCTGACTTGTTCTGAATTTCTCCAAACCCCTACTCACCAGAGGTGTTTTGGTAAAGCTGTTGTCATTACAGATTTCATCAATAATGTCGTCTAGATCTTCCTCACTGCTGTCAGCACTCATTAAAACTTTAGCTGATCTGAAAAATAAAGAAATCAGCCTTCATTTTTGTAGCAAGAGTACAGAAATGCTAAGAACTGTGAGTTAAAAAATATAAACAGTTAGAGCCTTTTCCCCCTAATATTTTTGTAGTATCTGAGGCATGCCATCCAAATCATGACTGAACAGATATAAATTGCAGGATAACACCTTTCAGTCACTGTTGACTTGTCCCATCACAGGTCTTACTTTTGCTTGCTTACTTCCGACCACTCCCAGCTGTGAGTACAACTATGACAGTATAACCCCTCCTACACTTACTGGGCAATTAATTGGGCAACCCTGATTTTTCACATTTAGCTTCAGCAGCAGGAATATTATAAGGTCAGAGGAAGGTCTTTACTGAAGCTGCACAACTGCAGAGGTTCTGAACAGAATTCCTACCAAACTGGATGCATTTAGAAAGATCACCTGCACTTTGTTTTTGCTCAAGTAACTCTCAAGTCTGCTGTTTGCCAGCTCTTTGTCAAAGAAAGAGAGGCCTGTAGTACTGCTGCTTTAACCAATCAAGAACAAAATCTACTCCTGAGAAAGAAGAAATCTATTTTTTTTCAATATTGTAATTAGATTGACTAATATTAAGCGCTCATCTAACCATTATGCAAACAATGTGCAAGTCCAGTAATGTGGTCAAAGGTAGTGGTCTTGCTGGTCTTGCATTAGTCATTGGATTTTTCAAGATCCTTTCCTGAGACTCTGAAATGTGTGTTGGATAAGTGCTCAGCAGCCCACCTGTAGAGACATCTGGCCAAGCCTCTCTGGTCCACAGACCTTCCAAAGGGAGTCTGACATGCCTGTGAGGCCTGGAATGTAAACCTGATGGTCAGGATGGAAACCCAAGGGCAGGCAAAGATGCCTGTTAGGGTCAGGATGGAAACCCAAGGGCCAGGATGGAAACCTGATGTCGGGGATGGAAGCCTGAGGGCAGGCTGGGATGTCGGACACTGAATGCTTGGCAGTACTGTCAGCAATGACCCTGTTAGGACCAAACCTGCAAAATCACCATCTTGAAAATTGTGGGATTTGAGGCTACCTCAAAGTGTAGCATGTAAGTTAAGTGCTTACTGTAGCAGATAGGGTTAATCAAGTATGAACAGAAAAACTACGAACAGAAAAAACAGACGCAAGGGAAGAGCGTGAAGTTGTGTTCAGGTGAGTTTAAGGCTGGATATCAGGAAAAGATTCTTCCCCCAGAGGGTGGCTGGGCACTGGAACAGGTTCCCCAGGGAAGTGGTCACATCATCAGCCTGATAGAGCTCAGGAAGCGTTTGGACAATGCTCTCAAGCACATCGTGTGATCCCTGGGGTGTCCTGGACAGGGCAAGGAACTGGACTTTGACGATCCTCGTGGGTCCCTTCCAACTCAGAATAATCTGTAATTTCAGTGAAATGACTGAAGTATCAAGAAAATAAAAACTTTGATAATGCTATTGCTAAAGTTCTTCCTGCTCTAAATCGCGAGATTTATAGATATTTGAGGCCAGTTACATACAGAGAGCTATCATGAGGTCAGTTACAGAGCCAAGTAATCCTCAACCCTAATTCAGAGGCAAATTAGTGCAGCTTTTAACGCCATATTTAATCCAAGGTTGCGGTACACGCAGGAGACAAAGACCGACTGAAATAACTAAACTTGCTGGCACACGATTTGGGTCTTTAAAAAACACGGGCTGCAGGTGACACTCGCCGACCGTCAGCCTGGTTCCGGCTCCACAACCCGCGTATTTTGGGTTCTTGAGAGGTCTGGCCGCACGGGGCAGGCGGGTACGGGCTGCGCGCCTCTCAGGCGGCCCCTCGCTCGGCGGGGAGGCTGTGAGGACGGCGGGACCGCGGCGGGACCGCTAACCTGCCCTCCTTGGCCGCCGCGGGCTCCTCCTCGCCGCCGTGCCGGTGGCACAGGCGCCTCTCCACCTCGTCCAGCAGCTGGTCCAAATCGTCCGCCATCTTGCCGCCCCGCGGTTGCCAAGGCGGCCCCGCGGCGTCGGCGCCGGCAGGGGCGGGGTCTGCCCGCCCGGCCGGGGCGGGGGTGAGGGCGGGGTGGGGATCCCGCGGGGGTCGGGCCGGGGCCGCGGCCGCGCCCCCGCCGCGCCGCTCCCGGGATTCGGCAGGAAGCAACGGGGAGGGGAAGGAAAAAAAAGGAAAATAGAAAGCCGCGAAACTGCGGCCGTAGTCGGCAGGATTCGAACCTGCGCGGGGAGACCCCAATGGATTTCTAGTCCATCGCCTTAACCACTCGGCCACGACTACGCATGCTACAAGGAGGCTTCCCACCTTCCCATGACTGATTACACGAAAAGGCTCATGGTTTGGCACTTAGGTTCGCCTCCTCACGGGGCACAGTGAAAGGTTTACAACAAAGGTTGGACTTAATGCGTCTGTCACACAATTGACTCGGCTGGATATTGGTCTGTTTAGAGCAGAACCAAACGGTTAGGCTTTGCTAAATCCTGCGGGAGAAGCCTATGATGATGATGATGATGATGATGATGATGATGATGATGATGATGATGATGATGATGATGATGATGTTTTATTTTTGGCGTAGATTAGGAACAGTTGTGGAGAGAACGGCCTCAGTCCCCTTAAAACCAGGAATACTCCCCAGCTGGCATCCCCAGTTTCGCCCGGGAAGTCGGGGCAGGCATTTTTGAGGAAAGTCCCATAAAGGCAGCTTTCACCTATTGCCCTGTTAATCAATCCAGACAAAGGAGGTGTCAGTCACCAGTCTTCTAGTGCCAGCTCCACCTCTCCTCTCGTCAGAGACACACTGGAGGGGAGATGCTCCGAGGTGGGCACACCGCCCATAGTGTCAGTGAACACTGAATATTATTATATTTTTTTAGAAACACAATGAAGCAATTTGAGAGAGAGGTCCTGTTAAGCTAAACAGAACATTGCCATCTCCTTAGGTCAGCTGAGACGGAAAACACAGGGTTTGTACCTTCCCGTTCCAAAATGGCTCAAAATTTGTCAGCCTGTGATGAAGTGGGGTCTGCTGTCCTTAAGAGCTCCAGGCAAAGCCTCTCAGTAACAAGGTATTTTACAATTCTCTGAGTATTTCAATTAATGAGTTGCAAGCCCTGTCTGAATTCCCTCGTACTTAAGCTTTTATTTCATTGTTCCATTTTTCTCCCCACATATCTCAGGTCACTGTTAATACCCCTGCCCAATCCATGGCAGTGCTGCTGGGGGAGATGTCTTGGGTAGAAGAGTTGTGAGCCTTTGCTGGGTTGATGTGATGGAAGAAACTAAATAGTGTTGATGCTGCTCCAGCTCTTTTAAGTGGTCCCTTGGCCAGGACTCTGTGTCGTGTAGGTAAATTCAATCCAGAAGAAGGGGATTTTTGGGTGGAATTTTTACATTCATCTCTTGCAGCTGTGGAGAGTTTAAACTAATCACAATTCTCCCCAGTATGCTATCATCTCTGTAATTTGAAAAAGGATCAGGAGCCCACAGGCTTGGAAAATCTTGAAGAAACTCTTGTCCTGAAATACATCATCACATGTGGAAAAGACCACTTGCTGCATCATCTTAAAGGAGCTTAAGAATGCTGAAATTCAGTATCATTCTGGCATTCTTTCAAATTACCTTAGAAATCTGACTACATTCTCTTTTGACTGCAAAATAGCTTCTTTCCCTTTCCATCAATCCTGTGGCTGTCAGTTTGTCTGTTGCAAGGTACCAAAAATGTATGGAGTGTCTATGGGATAATGGTGCCAAAGTCAGGGGTGCCTCGAGGCCTTCTCCCATTAACTCGTTGGAGCATTTGCTCAGTTGGAAAGCATTTGAAACCAAAAAGAAAAAAGAGACAGACCTTTAAAAATTGTTGAACTGAAAAGATTGGCTTTGTGCATATTGCTGCCTGCTGTTAAGATTCTTGTTGTTCAAAATTTCTGAAAGGCCTGATGCAATCAAAGAGACTTACTGGGTCAAATTGATTCCAGACTAGTCCCTGGAATCACATGGAGGTGAATCTGACATACTGGGCCTTCAGCTAAGTTGTGGCCAGGAGAAAGGAGTTGAGGTCATGCCCTGAATTTTGTCCTCTCTTAGGAAATCAGTGAAGTGTCTTGTTCAAATCATGTCTCCTACTGACTGTTTGGGTGCAAATGGAAAGGTTACTGATTGCTGAGGGCTGGAAAAGTACAGAATGACCACTTTGATAATGCTGGCTCCTTTTTCTTTCTTTTTTTCTTTTTTGAATATACTATCTCAATATATCCTTAGGAAGAGAGGACAGAAAGCTGGAAGGTTGTCCTGGGTGGAAGCCATAACGTTCTCTAATCCTCAAAGCTTTCTCAGTAGTGCTGATAAAACTGGATTTTGCCACAACAGTGATGAAGACAAAAAAAAAAAAAATCAAAACAACTTCCTAGGGCAGAATGTTAATTTGCCTCTTCTGTTTTCTCTGGGAACCAAAGTAAGCCTAAATTGAGGTTGACCAGAACTCTTTGCAGCCCTCTTCTCTGAACAATGAACTCTCTGGGGCTCAGTAATGATAAGAGGTCAGCAGCGCCAAGTAATATCAAAGTCATTTTGGAGGGCTACCCATTGCCAGACAAGAGGGAAATGACTGCAGGGAGACACTCTTCTTTTTGATATGGTGATAACATGTTGCAAGCCTTTCTGCCTCGCAGTTTCTTGGCCCAGAAGTTGGGATGGAGGTAATGAGCGACTGCCTCTCCCCAAGGTGTTCTGCCACCTCCAGCATAAGTAGAACTGTACAGGTCCTTGCTCCCAGTTACAGGATATTACTCTAATCCTGTTCCTCATCACAATCCAGTATAACATCGTTTTGAGTGACACCACTTATTTCTTATTAGTAGTACAGTGTATCAACATGAGAAAATTCAGGGCTATATCTAGATTTTTTGCCATAATTTTAACCACCAGCATGCATTCCTGTGTAAAGATAACAGATTGGGAGACAACTTCTTGAAAGACCTCTTGGCAGCAAAACTAACAGCATGTGCAAGATTCCTCATATAACATGGTTTGTGATGTTGAGGGACAGCCTTGGATCAAAGGGCAGTTTAAGCTGGAGGCTATCCCAGTCTTGGACTTCGCTGTCAATCCTTCCATCGAGGGTGCCAGCTCAGAGGGTGGATTTTCAGTTCAGTTTGCTGGCACATCTGTCTTACTCATGAGGGGCATGAAGACTGGAACAACTTCCAGTTACTTCCAACCTTCCTCTCAATTAATAATTCCAAGGTTAGAGTACGTGAGCAGCCACCTCCTGTTGCCTGGGCTACACAGTTCTCTTGTAAAGGAAACTGTTCCTGAGAAGAACAGCTAAGTGTCTAGACTGACACTCTTAGCCCTTGGTGTGAGGGGTAAACTTACTTTTGGATGTTTGTAAACATACATGCTCATTTTCAAATGAGTGTGATGTGGTGCTTACCAAGAGAAGCAGAAGATTTTTCAGGACAGTATATAAAACAAAAAAATACTTATCTGGGAGCCTTTTAATGAACATGGCATAATCCTCAAAGCTTCTTATAACTATGACATTTTGATCTCCGTGGGGGCATAACAAACATTGGAAAGTCATTTCTGGAAAAAACTGTCAGCTTGTAAGGCGGTGTAACAAGGAGGTCACACTTCCAAATCAATGATAATTATGTGTAACTTCAAATAAAAATGGTGTTGCCAGGCACTGTGCAGCTTTACTGCACCTGCGTTCTCTGGCACCAGGGGTGTCAGTCCGTGTGAAGTGGAGCAGAGGGAGGCATGTGGTGGTAAAGCAGGTCAGTGCAGAGAACATATCACAAGGTAAAATGTTTCCATTTAACAGATAGAAATAATAAGTAGTAGTAAATATAAGATAATTGGGCTGCCAGGAAGGACCTAGGCTGTAAGAACGGGAATAGGAGGGAGAAAGCATCAAGCACAGAGGACTGGGGACTACTGTGGAAAAATCCTTCCTGCTTGCTGCCCATTGCACAGCTGTGGTGAGAGACAAACACCATGTAAAACCAGCCTAGCTGAGGGAGCTGAAACCAAAGCAGATATAGTGTTCTTTCACCCTTGCCGAGGCTGGAAAATATTTTTCAGGGATGATTCTCCAGAAGAGTTGGGAGCTAGGAAAAACCACCCTGTAAGCCACAGGGGCATGGCGTGAGTATGCATGTGGGGGTGAAGGTGCTGTTTGTGTGAACTCCGCACTAATATCCTGCTCCTCAATGGGGTTGATTCAGAATTTTCTTCCTGAGGCCCCAGGATACTGCATCTCGGAGGGAGACAGATGTGGCTGCTGACAGGGCTGGTGTTGTCACACGTCAGGTTCCAGATACACTCCTTGGTTTCACTGCATAGCAGTGCACTTTGTTTCACTGCATAGCTTCCTTTCCTCAGTACAAGAATCCTGGTCAGTGAAAATACTTGTTAGGCAGAATTACACCTGTGTAAGATGAATGCCATTTGCATGTGTGTTTTTGTACAGGCTTTTACGGTTAAAAGACTTAAAAGAATGGCAAGAAGAAAAATGTTTTTTTTCAGATGAAAGCTTCTTCATAAAACCTTTCTCTAGAAGCTCAAGTGTTAAAAAGAGATCTTCAAGTATGTAAGTAATGAGGTTTTCATTTTGACTTGAAATAAACAGGTTTTTTTCCAATGCAGTTTTCAAAAGGAAGAATGTTTAAGGGTAAAGTGAAAATTAAAAGCTAGGACCTCACTGATTTCAGCAGGGTCAGGATTTCATAAAGAAGGTAAAAATCCAGTCCATCTCATTGTAAATATCTGTTCCTTGCTGGAGGACGGGAAGTAGCTCTCCTCCCAGCTCCAGGCTGTGTCTCCCAGCAGGGGGCATTGCAGAATGACATTACTGCTTTTCAGAAATCTGGCAGAAGGTAAACTGAACTTCAAGGGGTTATTTGGCCTGTCTAAAATTTATTTTCATGACCTCCACTGGAAGAGTAGATAATGAGTTGTTTAAAATCAAAAGATGCTGCTAGCAAACTGTAGCTGGAAACAAAAGGAATTTTTCCTTACACTCTAAAAAACCCTAATGCCTGAAAGAGAAAGTAAATGCCAGAAAGCATTTGTTCCTCAGTTTCTCTATCACAGAATTTATTTTCATGTTTTAGGTGACACTGTAAGCTGAATTGGAAAAACTTGTTTCGGGTTCAGATACACTTGATATTCTATAAAAAAGAATAAACTGTTTCCTATAGAAAATAAGTGCAGAATTAAAATGATAATGATGTGACCAACAAGGAGAAGAGAGACACTTCAACATTTGCAGTAGATGTGGATAACAGGCATAATTTTAAATAATGGAGATAAGAAAGGAGATTTTTCAAATAATTGGGGCATGCCGTGTATCAAACCAAGAAGCTACAGGGTACCCTGAGCAGTGCATAGCCTTCAATGCAGGCTTCTCTCTTCCCTGCCGTCTTCCCTGAACCTTGTATCCCTCCAGACATGGCATATCAGGAACAGGTTGTCTGACCCTGTCTCCACGTTCTGGCTGGTTCTGTCACATAACAGTTGTGCCACTCCACCTTCTGGAGGCAGTGTACCTGGATTTAATGTACAAGAACAGGTTGACTCCGTAACACAGGCATTCTGTTAAGTCTTTGTCTACAAGCAGTGTTCGGTGCAGCTTATTGTGTGGTCACCCAGCAAGCTGAGAGGGCATGTACCTTGGCAGAGGAGAGTGAGGGATTGAGGGCAGGAGAGGCTGAGAAATGTGTGGAGCAACAGTACATTGTCTTGTTTAGTATTTGTTCCTTGGCAGGTCACAAGAGGATTCAGTGTGTTTGAAAGTAGTGATTGTAGTTTTACAGGTGGAGAAACTGAGTCACCCTGGTGATTGCAGCCTGTCCAGATTAATTAGGTAAAATCAGGATAGAAGTACTAAGAGCACTCCCATCTCTTGTGTTGATAAAGTCTTAGCTTTGCTGTACACTCACTGAGCTGCACCATATCTATGTGCTACAGTGGGAAACGCTTCCAAGTCAAAGAAGTCCAGATAGGCAAGAGTTAAAGAGCAAATTCTACCACCTTGATTCTTGATAACGTTCTCACTCAGGTTAGTTTACAGTGTTAAAACCAAAGGGACTTGAGCAGAGCAAAGGTCCTGAATCTGAATTTCAATGAGTGATATTGAGGGAGTGGTTGGGGTATTTTATACACACCCTAAAAATGCCTAATAAGCATTCAGCTCTGGAAGACTTGAAAGGACTGTAACCTTTCCTACAGTTCAACAACACATTTCTCCATAAAACTAACTTAAGAGAAATTCCCTACATTCCCACACTGAACACTTAGCAGTCTTTTCAAACTTATGATATAGCAGTAAATATAGCTTATAACCATAAAATTAAGGTTATGTAGACTTGTAACTTTTTATTTTATGCTAGCTCTGTGGGCCACTAGCAATTTCTACAGAGGTTACTGTCCTTAAGTCTGCAGTGAATTACATGAGTAAACTAAGAAGAAACAAAACTCAGAAGAGTAGAAGAAACAGAAAACAACCCTCACTCTTTAAAAAGACACATTTAAGGGGAGAAGGGCAAACAAAAGGAACTTCTCATGCTTTGCCATTTCAATTTAAGATAGTTCTTTGTGCTTTACAGTGAACTTGCTAGTATACATAGCTGTGATTGCACTCGTGGGCAGTTTAATGACTATAGAATAACTCAAGAAAAGGTGATAGGTCTCAAAAATAACAAGTAGTGTTTCCTTGGAGTGCTACCAATGAGATTCTGATGACATGTGCCAAGTGAAGCTCTGATGATCCAAATTTAGATGATTTTTACTGTGATGTACTAAATAAAATTTGTTTCCATCTAGCTGCATCCTTGCAATTTATGTTACAGATTGTGAAGTTACAGAACCTCTGGTTTTCTACAGAAAATGGGCTCTGCTTTTGTTATGTGATGCCTAGAAAACCTTTGGCTTTCCAGTAATGTAACTGTAAACTAAAATCTTATAAAGATAGTTAGCTTTTCTTTTTCCAGTAGTGATTGTAGACTGACTGTAGAGTCAAGGTACTTCAGCTTTTGAGTTCCTGAGCATAAATTTTTTAAAGTCCACTGCTTTTAAGAAAATAAGTGATCAGAATTTTTTTGCAATTAGCCCTCTCTAGGGTAGATTTGTTACCTGCCAGTACTTCTGTTATCTCAGAAATTTTGAAGGCCAAGGGCCACCTAATGAACAGCCTTGTTTTTCATGATAGCTCAGTTTACTGTAAATCTGTGATTACAAGCATTTGGACAGCATGGAAATTGGATGCATCTTTAGTGGCTCAGGCCTTTAGCTAAAAGAAATACAGCCACAGCAGGAGGGAGCTGAGGAAAAGAGCAATTAATTTAGTTTTCCAATAGTATTGCAACAACATGGGCATCATAATTTAAAAGCCTTTGGAACAGTCTTCTCAATTTCCTCCTATCCCACTCCCTCAACTTCTTGTCTTGGTCTGGCTTTTGTTCACTTCATGCAGCCTGCCAGACCGACCCAAGCCTGCCTGAACCCAACCAGTTGGTCCCTGATGTAATCCCGAGTGGTGACCTGTGAGGCTGACCTCAAGGTTTGCCAGGCGGAAAAGGACCCACTTGGTTTTAAAGTGCTGGCTCTGTTTTGTGAAAAGCTGGCAAAGTATGTTTTTCTTTTTACTTTTATAGCTTGTTCCAAAGTCCATGGAGGATACACAGCTGGCTGGCAATACCACAGCTAATTCCATGGCTGCAGAGTCTTAAAAAGCCTCTGGTGGTGATGCTCAAAAGCAATGCACAGGGGTAGTGTGCTCTATGTAATATGTGTGCTGCCTACAGACCTTCGTGCTCTCCACAAGTGCACAACATTAGTGAGGTGTTTCATTAATCTATGATGGAAGTAAAGCAGATGTTTCTCTAGATAGCAAGTTCCAAGTGCTCCTGATCTGTGTCAATTCTGTTTTTACCCCCCTGCTTTTTGCTCTCCGTGTCTAATGCTACCAAAAGTGAGTGACAATTCCAAACCTGTTTTACAGTTTGGAAATTACTTGTGTCTGGGAGAGAGAAAGCTGTTCTTTTGAAACTCTACATAAATATTCAGGTTCCAAATGAATTAATATTTTTCTCTTGTTTGGTTGTTTATTGATGATAGTTCTATTTTCTCTAGAGTTTTTATTTTTATGGCCTTCCTTTTTCCTTTTTGACATCTGTGGCTTTGCAAGTAGTCTGGAAAAGTCTGCAGGACAAAAAAAGAACACAAATTTCCTGAAATTTCATCTAAATCATAACCCAGAAAAGCAGCAAGTAGAGAAATAAATAGTAATTACCCTTTTGGAACTAATCTCATCTCTCTCTTCTGGTTAAGGGGAATTGCAAACATAATACATGTCTCTGTGGTAGTAATCGCAAGGACAATTGTATGAAACATTGCAACTAGGCAGGCCTCCCAAACACTTGCTGGTAGCTAGGATGAGGTAGTATGTATTTTCCTGTTGTTGAGTAAAGTCACCCACCCAGTCTTTACACAATGGCTGCTTGTGAGCACTGACGTGAATTATCTAACTGAGCATTACATAGCTCATCACCTTCAGTCAGCTAAATGTCAGCATGTCTTAATAACATAAACAAATCAGGATGTCTGCAGCTGAGGCTCACACTTCAGTTAGATTTATGTCTCCAAACATGAAAGATCTACATGTTCTTAGAGGTGCAGAACTGTCCGAGCTCTCAGGACAAGATCCCTAAAACCTCGAAGGAATGCATCAGAGCATTTTTTCTTTCACAGGTTGTGGTTGTCTCTACTTTTATGACTCCCGATTCTCAAAATCTAGAGATCAGTGCTCTTACTGAACGTGTGAAAAATCCATGCTCAGTTCACTCCCCTGCTCCAAAAAAATAAAAATCCAGAACTATTTTTACCACCCATTTTGGGAAAGGGGTTTTTCTCTTTTTTGAAGAACACCATGAAGTTCTGTTCCTCTTGTGGAGCAGAGAAAACCCCAAGACTCAGTGGCTACCATTTAATGCCTTTTAGTTGTTACATTAATGAAATTGCCTTTGATGTGCTCTTAGTGACTTCTCCAGTGTGTTTCCAGAGTGTTAGGAGTGATTTTTTTTTCGCATTGAAGAATTAATGGATAGGAAAACATCTCCGTAGGCCTTAGAGGAGAGGCTGGAACATGAATCCCACTTTTTCCTGTCCCAGCAGGATACTCAGCCATGTTTATGTGATTTTTACTTGAGAGCCTGGAGTGGTGTCTTGTGGTTAGGTCAGGGAGCTTGAACCTTTCAGGTAAAAAGGTGAACTGCTCAAGTGCTCTGTTCAGTAGGTTTCTGCATAAGACACTGATGGTAGAATCGCTGTCCTACAGCTTTTCAAACACCATAATGATCTGTGGCTCATTTTGGAAAGGGCTTCAAGAGTTACTCTGGAGCTCTAGACCTCAAGCAGAAGTGTGTTCTGCAGCACAAAGAAAGGAGCTTCAGCTGTGGCCTGGAAGGAGGTCACTAATACTCTATTACTGCTCATGTTTCATGTTAGCTAGCTCTAGATATATGTCCTCTTGGTGCTGAGGGTATTGGGCCCCATTCCTGGGATTTCTGGCTCAAAATTCACATGGGAAGCCTAGCACATGTGGAGAAGGGCTTATTTCTATTTCACTACCAATAATTCAGGTAGTGTGGGTTTTGGTATTCAGTTTTTTCTTCTCCCATTTTCAGCATCACACAGTTGCCTGGTGTTGTGAATCTTGGTTGCTTGAGATTGGAGTCCAGCTGTGTAACTGTTCATGTCTGTCTCAATGGGTTGGGATTAATTAATCTCTTTTCTTTCTATCATTTATCTGTTGAGTACTCTTGGGAGGAGGTCCAGTGCCATAGCATTTTTATTTGTAGGTAATCCAAGTTTTAAATATTAGTTCTGTGCAAGGCATAACTAGGTACTCATTTGATGGGTACTGCCTAAGTCCACCCTGAAACAGGTATCCATCTTCTTCACTCAAGGCTTCTCTGAGGCCTTTCCAGTTGTCTCTGGCACAGTGCATGGTAGAAATCTTGACTGGAATTCACAATGGGATAAATAAATGCAGTGTAGTCCATGACTGAGATAAAGAATGGCATTAGATCATTACCTTAATGAAGTATTTTTAGCTACAGCTCTTCTGTGTGGGTCACATGATGGGCAGTGGTCTTTCATTTGGTGCTTTGACAAAAGGATGAGGGGCAGAGAAGAGGGAGGAACAGGGAAGGAGCAAGGGTGGTGGAGGCCAACAGATACCTTGATGAGCAGGAACACCCTCACAAAGTAGTGGAAGAGAAACCTGGGCTTGACTGGTGCGTGCTGACTTCACCACAGGCTACATTTAGCCTAAAATCAAGAAGGGAGGTGGAAGGGGAGTTTCCTCTAATAGGAAACCTGAGATGATTTGCTTTTTGTTGGATACCAATGTGTGAGCGGTTGTCTCTGCCTACCACCAAGCATGAAGCTCCTGTATGATTATGAAGAGAGGTTGCTAATATACTTTTAAGTTTGCTTCTGTTATTTATTTTTACAAATGTCCATGGTATGTCCATCATCGGAAAACCAAGACTAGCCAATGAAAGTTGAGCTGCAAAAGCAAAGTTTTCCTATGAATGTAAAATGGAGTTTTATAAAATCATGTATTTTGTAATCATTATGAATTGTGACTGGTTTCCAGACTGAAAAAAAAATTACAGTATCTGCAAAACTGCACCTGCAGCAAGGCTGTATAGTACTGATGGAAAATGTGTATCATGGATTATTACAATTTGGGGTTTTGTTTGGGTTTTTTGTTGTTTTTTTAATTTTGGGGTTTTTTTAGGTCATGGGTTTTCTATTATTTATGGCAATTCCTTTAGGACAGCACTGGAGTCTTGAGTGTTAAATGTGTTCATATGTTCTGGGGTACCTGCATGCAATTTAAATGGAAAAGAAGGTAAGTGTTTGAGAAGATTGAGCTCTACAGCCACTGAAAATTGGAAGGAGAGAAAATTTTACAGCTAGATGTCACAGTTAAATCTTAATCACAATCATACTGGTATAAATCCAGTGTAACTCCACAGGGAGCTTAACAAGGTCCTGACCACACTGCTGCTGAATTAAACACAGCTTGTGCCTAGCATGTTGCAAGCCACCCTTTGGTGGAAATATCCTTTGGTGGATGTATGCAGGTCCAGGCAAGTTCACAGGCAGTATCCCAATTGTCTTTTATAGCACTATTTTCTGGTGCCCTGATGGAGATCCTGGTAACAAGGAAACTTAAGTAAAAGCTGTTGTACAGCTCTAGAAAATGTAGATCTAAGAGAAAAATGTCACTAATGAAAGTACTGAAGAAACATGATACTAGGATTAATGTCGTTAGTCAGGTTGCCAGCTCTGTTTAAGTAGTGCTGCAATGACCCTTGGAAAAAAATTAATAGAGTATTTCTGAAGACATTGTAGGAACTGGTAAATAGAACATTTCATAGGTTATGTTTTCTCCTTTGTGTGCATATAGTCAGGGAAGAATATACCACATAGGAAAATTAGTGTGCCTAACATATTTCACATCATGGCTATTCCTGCCGTACTTTCCATGGTTAGTTTAAAATTGTGTTCCATGGACTTACAGTATTTTCTTTGATTTGCTGCCAATATTTGCTTAAGCAAATTGAAGAGCTCATACTATACTAGGGTAGAAAGAGTGATAAATTGCAAAAATGCAGTAAATGTTAAAGCTACAATTTTAAGCAGAAATCTGAAGGAATTGCTCTCATGGTGATAACTTTAACAGATTGAAAGGAAAACACATGATCGCATAATATAGTAAGTGAAAGCTTGTGATAGAGGATAGAGGTTCAAATATGTGCTACACCTGAAGAGATTTCGAAGTATTTTTTTACCTGGTCCCCTGAATCACGGTTCATTAATGTTCAATACAAAAGTATTGATTTCTAGAAAAAGTTTACCAGATATGGTGCTCAAATGTGAGAACTTAGATGCTAAAAGCTCCCTTTAAAAAAGTGCTTGCAGCTCCATTGTTGACTTCAGGATAGAATTTGGTCCATTGTAGTTCTTTTAGTCTATTTTCTTGTTAACAAATTTGTGTTGCTTTTGTTTATTTCTGCTTGTGTGGAGAAAACCATTGCAAAAACTCCATTTTCAGAGCATGAGGCACACAATACAGAGCAGAACTAAATCCTGACTTGGTACACTAGTTTTGCAGCACTGCAAATAGAGGTTTAGATAAAACCTCTTGAATCTCTTAAAATGCAAAAAAGGAGATGCATGATCAATTATTATGGACAGGATATACTATTTTATGAAGTATAACAATCAAAATAATTTGAAATAGATTAAGTGGCATGTATTCTGTCTCTGATTTATATTTGCAGAAACATACCATGTATTTATACTAGTTAATCGGATGATATGTATGCTGCTTAGATCACATTAAAGCCAGGTGAATATTGGACAAAAGTATTTAGAAATGCTAATTTCAACAGAAGAATGAGCTCAGTGAGGTACAGAACTAATGAAGTTTCATATTCCATTGCTTTGTTACTTTTAGGTGGAACCTTGGATATTTGACTGAAGCTGTTATTTCAATTAGATGGAATTCTCAGATTTTTTAATGATTTCCCTTAATATGGGGATACCTAATTACTTTTATTGAAAGGCTATTAATGGAAAATAGGCCTTGTCACAGATACTTATTATATATTTTTACAAAATTTTGTAAGAACTACATGTTGGAAACAGACTACAATAGAAAAGAAGGCATAATGAAATCCCTTTGATTTTGCTCCTCTCCATAAACATTCTAGTAATGTGAGAATTAGGTAATATTGTCACCAGCTGGGGTAAAACCAAGTACAGCCCTTGAAGAGTAAATAGCGTATAACAAATAGCAAAAGAAAGAACTGAAATGAGTCATTTGAGCACATTTAAACAGCTGAAATATGTTCAAAAAAACTGTTATTTGAACAGTTGTGAATAACAACCAGATGAATTGATATCAAAGTTTCTCCACAGTAATTCAGATAGAGAACAAAAGCCTTAGTCTACTAAATAAAACATTTGCTATGAAAAGCTTGCCCAGCTCTAGTTCATGTATTGCAAAAGGATGTTGCCTTAAGATATGCTTTATTACCCAAACTCAGATAACGATACAGGGAAATGCTGCCTGAAGACTTCATTAAAGGAGCTATGGACTAGAAGATCTATGAGTAGTCAGTAGTTGAAAAGAAGGTATTTTTACAGCTTTATGACTCTAGAGTAATAAGCAAAGGACGTAACCAGTGGAACTTGGGGGAGAAGGCAGACAGAGAAAAATAAATGCAAGATAAAACATCTTTTGGCAAGCTTATTTTGGCTTTTTAAACTGGAACAATGAACTATTATGGACAGTCTCCTTTCCACAATTATGCAATGACTTCCACCCCATTTTCCATTGGTAGCCCTCTGTGTCAGTAGACACAGATCAGCTCTGAGTTTTAAATGGCCCTGGCACATTATGAGATCTCACCTGATTCAGTTCTGTGAGTTTCCTCAAAGCAAACCTGTTTCTGCAGAGTGCTGTGCTATTCCTCCTGCCACAGACAAATGCATGTGGCTTTACTGTGATAACTTCCTCAAGGTTATGTTGACCTTAACTAGTGAGTCAAGTGGATAATATCCTTGTGGGAGGGGAGGACTAAGTGAGGCTGGGTAACATAAGTCCTCTCTCAGGTTTGCTGGAAGACTACAAAGAAGAATGCTATCACATACACACAAATAAGAATGCGCATTTGGAGGGAGTGTTCATCACTGCTGTGTTAATTTCTGATGGAAGACTTGCAGGGCATTAGAGTCCCTGTAGTTTGCATCCAAGCCCCTGTCAATGAATTACAGTGCATTCTCTGCTAAGCAGGACTTCATGCTTTCCAGTTCTTTCACATGCAGCAGTTTTAAGAATTACAAAATGTAACTGGGAAGAGATTGTAACATTGTCCTGAAAATTACAGTCTTTGAAAAGGAATCTTTATTAATTTTTAGTCATATAAATGTCATACACCTTTGCAAATCTTAGGCATCTTTTGTGGGACAGTCTGTGGATATAGGCTTAGGTGGGTTGCTGATCTTAGGGGAAGGCAGTTGCTCACTTGTAACAGCTGGCAGAAATCACTATCGACAGTGAGACAGGTACATCTTTATTGGATGGGAGCCATCATAAGAGGGAGAAATGTTTCCGCTAAACAAGAATCTTTGAGGATTTCTTTTATAAATTTCTCCTCAGTTCTTTTCCACTTTCTTCTTTAATTCAGGGGTTCCTGAGTTCGCATTAATGCTGGGTGGTGAGTTCAACACACAGGGTTTCATGCAGACCAGGATACCTGAAGGACTTTAGTTAGTGGAGAAGGTTTTTTGCTCAAAGACAGATTTGTATCTTTATTTTCACTTGATTTTTGTGGCTAACTTGAACACTAGCTTCTCCAGTTCCTCTTCATACTGTCCAAATTATCTGTGCTTACTTACTGTACTTTTGCAGCTACTGGTCTGCTTTCAGCCATTGAAGGCTGAAAAAGACCAAGATGAGCACAGATTCATGGAATGAAGCATTCTGTGTAGTTTCAGATTCCAGATTATATCTCTACCCTGACCCTGCATCCAAGGCTTTCACGGAAAGTGACTTTATGGTACTGAGGACAAGGCAAATTTGAGGACAAAACGGGTTGGCCAAAAGAAAGAAGAAAAAAAAAAACCCAAACATGCTAAACCTCAAAACAGTCCTCCCAAAAATCCAAAGCGAAGCACAAGTTCAGTAACACTGGAACTGCTCTTTGACCTTTAACAGGTGGGAGTTGAGGAATTAAGGAAACCTCAGAAAACTGAGGTCATGTCTGCTCAGCCTAGACATTAAAGATCCTGTGGTGCTTTACATACTAGGGGGGATTTACCCTCATGTTCTGACCAAAACATAACCTTTTCCCTGGGGCAAAGGTCATCCATACTCTGATTAGAGTCTCTTCTCCATCCTGGAAATGTCTGCATTCTGATGATGCAGCCTGTGCTTTTGGGTAAACACACCCACAAGTGTATGCAGCAAGACTTGGGTATTGAAGGGGGCTTTGCACATGAAAGCAAATTTCCCATACTTATGCACAGTGTGAAAGGCTTATGGCCATGCCTTGGGAAGGCATTTTCCCTTGGAAAGGGAAGTATTTGGGATCCTTTTTAAGATAACTTTCATTATTTATTATTAGTTTAGAGGGGTGGCCAGCAGTGCAACCAACAACGTGTAACAGCTGCTGGGCTTGATTGGGCAACCATTCTTCTTTTACACATGGGGGCAGTCCTTTTGACTTCATCAGAACTGTTAGGAGTATTGATGATATTTACCAATATTAAATTCAATTTGGGAAAAAATTAGGTGACAAAAATAAATTGCAAGTATGCTGTTAAACTTGCAAGAATATTTGCAGAGCATAGCTTTGATTTATAATTACTGTTTGCCAAGTTCTGTGCTAATGGGTCAGAATTTGTCTCTCTTATTTCCTAATTAAAAAAAAAAATCCCAGTGCAATTTTTAAAATTTTTTAAAGCACTTTGACTCTAGGGATCAAAATAACTTGGACTTCTGCACTAAGTTATACCAGAGCATAATTTTTGTTGTACTGTAGCATAGACTTTAAATAGTTGCTGTTTCAATATAAAAATAAAAACCATTCGCTTAATGTGTAATTAATAGTTTGACATTTCCCTAAGGCTTTACCCAGGACCCTTTCTGTTTCTGTTTTGTATTACTGAACTCCCCTGCTAAATATTTCCAGATCATATAGATTTAGATAAGACATGTTCCAGAACTTATAACATTTTTTATTTTGACTTTTACAGTATTTATTAGTGTAATGAAAATAATACTTTGACAAGTCCCCAAATAAATGGTAATATTCACCCCTGGATAGCTGAGTGAAACATTCAGTGCCATGGGTTATTTAACTGGGCTTACATTACAGACATAAAAGATATGATAAAAATTTTAGTGCAGATCCATTAAAATCTCATGACCCTCTCCTTTGACCAAGGTGTTGATCCTGTAGTTTGAGGAACACTGTAGGACATTGGTGGACATGAGAAATGCCACAGAGCTCTCTTGGGAATACAAGGAGACTACAGGATTGAGACTTAACTTTGTAAGTGCTTTGTGGCATTCTCTGGGACCACACTTACCCTTACCTGTTTCTACGCATAATAAAAAGGTATATGAAGAATAATAATTTGGTGAAAAATATGTGGCTCAGAAATGGAATAGCTCGGAAAATACCTCAAATTGTCAGATGTCAAAACTCAGTTATGATAAATTGATATGAACTTCTGCATTCCTAGAGATAAAGAACTTTACCTGTACTCGCCAATATGTATGAAGTTATTGAAGCTACTTTTACACTTAGTACTGTATGAATGAGAACTACTTCTGACAAGTATAGAAAAGTTCATTTCTGTGTAACAGGTTGTGTGCTTAAGGCCTGTAAAACCTTAAAGGTGACATTAGTCTTCTTTGTAAAACTTTTAACACACATTGGAGCCTACTCAGAAATTAAGCAGCCTTTGGAATCTAGGCTGGATTTGGGATGTGTGTGTGTACAAAAAGAAGGGCTATGTAGAGCTTTTTGGCCTTAATTAATGCATTTTATGTGGCAGATCCCAACTTATGGTTCCCCAGCTGTGTCTTCATACCATAGCTCTTTTTCTGGTGGATGTGAGTCAGGTGGTCTTTACCTCCACACCATTTTGTCACCCACACAGTCTTACAAGTTAATTTTTAAAAAGAGAAATATGAGTTCAAAACCAAGAGCTGATGGGTCTATGTTAGAGAATATTAAAAATGATGTTACAACATTTGTGAAAACAAATATGTCTTTTGCTAAATGAAAAGTTTCAACATAAAAAATAGTTTTTCCATTTTTTAATCTCAGTCATAAAATGATTCCAAACATGAAAAAAACTCCTGAGTTTATGCTCCTTACTAAGTTCAGTTGTTCAATACATTTATTGCTTGTCTAAAAATTGTCTAAATGGCACCAGGTTTGCTATATGAGCAAGGCTGAGAGGGTCAAGGGCGTTTTCCTGACAAAAACACTTATAATATCTTAAGTAACTTAAAATTCTTTTCCTCCTCTTGGTCCTTCCAGAACAGACCACACTGAATGTCCATTCAAATTTTCATTTCCTTGGAGCATGCCCACTTTTTCATTGACACATCCACAGAGTTGGCTGTGATTTTTTAATGTGAAGCTTCATAATTGGAAGAAATTACTTCTTGCCAATCTTTTCCCAGTATATGCTTTCATGTGTACGTGCACAAAAGGTATGTATCTGACTGCACAAACACATGGAGAAATTTGAGATTAATTCAATATTAATTCAGTGCACACCTTATTGTTTTTTCAACATAAGGAAGAGTGATCAGTTTTTTGTTTGGTATCACTGCACAGATATTGTCTGACACCATCTGGTAATGATCATAGCATCTATGACTGGAAATGCCATGTTTTTACTCTTTCCTGTATGAGTGTGAAATGTCACGTGCTAGTCCACACATTACCTCAACTCTTCGCAAATAGATTATTTTTACAACAGCTATACAGAGTTCTGTCTCTTTGAAAAAGCCATGCACCTTGCAAATTAATTGGAACTGAATGTAATGAATCTGAAATTAGCTAACTCTCAACTCTACAACTGTTCACCAGTATGTATGCAGAACACACAAAATTTATCATCTCTTTCTTTTTCACCACAGCTATCATTATGTGATGGATCACTGGTAGCATGTAAAATACATTTCTTGGTGATTAAGAAGCTAAGTGTTAGTAGAATTTTTGTGTATGAAAAATTAGCAATATTTTTAATTGCTGAATGTCTCATCTGAAACTAAAAGAAGATTAAATCTCTCTGATTTAGCGTGATTAAAGTAATAAATGTAAAATTAAAGTATGATTAAAAACCTAATGCAGGACCCGCCAGTAGAGTTAATACATTACCAAATCTCCTCCCAAACACAGTTTCAACATTCTTATTGATGTGTTGAAAATTGCTATTGGCATCATTGTGAAAGTTTTGCTTTCTTTGTTTATTCTGGTAGCTGAATTCCTCTAGGGATTATAAAGGGAATTTGGGACTTTCCTGTGGCTAAGTGCAACAGGAAAATGACTGGTAAGCAAGTAGAAAAGTAAAATAAGGGAAGAGTAAGAGCAGTAAGACAGGTCTGGGAGGGAAAGACATGGCAGATAGTGAATCTGTATTGAGCAAATCAGGGAGTTTCTCTCCAAGCAATCAAGCTACCATTCTATGTTGTTTTCCATAACTCTTATCCTAACTGCTGTTACCTCTGCCTTGTTGAAATGAGTATCTCCCATGACTTCAGTGACAACATGGTAAACTGAGCATTCAGTACAGATGAAAATCCCACTTTTTGCATGTTTGGAAGGTTATGTATTCAATTTACACTGGTCATTTGCACAAAGTTGGAGCACACTATTTTTATCATAAAAAGGGAGAAAAATATTCTAAAAAATCAATGCAATTCTTTATCTCTGAGATAGCTTTGAATTTTCAAGACCCTCGTCTGAGTTTCTAGGTCCTGCATAATTTTGTGTCTTGGTTGAAAATACTTGTATCTGAACTAGGGCCTATGATATGCTGCAGGTTCTGCTCCCCTAAGGTTTTATGACTTCAGGGTAAGCAGCATTTGAGGGTGTGGGCAACTTACCCCAGCTGTGCTGGTGACAAGCAGGTTCTGCCTGCTTAGATTTATCTGTGTAGAAACATGCAGATGCAGCATGCTGGTGATCCAAGAAGGACTTGGAAACTGTTCATAACTTTCCAGAGTTACAATGAAAGAAGGTCTCGATTGTTCATTTTGGTGAGGAGCAGGAAAATCACAGATGGCCGGAAAAATGTCTTCTTATCTGTAAAACAAGTAAGTCCTTCAGCTGAGGTCTGTGAATACGACAAAGGGAAAGGAGGGATGGAACAAGTCCACACTTAGATCTGGTAACTGCACAGCTTGAGGTAAGTGCTGTCAAAGGTTTACAGAGGAAATACGACCTAGGGTTCATCTTACATGAACTGCAGATTTCCTTGGGGTCTAGACTCCTGTTTTCAACAGCTTTTTCACCAGTCTTGTGCTAAGACCATTGACTCTTCCTTTGGAGAATAGCTGAGGATAGGGGAGCATTAGAGCCATGATCGATGTCAGGAAATCAGTCCTTGTTTTTTAGAATCACAGAACCATTTAGATTGGAGAAGACCTCTAAGACCATTGAGTCCAACCCTTAATCCAGCACTGCCATGTTCACCATTAAACCATGTCCCCAAGAGTTTCTGTCTTTTGCATTTCTTCATGTTGCAGGTGTTCAAAGGAATGGCAACACTTTGTGCTACACACTACGGATGAGTTGGAAAGGGTCTTTTCAAAGAGGGGGCCCATGCAGAGTTCAAACAACACCCAATTGGACATGTTCTGTAGGAATAGTTCAGCAGCCAAGATTAAAACAGACCTGGAGGCAGCTGTAATTTAGGAACATGTGTGGAATAATGCAGATGAGCTTGTGGTCAACATGTTTGCCTCTCTTACAGGCACTCCAGGCTTGCTTAAGGTATGCTGGCACTGCTAGGTTTTTTGAGAAGCCATCACTTGTGGAAGTGGGTTTGAGACACAACACATCACAGTAAAATCTGAAAACCTTTGAACAACCAGACATATGGTTTACCCTGACATCCTAAAAGTTGAGTGAAGTCTTTGAGTAAAAAAAGTGAAGTCTGAGCATGGAATAAAAACAGCAGTGTGTCAGAGAATCATGTGAAAAGCTTGAGGTGAGAAAACAGAACCTTTGCTGAATGCTTAACTACTGCTTCCAAAGTGAAAATACAATGGCTTCTATGCTGGTCACAATTATGCTGTTATAAATCTACTGATTTCTTCTGTGCTACCTTGGATTTACAACATTGTAACCAGCCTTACAGTCTTGTTGGGTCTACTGCTGCCAAAGAATTGTATTTTATCACTCAGGCACACCCCGGAGACTTCTCTTTATGTTGTCACACAGCAAGGGGTCTATCCTCTGAAAATAAAGCATGAAGATTCAGCAAGTCAAATTCCTGCTTCTTTTAGTGATTATTCTGTATTTAGTCAGGGTTAGGAACAAAAATTTTGTTCTCACTGGTTAATCTGATCATGATCTGATTGGCAACCTTCTATTTTGATTTTGAAGTAGTGATTTGACAGAGAAACCCATTGGATTCAATGTGAGGCTGATCTGTATCAAAGCTCAGTAATAAAGCTGTAGAACTGGACGTGGTCACAAAATGTCCCATCACCTGTATCACAGCAGGATTCCGTTACATGTCTGGTGTGTTCTTAACAATCTGCACTGTCTTCCCCAATAGACTGGAGCTTTGGTCCACTGCTTACTCTGACCTCCTGGACTGAAAACTCTTCACCTCCTTTCCTGCATTGCTCTGAAATCTTCTTTGCTGCAAATTAATTTTTCATCCTTTTCTCCATGGCCACAGAGGACAGTTCATCATATCTGTCCCCAGCAGACTTTCATACTGGAAAACTGTTATCATGTGCCCCTTCTGTCTTCTCTTTTCTAGGCAAAACAGACTTTGTTCCTTCAGCTTTTTCCTCATAGGTCATGTTTTCTAAACCACTTAACATTCTTAGTTGTTTATATTTTTTTCCTGCGTAAAAGAGAAGATATTTATTCTGGGGAAATTATTTCCCTAGAATTTGGCCATAGTAGGTCCCTGCTGTGAGACAATTTCTCCTTGCTTGACAGTGTTACCCATTTCTGAGGTAATATTAGTCTGAAGGTCTTAGGCTAACATTATCTTGTTGTCTGTTGTCAGTCTCTGTGGTCACTGTGTGGTGTGGAAAATGAAAGTAGAATGGTGAGGAAGTATTATTGAATGCTACTGAGTAGGGGTAGTGTGTGCTAATGTGTGCCAAGCTGTACAGATTTATCATGCAGATAACTGATTGAGAAGTCACACATTTCATGGTTTCGAAGAAGCCCATCTTTAGAAATCCCTCCTTAAAGAGGGAAGTTAGTAGGTACCCTTCTTGGAAGGTTCTGGATGGTGGATGCCTGCAGTCATGGAGCATCAGTGCTGATGATTTGAACTAAGAATTGATGTTTGCATTGCTAGGGGAAAAGTTTTCTCTGCAGTGGAAAAGAAATGTATTTTCTGCCTCTGGCTTTTTCTCCCTCACCCCTCATGACAATGGTATTTCTGGAGGAAGAACTGATCAGGCTTGTCTCAAGTCCAGACTTGGCTCTTTTCTACCCTAAACACACAGGAATTTAATGTTCTACTGACTTTTGTACCCAAAGCTTGAACTACTCCCTCTTCTGTTACTCATTTTAATAAAGTGCATCAGAAAATGCAAGGATGATATAAAAAGCCTCTCTGAGTCCAGGCTCAGCCCTGGGATCCCTTAGTCCCATGACTAGTCAAAATAATGTGTGAGGTTATATTAGAATTTTCACATTTTCTTTCCATGGGGGTGGAAGATTGAAAAATGTTGTCAAATATCTCCAAATCCATTTTCATGTTTATTAAGCATCATAATCACTTATAGCCCTTACTTTAATACATAAAATTTGCCATCATTTTTGAGTCTGGCACAGCTGAAGAACTGCGGCCTATTGATTCTGGCGTGTAGTATGTTTGTGACAAACACACAGCAATTACTCTAATGAGAAATATTTGCCACATGGTGGGAATGCAAATCCTAATGGACTCATCCTACAAATTTAGAGTTGCCCCTACATTAACTCAACTAACTTCTGCTGAAGTTAAGCTCTGCTTACACTGGCCATGGCAAAGAATTTCACCTCTGCTAGAGGACAGAGCTAAGCCTACTTCCAGCTGAGATGGCTTATGAAATGTTTTCACAAACGTGTGTGGATAGCATCAGACCAGAGTCACATTTATGAACTGCGCTCTCCTTCAGGAGCTGTAGATCCTGTTCAGAGAAGGCTGAAAGAGCCACTTGTGGGACAGTTTGCACTGTCAGAGCACAAACAAGCACTAGCCAGCGGGGTGCAGCTACAAACCAGCCAAAGCAGAAGCATTGGCCTCCTGTGAGCCCTAGTGGGAGGATTTGCCAAGATGAGAAGGCTGTAGGACTGTCCAGGAGGATCTGTGAAGGAACCAATAAAGAGGTACAGAGATTTTTGCAAAAGGTAGTCTAGTAATGGGTATCTTTGACGTTCATGAGATGATGCATCTCACTGCCTTCCATATACTAATGCAGGAGGGAATTTATTCAAGGTTCTGGAGATATTACAGAAAGCCACCAAAGAGAAGACCTTATGAATCCTTATTCAATCCAGACACATCTGCAGATTAACTGCCTGGGTCTCCATATTGATCCTGAATTGTTGTTTATCACTTTTGCAGCCTGGAAGAAAGTTGGAGGATTTCTGGATTTTCATTCCTTCAGAGTAATTTTTGTCTTCTCTTTTCTGTGTTTGAATGATAAATGCAGTCAGCCCATGTAATATTATTGGCAACAGGGTTTCCTGAAGACTGCAAAAATACTTCTAACCTTCTGCCTTTATGTGATTATTTTTGCCAACTTCCTGAACATTCAGAGAGTGTTTACTTTCCCATTTTTTTACAATGGAGATACATACCAGACTGTAGTCAAACACATCTGATTGAATAACGCCATCCACATTCACATACAAGAGTGGCCAACTCAGGAGCTGCTAGCAGTTCTGCCACAAGCTGAGAGACCATGCCATTCATTACATTACTTTAAAGTTCAGCTTGCTAAAAAATACTCTTTTTTTCCATCACTGGTAGAATTAGAACTTTCCTGGTGCCTAGTTTGGCAACAGAAAGGATGGCTTTATGAATGGATGTGTAAAATAAAAGAAACTGTTGCTGATGATCAGAAGGCAATTCAGCTGAAAAGAAAAGAAAAACTTCCAGAATCAAGAAAAATGTGAAGTCTGTGTTCTGTGAATTTACTGTTCTCTGGTGCAGGATGCTATGGTCGATCAGTTGTTAGCATAGACCTTCAACAAAACACATAACTCTTTCAACCTTTCTACTTTTCTGCACAAATGAAAAAGTAACTGTAAATCTTGCTGACAATTACTTCTATATCTGTTGGCAGGCGGTCAACTTTGGCCTGAACAACATGAGAACAATATGTGCTGCGCAGCCAATGCCCATTAATTGTCTCTCTAGTTTCTCCTGCAACTTGTAGAACACATTTCTCCCAGGTGATCTGCTTCTTTAAACATTAGTACAACCTTGTCTGGCACAAAATGCCAATAATTTATGAGTCAGATTCTGCTTTTCAATAATATATACAGTGTGCTCTGTTGTAGAGCACATTAGATAATCTAAGTACAGATAAAAATGTAGGAAAAGTGATTTTTTTTTATTTCCTTCAAGAAGCAATTAAAATTATTCCTAATTTTTCTGTGAACTGTTTCATCAGCTGACACAGATCCAAAGCCTGTTTTTTAACTCAGTCTATGTGTGTATGCTCATCAGTGAATGGCACAAGGATACAATAGACGCAGCTTCCAGATACTTTCATCTTTGTGCACAGGACTGCTCTCTGGATTGCTTTGTCATCTTGACTCCTTGATGTACTGCTGATTAATCACTGTTGTTTTTGTTTCTCTGGCTTCTCCAAGACTTTTCCATGGTTTCTGAGAAGGGTGCTGTGATAGTAGGCAATAATAACTGCTTGGCTGCAATAGATACTTTTCTAGTGGGAACAGTTGACCTTTGACTTTCTACTTCTGAACTAGTCTGTCAGTGCTGAATGCTTTATGACACTTATTTAATGAGCAATCTCTTTGCACCTCTCCCAGAGACTTAATAGCAGAAGCTGTAGTGAGATCTCCTATCATCATCTTTTTTTTTGTTCTAAAATGTTTTTTAGAGGCATTACTGGACATGCACCAGTGTTTTATGTAATGTTGTTGCAGCTAAATCCAAGTAACACACAAAAGCAAATGAAGAGGAATAAATAGTGCCTTGAGTTCCACCTCTTTAAGGCTTTTAATTCAATTTTATTATACAATTTAGTCACTGGAAACCCACTGAGGATTGGAATATGTTAGACAATTCTAGTTAAATGTTAAATGATGGTTCAAATTATAGTTTAGGTGTACTAACTGTAGTGTCGTTGAATTATGTGTCCTTTACAATTTTAAGGATCACCTGCTATCTCAGACTCTTGGATCTGGAGTTTGGAATCAGACATGTTTTCTGTCAATTTTCTGGTTGTAATGTCTGGATAATGCTGCACCAGTTACTGTATTTGGCCTATTGCTACTTCAGTTGACTAAAAGTCATCTTCTTACCTTCAAACTTGAATCCAGAACAAGCCTGTTTGAAGACCTGAGAACATTGGAAAGGATGGATGGCTTGCTGTTGTGATGTATAACCTATTCAACTGTCACAGGAGACCCCTGGCACCTTTTGTGGGATCAGTTAGTGCCTAGGCTCTCAGGGGGAGTGAATCAGGCTCCTCCTGGTAACCTTGCATTAGGCTTATTCCTCTGTGTGTGCATGGTAGATTTATCTCCCACTAGATTGTGCACCTTTTTCACTAGAGAGATGGAGTAATAGGAAATCCAGCAGTAGTGTGTCAGAAACCCTGGTGACTCACACTGCCCTGCTCTGCTGCTGCTGCCTTTCCAGAGGCAGGGCAGGCAGCCCCTGCCCCCTCTGTCCCCTCAAACTGCCCTGGATGAACCAGGAGGGTGCACACGGAGCTGTGAAGACCTCAGAAATGTTAGCTAGTGTCCTGCAGATGTGTCTGTAGCAGCCAGCCTGCCTAAAAGCACTGCATGGGAGGGGTGCTTGGGCTTTGGGCTGGCTCTGCAGGGAAGTTCTGCCTGGACTCTGGGCCTGGGGCATGCCAGAGCAGTGCCTGTGTTTATGCCAGTGGCAACCAGTTCTTCACCTGGACCAGTAAATAAGAGGGAATGGGCATAACATTTACTCTCTGGGGAACTGCATTTGTGCTAGTGAAATATTTAGCCAAGAATGTGATGGTGCTTCTTTTGAATATGAGGCTGGACAGAGAAGATAAAACTGTATTACAAGGACACTCACAGACCTGGGAGGATTCTCCTTTCACCTTGTCTGGTTTAGTTGAGCAGATACAATTTTGTTGCAATGCCCAGGCTTGGAGTGCTGTTCTGGAGAGCAGCACTGACACAGCAGAGCTCTTCTGCCCATCTCTGAGGATGTCTGGAGTCCTCCACGGTAATACAGTCTGTCTGAACTAAAGTATCCTAATGAGAAAAGAAAAATGCTTATCCTGTCTATGGACAAATGACAGGATTCCCAAATGCTTTTATTTTTTGTTTTTATTCAGCAACACTCAAGACACCAGTGTCTCTTCCTGCAGAAAAATCTTTCCTGCAATATCTCAAAAACTCACTCATAAGAAGTCCCACCTTGTCAGGTCTGGCAGAGTTTTTCCAGCCCTTCTCTGTGTCCTGCCTGGGCTGAAGGTGGTGTTGGACCACCCGCGTTTTTCCTCCCGGGGGGTGGTGGGAGCATGCTGTCTCTGCTCTGCATCCCACGAAGCAAAGGCGGGGGAGACTTGTCCATGGTCACAATCAAAAATTTCAGAATGAAACTGTCCTGCTCAAATTGGCACATAAAAATATGTGGCTTTTCCAAAGGTGTTTACTTTTTATAGCTCCGCATCCTCTCTTGGGGAATTCTTTGTGCTGAACATCTTCAGGTGTCAAAAATGAAGCATGAGTGATCTGAGTGAATCTCTGAACGGCTGCTTACTCCTGATAGTCACATGCCTGTAACTGAGTGTATTCCTGGTGGTGGTGATGGGGATAAACACCATTCCCATCTCCAAAACAGGGAAATACATTGTAAAAACAAATTTTCAGTTCTGATATTGGGTTAGAGGAAGACCAGAGCCAGTAAAAACAGTTATTGCAGCCTTCAGATGAAATCTCTGATATGCAGTAGCTTTCCCAGATGTACAGGCACAAGGAGGATGGCTGGGTTCACATATTTTCTCACACATATCTGCTAATGGAGAAGTCCCATGTCCCACTGTAAATGTAAATACCCAGTAATGTTATATAAAGTTATGGCTTTCTCTAGAGAATTTTTGCTTCATAAATTTTTGGCAGCTCAGGATGGATGTAATCCTGCTCCTATGTGTTAAGTGGAAACAGGGCCTATTGCTGTCAGATCGCTACACTGAAGCCTTGAGCAATAAGGGATATCTTATTAAAGGACAAGGAAATACACTTGCCATGAATTTTGCGACTTAGAATTTAAAATGTGTGTGAATATCACCTTTGAATACGGTACTGCCTCCTGCTTGTATTTTATAACACAAGACAGGATTATTGCTTCACCAGAAAACATGAGAGGAGTTACTGCAGTGGTGGCATGTGAGGTTTGGACATCACAGAATTGTTTAGCCTTAAGTAGCTCATTCAAGTGATGCATGATACCTTTTGCCAGTGATCTGAAACATAACAAAGGTGTATTCTCTCTTACTGTCTCTGACTTAGCTGGGGTTTGCCCCAGAAGATATTTATTTGCCACTGCACATAAAAGCTTTGAAGGATTTTGTGTTGGTGATATATTTTGTCTTTTTGTGCTGTTGGAAATTTTCTCAAATAAATCTCTGGTCAGTGGTTTTGCTTATCTTTTGTTAAATTAATGTCCTAAACAACTATTTCACATGACCTCAATGTGATTTTACACAATATTTTATATAGCTCCATCTTATAGTCTGACTCATGAATCGTTTCTATTTGTCTTCAGACATCTGTTGTCTGAAAGATTCTCAAGTTGTATAAGGACCCCTGGATATATGTGGATAAGGCTCACTTCCTAGGTTGTAGTCAGCACCTGTTTTGTGGACATCTCGGTACCCTTTCCCAGGGGGATGTCCAAGTCTGGGATCTTTCCAGATGGAAAAACTCATCACAAGTTAGATCAGCAGTGGAGATCCATAGAGCTGGCATGGAGGAACTGGATATGTTTACTAGGCTGATTCCAGGTATGGGATCTTCAGAAACCTTGTGAGCTATCTACATATGAATCTCTGTTGGCAGTAGGATTTTGTCCAGCAGTTTGAATTCCCTGGTCATCCAGAGAAGATTTTATTCAGCATGCTCTGCACTGGCCCTGAGATGTCTGTGTATGTCCCATGAACACAAAGTGAGTCAGTTTGTTGGGCAGAACAGAGTGGGGTTGGAGTGTCAAGGCGCAGAGGGATCCTTCTGTGCCTCTATTAAATATATCTAACAGGGACTGCTGTCACTAGTAAAAATACCCCTTAGAGATGACAAAGAGCACATGTGCACTTCGCAGGTTAAAAGCATGTGTCTATAATTGTGTCATTCTATGGTACTTATAAACATTTTGGAAAACCTAGCTAAAATTTATGATACGTGAAACACAGTGTTAAGGCATCATTGAGCCTCCACTGTTTTAAAAATCTGGCATCCCCTTTACTTGTAAGACTAAACTGTTTAAAATTTATTTACACCCCATCATTTCCTTAGGGACCTGTTTTCCATAAACTAATGAGGCACTGGTGCAAGAGCTCTGCTGTTATTCCTGGCAGAGAGCATTTTGACTCAGAGGCATACCTCACTGGGTTTTTTTTTTTTTCTTCAGTAGCCTACTGCAAATAATAGATAGGAGAAAATGCATAATGGTTTTGAGTATCAGAGACAAGTTGCAGGACTGTGAAAGGTTAAACAATGCAATTACAAGTTGAAATCCATCTTATTGCACTTGTCCCCCCAATTTTTCACATCTTACTCTTCTCATCTGTTTCAGAATTGTACATATGATTTGTTGAAGACCAGGTCAATCCATCAGACACCACAGTGCATGCAAGCTTGCAAAAGGGAAATGATGAGGTTGACATTCCTCATTGTGTCCAAAGGAGTGATATCTTGTTCTTTTTCCCCTGGTTAACAGTGTGTCACACAATGGATCTTCCTTCTAACATTTGAGACACCAGAAGATTGCTGTTGAGACATACAGGACTTTCTAAGCAAGTGGTAAGCTTAAGGTCAATTTTTAGAAGTAAAAAGCCCAAAGCGTCAATGGATTTTCTAAGTGCTGATTTTCAGTGCTGGGTGAAGGTTCTGTAACCTGAGTACCAAATTACAACAAAAGTGAACTATAGAAATCAAGCCCATTTCTTGCATAATGCTTCCAATATGCACTTCAATTATTCACACCTTTGCACTAAGGTAAATAAGAATCGAAAACTGATTTATTGATGAGGCAAAAGCAGTTATTATTGGTGTGATTACAATTGATTGCTAGAATATTAGCTTATTTAAATGAAAAATGTCAAAATAAGTGTCTGTGATTAATCTCAAGGTAAAAACCTCTTCCTAATTACATATGAAAACATGCCATTCTACCTGTGGACATGGGAGGATGGGCACGCTCTTCTCCTTGGGCATCTAAAGCAAGGTGCCTGTGTAAGGGTCTGCAGTTTCTCTGGGGTCATGGGAGAGAGAGACGTGAGGGTAATAAGTGGCTCTGAAGATGGGCTTCTGGTCCCAGTTTGCTTGTAAGGAGGATGGAGCATCCCTCTGATTGACTAGCTGCAGGGGACCTGGGCTGCTCACCTGGACAGTGGAGGTGAAGACTCGTGCTCCCTGCCAAGGTTATTAACCTCTCTGACATTTGTGAAAATCAGGGTATGTAGGAAGGGCGTTGTTGTGGTTTGATTCCAGCCGGCAACCAAGCCCCACAATTGCTCACTCACTCTCTGCCAGTGGGATGGATGAGAGAATCAGAAGGGCAAAAGGTAGAAAACTCATGGGTTGACATAAGGACAATTTAATAGGGCAAGCAAAAGCCACACATGCAAGCAAAGCAAAGCAAAGCAAAGCNGCAAAGCAAAGCAAAGCAAAGCAAAGCAAAGCAAAGCAAAGAATTATTTAAATACTTCCCATGGGTAGGCAATGGTGCTCATCCATTCCCAGGAGAGCAGGGTCCCATCACGTGTAATGAATGCTTGGGAAGACAAACGCCATCACTCCAAATGTCCCCCCTTCCTCCTTCTTCCCACCACTTTATATACTGGTTCCACATGGTGTGGAACATCCCTTTGGTCATTTGGGGTCACCTGCCCCAACTGTCTCCTCCCAGCTTCCCATGGTTTCCTAGTCTCCTCAGCAGCATGACAATATGAAAAGTCAAAAAGGCCTTGATGCTGCACGAGCCTTGCTCAGCAATAACAAAAACATCCCAGAATTATCAACACCGTTCTCAGCACAAAGCCAAAACACAGCCCCATAATAGCCACTGTGAAGAAAATTAACTCTACCCGAGACAAAACCAGCACAGAAGTAATTTCCCCACAGCCAGAAAACCAGTGTGCCAAAGCTGAAACCAGAAGCTGTGTCCTAATTTGCTGGTTGTGTACTGTAACTAAAAGACTAGCTCTTCCTGCAGGGAAGAAAAAGTAACTATTAAACACAGGAGACAAAATGTGCAGAAATAGTGATGAACTAGAGCTATGAAACAGGGTTTGCTTGTTTGGTTTCTCTGCCCTCCCCCATTCATCTCAGTTTTAATCTAGTTTTCTTTAAGCACTGATTGGAATTCAGTCCTTTATCTATGAGCCCTCAGGAATGTAGAGCAACCAAAGAGGACAGAAGAGAAATCTTCAAGCAGGGAATGCTCATGTGTATTTCACAAGCTCAGGTGTCCATGAGGAAGAAATCCACATGAGGCCAAATTGCCAATGGATACAGAAATAATTTTTTCCCTGACCTTTCTTTTGCTCACTGTGCCACTTGATTGATTACTGTTACAGAAGGGTATATCCTTAATAGCTGCTCATTTAAAAAATTAACTTAATAAAATCCACCTTGAAGATGAGAAAAACCTTACAGCAAATACTAAGAATTCTAAATAATTCAGTGCAAAAATAACTAATGAAGCTTGAAGTTCAAAAGTACTAATCAGGATGTGTAGAAGTGGATTGTGCATCACATTTTGAATTGTATGATTTCTACGTTGTATCTCTGAAACGTAAATTCTATCGTAAACCAGATGAAATCTGTTCACACTGGGAATAGCCATTGCAAAATGCTTCTGAATTACACTAGAAAAAGTACTGTGATAAGTATAACTCTGTTGAATTACAGCATATTATACAGAGTACTGTTTAAAAAAGAGTTCAGTTTTCTGATATGTTTTAGATCTTCCAATCCATCCTGGTAGTCCAAGTTTAAATTTTCCATGTAAACTTTTTCTTTTCTTAAATCTTAGAAGGTGATGAGGTCCCATGCTTGTAGAGTATTTCAGACTTTCCATTTCTTTACTATGTGTGTATGATGTAAAGCGCTTTTATGTACAAAGTAAATAATGGCTTTTAGATATAAGCAGAGAGATTTGTAAATTTAAATGTTATTATATATTTATAACTGCAGCCAGATTATTTGATAATGCCCATGTCTGTCTACTCTCACAGAGTGTGTGAATGTTTTCATTTCATTTTACGATGCGGTATCGTGTGTGTGTAAGCATTTGAAAATATTCCCACAGATGTATAGGGTTGATGAAGCCCCTGTTGAGCCCTTAGAGTGGGTGACAGATCCTTGACTTGAACATACTCCTGGCAAAATTTATTGCTGATTAGGGGCAGAAATGAGTTTTTACACTAAACATGCTCAACATGTCAGGTAATGCATTTGGCCAAGGGTGTCTACAATCAACGGCATCTATCCTGGCAGCCAGGTACCAAGATGCCCAGCATGGTGCTTTAGAGATGCTGTGAGCTCCTGCAGCCTGGCAGAGGTCAGGCAAGTGCTACGGGTAAGAACATGGGTGGGTAGAAGAAATGGTAGGAGTCACAGCATGCCCCATTCCCACCAGTCTCTCCTTATCTCTGGGTGCACACTGCCTCTGATAAGCACAGCACATGGGTTTCCCTCATCTCTCTGGTTCAGGTTGGGTCTGCAGAGGAGAAAAGGAGAGAGACCCTCTGTCTTGATTCTTTACTCTAAGTGAAACCAGAGAAAATACAAGAATTGGTCAGTTTTGGACACAGCTTCCATCCCAGGCTGCCTGTACTTGAAGCCTTGGTTGCACTGGGTGGAGATGCCAGCAAAACATCATGGTGAGCTGCATCTTCTGAAAGCATGCACTTGTGCATGCAGGCACACACACAGCACGGGTGCCCTTCTTGCAGCCAGATGTTTCACTGCAGACACCTCAGTGAGATGAGGGTGGGGCAGCAAGGGAGAGCAGGGCCATCACTTCAGTCAACAGCCTCCAGGACAGAAACAGTAAATTCTGTCAGAATTTACTTCCATAAATAGGTGAATGTACCAGTAGAATGGATGGGACAATTATGGGGTTATTCAAGAAAAAAACATATTTCCCAGATTACCCAGGGCTTACCCCAGCTTGTCACGCACTGTGACCTTACATACCCCATGATTTTTTTTGTTTTATTAACCATCATCCATTGTGACTCATAGCAGCATGGCCAGAAAACATGGGTCTGGTTTCCTTGCACCCCCTTCCTGCAACCTCAGCCCCATCCTGCTTAGTGTGGAGTGGGAGGACCAGTGCAGTGGGACTGCCACGAGTAGGGGATTAATGGTGTCTAAATGCACTCCAGCACTAAAAGCCACCTTGGTGGGACACTGAGGCTGTGCTGCACTGAGGGGCAGAGAGCACCTTTGGGAGATTTATTCCCCTGCTTAGACCCTCATAATTTTTTTTCCTTACCTTTGCAGAAAAGGAATTTAATAAATCACCAAGAAATGCCTCATATGCTCACAAGGAAAACCCATTACCTGCACATTTTCTGCATGCATACAGCATCGTATCTACATTACAAATGTCACAAACATGTCTTAGAATCCATCTGCTTCATTTTTTCCAGATGGCAGAAAACCAGCTTTCTACAGCTGTTCCTTAAAACATATTTTTACTTAAGTAATGGTGTTTTGTTGAACAATGGTGCTCATAAACAAGTAATAATGCTCCAAATCATTTTGCACTGTTTTAGCTGACTACCCAAGACACAGAGAAGTGATGAATTTTGCTTCCAGGATCTGTTTTTTAATTTGCTTCACGGTGTAACTGATCCTCACAAAAATTATGTAGAACAGGTTGTCACATGGGGCAGCATTTTTTTCCACCCTGACTAAAGGCTTTGAATTTAATTTGGTTATGTTTTTAAATAAAGTAGCACTCAACAGGAGAAACAGAATTTTGAGTATCAAAAGTCCTGAGACATTTTATTTTGCTAATTTCAAGGCTTTATAAAATGCTCTTGAAAATAAGGTCTTGGAATACATGTTTTCCTGTATAATGCTTTACTTCTGGCAAATTGGAATTTTCTGAGAAAAAAGAAAAAAGTACTGTCATTACATGTCTCAATTAATTCCACTTGATATGAGAAGGGTCATTTAAACTCCTTGAAAATGTTGTGTATGTCTTCACAAGAGTTCTGAAATATGATCAGGGAATTTATGAGGAACTACAGTCAGATGCAAGTAAAGAGAATCACAGGCCCACCTTTAGCAGTTAAGGTGATGTCCATCTTTGTGTTTTTGGAGGAAATAAGTCCTCAAATCTTTCACCTCCACCTTCCATCTTCCATGCTTCCATCTTCCAGCTACCTGAAATCATGGCTATAGAAATCATTACTATATGAGTGTCAAGCTGACAAAACAATCCCTTGTGAAAAACCAACAAAATAATGTTGAAAAAAATTCCTTCTGAGCCTGTCCTCTTGTATCAGGACAAATAATTTTTTTCTTTTTTGTGTTCCATTTCCTTGTTTCTAAAATGGAGTATGTGATCCTGGTGCTTGAAGGAAATGGTTTAGTCTCTCCTATTTCAAGTTCAACTTTCCTTGCACAAAAAATGGGCCAGACTGTCAGTGGGTGCAATGTGGAGCAAGTCAAACCAAACTACAAGATTGGATTTTGCACGGAAATACAAATTCACTGAAATTCAGATTTCTCACCGGCTGCTCAAATTTTTTTCAACCAGAATAAAATTGCTGGTTAAAAACAGCAAGATCAAGCATCTACCTGCTGTGGAGAATTTTCGTACAGAGACAAAAACACTGCAGAAAATTTGGAGGAAATTAAACATTTTGCAGCATTTGCAGCAAGTAAGGTACCTTTAGGAAGCCACCTTCTCAGGAGTCTTTGCTGAAAGGTAAATTTATTAAAAAAAATAAACTCTACTTTGTTGTTGCAAAGCATAACCTCCTGTCAGAAAAGACTACAAGTGCTGTATATGCTCAGTCTGGCCTCAGTAATGGCTTGTTGTGCCAAAGGAGCGTAAGTTGTTCCTTCATGCACAGTTGAAAGTGGCTCAGAAATGGGAATACAGTGTAGCATTGCCATGAAGAAAGTGAAAGGCACATTTGGCACTAATTTACCCTGTTGTCAACCCCAAACCCTGACATTTGCCTTGACAACCATACACCACATGTTCACAGAGCTCTACAGCTATCTGGCACATGTTAAGAAAACAAACACGTACCAGGACATGTATCTCATGTGGACTAATACTAATTTTACAATGGTTTGAAGGAAAAATCTGCAGGACATAGCAATTGCTTCCTCCCCTTTCTGACTTTTTTGATCATCTGGGAGGTTGTCCCTATGCTGTATTTTTCTGGGACCTGTTCACATCCTTCCCACAGCTGGATGGGAGATGTTGGAAGACAGCAGTACACCCAGGGGGTGAGTTTTGGATCAGCCTGGAAAGATAATACAGAGGCATCCGTGCTCCTGTTGCCTCTTTATGCAGCACTTCTCCCTCTCCAGGTTTCCCCTGCAACAGATATACTCAGTCATTTTTGTAGACAGTGCAAAGTCTAATTTGGGGCTTTAATACAGCATGAATTTACTCTATTCACTACACCCTCAACAGGATGCTTCAGGTTTTTACTGTTCACAGCACACACTCAGGCTTGACTTTCTGTAAAGAGTTCTCCAGTCATTGATGACTTAGTCAAAAATACTGACATGCTCCCAAGATTAGTGACACTGTATTTTTGAAGTAATTATCTCTTTGTTTTCCTAAATCTAGGTCGAGTGAAGTCTCATCTGGATGTTTTCAAGACAATTGTCTGGAAATAAATCAACAAAATGCATTGCTGAAGTTGAATTTTCTCAATTGGTTTGCAGTCTATTAGAGACTGCAAAGCACAGCTTTCCTTCACTCCAGAGAATGTCATACCAATTTACCAAGTGTTTTTGTTTGGACATCAGAATTTCCAAGTCATTAAAAAACATTATTGTTTGTGTGGCATGATAAATTTCCAGAGTAGTAATGTAGATTTTGCTAAGGCAAAGTGGCTGCTGAGGATCCAGACAGTGGGTGATCCAGCAGCATCTTGTGGAAGGGAATCCTGTATCCTGACCACACGAGTCGAAATATTGGTGCATGCTTTGGTTACACCAAAGGTCTCTTGGTCCTCTGTTGTTGGTTGTTAGAAGCTCTAGAATTCTTTTTCCCACTCCTGTATGTGCATTGCACACACAGACTTGCAGTATGACACAGCAGAGGTAATCCAGGTGCCTTAGGGGTGGGAAAAGTATCAGTGACATTAATGGAAGAATTATACTAATGTAGGTTTTTAGGTACTTTATAAATTCACTTCTGCAATTTTGTTGGGTACAATTCTGACCTGAAGGTAAGGCCTTAAGACCAGATGGAATTCTGTGAACAGATAAATGCAGAAGACATAGGATACTTGTTTTTCAGCCCACAATCTGGTTTGCTCGTGCACTGCCTCATTTGCAGCCCCAAGCAATTCCCATTAGCTTGAGCAAAGCTAAATGGTTGAGTTCCACAGAGTTAGGCCACATTAATCTCACCTTTTCCCATGTGGAATTTAAAAAATGGAAATGAAAACAGTTGAGAGAAAATACTGGTCTTCTGGGAGAAGAACAGGTTCTGCCTGCTGGTCCCAGAGGGAATATATAACACCAGGATTAGAGTTACTGAGGAGTGGCTTAATGAAGCTGACTGGCTCAAAGCTGGTCATGGCTGTACACATGGGAATAGCATCTGCATACCAATAGAGCAAGGCAGTCCATTGTCTTTAGCTAAGAACCAGTCAAATAAAATCAAAACAGTATCTTCATACATTAAAAATTTACTGTATTTTTTTATTTGGACTTAAGCACAGATTTATTGGTCTTATATGTAGATATAGGGAATAAAGCCTGATAGTTTAAGTCCATTAGAGGGTAAATCAGATGGATGTTGTTTGCTGATCTCCTGAGCCAGCAGAAACCGGCCTGTAAGAAAAGGATGTCTCTGCAAAGCAGTTGGCTGTCAGCTTCTTTGGCAAAGAGGCTTCAGGTGATCTTCCTCAGGTACACCAGTGCACATATCCTTGCATTTAGATGGGGCCATTCCTGGACCTGCAGCCCCAGGTAACGCAGCAGCTCTTGTGTTGTCAGTCACATCAGAAAATCACCTTCTCAAAATGAATCAGCTCCATTTTAAAGCAGTTTCCACTCTTTAGAAATGCATGCCAGAACCTTACTACCATCTGACAGCTAAAGCCTTTTAATTATCCTTATCCATGTATTTGAGGCTAATTTTCTATAAATGAATTATTGTATTAGTTCTACCTTTTCATCATCTTATGTATTTTACAGCATTTACTATCTCGAAATATAAAGTAATATGGACATATCTTTTATCTACCTTCATCCCCCATTTTTCTCCCTATCAGTCCCTTGCACCCATGCTTTGCTTGGGTGTGCACTGGCCTTGTCTGTGCCTGGTGGCTCCCTGTATCCAAGGAGATGGCACTACACTGCAAAAGTGTGAGTGCTTACCTATGCTGCTGCATGCTTTCATGCACACTTTTGACCATTCTGCCAGACAGCTCCTGGACAGAAGGTGTTGTGAGCCAGGGAGTGCTGTTCCAGTCAGTACCAAAAGTGTAGGTATCTAAGCCTAGGTGTGCCTAAGTTGCTGGTGTAGCTGTATTCTCATAGTGACTTCCTGCACTGCTCATAGCAATATTTCTCAGGTCTGCATTACTGCCATTGGTAGAGGTGAGGTCTGCACCTCTGTGATGGGAGTTTCTGTCATAATGCTGGAAATTTTGTGGATAGCATCGTTTGCTGGATAGAAAGGGAAAGAGAATGAGGGAAAATGAAAGTACTTGGAAGGGGA
The DNA here is from genome assembly GCA_008694505.1 of Cyanoderma ruficeps. Lineage (NCBI taxonomy): Eukaryota > Metazoa > Chordata > Aves > Passeriformes > Timaliidae > Cyanoderma > Cyanoderma ruficeps. The sequence goes on from VZDJ01000346.1 coordinate 7,347,258, forward strand.
ATAAATTGGTACAGGTTGTTATAAATTTTCAGCTGTCAAAAGACAAAAAAAAAAAGGGTTGCATTCAACAAATGTATAATTTTCTTTGAAACTTTTATCTATTTACATTTTATTTTTTTCCTATCTTAATCCTGTACTTGGGCTGCTGTATGTGCTGATACCCTCAGACAAAAGTACAGTCTGCAGTTTATCTATCTGGCAAACCCTTCAAGTGCCTACTGAAAGAAGAAAGTTTGGTTCTGAGCTACACTGAATCATTCTGCTCTCTCAATGAGCCAAGTGGTGCAGTCAGGGAATACCACAACACAGAAAAATGCTATTTAGATGGAAAGGAAAACACACTGGACTTGCTGTATCTGTTTTGGTAACACAGTGTCAGTTAAGATTTATTATAGGAGATACCTACCTATCCACTTTCTGAGACAAAATCAAAGTTGTTGTTCCTGAAATGACCATTTCTCTTTGTTGTATAGTTGAAAACAAGCAAACAAACAAAAGATTTTATGATTCATGAAAAGTATACCTGATTGATAACGATGGGGATGAAATCTGCTATTCCAAGGACAGATGAAAAATTACTTCACTGCTAGTATGTCTGAGATTTACTACAGAAAGTAGTTTTACAGAAGTAAAATGACAGTTTAATTCCTCAGTTTCATTGATCTAATTTATTTCTAATGTTTTTCTCTCCACCCACACCTGTTAACCTGGAAAACAGTGGCATTACCATTTCTTTACTGTCTTATTAATACTGAAGTCAGATATGTACCTTTTGGAAAACAATCAGGCAATCCCACTTTGTCTAGCTAGAAAATTACACCATACTGCCTTCTCACCTATGACCAAAGGATGCTTAGTTTTAATTCTTCAAAAGCTCCTTGAGCCCCCTAAGGCAGCATCAGTTCCCACATGCCAATGCTTGAATTTATTGCAAAAAGTATAGCAGCAGCTGTGAGCAGAGGCTCCTGCTGCCAGAAGATAGAGCAGTAGATGGAATCTTGAATCTCTACAAAAATACCTCCAAGTGTGGGTGAATTTCCACATAATAAAATAAGGAGAGCATGATCTGGAGAAGATGTGCCAGGTTTTGGAAGCTGTTCATTATTTATTATTTAAATACTAAAATATTTCAAATTCTAAGGCCAGTTGTTAATTTTGGGGAAGCCCCAAATTAAAAAAGGAAAAAACCTTATGCAACTACTAGAATTGATTTCTTCTCTTCCAAACAGCGGTGAATTTACCCTTTAGAGAATCAAATCAAAGTTTAACATGTTCTCAAATGCCTCTTATTTCAATGTACAGGTTGCTTGCTTGCAAAAAGCCAACAAGGCTTAATTTTCTCCAAGATTATATCTTTCACAGAATCACAGAATTCTTAAGGTTGGAAGGGACCTCTGGAGATTGTGCAGTCTAATTCCCCCCACCCAGGCAGGGTCACTTAGATCAGTTTACACTGGATGATATTCATGTGAGTTTTGAATGTCTCCCAGGAGGGAGACTCCACAACCTCCCTGGGCAGCCTGTGCCAGTGCTTTGCCACCTTCAGTGTAAAGAAATTCTTCCTCATGTCAGGGTTCTGCTTCATGTGTCAGTTTATGGCCATTACCCTTGTCCTGTCACTGGGCACCACTGAAAAGAGATGGTGAAAAGGCACCATTCTCCTGGCACCTGCATTTGAGGTATTTAAAGGTGTTGATGAGTTCCCCTCTCAGTCTTCTCAGGCTCAGCTTCCCTAGTCGCTTCTTGTAACAGATTCTCCAGACCCCTCATCATCTTTTTGCACCCCCGCTGACCCTCTCTAGTAGCTCCTTGTCTTTCTTGTGCTGAGGAGCCCAGAACTGGACACAGCTCTCCAGATGTGGCCTCACTAGGGCTGAGTAGAGGGGCAGGATCACCTCCCTCAAACTGCTGGCTGTGCTCTTCCCAGTGCATCCCAGGATACCATTGCCCCTCCAGGCTGTAAGGGCACTGCTATCTCATGGTCAGCTTGTCATCCCCCAAAACTCCCAAATTGTTCTCTGCAGAGCTGCTCTCTTGTGGGTCAGCCCCCAGCCTGTACTGGTACTTCTCTCTCTGTTCATGTGTCCACATAGCCCAGTACACCTGAATAGAGAAGACTTAAAACTCTGGACAATCTCTCCACCCAGAGTTACTGAGTAGCAGCTCAGTAGTCTATGTTCTGTACTGCAGAGTATTGACAGATTATAGCCATTCTATGTCTAAAGGTCTCTGAGACTTGTCTTCCCTGTAGTGACTGTGATTACAGCATTTGTGTGCTTGGAAATACTCCACAACTCCCTTCTTTGGTCCTTTCTCCACCCCTCCCCCAAACCTACGTCTCTTTTCCTGACCTCTTCCCTAATGTGGAGGAAAGTATTATGGAAGATCTAAAGGACTTTTATTCATTGCCCCAAGCCATCATCATTGTCTGACAATCCCCCACTCATCACATGTCAGCCTGTTTGATCCTGTCTTGGTTCAGAGAAGCCATCCCATCAAATCAGGGATCCTGGCTTCTGCTCCAATCATCCTGCTTCTTTATACTCAGTGAAAGCTAACTGAAGTTAAGCACTGAGGGCATGTTTTTGTTTCTTTAATAAATTTAAGTCAAGACCATTTACATGTATAAAAGTAAGTTCCATGAGGTTTTTAAGCCCTCCAAACATAGCCCTCAAAATTTAGCCAAAATTAGTGCAGCCACAATTTCCATGGAAAGTACCATCAGATGGAGAAGGCTATGCCAGCCAGCATGCATACAATGGCTGTTCAATCCCCTCCACTCTTCTCACCTTGACGGATTTTGTAGGAGACAGGGAAAAGGAATTATTGAACTCTAAAATGATGTCATACCCTCTGCTCAGGAGAATATCACCAAACCTTTCAAAAAGTCTCTTACAAAATCCCTCATAAGAGGCTGTTAAAGAAACTATGCAATCACAGAACAAGAAAGTGCTATCAATGATTAGAAATGGAACAAGAGAAAACAAAAGAAAAAGGAAAAATTACTAGGTTTAGACAGGCCAAAAGAAAAACAGGTGCAATCTATGCTGCAGTATAGAATCACTGGGAAAGAGGTGAACGGTGAGGGGAGTTCTTGGATATGAGCAGGGTTACACTGCTCACTGGGTGCCATGCAACCCTTGGGAAAGGTACATGAACCACTCACAAGAATTATGGTGCATTTAAAATGAACTTTTATAATTAATAAATGAGCCCAGCAGAAAGATCTATGAAGTCTTCCAGTAAACTAGCAGTGTCCAAACCCAACCAACCCAACAGGAGGAAAAATCATCCTGTTTCAAAAGCAAATGCTTTGATACCACGGGAACGATAGGCACAATAAGGAGAGGAAAACATCTTCATCTGAAATTGTGCATCTCAGCTGAAATTGGTGAGCAGTGCTCTCTTAGATAACGAGTGAGGATCTGACTTTGATTATTGGCATAAATACTGAAAATGGAAAGCAGGAAGAATAAGGACACAAGCTAACAGCTAAAAAGAAGGTGGCATCTTAGAAATAGATTATTCCATAATTTGATTACCGCTGGTATTTTCATGGATTTTCTTTGAAACATCTTGCTAATCCTTAGAAGCAAGATATTAGACTAAGAAGTTTGTGACTTCATGGAGTATAGCAATTCTTAACAGAAGCGGGAGGTCTTCAGTAAAGTCTGACATGATACAGGCTATTGCTAAAGCTAGAACATACAGGATGAATAAATAAAAATACGTCATTTTTTTAAAAAGGAAAATAAATCCTCGCCCTCCAAGCTGTAGGGTATCCACTCCTCTACTGTTGGTAAGGTATAGTTGAAAGATCAGGATAATGGAAAGGAAAGCTCTACAAATTTTCCTGATTTTTTTTCCTGTTTGTGCAGTTTCTAAATGGCCATGTGCACACACGAGCATACTCAGTACTCTTTGCAAACACTGATGGATCTAGTGGCACATATTCAGCATCTATGCATTTCCCAAATCACCACATCTGCAGGAAAAAGAAGTTTTGAGTCCCTCTATCCGTCACTGGTGTCAGGCTTGTACAAAGCTGTGTTTTACACAGCTCAGATTGTTCAGATGCATCACTCAAGTCAGTCATGAGTAGGATGAAGTATGGGGAACACTGAGAGGGAATGTTTTACAGAATGAAGGGCTTCAGGGAAAGAACTGGAAATGGAAAAACAGCCATGATGGACTGTGCTTCTCTAGCTGTCAGATGCAGCTTGGAAGTCAACCAGAATGTCTAGAAAAGGCAGTTTTTTCATATCCTGGTGACTAGGTTCTCCCTTCATGTTTTTCCCCTTCCAATGTTTTTAAAAGTCTTTTACATTTTTTCACTTATACCAAAATGGAGTGTTATGGGAAAAACTCTTTTTTCTATACACAAAGTTTTGTCTTCTACCAACCAGGGTGTATTTAGAATTGATGCTGTTACTAAGGGAGCTGCACACACAGAGAAAGTAAAAAACCTGACCAAAACATCTCTGGAAATCAATTTGTGTTTAAAGTTCTGGTTTCTAAGATTACGATTATTATTTTCTGTTATTACAGGCCCTAGGCAACTGTGAAATTCTGGGCATGGGACTAGCAATGGCAATTCCATGCATGGACCAAATAGGCAAGGTGGCTGAATAGGAAAAAGATTGCAACATGAGGGGCCATGCTGAGAGCTGAACACATCTCTTGAATCCCTCAGCATTAACTACAACCTCAGTTTCTCTCACCTACATCTTGCACACCTAAAAATATCACCAGTCCCATCACTGCAGGTTGCAGCTACCCATGGGTCCCAGGCACCTGCTGTTTCCTGCTGCCAGGAATGAGATTGCTGGCACACTGCCCCACTGAGCACCAGGCCTTGTCTAGATGACTGCACTGATGGTGAAAGTGTCTGTATAGACTCCTGGCTTGAAAAATTGCTGTTGCTAAAAGAAAATAAACTTGGTTTTCTTGTTTTTAAGTTTCTTCTGTCTGGAATTTGATTTTCACTTGATTAGTGACCAAGACATACATGGTTCCCCTGCTCTAGCAACTCCTGGATTGTGACATCTGTTGCGGCACATTCTCAGGAAGTCCCTGCTCTCACAGGCACAGATATAAAGACTGGAACCATCTCAAGATCTTTCTGGCTTCTCATCAGCACTGAGAGTTCGGGTCTCCAGAGACCTCTTGGAGTTGCTGTATGTTGCCTTTCTTATCAAGCTGTTATGTAAACTGTCAGTACTGTGTGTAAGATACAATATCTTGACAGTTTTATCTCTCTCATTGTTTCTGACCTGGCTGGGGTTTCCCACAGAGGATGTTTATTTGCCACTAGACATAAAAGCATCAAAGAGAGAATACACCTTTTTACATTTCAGATCACTGGGAAAAGGTGTCATGTAGGATCACTTAAATGAGCTACCTAAGGCCAAAACAAATCTGTGGTATGCAAACTTGGTTCTAGAGGCAGTTTAGGAATTTAGTTCTTCAGGTGGCTCCAGACATTGCAACTAAAGTGATAGGGGCGGTATAGACACTGTAGATAATGGTCCAGCTTCTTTTCAGTAGCCTGTCACTGCCTTCCTGACATAAGAGAATCATCCACAATGCTGTGTACCACACCACATCATGTGTTTGCTGCTGCATCTATGCTCATTCAAAACACTTCCCTTGGATCAGTAACTTTTGATGCCTGTTGTGGAGGCAGAGACTTCTGCTGAAATTTAGTCATACGCCCCATTTGTCTGTAGTGGTTCGCACTGAGCTTTCTTCATTGGAGCAGCCAAGTAATTTGCAGTGTGCCATTTGTGAGGGCTTCATCTTTTCCTCTGCTAGTTAGTAATTCACAGAGCTTATGGATGTATGCTGATGCTACTGTAGTTACCTATTAATCATTATTACACAGGAAGCCATTGCTGACTTAGTGTAATCTGGGTTATCATTTGCATGCTTATTATGTCCAACTTAGTCTCATCAGTGGTGGTTAAAACTTCTGCCAGGTCTGGATCAGGTGGGAATACACTCAGATCCTTCCCATTTGCCATGCTCTGACTGACATGTAATGGTCCATTATTTTAAACAAGTAGCACAGTTTCTGATGACTCACCTGGCTACTTTCTGTTGTTCATCAACCACATCTATTTTTTGTCCAAAAAAAGTGTTTAAAACTACGAATGTGCTATTGTGTTTGTTTCTGGCTAGGAGAAACACCTTAAGGTGCAGACCTACCTGCAAATCCAATGTAGTATTGACACACTTGCTCTCCTGTTACCCATCCCATCCACACCACTCCCTTTTCAGCCACTCCCACAGATTTAGTGGCTGATTTAATTTTGGATTCTTCTTTTGCCTTTCCAGGATGAAGTTGACTGCACAGTATCTACTGTCTGCATCAGTTCTGTTGCTCAGTACAGATGCAGGAGGTTTTCTGCACTGACAGAAGTGTTTTTCTATGCTGTACCCATGTGGATGTAACCATGCTGGACAGCAGTCATGTGAGACTCCTTGGGAGCAGAAAGTCCAGCAATGCAAGCTCTGGCTTGCTGATCCCTGTGCCAGCAAATATATGTATTTTAAGAGAAACATAAACAGAGTTTGTCCTGGTTATAGGGCAGCCAGGGAGATGCAGCTGAACTTGTAGGACAGTCAGCCTTCTTGGTAGATGCCTGGGGTAGCAGCCAGGCAACTCAGGTTTGATTTACAGTTAAGTCATCTAAGTTTATTTCTCAGAAATACATATTTAAAAAATTCTTAAATTAAAACATGGTTAAAACTCTCTACAATAAACAGAAGACTTCAGAGGAAAGAATGACTGCCAGCTTTGCTTCTTGTTCAAGCTGTAACAGATTTGAAGTTTATTTTATACTCGAGGCTTAAAAGATGCTTGAGACAGTTCTTCAAAAGGAGCTGCACATCTGTGAAAGCACTCTCTGAATACTTCAGATAATGTTCAATCTGGGTTGGATGCCCCAGAGATCAAGTCAAAGAGAGAAGTGATTGTTTTGCTTTTGATATCTATACCAAACCTCCTTTAAATGGGTGACATTTCAGCTGCAGGCACATTATCAGTAGCCTGAGATCAGAATAGCTGTCAAGTACTTTCAATTTGGAATAAAAACCAAACAAGCAATAGAGGTCATGAGTTAAAGATTTAGGACATGCTGTTAAACTTCTCAAACCTTGTTCTCCCCAGAAAGGAAGCTGTAATAGCTCTCCGTACAACTTATATATCATGGTGGTGAAGGAAGCCCTAACAAACCAACCAGTATTTCAGAGAATGCTTCTGCTGTGTATTTATTTGAAAAATGAAACTCTGTAGGACTGGGAGATTAACAGGACAGATTGATTTTTCTCAGGCTTCTCATATCTATGTCTTCAGCAGAGGCTGTGTTAGACTGGTCTGTCCCAGGCTCACAGGATGGGAACAAAATGACTTCATGCTGACTCTGTTGAGCCTTCTGCATCATGCAATCTGAGACAATCTGGTGCAGAGTGGCAACTTGCATTTTGCAGTTCAGGGGTCTAGTTTTTCTTTTCAAAACTCCAGAATTCTTACATGACAAGGTGAGACAAATCTACTGAATTTTGTCTTAAAAATAATTTCCTCCCAAAGACATTTTTGTTAGGAATGACAGAGGATTTTATTGGTCTTGAAAGGAGAGGAAGCCCTTCCACCTCACTTTAGCTGAATGGAGGGTCCATGACATCTGCTTGTCTTAATTACCCAGTATTGCTCTGTAGATGAGTGCTGAGGATTTATGCCTTCCAAAGCATGCCTGGTATGTCCAACACCACCTTCTGACCTAACAAATCTCAGTCCTTCCACTGTAAGCTTCTTTCTTTTAAATGCCCTGGAAGACCCCAGCTGTTCATATCCCATCCTGATGTCTTCTGAGCACTCAGAATAATTTTATTTTATAGGGTTTTTTTGTTTCTTTTGGTTTTGTTGTTGTTGTTTATTTATTTTTGTTTGTTCAGATTTGGGTTTGTTTGTTTGTTTTGGTGGTTTTGTTTGCTTGGTTGGTTTTTTGTTTGTTTCATTTAGTTTTGTTTTTTAACTAGCAGTTAGGAATACACTGTTAGGAATCAAGGGAAATGGTAACCTATTCCAAGCCACCCTTGTAGGTGCTATCTTCAGTGTGAGAAATCCCTGTCTTTCAGTGAACAAACTTCACCCTGTCAAGAAAGGTTTCAGGTCTTCTTTTGTGTAATTCCCTATTCTGGCAGCCAGGCAAAATTAACAGATCTTCATGAAAATCACTTCCTTCTGTTCACAAGCTATGAATGAAGATATTTCTCAAACCCTCTGTAGATCTTCACAAGGTTTGCATGTTTCTATCATGGGATTTAAAGGTGTAAGGTGTATCACAGTATTTGAAGTATCAGCCAAGTAACACCAGGTACCACTAGTGTGAAAACTTTGCATAGCTTGCCAAAAGTGTGCTGATTGTCCAAATGTCCCAAACACATACACCACAATGCAGGTGGAGTTTCCTGATTCTTTGAGGTCCTGAAGGGAGCCAAGGTCTAGTCAGCACACTCTACCCTGCTGCAGAACCTAGAAGTGCTTTGGTGATCTGAAGTGTTGTGCATGTCATTGAGCTCAGTTTTCAGAGTTCACCGCATATTCTTTCCATATTCTTTCTCTGGCTCCCAGGAAAAATGGAGGGATGGTTTCTTTTTTCTTAGAGTCCTTTATTCCACCAGTCCTCTGTGCATATGCAATAACTTATAGATGCTGGTCTGAGGAGGCCTGACAGCTAAGAGTAGGTGAGCAGTAGCAGTCTCTTGTCTGGGATGGAGAGTGTGTAGGGAGCTCCCTCTGTTGATCTTCCAAGTCTTAGGAGAAAGGTTGGGTTCTCAATGTCCTTTACTGGGGAGAAGACAAAAGCTGTCTGTGAAATCCCTCATAGAAATATTCACTCAGTGTAATGGCTTCTTAGGCTCTGGAATGGACTCATACTGCCTAATTATTGGTATATTGAAGTCAAGTGTTGAATCTATTTGCTTGGCCTCGGTGCAGAGAAATGGCTGCTCCCAGGTTGATTCATTCAAGCTATCATGGGCATTTGTTTTAGGACAAGTTGTCCTTAGAGGGTGACCATCACTCTGTGTTGGTTGTAGGGTTGGATGTTGAGGCACACAGAGAAGTTGGACCCCAGGGCAGATAATTTTAAAAGCAAGTACAATTCCATTAAAAGATGAACTGTTATTGATGAAGGAATATAAAAAAAAGAAGCAGCTTTGCTGCAGAAAATTAAGTTGTGCTTGATACTGTCATGAATAACATGTCACAAGCAACAGGAAATATACCCTAGAATAGGAATTATTAGGGATTAGAGAGAAAGCATCACCTTGCATGGAGTTGGAAGCCACATCTCAGTGGGAAGAGATAGAAGATTCCTTGGTTTTGAAATGTGTTTTCCTCTTCTGCTCACAGCAGGTGAAGGATGCCATCCTGCTTTCCTGGTGAGTGTTGTCCAAAACCTTCCCTGTTTGTCAGGGATGTTGAGGACACAGCCTTTGCCTGATATACCGGTGGGCAGCCCTGTATTTAAGGTGGGAGTCTTGGCTCATAGGGAATGCAGGCAGCCACCTGTGGAAGTCCCTGCGGTTTTCAGAGACATTCTTCCACGTTAGCAAAACACGGCTTTAAAACAACAGCAGCTGCCTAGAGGTCGCATAGGCGGGTTCCGCCGGGGCTCTGTGCCCTGCGGGCTCTGTGCTCTGTGTCCCCCGCCAGGTGTCCCCTGCCGTGTGTGCGACAGGAGCGGCAGCAGCCAGAGCGGACGCGGGTGTCGGTTCTGAGTCAAACTCGGGAGCAGTTCCTCTAACCTTGGGCTGTCAATACAAAATAATGCTCTGATCCAAACCGCCTCTATTTTACTGCCCTCAAACCTGTGGTGTGGCTGGGGCTTGTGAGGAAGCAGGAAATTCACTGGAGTTTCAATTATTGTAATTTTTTTAAAGCTGTGGAAGTGGTCCTCCAAGATGATGCTCAGAACAGAATGGAGAACTGTTTGCCATTTAAATGCTACAAATAACTATTGATAATTATTTGTAAAAATATCCAACCTGATTAAGAACTGGAAGTTATACTTTTGGAAGACTGCTTCTGATCATGATTTGCCACCATTTTTCATGTGTGTGGCCACAGATCCAGTTCCCTGTATGTTACCGAGCTCTGCCCATGGTTCAGGTGTGTGATTTGTCCTTTAGCCACCTTTATGGTGAATACAGTGCATGGTCATGTACTGGCTATGATGGTCAGTACATGTTACTCTTCTGCAGCTCTGGACAAGCCAGTTAATGGAGACTGATCATATCCGTTCAGTCCAAATAGGTGCTAAGGAGAATGTCCAGATGTGGCTGCTGAACATGGCACATTTTTGGGAAAAAAGCATATGATGTTAAAACTACACCTATTGGCAGCTCGCAAAACACGTTTTCAAAAAAACAGTCTAGAGCAATAGGTAATGTTTCTCCATCCTGAAATATTAGGTGATGGTCAAGAAGACTGAAAAATACACCCTAATATTATTCTCCCATCATTCAAAAGAAGTGGAAGATAATGTCTTGTTAAATGTGGCTAAATAAAGGCTAGACAGCTTCACGTGTGTTTTGGGCAGATGGCAGAACAGCAGAAACAAAAATGAGTCAATGACTGCTAAAGAAGGGCAGCCTTGTTCAATGGCAATGCTTCTGTAACTTCATTTTCTCTTTCTTAATTTTTTGCTAGTGAGATTAGGGCAATCTAAAATTTAGTTATGTAGTGTTGTTCTTTTAGGTCAGATCTAAGTACTTGGCCTAGATCTAAGTACTTGGCCTTCTTAGGTGGATCATAGACACAAATGTGGAAAGCAGTCATTCTCGTATTAAGATGTGTCTGTAGAGGAGGTGGGATGAGTTGAACTTTGGAGACACTTGTCCCCACCAGGATGACTGTGGAGACATTCTGAGCTGGAAGTTCAGCTCCCAGATGGATACAGCCAAATGAGGTGAATCCTTTCTCAAGCATATGCACATAAAATTACAAGTCCTCCAGAGATATGACAACTGAAATAGTAAGAAAAGCAGCCAAGTATTTAAAAGCTAAAGTAAACATTCTAGAATTTTAGTAGTGAAGATAATTTTCTACTGAAAGATGTTTCTTAAAGATGTTGATGGAACCTCCTCCCTTGAAAATCCTGATAATGTTTTTGTTAAGACTGGATGTTGTTCTAAAAACCATCTTGAAAGTTCAAGAACTCAGGAGTTCAACTCAATATGAAAAAGGAATTAATTCCTCAAAACTTTATGCTTGGAAAGAAGTCAGAGGGCAAACTGAAGTTTGCTCCTAAAGTCTGTCAGTCTGGTGGTACAAGCAAGAAAAATACTAAGACTGGACTGGGATGATAACTTGAATGAAAATGAATAAAAAATTATGTCTTTTGTTGAGGTTGTCATTAAAAAACATAGAAAGTGTTCTCCAAGCACCAGTACCATGCTCTTCAACATCCAAAAAAGGACACAGGTGTACCCAACCACAGGTCTTTAACACAGAAACACAGCTCTTGAATACCAAATGTTCATTTAGAAACATCGTCCAAGAGAATTAGCATGTCCATTGGGAATTACTGTGTTTCCACTTCCTGCTAAACTACTATCTGTGAAGCTTTACCTGAAGAGACATTCCCATCCCTGTGTTTTATACAGCAGGAGTTCACTGGTGTAGCATGGGCCAGGGAAATTTACATATGGTCAGAAGCTGAGATATTTTTCTGATTTTCCAGCTTGTCAGAGCTTAATACACTACAGCCAAACTTGTAAAAGCTTTCTTATGGACAAAAAAGGGGGCATATAACAATCTTTGTTCAGCAACGCTGAACATCCTAGGTGAGGCGTGAGGGAGCTACTTTTCCCTGGCCAGGAGCTGCTCCTGTGAGTGAGTGGGTTGCTCACTGACAGCATTTGCAGAAGTCGCCTGGCAGAATATTCATCAAATTAGTCCAATGGGAGCAAAGTGAGGTGTTTCTATTGCTACATTGCACCATGTATTGTGTCACTCTCATGTTGTCTCTTATTCTATCTTATCTGGTGGCCTCACTGAGAAGAAAAATGTCACTGCCTGGCATGTGCCTTCCTTGAGAAGCAGAGGAGGAAAGCTGGTAGTGTCAGGGAAGCAGGGAAAGCAAATTCAAACATCCGCATAGGGCTTTTAAACCACTAGAAATAAGTAACTGGACTGAAGATTTCTCACAGGAAGAGACTGTCCTGTGTAGATACTGAAAGGAAAGTGCTAGGACAAACTGACCTCAGAGACATTCCTAACTGCACCCCTTTCTGAGTCTTCCAGGAATCAGGAGGTTCATTACTATCTTAAAAATGAGAAAACCAGAAAGTGTAAGCAGAGGGATTCAAACCAGAACCCCTGTTCTTTACAAACAAGGAGTTTGCTATGCTGAGCACCTGGGGTTTGAATGACTGTGTTGCTCTGCCTGCACAGAGCAGAACAAGTGAATGAAGCTGCTAATGGAGAGCCTGGTTTTGGCTGGGCTGCAAAACCCATTAAAACAGCAGAGCCAAGACAGTGACAATATTTTGATGTGCTTTTGCAGTGGTCAAGGTGACCCTATATATCATTTTATGTATTTATTTTTCTATATGTGTACGGTCACCTCAATGACTTGGAATGCTTTCTAGATATGCCAGCCAAACCACACCTTTTCTGTTTGGCTCTGCCTTCAAACTTTCTGACATGTCAGCTCCTACAAGGAAAGATGGCTGGCAGAGGAGTCTTTGGTCTTGGCTAGGATGTAGTGCCTTTTTTTGCTGCAGTCATAGGGCACAGAAGGAAGAATCTGTGTTTATTTCCACATAGAAAATAAAGGCAGTAAAGACAAGAGGAAAAACGGCTAAGCAGGAAACAGTAGAGTAGGCATTACTTTTTAAACCAAGGAGTGTGTGAGGTTTTAAAACATAACAGTACAGGACTGCATATAGCTTAAAGCTGTCTGATGAACAGTTAGTAGAACAGTCTTACCTGAAAATACTTGGACATATAAGAGCCAGGAAGTATAAGAACCTGCAGAGATTCACTTTCAGCTTCATGAATAGCTAATACTACGTTATGGCTGTAATATTTACTGTTTATGGTTGATTTGTGTACTCATTTTCTAGGGGCTCAACAGTCACAAGCTGTACAGTGTTTTAGTGAAGCGTCTTCTCAGACCTTGCATAAAAACCAGAAACAGAGATGGTCTAGAAATATCCAAAATGAAGCAATGCTTTTGAGGATTGGAAAGTTGAATTGTCAGAGGAGCTTAATAGCTCCTATCTCATTGACAAAGGTACCTTTTATAGCCATGAGACCATGTTTGAAAGAACTACTGCATGAGGAAAGAGAGTGGAAAATGTTATGCTGGGAACTCATGTTTCATCCTTAATGACATTTTACCCTGACATGGAGATGATATTGTTAGGCTGATCCAAGAAAAAATGTCTTCCAGGACCTTGTGAAACAGGGAACTTGATTTCCTTAAGCAAAAAGCAGTGAGATGATATGATGGTTGGTTGGATTAAAAAGAAAAGAAAGGAACGTACATCTCCTTCTTAGCAGCAGGCTGAGACACTGAACATGTTACTTACAGATCTATGCAGTATCTTTCTGAATCTGCTGCTTGCAGACAAGCTCCCATGCACAGTTCTTACAGGAATACTGCTTTGAGTGAGCTGCCCATTATTCTCATTGGTATAAATTATTAGCACACTACAATGAACTGAATGCAGCAAGGACTACTGTCCTGCAGTGGAGGGCTGTTCAAACATGCTTCACAGTCTGAAAAAAGCCAACACTTTAAAGCCATGTTTCATGTGGAGTATATAACAACAACAATAACAAAAAAGAGGCAGTAAGAGCTACAGTACTAGAAATTCACAGGTGTCAGGCATTTTAAAATTAAGGCATGTAAAGGTAGGGGCATCTGTTATTGAAACTCAAAATATTTTAGTTGGGAAGAACAGGATGTTCTGTACCACACCATTGAATATTCTTGTGAATCAATAATTTTTTAATATCTATCCTGGCATATATTATTCATTTAATATTTTTGATATCAAAGATTGCATTCATATAGCCCTGAAAAATTGTTGTAATACATTCCCAGAAATGGCCATGGGTTTGCAAAGACATTAAGAAAATATTTTGTTGATTTATAAGCAACTATAAGCAATTGAACAATAAAACATAAAGGAATTCATCAGAAGACACACAACCTAAAGCCAAACAAGGGCTATCTGTTGTTCATTTCTGAATCACAGAACTGTTTTCTGGAAGGGACTGCTGGCAGTCATCTGGATCAACTTTGCTGTGGAGCTGAACTATTGTTTACATCAGGTCAGAATGGAGAAAACTGCCTTCCACTGTGCCCTGAAAGAACCAAATACTGATAGGATATTCTGGTGGAATAATCCAGTTATACAAAGGCAGATTACTAGTTTCACACTAATTTTGTGAGATGAAGTTATGTAGTTATTGCATATGATCTAAATTGTAAATGTAAGTCTGATTGCAGTACAGGAAAGATAATTGCTTTGTTCCACCTCTGGACTATGAATAAAAAACATGTTGTGACATGCTCTAACTGCTTTTCAGCTGTCATGAATTGTTTGGCTTTCCACAGAAATATTGCTAATAAATTTTTACCATCATTCTCTAATTGTACCTAAAAGTATGGAAATAGAATACATTGATATAAAATTTCTCGAATAGCTGCTTTGCCAACCCAAAATGAACCCTGTTATGGTTTAGTGTGGCATAAGATGTGGTCACCACCCTGGTAAGGAGCAGAGATAATGCACTTGGCTGAGTCGTGCTTGGTACAGCTACAGCTGTGCTGTGCATGCTTACAGTCTGGGCAACCAGGAGGGAATAATGTCACCTTAAACTTCAGCAGGTATTTTAGGTCAGCAGATGATAAAATTTCTTATCCCTTGAAAGACACAGGCTGATAAAGCTGATAAATTGCCATGAGATACTCATCTAGTAAACCCTGGCATTGTGTTTATCGTGTAGAAGCCGGAAAGTGAATTGCAGGTTGTGAGGACAATTTCTTAACTGCTTTAATACTGGCCATAGCTGCAACATCTGTCCTACCACCAGTATTTTAGTGAGGAGAGGAGCAGAGCAAAACATGGTTCTGTGCCACCCATCCTGCCCCCTACACATTACTGAAGTATTAAACTCTTGGTTTCGTCTCTGTCCTCCTCCCCTTTGCTCATGGGTTCTTCTCACATCATGAGAATTGGCATGGTATGAGCCCCACTGATGGGTCTGGCTTGCGCACGTACAAATACAACAGATGTGTTTGAGTTTGTATTTACTAGCAAGATGTTTGAGAGGAGTGCCCACCACTGGGTTACAGAAAAAGAGAGCAAGTGCATTCATTTGGGTCATGGATGCAATTTACAGTCTCAATCCTTCAGTATATTCTGCTGTCCATCACAAGGATCCATTTGGAACCAAAATATTTCCTTTCACCTCTCTGTTGCTTGATTTGCAGCAAATACTGGAGTTCTCTCTTTCATCCATACCTGCCTGGAGGATTAGATAGGGGGCATTGATGCAGGCAGCAGATGTCCAAGCACCTGCAATAAGGTCTTGACTTTCAGTGTGGCACTACAAGAACTAAGTAAATGTGATGACGTTTTTGAATGTGTACTCAGAGGACACAACCCTGTGCTGTCTTCTCTTCCTGGGCTGTAAAAGCGTCTTTGAGCTCCTCTGGCTGCTGGGCAGGGGTGAGATGACAAGCACTGGACTCATCCTCAGAGTGACAAACAGATGAGGAGCTGTAGCATCTTTGAGTGACCTTCACTCAATGCAAACCTGAGGGCTGTTCAACATGGTTAAGCAAGGAATATGGCCAATGTGGTGTTTTAATGGAGAAAAAGAAGTGAACTAGTTATGTAACCCACTATTGCAGTATGCGTTTGACATTAGAATAGAATGAACAGCATCAATTTAATGCACCTCTGGATCTAGGCAATAATTTTCAGGATTGCAGCAAACCACTCTGAAGATGGTTCAGATATAGTATCAAACAGAATTTGGCCCAGTGACTGTAACCAAAGTCAGAATGTTTATTACCAGTTAATTTGTACACATGCCTGTGGCTCTTATTCTTGGAAACAACCTCCCTAAGTGACTCTGAAATGCTGCTATTTCTGCTGCAAAAACTACATTTTTCCTGTGGTAGACCAATCCATCTTGGAAGCTGCTCAGCTGGTGTAGCTGTTTGTTAAATGTTCATTATTTATGTGTAGGAACTTCTGGAATAATGTGATAGACAGCGTAGTCATATGGCACCTGCATCTACTTTATTGTAGCTGCAGGTTGGGGTATCAAGTTCAGACTGGGTTGAAGTAAATTCTGCTGCTACAAGGAAATGTCCTTGTCATATACAGGTCTTGCTCTTATCCCACAGAATGAAGATGAGGAACTGCATTTTTGATACTATTTTAAACTATCAGGAAAAAGCCAGTGACTAGTCTGCGATTTCCGGACACATTCTACAGGGAGCTTTTTAAGGCTATTTGAGCATTTTGAACTACATTGTTTCCCCCTGAGCCGAAAAATTCTTCCCTGCTATTCTGCACCTTCTATTGATCATGGTTCAAAGATCAAAGTAAAGTGCATTTTCTGAGAAGCAAAGGTTAAAGCAATTCATGAAGTTACTTGACTAGTGGGAGTTCAGGGGCAAGCATTTGGGCAGCAAATGGAGTCTAGAGCCCTTGTGTCCTGTCTACCCATCCCCTGGCATCTGTTCTGAAAATGTGTTTGCTTTTGCAGGAACTGCATCATGCATTAAAGAACCAGCACTGGTGCCCAAAAACATTGAAAAAATTACTGGCCTAGTGTGAATTCCACAGACCTCTTTATAAGTATGACATTTTTCCTGCATTCACAAATAGAACAGTTATCCTTCTTCCTTGCTTGTTAGTGGAGGGAGGATTTTGTCCCTCGAGTTTAATTAAGCACCTAAAGTCATGGCTTTATTTATTGATAAGCCTTTCCAGGGTGCCTGTCTGTAATATCTGAGGCCACTCAAGCCGTGACCCTGCTGCATTCCTTAGGAGGCAGGGAAAGGTCTCAGGGGTTTATCGCTGCCGCCTGAGAGCTCACCCATCACTAAATGTAATACTGCTAAGTGTGCAACCTGCTGGTACCAGAGTCACCACTGGCAGTGGAGGTGGAGTGATTATAACAGTATTTGACTTGCTGTGATATGAGACATTGTACTTAAAAACCAGTCAGAGGGAAATTGGGTGGAAGAGACAATAAGGCAGAAGTTGTTAATCCTTTTAGTGTTGTTTATGGTAATTGGTATAGAAGCCTGTGTACCTACCTGAATGCAGTTGAGGAAGAGAATCACATAATCACAAATTCACAGACTCCCAGAATCACAGAATGGGTCAGGTTGGAACAGACCACAGTGGGTCATCTGATCCAACCTCCCTGTTCAATCAGGGTCATCCCACGGCACATGGCACAGGATTGTGTCCAGACTGTTCTTGAATATTTTGAGTGAGGGAGACAGACTCTAGGCAATATGTTCCAGTGCTTGGCCATTGCACAGTAACCAAGTTCTTCTTCATGTTCAGGTAGAACTTCCTGTGCATCAGTTTCTGCCCATTGCCTCTGGTCCTATTGCTTGACACCACTGAGAAGAGCCTGGCTCCATCCTCTTGACACCCTCCCTTCAGATACTGATAGATGTTGATGAGGTCCCCTCTCAGTCATCTCTGAGCAGGCCCAGCTCCCTCAGCCTTTCCTCATATAAGGGATGCTGCAGTCCCCTCAGGACTCCATGTCTCTCTTGTCCTGAGGAGCCCAGAACTGGACAAAGCACTCCAGATGTGGCCTCAC